>OW818033.2:11051128-11736128 GCA_942486065.2 Calliphora vomitoria
GAATGACACTCATTGGGAATACACCCTTGGATATGATGTGCTTTCATCAAATGCTCATCAAATACGAACATTGTTTTCGATAATTATCTCAACATGCTTTCCATCCAAACCGACTGGTTTGTGGAGCAAACATAAAGATGCCACGTGTGATAATATTTTGCAACAGATGCGTATTAGAACATCAAATCCAAATTAGCAACTGAGCGAGGAAATTCACATCGAGGCTTTGATATTAATTGAGGACATGTGCTTGATGATATCGAACAAGGTATTAAGTATATGAGTTAGTCACGACAGATTGCAATCGTCCAATGCACGACGCATTTAATTAAGAGTTGATACGCGAAAAACAATATGATTGCGATGCCTTGAGGGAATCAATTCGAACAAACGTTTCACTGTTGAATCGACAACGAAAATATGCGTACGACACTCTTATTAAAGTTGTGAAATACAGACCTGGATTTTTTTTTGGAACTGGAAACACTTTTTTGATCGATTTCATTTTGGCAACGTTGTTGGAAGGCGTTCAAACTGGTCATTCAGCACTCAAGTTGCCATTGAATATGCAAATCAATGAAAATCCAACTGCAACATTTTCAAGAAGATTGCGATGGCCAAAGTTTTGCAGCAAAGCAAACTGATCGTTTGGAATGTGTGTACTTTGGAGGCAATACACAGAACGGTTTGGTGGTGCAATGATTCTGTTGCCAGGTGATTTTCCGTAAACAATGCCATTGATTTCACGGTCAACGCCAGCCTTGAAGTTGTCAGTTTTATAGAAACACATCAAGAAACTCAAATTGACTGTGAATATCCGTGTCGAGCTGCAGACCGATCAATCTGGAGAAGTATTTTCTAAACAATTGCTACACATTGGCAACGTCAAAATCCCGGTTGACATTTTTGCCGAATCAAAATCCGAACTCATCCGAAAGATGTTTCTAATCATTACACAGTATAAGAAAAATCATGATTGGTTGGGTACTATATTGGCTGTGAAAATCATTAATGATGACGAATTGAATTTTAACATTCAAAGTGAAATTGCTGTCGAATTGATGACGTAGAAATCGGTGGATTCCATTACTTCTCAAGATGATGTTGTCAACTAAAAAACCTGATGAAGCAAATTCACAAATATTTAATTTGGACAGGACAACGTGTTTTGGGTCAGCTAGTTATAAATATTTTTAGGTAAACAAAATTTATTTATTTTTTTTCAATTTATTAGCAAAAAAGAAATTTTTTTAATATATTTTTTTAAATTTATTTGTGAAAAAAATTATAACAAAAAAATTTTTTTTGATGAAAAAAAAAATTTTCGATTAAAGAATCATTTTTCCGATTTTGACCAATTGTAGGTCCAACTTTCTTTGGCCTAATTTGCATCGTTAGAAAAGTATTAGAAATATCTATTATTGGATATCCATATTGTCTATATTAATGACTTAGTAATCCAGATATAGATCAACAAGTAAGACGGCTATGCCGAATTTTATATACGAAATTATACTTTAAATAAAAATTTTAAATATTTTTATGTGAACAAAATTATTATTTTTTTTCAATATTGTTTCTCAAAATTTCAGAATTGTTGTTTTTTTGCAATTTTTTTCGAAATTTTTTTTTTTTAATTTTTTTTCCAATTTTTCAAAAATTTGAAGATTTTTTTTTTAAATTTTTTTGGTAAAAAAAAAATTTGGGTTAAAAAATATGTTTTCCGATTTTGACCAATTTTAGGTCCAAATTACTATAGCCTTATCGTGCAATGGGCTTTGAAATATCTATCATTAGATATCCATATTGTCTATATTAATCACTTAGTAATCCAGATCAAATAGACCAAAATAGATCAAAAATCGAGGTTGTCCTGGTTTTTCCTTCTATATCAGCCATTTGAGGGCCGATTGTATCGATTTTAAATAGCAACCGAGCCGGAAGAATAGCGATATATGAATCATGTGTGTAAGTTATTTGGGGGTAACGGAAAGTTGAGATCAACATACAGACTGACATGGCTAAGTATATCATATTTGCTATCTATAACGATCCAGAATATATATACTATGTGCGGTCGCAAATAAAAAATGTAGATAATACAAACGGAATGACAAACTTATGTATACCATTGCCACTTATAGTGAAGGATATAAAAATGTTGGTGAAAAAATAAAGACGAAAAAAAATGATCGGTAAACTATTTTGAAGGGTATAAAACAAACCATGATCCAATGTTTCCTGTTTCCTTTACAAATTAAAACATATTC
Source organism: Calliphora vomitoria (assembly GCA_942486065.2). NCBI lineage: Eukaryota > Metazoa > Arthropoda > Insecta > Diptera > Calliphoridae > Calliphora > Calliphora vomitoria. Next base: position 11,053,399 of record OW818033.2, read on the forward strand.
GGTGTTAATCCGATTCATTATTAAATGGCCTACATTTCACAAATGCCTTCAGTAAACGTTACTCCTGATATATGATTATCTAACCCTTTATTCAAAAACCAGGTCAATATCAAATTTATTTAATATAAAAACTATTTGTTTGCTAACATCAAAATTAAATATTTTTTAAATAATAAATCTATAAATTGACCCTCCCTATTTCATTTCTTTTATAACATTCTTTGAATTCACTTCACTTGTCTTAAACTATGTACCAACAATCCTACAATTAAATCATTCATAGCCAGTATACCCAAAAGTGATCGATAACCCTTGATTTAAACAAATTTGTATTCATCTCCCCCCAAAAAAAAAGAATAATGTAAATAAGAAAACAATTACTTTAACAATTTTTTAACAATTTCAAGCCTTGTCATTACTTTGTTCAAATATTTGTTCAACAAATAAATAAAAATTACAAAAAATAACTTATTTTCTATTATATTTAATTGAAAGCATATATGAGCATATAAAAAATATATATTTTAAACAATTGCCGCAAGTTATATAAATACCTATAAAAAAAAACCTATATAAATTGCTTTAATTTTTTTCGTATAAAAATGCAAATATGGCAACACGACATATGTCAAAAATTTGACACATTCACATGCTTAAACAACACACAACAGTATGACAATAGCAACAAAAACAACCAAAACAATATGAACAAAACTAGTAAATACAAAGAGCAGTGGTTTGCATAAAGAGAACATGGAACATTATATGGATTATAATAAAATTGTAAGAACATTCTTTCTCTATTATTTCTTATTTTTATGGTCTTCAATGACTTTTGTGTTTTTATTATAGGTATATAGCCGATCATAATCGTTTCCTGATGGCTATGAGTGCCGATCACTGATGTGGAGTGTGAGTGTATACAGTTTGCAGTTTTAAGTGTATAAAAAAATAACAACTACAAAAAAGATAAATAAATATTGGAGTACATTACTCTCCAAGTGTTTGGTATGTTGTCTTGAAAAATATTTACAAAAATCCAGTAGAGGTTTTTAAAGAGATAACCCAGCAAAATGTTTGATTAGGAGTTCTGCTCAAATTAGGTTTCATCTGATTCATGAGTTATAGAAATGGCTCATGTTTCATGGTCTAAATGATTTAGATCCAGAAAGCATCGAATGATTTCAAATCGAAACGTCTAATTTTCATCGTCGAAACAGCTGATGACACTATCACCAAACTTAATCCATTCAAGATTACGTCTATGTCGTACAATTTTGATATTTTTGTAAGTGTGCCCCGGAGACCATAAATAAATTATAAATTGAAATAAAACAGAGAAAAACGTTTTAATATCAATTCAATTGGCTTTATTAATTAGATAATTTTATGGCATTGTCTAAATATGATTTAGGGCATGTGAGGACCTGGGCTGAAGGACCAACTGGCACAAATCCTTCGCAATAAATCAGGCTGTATTTCAACAATAACTCATCGAATTTTCGGCTCCAACTGCTCACTGGAGCCGAAAAACACTTGCAAATTCTAAAATTGTTTTATAAAAATCGGTGTTCTGTTCAGCCAACGTTCCGCGCGATTCGCACATTTCTGGATGAATGGGATACCAATCCACGTGAGATCCTGTTTGTTGTTGATTTTGGAATACTGGCGTCATCGGTCCATATTTCTTTGAGAACAACGTTGACCAGGCCATCACCGTCAACCGTGAGCTCTTTAGGTCGATGATTACAAAATTGGACACCAACGACATGTGGTTTCAACAGGACGGTGCTACGTGCCACATAGCTCATGCCGCATTGAACATTCTGCTCGAGCGATTTGAGGGCATGGTCATCCCATGTGAAAGTGATGTGAACTGGCCACCTTTAGACTTTTTTTGTGGTGTTTTCTTAAGTCGCAGTTCTATGCGAATAAGAAACAAACCACAGCGACCCTGAAAGCCAACATAAACCATGCCATCGGCCAAATTAAGCCTGATTTATAAGACAGAGTCATTTCGGATGAGCGCTATCCAGTGAAACCGCGGCAAAAATTTTCACGATGTTATATTCCATACATAATGGCATCGATAGGCCTTTAAAACGTATACAAAATGTCGATGACACACGCTTTGTTTTATTTAATTTAAAGATAGGAAGCGCTTAATGAAAGACCTTTCGAAAATCACTCACGAAAAAATATTATTGAAATTTTAATACTTAGAAGAATGTTTTCAGTCAGTGTGTTGTATTATTATTTCTAACTTGTTTTAAATGTTTATTATTATCTCATAAAATTTCGCTGGGTTTCCTCTACATGGCCATTGAGTTTTAAATTATTATCGTGCTTTAAAAAAAACTGGGTATTAAAATAAAATCACGCATAACTCAATCAAAGCAATTATTATTATATATTTTGGTTTTTTTATTTAAACCCTTAAGCATTTTATTGAAATATAAATATTTTATGCAAAAATAAAAAGCGAAAAAAAATGCTAAAACCCCTTTTAAACCAGTACTTAAACTACCGCACACACACAAAAAACGCACAACTCAAATTTTGACTTAAAGACTTCCTTTTTGGTAAGAAAATTTATAACAAAACAAACAATAAACTCACTTTTATAAAATAAATCTTTTTTGTATAGATATTATGACTTTCATCTTCTTCTAATGCCAGGGACACATGACACATATTCTTACTTATACACAATTGTTACTCACATACATATGAAATTTCAAATGTCACTTTATTTGACACTTCAATTCCCCATTCAACAAATTTAGTGGTCCGTCTATGAACAAAAAAAAAACTCTTTAGAGTAAAAGTCGAGTTAGAAGTGAAGGGGTTTGCTTTGTTTCACTTATTGTTATTAAATTTTTGTTCAACTTTATTTATGTTTGAGTTTGGTTCACTTTATTGTATTGAAAATTTTTGACTGACACCTTTACTTGTTTTGTTGCTGTTTTTTATGTTATCATTTCCATTCGGGAACTAACTCATGTAATACAGATTTATGTGTCTTATTAAGCTGGTCTTAACGTTTAGTGTTTGAGTAGATTGTTGGAGAAAAAACGAAACAAAAAAAAGCAAGACAAAACTAAAACCTCAAAATAACGCCTTTCAGTGCTTTACATTAAATCGCTCGAGACAATGATATAATAATGAACATAAACAACAACAACAACAACAATATTAATTTTTTTATTCGTTTAAAATGAAAATGCCAGAAATAACGTTAAACATATTAAAGTGTGAAATTGGTGGGTGGATTTGTTTTTTTCGGTTTTCGGTTTTCTTAGGTGTCTTTGTTAAATATTTAATAACAAAATTAAATGGGAAATCATAAACAAACAAAAAATAAAACTAATAGTGGTATTAATGAGCTTTGGAAATAATGTGTGGTCAAGTTTTGAGTTGTGTGAAGGAAGGAAGGTGAAAAGTTTTAAGGAAATGTGGAACATAAAATAAAAATACTTGTTTATGTAAACTAAGTTATTTGGCTTCTAAATAGTACACAGAGAAAACAGATTCGTTATTGAAACCGAATTTGTTGCTAATCGAATGGTTCTACCTTAGTTACCGAATTTTACAGTTGTGGCTAGAAGGAGTAACAAAAGTTTGGTTGCTTCAACCAAAATTCTTCTTTATCAATTGAATTTCTCTTGATGGAACCGAAAAATTCTATGTGTGTAACCGAATCATTCGATTGGCAACAAATTATGTTGCTAACAAGAATCGTTTACCTCTGTGTAGTCCTTATTTGTTTGGGAATTATTATGTATATTTAACTATTTCCGTCTAACTGTTAGTGTAAAACATTCTCATGTCTAAAATACAAAACCGATAAAGACGAGATTCATTGGAAATATTTATGATTATTCTAAATAGTTTGGTATTGAAAATCAATAAAATTGATTCTGTAGAAAAATATTTTTGAGCCAAAATATGCAACAACCTCGGAAAATGTTTAAGTTTGTAGCGACAATGGTTTTAAAAATATATATATAAATACACATATTCTAAATATGCAAAACTTTTGTTGTAGTTTGTAATGACTACAATGATGGCTGAAGCTGCCACACCGAACTTTATGCGAACATTTCTCTTACAAACATTTGGCAAAAAAACCCTCCATCTGGAAGGTTCGAGAAAGAATCATTAGCAATATCAAGTGGGATTTGTTGAGTATTACAATGATTCGTTAGTATAAAAATGCACTACAATTCACAAAATTATAAAGAATTATTCGTTATTGTGCAATACTCCAACAGCTGCCAGAGTCCCTTGAAGGCCTTTATCGCAGTTTATGCGTGATTGCAATGGCGTATGCTGAGGGGGTAAAAAGGCTATAAAAAGTGACAGCCAAGATTTTCGGGTGGTTCTCTGTTGGAATGTTTGCTTATATCTCAGCCACTTGTGTGCCGAATTTCTAGATTTACACGATGTATGAATCATGTATGTAAGTTATTTGGGGGCTACAGTTGAATTCAACATACAGACGGACATGGCTATATCGACTCAGCTATTTATAACGATAATTTAAAACTTTATTGGGTAGCAAATGAAAAATGTAGAAATCTCAAACGGAATGTCACTCATGTTTTAAAGGGTATAAAAAGTCTAGACAGGTTTAAAAACAGTTTTGTTCATACCCCAGGGCTGTGTTTAGTTCTCTTTATTCTATGTTTAAGTGGAGAATATTTTAAATTCTTTTAAATAATTTCAGGGGTTGACTGAAGTGCAGCAGTCTATGAAATATAAATTCTTTAGCCACTATTCTCTAATAAATATTTAGTTTAAAATTATCGCTAGTTATTTGTATCATTAAAACGTTATTAAAGAAATCGTGACAAATCTTTAAGTATTTTTATAACTGCTATAAATATCTTACATTATTTAGCTGCCTGCAAGTCACGTTTCTTACAAACAATCCAATTGACAGATTAAGCTAAATAACATTAGAATTTGTTTGCTAAAAGCTTAATCTGCATAAACACTGTAATACCTTTATATGGACATTATCTATTAAGGCAATGTGCAGCGTTATGCTCATCATAAAGACAAAAATTATAAAATTAATAGAATAATAATGTGTTTAGTAGAAATAATTTCAATGACGAATTGTTTTCTGGCTATTGAAGATCACAACTTTCTTTACATTAGTCAAAATTATTATTTCGCAAAATAACTTTTGCAGCTTTATATCATCTGTTGCTAAAAATATTGATTATTAGAGGACTTCCTTAATTAATTTAAATTGACATCAAAGTTACTTACACAAATTTGTATCACTTGAACTAGTTTCTTATAAAATATGTCCCAAAATTCACCACAGATTTGAATTTGCCTAAATTTGTGCAGTTGACAGCTGACAATCAAATAACGAGTTTTCATTGCTGAACAATATTTAAAAATTATGAAAGTTTGGAGGCCACAATTTCTAGCAATATCATCCTTAGCATGGCAGCTCATTTTCACCTTGATGGCTTTGTTAATCTCAAAAATTCCACATTTGGGGTTCAGGTCTACAGTTGATTGTTCAAAAATCAAATACATCCAAAACGAGTCACTGTTTGGTGCGGATTTCAGGCATCAACTGACCATACTTCTTTGAAAATAAGGCTATCAAAACAGTGAGTATTACTGGTGCTCGATATCTCGATAACAAAGTTCCTTCTGTCTAAATTGAATGATATTGAAGAGAACGACATGTGCTTTCATAGTTTCAGCACAACTGCCTCTGAAAGAATTCAATTACAACTTGAAGGTGTTTAGCACACTGCCTCCCGTGCATTGACGAAACACATTTAAAGCTGTGGAGAAGAATCAAAAATATTTTGAAAATAAATTGGAGCTTTTAACTGGCTGCTGTGATTAACGTGAAATTCCACAAAAGCGTAGCAGAGGAGTACTTGAGTTTAAGTTTTGCTTTGTCGACAGACCTTACATACTCTTATGAAGTAGAACTTTGGGGCACCTCAGACATGCAAATTTTTTAAATTTCTGGGGAATTTTTTGTGGTTTGTGATCTGAGAGTAGTTTGGTTGGAAGACTTACAATAGATGGAGTAGCTTTAGAACGCGGTTATTGTTTTTAATAAATTGTATGTCATTTCAAAGGCTCGATTTTTTGGCTTCGAAAATGTTGAATTTCGTACCAAAAACGCGTCATATGTGGGACGTTTTGCATTACTTCTTAAATTTGAAAATTTTGCCGCTGAATCACATCGATTGCCCACCAAAGGTTATGTGTTCCATTGGTTTCAACGTGCGAAGTGGTGATTTTGACACGGAAGTTTGAAGACCAAGAATTGGAAGCATTACTCCATGAAGATTGTTGTCAAACTCAACAATAGCTTGCAAAGTCATTGGAAGCTACTCAAGCAGCAATTTCAAAACGTTTGCAAGCAGCAGCATTCATCCAAAAGCTTGGAAATTGGGTACCATACGAATTGAAGCCGAGAGACCTTGAAAGACGATTTTGCATGTCCGAAATGATGCTTGAACGTTATAAAAGGAAACATTTTTGCACCGCATCATTACTTGTGATGAAAAATGGCTACTTCACAATAACGCATTTGACGCATAAGAGATCGTATTTAAAGTTGAAAGTTGAATATCAATGGCGCTAAGATAATGCTCTGTATTTGATGGGACCAGAAGGTCAGAAGAATATCTGACAACACCATTACAGGGATCCTGTAACGAATTGTTGTTGCTGTGCTGACAGCCCTTGGCCGAAGATCTTTTATCATTCCGGTACGTATAACCGGCTGTCGAGGGAATGACACAGGCCACCACCAAACAACACCTGCATGAGGAGGGAGGTCACCGGAGGAGTCGTCCAAACTTTAACATCACACAGTTAAAGTCTCCCCCGAGAGCATACAGAGGTATGTGCAGAATCCAATTGATCGCAGCTTGTATATGGCAGCTTTGAACGACATTCATAAAGACGCCATCAATTCCGCGGTAGCAGGAATGTCGTACTTGGAGGTCTCCCACCACCGATAGCAGACGCCGAGAAGGCTTTGCCACGTCAAACAAATGTCGTTCTGGCACAACTAAGATCAAGATAGAGCAACAGGCTTAATGCCTTCTGGTCCAGCATAGACCGTGCCGTTCACAACTTATGCCAAGCATGTGATCATGACACCCTCCACATATTCAACTGTCCAGCCAACCCTGCTTACCTACGTCCAGTGGATTTATGGACCCACCCAGTAGAGGTAACACACTTCCTTGGACTTGATCTACTTGCATAACCCCTAGATTAAGTATTGTAAAATTGTTCACGCTGCTACAACAACAACAACCAGTACCGAACGCAACTGATTCGACCAGACATAAAACCGTAATATTCCATCATGACAACGCTAGGCCACATGTTGCAATACCTGTTAGAAACTATTTAGAAAGAAGTGGTAGGGAAGTTTTACCTTACCCGCCTTATATTTCAGGCCGTGTCCCCTCCGACTGCTATTTGTTTCGATCGATGCAGAATGCTCTCTCTGGGATACGCCTCACTTTGGATCAAGTATCCGATATTGGCTTAATTCGTTCTTGGCCTCAAAAGATGAGCAATTCTTCTGGCTCGGAATCCACATGTTGCTACAAAGATGGGAAAAGGTCATAACTAACAATGGCCACCACTTTGAATAGATTAATGATGTACAAATGTTTCAAAATAAGAGCTAAAAATTTTAAAAAATCCAGGTTTTTTAAGTCCTGTGTAAATTTTAAGAAATATTTTTTTTTTTTTTGAGCAACAAAACGAAACTGTATTTCTTTACACAAACTGCTGCTGGCACTTCCAACTTTTTTTCTTAAAATTAAATTAAATAAACTAAATTGAGGTTTTTAGTTCTTTTACGATTTCTTTGTAAACTAATTATTTGGTTTTTTCCACTTTAATGTTCCCAGAATTTGCGTAAGTTCAAGCAGTAATCTTAAAAAATCTCTCAGATAAAATCCAAACCATTTTAATGTAACAAATTTGTATGTCACATATAACATGTTTTCCTATTTTTTTCTGCTTCTACTGATTCCTCTAAGCCATTTAAGACTAAAAGACAAAAAAACTAAAAAAAAGATTTTAAAGTTTTGTTAAATTTTTTTTGGTTAAGCCATTTTCATTTCATTAAACGAAAACAAAAGAACTAAAACAACAGACAAAACAAAACAAAACATTAACAGTGTAACATGTACAACATTTTGACCTCAATTTTATTGTTAACAAATTTTGTGTCTATTTTAGACAAAAGCCAGAGGAGAAAAAATAGTGAAAAAATATAACAAATGTAAAAAAGTCCACATGAACGTGCACCACGAATGATATATAAATATTTTTTTAACAAAATTTATAAAAAAAAAAAGATTCTATAGAAATATAAATAAAGTTTTTTCACCGGCAGGAAAAAATGAAAAAGGCCGCTTTATGTTTTGTTGTGTAGAAGATACATTACATTTGGATGACATTTTTGACATAACACAAGTGCGTTGTAATAATGAGTATCATTTATCTAGTATGCAGATATAATATATTAAGGTACATTTACCATTTACATTCAAACATTACACTCTGTTATAAAAAAAAAAAAAAAACAAGAAAGAAACGTATTTATGCTCTGGTCTATATTCCAACGGTCATGAATTGTTTACGCATCTTAACGCACTCAATCATTTTTACATACATTCACACTTGTACACAAAGCCAGTGAGATTTACCACGTAAAAGTTTGAAAAGGCCAGTTTGATATTTTAAAGAACTTAAACTGAATTTGTACAAAGTTGCAACAAAACAAAACAGAAATATTTAAAGCTTGACACAACTGATAGCATCTTTTTTTTTCCAACTATTTTTTTTTTGTGGTTTAGCCTTTTATAACGCGTTATGGCTTTAAAGCCGCTTCTTTTATTAAAATGTTCTGAGAAGGTTCATAATGACAGTGCCTGCTGCACGGACGGACTGATAGTCAGATAGCCAGAAAAGTATTTTACAGTATTTTAGTAAGAAATAAACTGTTTGTAGTCGCTTTTATTTTACATGTAAACAATTAAATGTAAAAAGCACGTTCAAAAATGTTTTCTTGAAACTATTTTTCTTTTTTTTTTCGTTTCTTTCATTAATTTTTCACTAGATTTAAGTTACATTTTTTGACAAATATGATGCCCTATAGTTGTCATTTCTGGAAAGGGAAAATAAGAAAAAATATTAATGTCTTAAAATCAGTCAGTTTCAATTTAAAAATAATTTTGATAAAACAGCTACAATCAGATAGAAACTCACATTATTTGAAGCAAATTTTATACTAAACTTATAAAATTACAAAACCACTAGAACCTACTTGCACCACCCTGTTTAGATGGGGCTTATTTGTCAATCAAGGCCTAAGAAAATAAGGCAGATTTAATAAATAAATAAACGTTAATAAAAAAAAAACTTAAACAAAAGATAACAATTAGAAGACTAACTTTCGTTCCATAGAGAATTATACATAGAGACGAGATACTCCGATTTGTCAAACAAAAATACAACAAATCATATGTCTCATACAACAACAAAATACATAGAATAGCATGTATTTTGTTGTTGCAAAAGATAGGTTTTTGACAACAGACTTAGGTTTTTGACAAATACGTCTCGTCTCTTTTTTACCCTATGCTTCGTTCCGAAATCCCTTACCAGCTTTCGAAACGAATGTATTCATTTTGCATGACCTTAACGTTGTCTTCTACCCTAATTATGTCGCTGTTATCAACAGCTGCAAATTTCACTCCCGATCAAGGCTTCATGAAGTTGATCTATCACCCTGCTTAGATGAGGCTTATTTATCAGTCAAGGCTTTGTCAGAGGTCATTAAGTTTAGCTTTCAAAACGAATGTGTCCATTTTCAAAGTTCTGACACGATTCCATAGGCTCTTGGCCATGGATGACAACTAGATAGGTAACTGATAGCCAAAAACCTATGTCTGTTGTCAAAAACCTAATTCATGAGAATGTGTGAAAAGAGAGTAATTTTTTCCATTTTATGGCTCTCTCCTTCCGTTCTATGCTTTTATTCTATGCTCTTGGCCTTCATATAATAATGAAATGCAAACTGAGACATAAAATGTAAACTGAGAATTAAACTGATATATCTCTCTGTTTGCGAATATACCACAAACGTTATTGCTGCAATATCTGTGATTAACGTTCCTGCATTAGCAAACACTTTGAACAATGTTTTGTGTTCTTCTCAATTTCGAATGATATCTTTATAAAGACTATCTCTGAACCCAGTGATAAATGCCCGGACCTTCATGATCATAAGATTGTCTTCTACCCTGATGATCGCCTTTATGGAGACGTCTCAGAATCCAGTATAAATGCCTGTACTTTTATGAACTTAAAGTTGTCTTATACCCTGGAAATCGCCTTTATGGAGAATCTCACTGAATCCAGTCATAAGTGCCTGGACCTTTTACCATGGTGAAGTCACTACAGTTACCAGCAACAAATTTCATTCCCCATAATATAATAGCTACCAGACGGAAGTAAAATTTATTTCGACTCATACCTTTTATTAACATATACTGGGAAACATTGAACGACATCACTACAGGTGTGATTATAGCGACATTATCAATGATAATAGGAAACTAAGTTTTTGGAAAATTTGTTTATTCAAATCTAGATTCTCTCATTTTAGGGTTCTTCAAGTGGAAATCGCCTTGTCAAAAGAGGTATATCACATTAACCTCTTTGCCGATATGGAGTGTGAATCTGAATGCAGTGGTTAATCCCAGGAAATACACGGATGCAATGTTGTCGTCTATGATGTTGCTATTGTGGCAAATTTCATTCTCCTATAAGGCCAATCTACAGGACTGTAAAGTGTAACCCTTCAAATGATCTAGGGAATGTGGAATTTCAATTATTCCCAGATGAAACCAAACATGTTCTCTATATAAGGACGTACAAGGTGCATGATCTCAGAACTGTTATATTTTAATAACACATACATATAACAACCTGAAGAACATCTCCAAATATCTTGGAATTATTATGGAAAGCAGGTTTTTTTAAAACTGAATTTCAAGGAACGGTTTTTAAGGCGAGAATCACTCTTTAATACTGCTTGATTTTAAAGATAGTTCACTGGATAGTTTTTCACCCGATTCATATTTATAAAGCTGTTGTTTGTTAATCTGGTTAAAGAGAAAACCTATTTGGGAATACTACAAAAATTATGCAGATTGATGTTAAGATTTGTTAAGAACTATAAACTGTTTATATTCCTACACCTCGAACCACTGGATTATGTAGAAACATAGTTGGCTATAAACTGAACAATTCAAATTTTAAGTGGAAATACCTGCGACCGTTGTAGGATTCTGGATATATATCGTTCAGTGTAGATGCTAGATTACACCTCGTATTTCTAGAATATCTAGAGCCATTAAATCCTATAGGGCACAAATTGACCAAAAACTTTAAAGCTCATATTTGTTGTTGTTGGAAATGATGACAATTTAACGATTCTGGATACTTGTGGTTTGACGGTGACGAAACCCTCTTATGTCGTAACCCACTGAAACCATCCCATATAACTTGTCGCTATGGAAATTTTGATAGGAGTGGCGTCATATTCTACTGAGACGGAATAAAAGATTTGGACAATCGTGAGGCTTAAAAGAAGTCTCTTGTGATATAAGTATCTATATCTAACATGAAAGCTCTCAATTCACTGCTGTACATTTCTAGTAGATACTCTAACAATAAACGAAGCTGATTACGAGCTGGGATTGACTATCATCCCCACAGCTGATACTGACAATTGCAAATTTTCCTATTTTTGAATAGACCTCTACTATTGTTGACATATTAAGGAGCTGGCTTAGAAGTTTAACATATGGAGAATTAAGGAAACTGGATACAGCCTTATACTGGCTACTGTCAGAGAGTTTAGAATGGTACCAATACTTTATGATTACCTTAACTGCTAATTTAGCGAATATTGGATTATCCATCAATAATGATTGTAGGACCACCATTATTTACCACATTATTTGAGATGACTAAGAGGCATATCTCTGTGCTGAGTCTTATTGAACGGCATGAGTCAGAGCTACGTGTTGGTAGAGAACCGATCTTCATGGGGTTATCGATTATTTTACGATGATCTAGGTAGAGAGGACTCTGCTTCTACACTCTACGTTGGTATCAAAATATACCAATAGATCTAACTGTGTATGTGTTGACTCTGACACATGTCGGACACCCATGTTCCACTTGAGCGGTGACTGGATATTGATTATACGGATATAAGAACGAAGAGGAGAGTATTGAATCCGTTGTATACCACTGTCTCGTGTTGACAGAGGGTTTATCAAGTTTTTTGTGAAGATCGGGGTTGTGTGGACTCTGCTAATATGACAGAACCAATGCGCCTTACTGTGTAAGTGTTTACTCTGACGGACACACTTATCGAATATTAGGTACTAAATTGTACTCAAATTAATAGATGAATTTCCATTATAATCGGGTAAACTTACATGGTAATAATTATCTGCTTTTTAGCTAGATTTAGTAAAGTAAGAAATATCTCCTATTTTCATAGTAAGGACTAATAAGTTTGAAATAAGGATGATACAATTTGGACGTTCTTCTCCTACTCTATTTCGTATCTTTATAAATGACCTTCTACGTCAAACTTCCAACCCTATCTACTCTTTTGCAGATGACAGCAACATTTGCCATTCATATGCATTCAATTATAGACCAAGCCTGTCGGAGATTGGTGTAATGAGGCAAAACATGAATGATACGCTTAACCAAGATCTTGTGACAATCTCTGAATGGGGTTTTGCAGATGGAGTTGATTTCAATGCACGCAAGGCTCAATGTTGTATGTTAACACACAAACGCACAACAGATCATGTTTCTCCATCTGTTTTTATGGGTGGTGTAAATATTAAGGAATCACAAGATTTTGATGTTCACAAGATTTTGATGTTCAGTGCGATATCCGCTGGACATAACACATTTTTCTAGTGTCGAAAGAAGCATTGAAGTGCCTTGGTATTATGAAACGGTGTAAGACATATTTCACTCCATCTGATGTCCTTACTATTTACACCACTTATATCCGACCGAAAATGAAATACAACTCTCATGTATGGGCCGGTGTTTCAAAGTCTATTTTGGAGTTACTCGAAGGCGTACAGGAGAGGGCGAAGGTGCGTATCGGTGACAGTAGGCTTTCCAGCTCTATTGACTCACTGGAACATTGTCGCAATGTGGGTAGTGTTTCACTGTTCTTCCGATACTACAATGGTATGTGCTCTGCTGAAATTAAGGAAGTTGTTCCCGAAAACCGTAGTTTTCGGTAAGAGCTCATCAATTCGTTGTCGACTGGACGGTGGATCGCACAACACATTACAGGGAAAATTCAAATAAAATGTCCACAAACACTTCTCCCTCAATCCTCCCTCTCATAAGCTATTTTCCTAGTTCCAACACAATGCTTTGCATGAGTAGGGGTCATCCCCTGAGTGCTGTTCCAAGAAAATAATATAAGATGAATAATATCTTATCGATGTCAACAGTTCCAAAAAAAGTTTATAGTTATCATCTGAAACATGTAATTTCCAACCAGAATGCTTATATTTTTCTGTATACAAGACACTGTGCAACAAGTTTTGAGTCGTCTTCTTCAGCCTTAATGATTTCAAGGCGAAATGAAATATGACTAGTAGACAAACGAAACTGCAGAAGGATTTTTTATGGTTGGTGCGTGTATAAGATGGATAAAATCATTTCCATGAAAACATTTCCAACAAACCTGCTAATTCTGTCCTCCAAATATATGAAAACGACAATAGTGATCATCTGCGATATGTAATTTCCGACTGGGGTGATCACATACTCATCTTTTTCCCTAGTCATTACACTGTGCGACAAATTGCAGGTAGTCTTCTTGAGCCTCAATGATTCCAAGGCAAAAAAAGATAGGAGTAGACAAACGAAATCTTAAAAGGAGTTTAAAAAGTTGGTTGGAATTAAAAATTTATGGCCTCTAGCAGTTGGTATATTCTTTGACATTTTTCACTATAAGAAAAGATTCAAATAATATATATATAAGTTGATTAATGTACTATTTAATTGTTGTCCGATTGAAAGCAATTGAATATATTTCTTTATTAATTTCTACAACAGTAGGCAAGATCGTTCTGATCCAATGTAGCAAAATCATTTATATTGGTTGACAGTCAATATCTTCCAGTTATAGTCTTTGCAAAACCCTTTACTTCACTTCACGTTGCATTAATTTAGGCTTAAATTTCTTCTTTCACTGTATGGCATTTGTAGCTTAATCTATTCTGCTCCCGGTATCATATATGAGGCTAAATATTTAAGTTTTATCAGTTGAAATTCTCAAATACTCTTAGATGTCTGATCTACATTTATTTACTACATATTTCCATTGATATATGTCTAAACTACTCTCAAGTAGAGCATTTCCAAGTCGTTCTCTAACTCTCCCAAAAAATTTTCTTACAACCATAATTATAATAAATTCATATTTTATTTCATATTCATATGCAAGCATGTACAAATGTCTCTATTATTTTGGTCAGTTTTTTTATTTTTTTGTAGCCTCTTTCTTCTTTAACTCTATTGTTTTTCTTAATATCTGTATAAACGTCTGTCCCCCGCTCTCTGTTTGCCCTCAAACTCAGCTAGACTTTCTGTATACATTCTACATATATTTTGAAATGTGAAACATGTAGATGGAGTTTTATATTATTGTTGTTTTATTATTACTGGTAACTTGTTCTACCCCCTTTTAGTATTTTTGTGTGCGTTTTTTGTTGACTGACGACTTAAGTTTTCCATTTCATAATTTACCTTAAACTTGTCATGTACTTTTTAACATGTCTTTTGTTATAAATTCATTTTGACATTGACGTAGTAGGTTTTCTAATGAAATTGTCATATTTTTTTTTTTTTTTTTGTATAATTTTCTGAAATTTGTTTTAATGACTGGAATGACTGACTGAACGAACGTTTCTTTTTTTTTGTAGAATTGAGAAAATGTCAAAAATTACTCAGTTTTATTTTCAAGTACTCATGCATGTTTATTTATTAATGATCTTAGGGTTTTGTTAGAAAAGAATGTCTTGCTATGGATTATTGGAAATATTTTGTGTAACATATTTGTATGTAAATATTAACAACGGTTATTTTGTGTTTTTGAATTTGTTTAATAATTGTTAATAATTTAAATTGTTTTTAAGAAATATTTATTTAAAAATAACGTGACAAACATTTGGAGCCTTGTAGAATGGGAAAGTTGTTATGGTTTTGAAATTCTTAATGTCTGTTTAATAATTTTTGAAATGGAATATAAATTGTCTATTTAGGTTTGTTTTTATAAAGAAATGTTGAAATTATGTAAATTATTTTGAAAATAATGTCAAAATTGTAGCTTTAATTAAAATAATCATATAAGTTGTATGTTTGATTTCATAAAACTAGAAAAGAAGTTAGTAAATATGATGGATTTTTGGTGATAAATAAAGCTTTGTTGGCCAAAAGGCAGTTCTGAAAAAGATTTTTGGTGAAAAAGCTTCTTAGTGAAAACTTGTTTTTAGAAAAAAAGTTTTACTAAAAAAAATTGTAGAGAAAAACGGGTTTAGAAAAACTTTCTTAGAAAATAGTTTTTTTGCAACAAAATGCTTTAATGAAAAACATTAGTGAAAGAGACGATTTGAGTGAAATAACGATCTTTGCTTACATCTCAGCCCTTTGTGGACCGATTTTCTCGACTTTACATAGCAGGGGATGACCTCTATTCATGCAAAGCATTGTGTTGGAACTAGGAAAATAGGTTATGGGAGGGAGGATAGAGGAAGTAGTGTTTGTGGACATTTGATTTGAATTTTCCTATATTTTAAGTAACAGGAAAGACTTCAGGAGGAATCATATTCCACATACGGTCAGTACGGCTAAAGAACGATTTTTTCCTGTAATGTGTTGTGCGATCTACTGTCCAGTCGACAAAGAATTGGTGAGCCCTTGCCAAAGAACGTGTGCTACTCATGCAAAACATTGTGTTGGAATTAGGAAAATAGGTTATGGGAGGGAGGGTAGAGGGAGTAGTATTTGTGGACATTTGATTTGAATTTTCCTATATTGAAAGAGAGAATACAGCAGAACACATATCATTGTAGTATCGGTAGAACAGTGAAACATAACCCACGTTGCCACGATGTTCCAGTGAGTCACTAGAGCTGGATACCCTAGTGTCACAGATAAGCACCTTCGCCCTCTCCTGTGCGCGGTCGAGTAACTCCAAAATAGACTCTGAAGCACCGGCCCACACATGAGAGTTGTATTCCATTTTCGGTCGGATATACAAGGTGGCGCAAAAGTAATCCTCCTATCAGAAAATGCTATAAATTTTGCGATTTGCCCCTAATGTCAGTTTTGTTTTGACATTTGTGTAGTAAACACATGCGAAATACACGTTAATGAACAATGTTACGCTACACTGCTCCAGAACGCGGAATATTGCTGACTATTTATTTGACCAATAATCGGTCGGTGACTTTGGCACAACGTGAATTTCGTCGCTCGCCTCGAAGAGACTGGCACAACACGAGATGCTGCCAGGCGTGGCAGACCCCGGAGCAGCCGTTCTGCAGTGAATATTGCTGCTGTTGACATCGACCAGACGACGTGCCACGCAAATGGGTATCAGTCGACGGTCTTTACAGCGAATTTTGGTACAAGATTTGAAGATGTTTCCGTACAAAGTCCAGACGGTGCATCAGCTGTTAGCTGCTGACCGCCAATCGCGTCTAACATACGCTCAAGCCAACCTTAATCACCACCAAGAGGAAGATGATTTTTCATCAAAAATAATCATGAGTGATGAGGCCCATTTTCATCTTAGCGGGTACGTAAATAAGCAAAATTTACGCTTCTGGGGCCCTGAAAATCCGCGTGTAACTCACCAAGAGCCATTACACCCGCTCAAATTTACTGTATGGTGTGCTGTTTTCGCTGGAGGAGTCATCGGACCTTTTTTCTTCGAAGACGTCGCGGGCCAAACGGTTACTGTGATCAATGATCAACGAGTTCTTTTTGCCGCAACTTGATGAATTGGGATTGGAAAACATGTGGTTCTAACAGGACGGTGCAACGGCACACACTGCACGTGCCACAACCGATATGCTGAAGGATGCATTTCCCGGGCGCCTAATACTCATGCCTAGAACATCAAGAGCTTATGATTCTTTAATATTTATACCAGCCATAAAAACAGATGGAGCAACATGATCTGTTGTGCGTTTGTGTGTTAACATACAACATTGAGTCTTGCGGGCATTGAAATCGACCCCATTCAGAGATTGTCATAAGTTCTTGTTTAAGCGTATCATTCATGTTTTGCCTCATTGCCCCAATCTCCAACAGGCTTGGTCTATATTTGAACGCATATGAATGGCAAATGTTGCTGTCATCTGCAAAAGAGTAGATAGTTGTTGATATTCAATCTATAACAACTCGTATAGTCCGATCTCTGAGAAACCTTGATATAAATCGAGAGAAGTTATTACCGACTCCAAAAGCAATAAGTTTAACTAAAAGCGCACCATAGCCATACTCTATCAAACGCTTTAGAAATATCTCGAAACACCACTTTACTTTCGCCAAAACGGTGTAGGCAACGACACCATTTTTCCAATAGGAAGGCTAGCAAGTCTCCTGTAGAGTGTCCTCTACAAAATCCATACTGCCTGTCGCTGTGTAAATTGTTGGACTCCAAATGTTTCACAAGATGTTAGTTAACCATACTTTCCATAACTTTGGAAAGTGCAGAACATATTGCTATTGGGCTATAAAGGTTGTTAGCCTCTCCCTTTTTTAGGAACTGGCTTTACATTAGCAAACTTCCAACATACTGGAAATTTTCCGGCACGATATAAAATGCTGAAAAGTTTAGCTAATGGACGAGCTAGCTTCGAAGAACACTGTTTCAACACCAGCGCTGATATACCATCAGAACCAGGAGACTTATTTATGTTGAGATCCGCTAAAACAATCTAAATTGGACTATAGCGGATATATTGAAGTATCAATTATCTATGTAAGTTATTTGGTGGCTGGATACATGGATATATCGATTTCGCTATCTATAACGATCCAGAATATTTCAAAATGAAATACCACTCATTGATTGAGTGAAAAAGATATTTTGAAAGTTCAGCTTACTATTAGTATGAGACATTCAATAATTTAATTCAAATTTCGATTTCGCTATATTCTTTTCCTATACATACAACTTTTAAGCAGTCAAACAAGAACGAAAATTTACCAAAAAAATCTCTAAGCCTACAAATTGGTGAAGGCATTTTCAATAAAGTGCTAAGAGTAGGCCAGTTTTCAACACATCGTTATCATCTTTAACAAAAGTGAAGTGATTTTTTCCAAAAATTTAAATTTAATGCCTGCACTCTTAAAAAAAAAAAAAAAACTTTTTTTTTTTGGAACAATATTTTTGACAAATCATGTAAACAACCGACAAAAACAAAGTTGCGCATTTGTTAAAAAGAAAATTGATTTAAGTGTTTTTCTTAAGAAATTTTGTAGCATAATTTCGAAAATATCCAAAACAAAAATCATGACAAGAGCAGCCATTGTGTCTGCTGCATGTTCAACCAAAATTAAAAAGAAAGGCCCAGCAATTTGTTCAGACATTTACAATTTTAAATACATACATTCATACATATACACAAATGAAAATTTTTATTAGAAAATACGTCTTGTGGCAAGATGCAGTAAATAGTACTAGTACTCAAGTCAAAAAGCGAAATAAAAGAGTTAGAGGAAACCAACAAAAAAAAACTAGATTGTTTTAATTGCTGTACAATATGTTTAAGAATGTAAGACAATTGAAGTGGATTCTGTTCTCCATTTCTTTCAAAAATTTCACACTAAATTCAGCTGTAAATTCGGCGCATGTCATTAATATTTCTTTTTATTTTTTGGTAGATTTGCTTTTTTCTTCTCTTATTTTCTTTCTAATTTGTATATGTGTCGGGGGGCACATGAGTGCCAGCCAACCAACCAGCCTGTAAATGTTGTATGTAACTCCAAGTTGTTCAAGTGGTTTGTCAGCAACATTTCAAACAAAACGACATCAACAACTACCAGCGGCAGCAGCGCTATAATAAAAAAAATTACAAACATAAAAACGAACTGGTCTTTTTCTTGACACTTTATAGTAGTTTTGCTGTAAGCGTGCATTTAAAATTGTGGAGAATCGTAAAAAACACAAAAAAAAAAAAAATAAAAAAAATTTGTTAATCATCAACGATTTCTACGTACTTGTGGCATTTGATGTTTAATTTCATTCCTTCACTTCTACACAACACTTCACTTTACATTTCATACGTTCATTCAAACATTCATTCATTCCTTCAATTTTTTTTTTCTCTTACAAATGCCTTTCAAATGCGGCTATAGTTGTCTTACAAATTGCGTTGGCTGTGCCGTTTGTGTCTTCTTGATATGAATTGTTTAATTGTAAAAGTGTTAAAGATTTTATTTTCAATTTATATTTCTATTTACAAATTTTTTTTTTTTTTCAATCTTCTTACCACACACAAACAATTTTTTTTCTTCAGTTTTTATTTATTTCATTTTAATCATGTGTAAAAGTGTTAAAAGATGTTTGCTGAGTAGTCTCCATGTGTGTATGTTTGTATGTCAGTGTTGATGTCACTGTTTCGCTTTTCTGTTTGGAGTAGGAGACAGGCCATTTGAACAAATAAATGGTGTTAAAGATCACACACATCAGCGGCTGGCTGGTCTGTTAAGGCAAACTGCTAAATACATGAGATGTGCTTGAAGGAAATATTTACGGTTATTGGAAATGTTCACGAATTAGTGATTTTTTCAGGATTTGAGCCATGAAGCTTAATGAAATTAAATTTCTTAGGTCAAAATTCAGTTATTTACTTAAAGTAAATTAATAAAACTTTTCTTAAAACTAACAATTGTTAAAAACACTTTGCAAAATTTACCTTACAAAATAAAAAAATAAAAAATTTTTAAAATACTTTTTTTTTTTCAAAAAAGTTGTTCAACATTTTTAATTTTTTTTTTTAAAATTTTTAAAATATTTTTTTTTTTTTTTCAAAATAGTTTTTCAAAATTTTTCAATTTTTTTTTTTTCTTTCAAAATATTTTTTCAAATTCAAGGTCTGGAGTATAAAGCGGTGAGGTAAAACTTCCCAACCAATTCATATTTAAAATAAAAATTTTAAATATTTTTAGGTAAACAAAATAAAAAAAAATTTTTTTTTCAAAATATTTAAAATAATTTTTTTTTTTTCAAAATAGTTTTTCAAAATTTTAATTTTTTTTTCAAAATTTTCAAAATAATTTTTTTTTCAAAATATTTTTTCAAATTCAAGGTATGGTCTATAAGCGGGTGAGGTAAAACTTCCCAACCAATTAAATCTAAATACTTTTTAATAGTAATTGCAACATGTGACCGTTTCATAATGGAATATTGACGTTTCATGTCTGGCCGCATATTCTAGTCGTTTTTCGGCCAATGATCGCTTCAAACGAATCAGTTGCATCGGGTACAGGTTTCCCTGTGATGGTCTGGTCAGATTTCAGCTGCTCATAATAGATACAACCTTTTTGCTACCACCTTCGATAATTGTCTTTAGCTTTGACCCGGTAGATAAAGCTAACCTTCTAGCTGAATTATTCGCAAGTAATCCTCACTTGCTGGAAAGTGGTAATCACTGCCCGAACTCGAAAGAGTATTAGTAACTATGCCAAATATATTCTTTCGAGCTTGTGCTGTTTAAAGGGTTTTATCGGATCTCAACGAAAATAAGTCTCCTGGGCCAGCTGGCATACATGCGCTGGTCTTTAAACAGTGCTCTTCGACGGTAGCTCGTCCATTAGCTAACCTTTTCAGCACTTCATACCGCCCGGCGTATTTTATTTATGTTGGAAGGTTGCTAATGTAACGCCAATTCCTAAAAAGGGAGAGGCTAACAACCCTGAAAATGATCGCCCAATAACAATTTGTTTTGAACTTTCCATAGTTATGGAGAGTAAGGCTAACCACTATCTTGTGATATATTTAGAGCCCAACAATTTACTCAGCGACCGGCAGTATGGCTTTCGTAGAGGACGCTCTACGGGAGACATGCTAGCCTTCCTATCTGAAAAATGGTATCGTTCCATACACCATTTTGGCAAAAGCAAAGTGGTGGCTCTAGATATTTCTAAGGCGTTTGATAGAGTATGGTATGGTGCGCTTTTAGCAAAATCGAGCTTTCTCAGAGATCGCACTATACGAGTTGTTATAGATGGGATCTCATCAAACGAGTTCAAGATAAATTCAGGGGTACCGCAAGGCTCCCTTCTTTCTCCTACTCTATTTCTTTTTTTTCTACATGACCTTCTACGTCAAACTTCCAACCCTGTCTATTCTTTTGCAGATGACAGCAACATTTGCCATTCATATTCACTCAGTTACAGACCAAGCCTGTCGGAGATTGGGGTAATGAGGCAAAACATGAATGATTCCTTTAATTGGGACCTTCTGAAAATCTATGAATGGGGTCGTGAGAACAGGGTCGCTTTTATCGCTCGCAAGACTCAAAGTTGCATGTTGACACATAAATGAACGACAGACCATGTCGCTTCATCTGTATTTATGGATGGTGTAAATATTGTGGAATCAGACACTCTTGATGTTCTGGGCATGAGAATACAATGTAATGTCCACTGGTCTAAACATATTTTTCAAGTGTCGAAAGAAGGATTCAAGTGTCTCGGATTTCTGAAACGGTGTAGGAATTACTTCACTCCATCTGATCTCCTCACTATTTACACCACTTATGGGCCGGTGCTTCAAAGTCTATTTTGGAGCTTCTCGACCGCGTACAGGAGGGGGCGAAGGTGATTATCGGTGACAGTAGGGTAGCCAACTCTCTTAATTACCTAGAGCACCGTCGCAAGGTAGGCTGTGTTTCACTGATTCTGATGAAATTAGGGAACTTGTTCCTGATACCAGCAGATTTTTACGTAATACACGTTTTTCATCAAGCATACATCCCTTTGTGGTCGATTGGTCAGTGGACTGCTCAACACACTACAGGGAAAATTCGTTTTTTAGCCGTACTGTACGTATGTGGAACAAACTTCCCGCTGAAGAGTTTCCTGTAATTTTCAATGTAGGAAAGTTCAAATCGAATGTCCACAAACACTACTCACTCTTTCCTTTCTCCCATGCCCTATTTTCCTAGTTCCAACACAATGCTTTGCATGAGTAGGGGTCATCCCCTGAGTGCTCGTCCAAGAAGAAAAACAAAAAGCAGCATTTCAGAGATACAAAATCGTCTTTGAAGATCTCTCAGCTTCAATTCGTATGGTAGCCAATTTCTCTGCTTTTGGATGAATCCTGCTGCTCGTAAACATTTTGAAATTGCTGCTTAAGTAGCTCGCAATAATTTTGCAAGCTGTAGTTGCGTTTTTTAACCATCTTCATGGAGTGGTGCCTCCAATTCTTGGACTTCAAACTTTTTTGGCTGACCTGGGCGATCATTGTCTTCCGTGTCAATATTGCCACTTCTGAACCGAACAAACCATCTCTCGCAAGTTGAAACAGATGGAACACATTCACCATAATCTTCGGTGAGCAAGTAATGTAAAACTTCCCACATACGACGCTAAGTGAGGATAAATAACAGATATGTACGCTTAAAAATATCATATAAGTTATTAGAAACAAAAACCTCTTTGGAGAGATATGCCATCTACTGTAAATTCATAATTTTTAAGTCATACACCCAATACTTAAAACTTATTTTTACCTATTTTAAAATGTTAAAAATGGCATGTTATTATTTTAAATATATTTAAACAAAACGTCAGAAAAGTTTTGAAGATTATGAGCTTTGTATATGATGTCTAGGGGGTCTCTGTCTGGTGGAAGGCAATCGATAGTGCTTCAAATCTTATACTCTTTGAGAGGGTATTAAGAAAGCATGCCAATCCTGATAGTAGGAGCATTGCGAACTACCGCGACGAAGTCGCTCTTCATTCTGCTCAACTGGATACCAGTAGATCTAATGGCTGGAAAACTGGAAGTATACAAAATCTTCCTTCATTACTGCACTCCCAAACCCTTCTTCCTGAGGAACTTCGGTTTCTCAATCCCATCCAATATGGAATCTGTCGATGGTCTCCTTGTTGATGAAATGTGGATATCCATCTATACGGTGGTTTATACACCTCTTTAGATGTCTTTTAGACTTCCAAATGGCTGTAGCATTCTTCAGGCCGAAGTATCGGCTATCAAAATAGCCGCCAACCGGCTCAGATATTACAGTGTATCTGGTATCAGTAAAGCCGCAATTAAGTCCCTGATAGATGTTTACACAACATCGAATATGTTCCAGGAACGCCATCCTTAGATGAGATGGCAAGAGATTCGATAGTTGTACTCACATGGATACGTGGTCACAGGGACAATGAAGGCAATTGTATTGCTGTGTACTTGGCAGGATTAGGAGCCTTGTTGTCAGAAGACGAGATAGACTTCCTCTGCGGAATTTCGCTGTCAACTTGCAGGAAACGAATACATGACGCATATTACGAACTTGTCCAACCGAGGTAGGGTAATGAATCCACCTGTGCTATTACAAGGATGATATGGCCTGCGTTGGACTGCAGACGCACGTCATATCTACTTCGACTACAATGAATAAGACTCAGCAATATGGTGAAGACGATCATCGGACATTGCACTTTTGGTCCCCATGCTATAAGACTTGGGTTACCTTATAACGACTTCTTCAGAAGTTGTCAGAATGAGGAAGAGGAAGAAGCTATTCTACGATCTACGGACCAGAATTTTAGGTATGGATCCTTTGGTACCCTCTCCGGGCTATCTGTGAAGGAACTAAGGAAAAGCAGGTGGTTGATAAGACCGGACTTGCAAATTGCACCTCATAGTGACTCGGCAAAAGTCCCATGATGGTCTGCGTTATCTGATTCCCAAAATCTTCTTCTCTTACTCCTCCCATTTCTTTCAATATTCTCCTCTTGCCTACTAAATCTGTAGAATTCCTTTCTTCTACTTCTATTTCTCTCCTCTCTGTGTTTTCATTCTCTTTTCAGGTACCACAAAAGGGAACGATTATTGGACACAATGGAGCTGTACCAAAGAAGGTTTTGGAACCTAACTCATAGGTTGTTTCACATTTTGTTCTATAACTCCGGTTTCATAGGGCCAAACTGCTTAGGACAATGGTTAATATTCTTGTTTAAATATTGCTAATTTTAGTTGTTTACGTTGGACGTAACAATATTTTACATATACACACATGCTTAGAATGTTATAAGGAACAACGAACTATTTACTTTATGAGATCCTAAATGCATATTCCTTAATATTACACATGGAATGGCAAACTCAGTCACCATTTTTGCTGATGGAATGTATAAAATGGGTTCAAATGGTCATTTACAGCGCCTTCTTGATCGATATCATATTCAAAGAGTAATTTTTAAGAACTTTTGAATTTAAAACCTAAATAACTATTATTTTCAACTATTAAAATTTACCCAGTCCTCATGAATTTAATGTTGACTTTAACCAAAAAGTCACCACATAATTTGTTAAGTTTCCATGAAGTTTTATTTAAATTTAACAATTCTCTGCTACAACATTGTATAATTTTAAAATATTTATCTGTTTCTGGTGTTTTGTTGAAAAAGTATTTGTATTTTATTTTTATGTTTATGTTTATTACAAATTCTACTACTGAGGGTGTTAAGATATTGTATTACCTTTTTTTAAAAAAAAAAAATGGAAGTGGAAAACAAACAAACCAACAAAAATTCAGCATATAAAATTTAAAATATGCATGCACTCATATAAACACAAGATATAAGTACGGCATATAAATGCATATATGTAAGCATAAATGCATATATGTATGTATACGATTATATGCAAAATTGTTTTGTTTGTTGGTAGCATACACTTACAGTTTGCCTTTAGTATTAAAGTTTTGGTCGTTTTCTGTTTGTTTCTCGGTTTTTTTTTATTTTATTTCTATAAAAGACCCGTCATTTAAATAACAATAAAACTTAATGACAAGTTGCTAACTAAACTGCGGCAGTTATGCCATAACAATCGTCTCTAGATATTGCTTATATTTTGTTGTTGTAGTTTCTGTTGCTATTGCTATTGGTGTGGCAGTAGTTCTGGTTATTGCTGTGCCAGTAGAGCCATTTTAACATTTAAAGGTAAGGGATTGCATGAAGAAGCTTAACTTTACGTTGTTACGTTATTTCTTTTCTTTCATTTCAAATAATTTCTTTTGCCATGCACTATGGCATTACAAGTTTTCTGTATTGTATTGCAAACAAAGTATAGTAGGGTGAGCACTAGACTGTCCACAAAAAATCGATTTTGGAATCTTGTTGGTCTTAACCCCACAAAACGATTCCCCTTTCCAGATATTGAGATAGCCGAAATTTGAGCTCGATTAAACGACGTTAACCCGTGCCGCTCGTCGCTCAAAGTTTGAAAAAATCAACATTTTTGTCCAAGAAGCTGACATAAGAAGCTATAACTCCAGAACGGTAAATAATAGAAACACGATTAGTATCTCAAAACAAAGCTAATATTGTTCTTTAAAATTTATTTTATATACATTATTCTTGTTACTATAAGCCAAACAGAGTTACAAAAGCTTTTGTCTCCAAAAACGTGACCTAGTCGCGGTAGGAGCATACTTCGTATATTTTGATATTATGTGAAAAATGTTGCTAGTAAGTACATATTTTTACATTTTATTGTTATTGAATCATAATGTACATAGATTTAGTATTTCAAAAAGATATAAAACACAAAAATTGGTTGAAAAATGTAAAAGTTATTAAAAATTCCCCAGGCCATTAACGTGTCTCGGAGCACTTGATTATGATATGTGGAAAAAAATTTAACTTATTTTGAAAACTATACGAATAAAACTATTTTATTACATAAAACATATCTATGTTTGCTCAAATATAAGTTTTTCTCCTTAAAATATAACGTGAATCTGTTCTCAGCTATGGTCAAAAAAAAATTTTTTTTTAGACGAAAGTTTCAAAACACCATTTTCAGTTTTTTTTAAACTTTGTTAAACAAATTTTTAAAGTTTTTAAATATCACCGGGGGGTTTATGGTCAATAGATTAGGGAACAAAATAGTGAAAAAATTAGGTCAATACCTCTTATAGTTCAGGTATACCTGCGGTTTGAATTCTGCGGATTTCGCGAAAAACTCATTTTTTTGGAATATTTTAGAAAATATCTCATAATTTTTTATTGTTATACATTTTAACCAAAATATTTACAGAATATTATTTCTCAGATATTAGAAAATATGTCCCTGAAGTTATATATAAATCGGGAAATCCTAAGGCGTAAACTTTGGAGGTCAAAGGTCAAATTTCGCAATATTTGGAAATTCACATTGAAACATATGGAAATAATCTTTATTTGTCGACCATATTTACTAAAATTACAGGATTGTATGGTATATGGTCCGATATTTAGAATAACATTAATTATTATTTTTTTTTCCTGAATATAAATTATATTCATTTTTTTATTTTTAAATTTATTAAAATTGATTTTATTAACTTTGGGGACATATTTGACCTAAATGCTTTAAAGGGTTAATTTGATTTTTTTTTATGTTATTCTAAATATCGGACCATATACCATAAAATCCTGTAATTTTAGTAAATATGGTCGACATATAAAGATTATTTCCATATGTTTCAATGTGAATTTCCAAATATTGCGAAATTTGACCTTTGACCTCCAAAGTTTACGCCTTAGGATTTCCCGATTTATATATAACTTCAGGGACATATTTTCTAATATCTGAGAAATAATATTCTGTAAATATTTTGGTTAAAATGTATAACAATAAAAAATTATGAGATATTTTCTAAAATATTCCAAAAAAATGAGTTTTTCGCGAAATCCGCAGAATTCAAACCGCAGGTACACCTGAACTATAAGAGGTATTGACCTAATTTTTCACTATTTTGTTCCCTAATCTATTGACCATAAACCCCCCGGTGATATTTAAAAGCTTTAAAAATTTGTTTAACAAAGTTTAAAAAAAACTGAAAATGGTGTTTTGAAACTGTCGTCTAAAAAAAAATTTTTTTTTTGACCATAGCTGAGAACAGATTCACGTTATATTTTAAGGAGAAAAACTTATATTTGAGCAAACATAGATATATTTTATGTAATAAAATAGTTTTATTCGTATAGTTTTCAAAATAAGTTAAATTTTTTTCCACATATCATAATCAAGTGCTCCGAGACACGTTAATGGCCTGGGGAATTTTTAATAACTTTTACATTTTTCAACCAATTTTTGTGTTTTATATCTTTTTGAAATACTAAATCTATGTACATTATGATTCAATAACAATAAAATGTAAAAATATGTACTTACTAGCAACATTTTTCACATAATATCAAAATATACGAAGTATGCTCCTACCGCGACTAGGTCACGTTTTTGGAGACAAAAGCTGTTGTAACTCTGTTTGGCTTAAAGTAACAAGAATAATGTATATAAAATAAATTTTGAAGAACAATATTAGCTTTGTTTTGAGATACTAATCGTGTTTCTATTATTTACCGTTCTGGAGTTATAGCTTCTTATGTTAGCTTTTTGGACAAAAATGTTGATTTTTTCAAACTTTGAGCGACGAGCGGCACGGGTTAACGTCGTTTAATCGAGCTCAAATTTCGGCTATCTCAATATCTGGAAAGGGGAATCATTTTGTGGGGTTAAGACCAACAAGATTCCGACATTTTTTTTCCCCCATACAAATAGTGGACAGTCTAGTGAGCACGTTTATATGAAAATTTAGTTTGTTTGAGAGACCATTTCTAAAAATGTATGTCTTTGGTTCAAGATTTGGTGGGATGGTTCAAAGGATAAATAGGACCTTTTCTATGGTTTTTATGATTTTTTCATATATCTCGCAAAGACAATAAGAAAAAAGGACATTTAATCCTTTGATTCTCAATTATACTAATGACGTTCAGTGGTTTAGGAACGTTTTACTTTGGATATATTTCGGTAGCTCGTGAACGATCTGAGATATATTAATGAAATATCACAGGGTCAGTGACAAATTGTTTTTGAGTTTGTTGTATGTACATGGTAATTATTTCGAACTGTGGCTTGAGCTTAATTCAACATGGTAAAATTCGTCTCAAACATAACTTGAAAAGAAATATGAGGAGATAAATAAATGATATAGGTAATAGAGCTCGGACAATGAAGATTGTTGATAACTCCCTTGGCAGGGTAGAAAACACATTCCAATGTCTTCCGGCTTATACTTTGTATATTTTTCTGATGTTTTCCCCGTTTTGGGAATTTCAGTATTTATGTGAAGACAATGGCTAAGGTTATCAACCCATTTATTAAAAGACCTCTCGGTCTATATAAGTTCCAAAGTTTAATACGATATCGTAAGCCGTTCGAATTTTACACTAATTCGTATTTAAAATCTTTCTTCAGGAAAAATCTCTAAATCATGAAATTTCAGGTTTTTTTGGTAACTAAAATTGTTTTCCTTAAAATGTTAATCTTCTATTCCCAAGATTTTCAATAATACCAAATTCGTGTACCTTTTGCTTATATCTACCCTTCAGGAGACTCACAAACCTTGCTTCATCTTGAAATTTTACTTTGTTACTACGAACACATGTAAATTCAAATCACCTTTTACGTTGTACTGAATTATTTCTAAAATAAAGGTTTCTGTACCACTGTAAGCCGGGACACACGTTTTGAAGAAAGTTATCTTCATTTAGTTTGGAAAATCTAGAATTTTTTGAGGCCACCCTAATATATAGTTGTTATGTATTGAAACCTATGATTGTGCAGTTTTTTTTTTTTTTTTGCAGTCGAAGCAGGGCTCTTTATTTGTAGCAGGTTTGGAAAAGAGTACTTTGTTACGAATTTTTAAGAGTTTGAGGAAATGTCATAAGTTTGTCAGCAATATCGACAAGAGTTTTCGATTTTCGAATTGCTCAAAATGAATGTGAAAGTCATCAAGGGTCATTTAGGTATGAACAAGTTAATACGAGTAGAGATAAAGAAATGTCATGTTAAATTTAATGGCAAATTGCAATGTACTATGTGGTAACAGGGTTTATTTGGTAGAAAGGTTATTTCAAACTCTTTTACAGAGATAATGGAAATGTATTCATCAAATTCTATGAGAATTATAATGTCCTGTCGGGTGTCCTAACAGGATGCTTAAATGAATTGAATTCTAGCAACAGCGTCTATTTGGTGGACTGGAAATTTAAAATTATTTTACAGAGGTAATAAAACTGTATTCATTTATTGGGTGTACGACTTAAAAATGTGAGATTTTTTAAATTTTTAGCTTTTATTTTTAAACCTTTAAAAAATATAATATTATTCCAAGTATTGGGCATTTTTAGCCATCCCATCTTTCTGGAAACATATGAATTCCGAGCCAAAAGAACTGCTCATCTTTGGAGGCCAAGAAGGAATCAAGCCAATTTCAGATACTATGATCTGAAGTGAAGTATATCCCAGAGAAAGCGTTCTGCATCGATCGAAACAAATAGTAGTTGGACGAGGCAAGGTCTGGACTATAAGGCGTCAAGGCATAACTTCCCAACCACTTCTTTCTAAATTGTTTTTTACGGGTATAAAAACATGTGGCCTAGCGTTGTCATGATATTCCATTATGGTTTCATATGTGGCCGCATATTCTGGGCGTTTTTCGATCAATGCACGCTTCAAACGAATCAGTTGCATTTGCCACAGGTTCCCAGTGATGGTCTGGTTTGATTTCAGAAGCTCATAATAGATAGGACCCTTTTGCTTCCACCAAATACAACTCTCTGTATTCGATTGGCATCAAATTCGGTTGCAATTGCGAATCTGTTTTCTCTGTGTAGGTTAGGTTATGAAGGCAGCCACTATTAACCAGCTCACTTGGGACCATGAATTGGTCCCTTTGTAATACCCTAAGGATCATGCTCAGGTCCTCAAGAGGTCCTTCACATGTCGGAAATGGGTTCAGTGCCGAACCAACCTGATGCACGAATGAACGAATCCATCTTCCTAACGTCCACAGTAGATATATCCGCTAGGCCGTGCAAAAAAGGACTGCCTATTATCGAAGTCTGAGCTCCCAATAGAGCAGGGCAAAAACACAGGAGATGCTCGACCGTTTTCTCCTCGTCTTCATCATCACGACTTCTGCAAAAGTCGTTCTATGGTGTGTTCAGTCTACTATCAAGCGCACTAATCAAGCAGTGCCCAGTAAGCACGGATAGCAAAACTCGCAGCCTAGGTAGTGATAGCCTCGTGAGGGACAATGACCTATGAGCCAAGTGAGCCTTGATATCTAGCAATTTGTCAGACTAGACCATCTGAGCTGAGCAGACACAAACAATTTCCTCTGTATTTAGGGATTTACTGTAGTTTACATATTTAGCTTTGGTGTTGATTCACATACGATCGCTTACTTTTCGGGTTAACGTGAGGGATTCATTTTTCATCGCAAGTAATGATTCGATACAAAAACGATTTGCTTTTGTAGCGTTTAAGCAGCATTTCGGACATGCATAATCGTCTTTCAAGATCTATCAGCTTCCCTGTTTCTGGATGAATCCTGCTGATCGCAAACATTTCGAAATTGCTGATTGATTAGCTCCCAATGATTTTGCAAGATCTTATTCAGTTTGTCAACAGTCTGCAAGGAGTAATGCCTTCAATTCTTGTCCATCGATTGTAAATCCAGTATTTTAAAGTCATAAATGAATTCTTCAAATTTGTTGGAAAATTGCAATATCCTGTTTGGTAACTAAGTCTATTTGGTGGACAGAACAATGCATACACTTTCACAGAGGTAACAGAGATGAACTCGTGATATTTGATGAATAATTGTAAGGTCTTGTCTGGTGACAGGGTCTATTTGTTAAATACAAGGTGGCGCAAAAGTAATCCTCCTATCAGAAAATGCTATAAATTTTGCCGATTATTGGTCAAATAAATAGTCAGCAATATTCCGCGTTCTGGAGCAGTGTAGCGTAACATTGTTTATTAACGTGTATTTCGCATGTGTTTACTATACAAATGTCAAAACAGAACTGACATTAGGGGCCAATCGCAAAATTTATAGCATTTTCTAATAGGAGGATTACTTTTGCGCCACCTGTTACTTCTTTATCAGAGGCAATATATTCATATATTTTTATTTTTCTGGAGGCAGGGTCTATTTGGTATACAGAACACTGCATATTCTTTTACAGAGGTAATATAAATGAATTCGCCAAATTTTAAGGAAAATTATAATGTCCCCTCTGGTAGCAGGGTTTAATTGTTAGACAAGACCAAATAAATTATTTCAAATTCAGAAAATTTGAATAAAAATTGCAAAGTCTTGTGGAGGTAATAGAAATAGATTATTAAAATTTTTACAGAAAATTACAAGGTCCCTTCTGGTATCAGGGTTTTTTGGTAGACAGGTCATTGCAAATTATTTTGAAGAGGTTTGAATTCATCGAATTTGGATGTCCTGTTCGTACACAGGATATTGTAAGTTCTTTTACAGTTGCAATAGAAATTTATTCATTTAATTTTATGGACAATTACAATGTCCTGCCTGGCAATAGCGTCTATTTGCTTTACAGGACTCTCTTATATTCCTTCAAATTTGATGAATTCAATTGTAGCAGCTCTGCTTATGCCGTTTTAAGCCATGTCATTTTGTATACTTCCTTTACATATCTCGTTTTTTATGGCTTACAGAAACAATTTTTTCTCATTCATTTCTAAAGGTTGTGTTTTTTTCTTTTTTGTAAAGTAATAAAGTCATTGAACGTTTTAGTGGTATGTTTCACTTTCTTTTGGCCATAATGGACACACACAAACAGATATTCCAACACTAAGCAACAAAACTGAATGAATGAAACCTACTGGAAAAAAAGCTAAAGGAAAATCCAAAACTATGGATTCACAACAGCATAAGAAGCAAAAGAAGAAGGTGGTTGTGGTTTAGCTTTTGTTAACCAAAATACTGGAATAAAAACTAACGCTAAATGCAAAGATATTAAAGTCATTTGTTGTTTCTTTTATTGTTATATGTTTAAATTGTTAAAAATTTAACAAAAAAAGCTATAAAAAATAACAAACAAAGATAAAATGTTAAATACATTCTTTATAGTTTAATAAAAGAAATGAAAACATGGCTAAACTTACAAATGAAGATGAAAATGAAAATTAGAGGTATTTTTTAAAAAAAAAAAGAAGCTGCAGCAAAAAATCAACTCCAGCTAACAAAAGCCTAAAGTATAGCATTTGAAATTAAAGCTTATTTGTTGCATTCATACTAAAACTGGTAACCAAATAATCTTAATAAAATGATCTTTCACAACAAAGTAGAAACAACTATACTTTACTTTACTTCCCCACAACATTTAACTTTCATTTTCTTTAACAAGTATAGAAAACAAAGTCTGGTTGGACTTAAACATTATTAACAATTTATTTGATTTTTATTGCTATTTTTTTCCCAGTTTAGCTTTAAAAAATCACCAACATTTGTTTACTATTCATGAAAGCAACAAAAAAAATTCACTCTAAATGCAAAAGTTTAATTAAAAGTTCGTGATCAATGCGTCATTGGCATTATAATTAAATTTATCGCAGATTTTATGTAGTGGCTTATTTATTTATTTATAAAAACCAAACATATAAATAACAATTGCTACCAGAAAAAATAACCATTACTTGGCAAATAATTTGGTTATTATTGGTTTTCACTTTCCTTTAAAACACTTGAGAAATAAATATTGTACAAAATAATTCAAAAATTTTGAATCACAGAGTTAATAAATATGATTATTGAGTACTCTACTGTGGGTACTCAAGGGATAATACAACAAATGTCGAAAAAAACAAAAATACACCACAAAAATATCGGTTTCGAAATGTTACTCATAAATTAGTTGGTTAACTTTGGTCACTTTAACAGGCGACGAACCTCCACATTCGCTGCAGTCATAGTACCCAAATGAAACTTCTCAAAGTACTCAACAGAAACACACTAAAACAAGACAACGTCAGAAATTATTGGGAATGACAAGAAAGGACAGGGAACTGAATTGATGCAGAATTTTGCTGGAGTCATGGGTGTGGTGTGCTCTCAACTCTGCTGTGAGGCTAAATGCTGGATGTTCGTGGACTGGTAAGGACCTTGGACACTCTAGAATACTGAATTATTATGGGCACATACATGGTAATGTCGATTACTGCATCGCAAAACCTTTTTTCGATAGGCATTTCCATATTATGATTCCGAATAGGGATTTATGGCATAGCGGACTCCTTCCCCCTGATGATGTCATAAGGATATACACTGACGGCTCTAATAGCGGAAACAAGGTCGGTGGAGGTTTCTATATTAAAAACTTTGGGATTAAATCCTTCTTTAATCTACCTGACTTCAGTACTGCCATTAAACGTGCATCCAACTGGTTGAGGTATTATTGAATATCTGCCGTTAACGGAATAGCGGGTGTCCTTACGACATCTAGATTAACCGAGGAATGCCGGGTATCCTTAAATGAGATAGCGAGACATTCTAGGATAACGCTTATATGGGTCCCTGGAAACGATGGAAATCAGGGTAATTGGATAGCAGACGTATTAGCCAAAAGGGGTGCGATGATGAATGATGAGGCAATTGACCCCTTTTCTGGTTAAATGCAAGATGGCTATTCAGCAGATATTATATGAGACTGCACAAAACAGATGGACTACTGAACCTTCCTGTGCTACAGCGGGGTCGACTAGGCCCGTATATGATGCCACCAGGACGAATCTACTTGTGCATTACCGTCGTGAGCAAATAAGGCTAATTGTCTCCTTTATTACAGGACACTGTTTAATTGGGGCACATGCTAGAAGAATGGGCCTACGGTACAATGATTACCGTAGAAGCTGCCATAATGAAGAAGAGAAAGAGACTCTGTATCACCTTTTCTGCCAATGCCCGGCTCTGACAAACCTGAGGGAACGCATCCTCGGATCTCCATTCCTATCATGCTTGGATGAGATATCAAGGATGAATCTTAGACGAATCTACTCCTTCATCTGGGAATCTGGCTGGTTTAACCTGGAGGCAACGGAAGTATTGTAAATACCCTGCTGTCTACCCCTTGGGTATCACAATGGGATAAGATTTGAATGGACCCAAGTGAGCTGCTTGAGGAGCGGCTGCCCATGGAACCTAACCTAACGTATGGGTGTGGTCTTGACTTGAAAACAAGTCAGATAAAGTTCAAGACGTTTCGAACAGGTAATAGTTATGGTAAAGTTGACATTTGTGAAATATATTCGTCCGATTAAAGCCAAGATTAATCAAAAAAGATTTTGTTTAAAAATTGTGGAAAAGTTTGGAAATATCAATGATTGTTTAATCAGCATCTGGCTGCAAATACCAGCCAGCCTAGAGTATAGCGCTTGGTCTCTATACCTTTTGCTTTGTCCTTGCTTATTCAAGAAAGCATTCAGTCTAGCTTTCATACGATTTTGTTCCCAAACTTTGCCTAGGTTAGGTAAACACGATATCTACATCAAATTTGTTTCTGCTAGGTGGGCTCTAAGACTTAAAAAGTCAGGCAGACGGAAGCATGATCAAAGAACTATCATATAAAAATTAGGTAGACCAATATTGGGGCACCGAACGTATTATAAATTACCGACATCGACATAATCTTTAGGACCGACAAGAGATGACTGAGCCAATAAACCCTGTCCTCTGAGGCGTGATGATCTTGTCCTCTTGGATTCTCTGAGATTTCCTTATACAAATGGAAATTTGTGCTATCGATAAGCTACGAAAAGAATTCGAGAATTTAATCTCAAGAAGTCGACCATTAATATCTACGTGGACAACTTTGCATCAACCATGAGTCTCAACTTCAAAGTAATAAAATCGAAATGTCTTCTCCAATTCTTCTCCTGGTTAAACCTAGAAATTGCTAAATATTGCCTATCAAACTGGTGGTACTTGAACGAAACTATAGGGTAAAGATACAATTACAACACCTAGACTATGATTGATGAATGGAAGTTAAAAGAGGCGAAACGCAGGTGGTCTATGATTACAACTCTCTTACGTGAAATGGGTATGAGAGCATCCAGGGCAATTTAATTATTGAAGATTGGCCAACAAACGGGTCATACTTGGATAAAACTGTAGCGTAAAAAGAAATTCTTATCTCCTTGATGCGGTATAAACTATGATTGATGAATGGGAGTTAATAGATACGGAAATGTAATAGGTATGAGAGCATCCAGAGAAATTAAATTGCTGAGGATTGGCCAACAAATGGGTCATACTTGGACGAAACTGTGACACAAAGCAACATTCAAATCTCCTTACTTATTTGTGGTATGGAATATGTTTGATTAATGGGAGCTATACAGAATGAAACTTATATGATTTACGATTACCACTTGTAGAATATCCAAAATCATATGTTTCTGAAAGATCTAAGACTATTATGGCTCTTAGTAGAAACTTCTTACAGGTATACCTACTGGCCACTATGTGATTGGGCATACAGATTGGATATATGGGTTACACTTGTAATAATTATTGCAGAAGATGTCACACCTTCTTTGTAACTGCTCCGCTTTGTAGGAAGTTAGATATTGATGCAGACTAATGTCAGAAGCTGGCAGTACTCTATAGTTGGCAGAACGACAGACATTCTATGGTAAAATATAAACCAAGATAATACGAAGGAGATTCTGAACCTAGATAAACCAACACTCAGCAGTCTAGTTAATGTATTAACTAGACATACAGAGCTGAAATCTCATCCAACTCGCATGGGTATATCAAACGATACCGTCTTTATAGCGTGTAGACGAACCACTGGAACATTATCAGAGCCAATATCATGCACTTAGTCGAATTAGAGACGAACACTTTCATATTGACACTATACCAAACTTCAAATATCTTAGGAATACAAATAGGAAATCACTGAGAAACTGTATCAAGAGGCATCATTTTAACTAGTCGACACCTATTTTAATAGGCTTATGGATATGGAGAATAATGCTTTCCTGAGAGCTCACAACATAATGAAATGGCATTGATTTTTACCCAGAAGGGGTATGTGCTATTTATCATTGAGAAGGACTGTCTCTAATATGCATCACTGATGAATCTACTCAAATATATCGGAAAAGCTGGTTGATTCTTACATTGAACACTAGATTTACAAAGTCATCTGGTAAAGGCTTAATCAGAATTAAAAATTCTAAGGTTCTTCGAGTATAGTCGTTAATTTCGATCGACCCATGTAACCTAACCTATGTGAACTCGATCAGTACTATGCTCCTAATACTGACGGTTAATTACAAACACATGCCACAAGAAAAAGTCGCCGTAAACTCCTGGTGAAAGAATGTTTGTTTGATACGAGAACGTACGAAGGTGCTTAGTAATGTTGGCTGTGAGGTACTTACTGAGTAACGGTCATCATGTCTATCAAGAGATATGATGCCCGAGACTTCAAGCATCTCTATGAGACTTCAAGCATCCCCAAAATATAAATTAATGCTGCAGATAAGGTCAATGACTTAAGCTACTACAACATGTTTAGTAACCAATTTTGGGCCAAATTGGAAGGACTTGAATTCACTGATATACAACACTACTTCCATAACTTTCAAGCAGCAATAACTGCTCAACTACTTCTCATATTATGGGGGGAACTATAAATATATTTCATGAATTAACCTAAATTCTATAATAATAAGATGTAATGACTAAGTATCGTTTGTTTTTTGTGCTAATCATCACCAATTAAAAATTTTCAAATGAAGTGTGTCATAAAATCCAACACTACCAACCAAAACTCTTCAACTTAAATAAATAACCATAAATTTATAAGATTTTCAAAAGAAATATGAGATATTGAATGAATATGAGATTTGTTGGATCTTGCTTATTATATTTGCAAAAAAAAAAAAATAATAATAATTTTTGATGTAGTATTTTTATGACTGATAACTTTATGACTTTGTTGTTTATTTTAAAATGTCAGTTATTTTGTTTGGCTAAAATTTGCCAAACTAACTTGACTACAGCTTAAATTCACACACATTATTTTCTATTGTTTGAACTTTTTTGCGTTATTATTTGTTTTACACATTAAATTGTAATTAATTTTAAACAAAAGTTTCTATTTACTTATATATTTTTGTTTTGTTCGCTGTGGGATGGGGTTATGCCTTCATTGCACTTTGTAGAAAAGTATGATTGATTTGCTTACGCCCGACTTCTCAAGGCAAGTGTTATTGGGAATGTACTTTGTTTAATAATCAGGCAATTGTTGAGAAATATGTATGAAATATTTGAGAATTTTGGCATTAGAAGGTTGAATAGATATATGTAGGTATATATGCATTAAAGGCGTTAGAGTTAGTGTTAATTTTGGTATACGGATCTTTAAGAAGAACTAAGTAGTTACTAATTACTCAACAATTCCTTTTTGATTTCAGAGCCGAATGGTTCAATAATCCGTTTAAATAAAACATTATTATCACCATTGTTCACAGTGAAACTGGCTAAAGACTCAAGCTATCCCTTCAAATTGGCATCAGAATTCAGCTGTCAGTTTCTAAAACCATTTCTCAAAATAGTACAAAAGATTTTTCATTTCTGTGTGTTAAAAACTAGCATGTTCCAATTTAAAGCTTTTGGAAAAAATTGGCTATACTTAGAAAATTCATTCGCATATCATATTATTAATATCATAAGATATCCGAAGATTTTGTGTTCATCTAAAAAATATTTCAATTAAGTATTATCAATCAAATTTAAATAAATTTAAACATTACTATGTAGCTTCTTTATACAGACAATAGAACAGATTAATTGTTAAATTAATGTCTAAATATGAATATCCCAGCAAACAAGTATTTGAATTAAAGCCTCTCTAGCTTCTGCTTTATCAATGATAAGTGGCTGATAATCATCAAGCACTTAGTATCGAAACAACTTGATATTTCCTGCATTTCTAAAACTTATAAGGACTGAGATTGTAAAATTCTTAACACACGTTTTTCATTAAAACTTTTAACCCAAGTATTATTTGATTTATTTTTTTTTTTTTTTATCAAGTTACCTTTGTAATGCATATCAGTTATTATGTTTAATGTCAATTATGTTCATTTGCTGTTCATCTGATTAAAATGAGTGACCAGAAAAAAATGCGTACTAAAATTATTAAATATTTTCAACAAAAAAGTTGTCCAAACAATCAAAGGTCTGGTATCAAACTGTTTCCAATGTTATTAAACAGTACCGGGAGAACTTATCCGTTGATATAAAACCTGGTTCAGGTAGAAGGAATTGTCCACATGATGTTTCTAAAGCCAAAAAATATAAAGCATTTTCAATAGAGCTTCCAACACCTCCGGTAGGCAAGCTGCCCGTTTAGGTCAGTACTCGGACTATTTGGTAAGAAAAGTTAAAGCCAATGCTGGTTTAAAAGCCTACAAGGCTAAAAAAGTTCCTAAAAGGAACTCTGCTAAAAATTTAGAGGCCAAAGACAGTGCTCGGAAATTGAAGTCAAATTTTATACAAAAAATATACCTGCTGCATAATGGATGAGGAAATGTACGTATGGAAATTTTTTCGCAGCTTCTGGTTCAATTTTTATACCCTAAATCACCATAGTGGGGATGGTATATTGGATTTGTGCAGATGTTTGCAACGCCCAAAAATATTAGTCTAACACCCACCTTAAAGTATACCGATCAACTTAGAATCACTTTTTGAGTCGATTAAACGATGTCCGTCCGTCCGTCCGTCCCTCCGTCTGGCTGGCTGGTTGTCCATGTAAACCTTGTGCGCAGAGTACAGGTCGCAATCTTAAAGATATTTCGATAAAATTTGGTACATATCATTTTTTCTGCCCAAGGACCAAGCCTATTGAAATCGGTTCATTATTTCACCTAGCCCCCATACAAATGTCCTACCAAAATTGGACTTTATCGGTCATAAATGTTTAATTTATATATGTATCTACACAAGTTTTTCTCCAGATAAGTTTTATATATACAGAATTCATGTCACCAAATTTTATTACGATCGGTTCATAATTAGTCATAGCTCCCATAGAAGGCCTGCTTCCGATAATCACTTTAACGAGCATAAATCTCTTAAAAATGTTGGTATACACATAAAATGCAACATAAATAACTTTCATATAGACATTAATCACACCACTTAATTTCATGGTGATCGGTCCATAATTGGTCATAGCTCCCATATAAGGCCCACTTCCGAAAATCGCTCACGAATATAAATTATTGATATTTTGAAAGAAAAATGGTTCGGGCTTGACCGACCATACTTGTTTACTCTTCTATTGGTACTTTTTAAATTCTGTATATTAAAAAAGTCGTTCTGTTTCCATATTGAGTACTATTTGCCGACTTATATCCAAATCTATGTTTCATTTAATTTGCATATGAAAAATCGATTTTTGGTTAGAAAGAAGTGATCTTAGATTGTATATACATTTTTCATTTGGACCACTATTTTTCGACTTATAGCCAGGATTATGTTCAGAAAAGTTTGAAGGCCAAGAATTGGAGACATTACTCCTTGATAATTGTTGTCAAACTCAATAACAACTTGCTCAATCATTGGGAGCCACTCAATGAGCAATTTCAAAACGAAATCAGGTACCATACCAATTGAAGATGAGATATTTTGAAAGATGATTTTGTATGTCTGAAACGCTGTTTGCTCGTTACAAAAGAAAATAATTTTTCACCGAATCATTACTTGCGATGAATAATGTATCCATTGCGATAATCAGAAGCATAAAAGATTTGCTCTGTATTATGTTTGTATGATGTTTACCCAACCATACATTAAATATCATTTTGTAAATAAATGTTTTGCTGGGTTATTTGCCTAACTGCCTGTCTGTCTGCCTCTTTGACCCTGCTAATCAAAATCAATTTTTAGTTTGCCAAAATTTTATTTAAGCAATTTCCCACTAATTGTTAATTCTATTTTCATAATAATTTACTGATTTCTTTCTTTTTTTTTTTGTCAGTTTTTATTTTCAATTAAACTAATTTCTGCTGTACAAATAAATGTTACATATTTTTCGAAAATCTATGTGCCTTGTAGTCATTTTGTGCTTTTTTCGATGCTTTATTTTAGTTTAATAAAATGTTCATTGTACGTTATTTAATTGACAATATTGGATTTTTTTTTTTAATTCTTATTTTATTGTATTTTATGTGTGGCATATTCATTCCATATATTTTTATTTAAAATGACCCAATTTATAAAGACAATCTCTAAACTAACTGGTAAGTTGCTGTTGTCAACGCTGCCACTGCTTTTGCTGTTCTATTCAAAATTTGCAATGTGTGTGGTCCGCTTAGAAATATTATGGTTGTTTGCCAACAGTCCACTGTTTTTGACTACATTTCCATACTGTAAAATAAAGTGAATATTTAAGTATGTATAAACTTGTATATGTGCAGATATTTGCATTTATATCCAAGCTATTGTTAAACTGCAAAAATTTTATTTTGTATATGAGAAAAAAATATATGTAAGTATTTGTAAAAGGAAAAAAAAAAGTAATTGAAATTAAATTCAATGCAATTTAATTAAAATGATTAGATTTTATGGGAACAAAATTAATTTAAAATGAAAATGATTTTACAAATAATTGTATATGTATCATTAAATATACATTATTTTGCTAAGGGGGACAAATTTAAATTTGAAGAGAGGTATTACAAACTATAAACAAACACCAAAAATCAAGTATACTTAGTAACTAGCCCATTTTCGTTTTCATAGGACGTGAATTGCTGCTCGTTTATATACCATTCACAATCATTTGTAAGTATATGTTGAAGTCAACAGCCTTAAATAGCTTACATACATAAATGATATGTCAATATATCTGCTATAGTCTCGCTTAGGATGCTATTTAATTTCCGAAAAATCGGTCCACAAATGATATACATATAAGAGAAAATTAACATTCACAATATGCATTTCTGATGATAGAAATTACATAGATAGACCTTTCCAACGCATTGAAACGCGGACCAACAATAGGGTTTATTAACACACACAATGGTTTGGTATGAATATAATAGTTGCCGTTCCACAAAAATGGCCCTCATGTTAACCTGTTGATCATTTAGTGATGCAACGCAGTTCATGACAACTTACGAAATTATACCATATGATAAGGATATGAGCGGAGCCCTCTTCAAGTACCCTTTAGTGGAAATGAAGATGTCGTAATTCCCTTCTTTCCTTTTGAAAGTTTCGTCCACAAATATAAACTACGGTTTCACCATTTACCTAATTGGATCGCTCTGTGAAGAAAACTTGATCAGCCGCTTCGTGTCACCAATATTGGTTGAACAACCTGTCTCTATCCAATATTAGGATAACAAAAATCATGTGCAATACCAAATCATATAGCCTGATGTCAGGCACCATGAATTGCGTATATGCTTTATCAATATATGCAATAGAGGAATTTGCAAATTAGGACACATTCCTACCGACCCTCTGTTGTCTATGCAAATGAGGCGATAATATAATTTGAGGTGAAACTCTGTATCAATATTTGTAACCATATCAAGGCGGCGTAGGTCATGAAGATCCCTTATGGCCTTTTTTCTTTATAGTCCATAGAGCGCTGTTTTTGGAATACGCTACACTTTGGAACATAGTATCCGATGTTGGCTTCATT
Source organism: Calliphora vomitoria (assembly GCA_942486065.2). Classification (NCBI taxonomy): domain Eukaryota; kingdom Metazoa; phylum Arthropoda; class Insecta; order Diptera; family Calliphoridae; genus Calliphora; species Calliphora vomitoria. The sequence goes on from OW818033.2 coordinate 11,095,345, forward strand.
CGTTATTGGCCTCAAATATGAGCAATTATTCAGGCTTGTTGCCAAAAAGATGGGATAAGGTCATAGCTAACAATAACCATTACTTTCAATAAATTTATATTATAAAACTGTGTCAAAATAAAAGCTACAAATTTGAAAAAATTCCGCATTTTTGAGACATACATCCAATATACACATAAAAGTGAACATAATTTTTCATTGCTATGTAAGCCTTGATTTTCTTTTGAAGACAAAAATTTTTTTTTAAATAAAACGTTTCATATTCATATATGAAAGTCAAATATCTCAAAAACCGAAATTTTTAAAATCTGAGGTGTTTATAGTCGTGTCAAGGCACTCATGTAGTTAAGGAACTATAACCAAGTTTTTCATACAAATGTATATGAAACATTTAAGAAACACAAGACGATACACTGACGATAAATGATTTCAATGTAAACAGAAAATACTTTAATCTTCCTAACCAGACATCCGACTGAAATGATGTGCAAGTATTAACCTTAAGGTTTAATATCAAATAGTGAGAAGAATATCATTTTACCATTTACAAGACCCATAGCCGACATTGAACGCCTCGACAATTGAATTCTCTTTTGACGTTAAATTGCATGGGATTGAAAAAAACCCTGAGCTGGAATAGTCATATGTGCTTCACAATCAGAAAGGTCATAACGGATCTTTTTACCTGTCAATGGCCCTTTGGTGGGACCAATAATGATCTACTGGTCATTTGAGGTCATTATACATCCCTTGATATACCTTGATATAATGACTCTAGCTGAAACAAGTAACTGCTAGGTCTTTTACTGGATAAGTCGATCATTTGTCGTTTATACATTTTAGTAAAGAATATGTGCAATTCGCTTATACCGTGATTGAAAAAGGAATGTTATATCGGGATGACTGACAGCAGGCCATCAGTGTTGACATTGTTTAGGGTCCAACTGAACTTGGTGACATGAAGTGACTGATCAACTATGGTTCACAGATGGATCCAATTATAATATTAGAGATTGCTTAAGGAGAGGTTTAAGGGTTACGAGTTGGAACACAATAACATATAAGCTATTTAAAACAAAAACCACATTCAAAAGATACGCCATATAATGTAAATCCCCCATTTTTAAGTCATACACCCAATAGTTTTGTAGTTTTTTAATATTTAAAAGTCACATTCGCTCACGAACTGGAAATGGTACATTAGCTCAAAATGGTCTTGCATAATTGAATTGTTTTACTTTACACTAACAAAATATACAGAAATACACCTATTCCTCGATTTACATGATAGATGCATTTCTGAAAAGATCGTGTAAATCGAAATTGAAAATGTTTGTATGAAAAATCGTGTAAAACGAAAAAAAACAAATACGAATAAATTTAAAATTTAGTTAAGAAAATTCATTTATTTTAAGTAAATTAAATTATTATTAACTGTGTTTATCGTCACCTAAAATCCAAAATAGCGTATCATCACTTTATGAAATTTCACAGGAGAGACAAAAAACTTAATAAAATGAAAAGTGTTGTGGTTACAAAAATGATTTTCTTTTCTTTAAAAATGACATGTGCCTTGATGCGCTGTATCCTTGGCTGTTACGCCCTTTTGCATTTCAGGTGACCACATGTATCAGTCATCACTTCCACTCAATTCTTCATCACTGTCTTCCACTATTAATCGTATCTTTTTGGTAGGCGACATATCACTTTCGTTACTTGATAGTTGATAATTGATTGGAGATTACATTAGTTCGTAGAGATTTGGAAATATAACTTGTAATTAAGACATGTGTTGATTTATTGTTTAAGTCCTTATAAGCCTTTCATTAAAGATTCAACATTTTCGATTTGACCTGAATGATTGCTTGACATACAATGTTTTAAAAGTCGAAATTATTCGCTGGTCTACAAAGAAGTCGTATTTTTTGTTAGAAATATAACTTACACATTCTCATGTTGCAGGTCTTGTGGATGTCTAGGAGCATTGTCAATTGCTAGAAGCACTTTAAATGGCAATCTCTTTTTGTGTGAATACTGTTTTGCATCTGGGACAAATATATTATGAAATCAGTCACTGAAAACAACAGCCGTAACCAATGCCTTCTTATTGGCCATCCAATAATCGGTCAAGTTGTCTTTATTTAATCATTTAAATGACTTGTTAATAAATAATGGGTTCATATTGTGATCACCGGAAGCATTGGAAATCTTTTGCAGCTTTGTATCCACTTCCACTTTTATTAGCTTTTTATAGCTAAGTCCGCTTTTTTTTTCCAAAACAGTCCCGTTTCATCTGCATTGAAAACTTTGTCGGGAGTGTATGAATTAGCAGCAATAATTTCATAAAATTTTTCGGGATATTCTTTAGCCGCAGAAGCTTATTCACCTTTTAATTTTAGATTATGTAAGTAATGTCGTTGCTTAAATTTTTCAAACCAACCATGACTTAACGCAAACGATGCTTTTTTGCAGTTGATGATGTAGATGGTAGCTGATCATTAAGTTTTTCATAAATCCTCAAAGCTTTATTTGTAGTAGCATTGGTATTAATATGGATTCGCTATTGAGCTTGATCTTCTATCCAGATCAAAGTTTTAAATATTTTTAGGTAAACAAAATTAATTTTTTTTTTCAAAAGTAGTTTTTTTTTTCATTTTTTGGAAAATTTGTTTCGAATTGTTTTTTATAATTTTTTTTTTTAAATTTTAAAAAAATTAGTTTTTTGTTTTTCTATTTTTTTTTTTTTTAATAGCAAAACAAACTTTTGGTGAAAAAAAAAATTCGGGTTAAAAAATATTTTTTCCGATTTTGACCCATTGTAGGTCCAATTGACTATGATATTATATATATATTATATACGTCGTTGCAAAGGTCTTTGAAATATCTATCATTAGATATCCATATTGTCTATATTAATGATTTAGTAATCCAAATATAGGTCAAGAATAGGTCAAAAATCGAGTCGGAAGAATTCCGGAGATATTGAAGTATGAATCGTGCATGTAAGATGTTTAGGGGCTTCGGAAAGTTGATTTCAACAGACGGACAGATAGACAGACGGACATGGGTTAATCGACTCCGCTATCTATAAGGATCCAGAATATATATACTTTATAGGGTCGGAAAATTATATTGTGGAAATTACAAACGGAATGACAAACTTATATATACCCTTCTCACGAAGGTGAAGGGTATAAAAATCGTGAAAATTGAGTTGATTTCCACATCCCTCGATGTAAACGAAACCCAAAAAAATCATGAAAAGTCAAATCGTGTAAAAAAGGTATCGTGTAAATCGAGGAGTAGGTGTACACCATTGCATGAATTTGCAAGATTGTGAATACCGCTATTGTATATGTTTTATCGTGGTAGATTGAAATCGAAAATGACAATTCCGTAAATAGCCATTTTCTGTCCATTTTGGCATGGAATTGTTGTTACATCTCCTCAAATTTGTTTCAAATCATTGAAACTCTTGCTTCTACAAAATATGTATAACAAAAGTAAATGCACCTTAATTCTAAAACCGTTTTAACTTTTATCAAATTATGTACTTAATGCTTCGCTAAATTTGATAGCACTATAATGTTTTGTTCTATAATTTAGTTATTTAAATGCTTAACTCCAGTGAAAGAGTTAAGTAGTTAATTAAATGTTCATAATTATTGCAATAAGCATGTGAGAGCTGAACAACAACAATAAGCTTTTAAAGGTACTTTCGCAATGAATTAGTAAGTGCCTGGTCAAGTGCAAGAAACTAAAGCAAAGCACTAAAAATTTTGAACAGTTGAATACTTAAACTTAAATTGTTAAACCATTTAAATATTTAATTTTCAAATAATTAATTTAATTAGGATTTAATTAATTTAAATAATTTAATATTTTAAATAGCCCGGTAATCAAAGCTTAGGCTTAAAATTTTTATTAACAATCAATAAAAATCTTTAATTATTTCCTTCATATTTATCAATTTGACATTTGTTTGTTTATAGATATTTTGAAAAAAAAAAATCTTTTTTTTTTTAGCTACAAAACAAAATAACCAATAATAAATGATTAAACTACAACTTAATTAGAAATTAATTTGCATATTTATATGGCCTGTGGTTAGAAAAAAACTTATATTATTAATATTTTTATGAGTTTTATGTGTATTCATTGGTGTGCCAGCAAACAACCAACAAAAAGTTTTAAATTTTAAAAAATAACACTCATATTTTCCATAACTATTGGAAATAAATATTTATACGCATTTTTATTTATATATACATTTTTTTTTTAATTAATGGCCATATTAAATAATTTAAGCTTAACAAAAAACTAATTTGTTATATGTGTTAAATGTGTATTTAGAAACAACAAAAAAATATTAAAAATTTTTTTTTTTCAAAAAATTTTGAAAAAATTATTTAAATATAGCATCAGTAGTAGTATAACAAATTTGTGGATGTCACAGTAAACAATACTAAATAGTTAGATGTGTGATTACTTGCTGTTTTAATATGCTGTGATAACATTTATATGTATATAGATGAATAATATTTAGTTAGTGTTGTTGTTGTTGTTATTTTACAACTGTCAAAAAGTTTTGCTGCTTTTGATACAATGATAAATTGTTAAATGTCACATGCTGTGACCAGAGAACCAACATGAAATCCAAAATGATAAAAACAAAATTTATACATGAGTATGTACAAGAGGTAGAAGTAGTAGTAGTAGTTTATAATTCATAGTTTATGTAATAAATGAATGACTGACCGTTTGGCCTAACAGTTTAAAAATAAATTTATGCCACCCTATAGTCAGCAAGAAAAAATTAAGTTAAAGAAATTTAGTTTAAACTGTATGAAAGATTAAACTAGCCTAGGGATTTTATACCCTTCACCATGAGCGGTGGCATTTTTCATCTATTTTTACACCAAAAATTTTTTCCCGAAAATTGGTTTTTATATATTGGGTGTATGAGTAGAAATACGGCATTCACAATATATGGTGTATCTTTTGAACGCGATTTTTGTTTTTAATAACTTTTATGTCATTTTGAAGGGTACATATCTGTCATTAATTCTCACTTAGTTATTGAACATTATAGTGTAAACAACAATTCTTTTTGTGCTTCGAAATTGTGAATTTTGTACCAACAAAGCGTCATATGCGGGAAGTTTTGCTTTACTTCTTTAATTTGAAAAAAAATTGTCTAAGTGCCAATTACTCACCGAAGATTATGGTGAATGTGTTCCATCGGTTTCAACGTGCGAGAGATGGTTTGTTTGTTCAGAAGTGTTGATTTTGACACAGAAGACAAATAAAAGAAAAGAAAATCAGATAGCTTAAGAGATCGTACGTGAAGCCCGGTCAACCAGCCGAATTGACAACAAAGCCAAATATCCGTGGCGCTAAGGTAATGCTCTGTATTTGGTGAGCTGCTGCAACCGAACGCAGCTGATTCGTTTGAAGCGAGAAATATTCCAACATGACAACGCTCGGCCTCATGTTGCAATACCTGTTAAAAAGTATTTAGAATGAAGTGGTTGGGAAGATTTACCTAACCCAGTTTATAGCCCTGACCGTGCACCATCAGACTACAATTTGTTTCAATTGATGCAGAACAGTCTCCCTTGAATACGATTTACTTTGGAACAGAGTATCCGATTTAGGCTTGATTCGTTCATAGCATCAAAAGATGAGCAGCCTTTTGGCTCGGAATCCGCAAAGATGGATTTTGATACGCAAGACAATGATCGCCCAGGCCAGTTTGAAGACTAAGAATTGGAGGCATTACTCTATGAAGATTGTTGTCAAACCTAGCAAGAGCTTGCCAAATCATTGGGAGCTACTCAAGCAGCAATTTCAAAATATTTGCGAGCAGCATGATTCATACAAAAGCAGGGAAATTGGGTACCATACGAATTGAAGCTGATACGAAATTATGCTTGAAAGCTATAAAAGAAAATCATTTTTGCACCGAATCATTACTTGCGATCAAAAATGGATCCATTACAATAACCCGAAGCGTAAGATATCGTACGTTAAGCCCGGCCAACCAGCCGAATCCACACCAAAGCCAAATATCCATAGCACTAGAGTAATGCTCTGTATTTGGTGGGAGCAGAAGAATCCTATCTATTATGAGCTGCTGAAATCTGCCCAGACCACCACATGGAACCGAATGCAACTAATTCGTTTGCCCAGAATATGCGGCCAGACATGAAACCGTAATATTCCATCATGACAACGTACGACAATATGTTGCAAGACCTGTTAAAAACTATTTAGAAAAAAGTGGTTGGGAAGTTTTGCCTCAACCGCCTTATAGTTTACACCTTACCCCGTCCGACTACTATTTGTTTCGATCGATGCAGATCGTTCTCTTCAGAACAGAGTGTCTAAAATTGGCTTGATTCTTTCTTGGCCTCAAAGGATGAGCAGTTATTTTGGCTGGGAGTCGATACGATGCCAGAAACATGAATAAATTGATATTGTATAAAGTAATTCAAAATAAAACTAAAAATTTAAAAAAAATCAAGCATTTTTAAGTCATACAACCAATATATCTTAAATATGTTTTTAATTTTGTTCATCAAAATTCAGTTTATCTAGCCTCTTGGCCATAGTCGGTAATCAGTTTGTTTTTTTTTTTTTTTTTTTGTGAAAACAGCTTTTTGGTAAAAAGCGGGATTCTAATGAAAATGATTTTTAATTAGTTAAAAATATTTTTTTTTTAGGGAAAAATTGTATTTTAATGTTAAACGGTGTTTAATGAAAGAATTGTTTTGTATTGAAAACGGGTTTTAAATCTTTCAGCACGGTTGTATGTGTATAAGTTTAAAATCAAAATAATTGCATTTTTACTTTAATCAAGGATAGTCTATTATAAAAAGTAAGAAAAAATAAATCAAAACATAAAAAAACCACCCCATTCCAAGGTTTTTGTGTAAAAATCGCGAAAAATATTTATTAAAACGAATTTTTTTTTTACCAAAAAAAATTTTTTGTCATATATTTTTTTTTCACTAATAAATTTAAAAAAAAAAAAAATTTAAAAAAAAAAAATTAAAAAGAAAAAATTTTTTAAAAAAAAATTTCGAAAAAAAATTATTAAAAATTTTGAAAAACAATTTTAAAAAAAAAAAAAAAAATTAATTTTGGTTACCTACAAATATTTTAAAGTATAATTTGGTGAAGGGTATATAAGATTCGGCACAGCCGAATATAGCTCCCATACTTGTCTTTATTGAATGCTTGAAGTCTCTTAAAAAACTGTGGTTTACAATATTTTCAAATGAATATTTTTATCTAACCAGAGCACCCTCACGTCAAAAAACATAAACGATGACTTCAAAGAATATAATTGTTTAGAAAAATGTCAATAGATGCCTACAAACTATGTTTTGAAGACTATAGAAAAGGTGGTTAGTAAAGTGACCACTAAACCGCAAAGAGTTTTTGAAAAGCTGTTTTTGGCAGAACAACGATTTTTAATGAAAAGCGAGTTTTACTGAAAATGGGGCTTTAATTGAAAACTTTTTTTGGTAAAACAAAATTAATTTTACTGATAAACTTTTATGTGAAAAATTGTTTTATTTTTAGTAAAAACGGGGTTTAAGTCAAAAACTTGTTTTCGATGAAATGGTTTTTAATGAAAACCAATTTTTATAGTTTTTTATTAAAAAAAAATATTTTTTAGTGAAAAACTGTTCTTGTGAGAAAAAATATAAAAAACTGTTTTACTGACAAATGCTTTTTTGATGAAAACAGTTTTTTTTTAGTGAAAAACGCTTTGTTGGTGAAAATAGTTTTTTTTTTTTTTTGTGAAAAAATGTTTTTGTGGTAAAACGATTTTTTTAATGAAAACTGGACTTTTTAGTTTTTAATTTAAAAACGTGTTTTATTGAAAATTTAGTGAAATATTTGTTTTTAGTGAAAAAGGTGTTTTCAGTGGAATGTTTTTTAGTGAAAATCAGTTTTTTAGTGAAACAAGTTTTTTTTAGTGAAAAGCGTTTTTACTGCAACGGGTTTCTAGTGAAAAACTGTTTTTCTTCATTGTTTTTTTACTGCAAAGTTGACTCCGCGATTTTTTGAGAAAGATCGAGTTTTAAGTGGAAAATGTGTTGTTTTTAAGGAAAATAAGCTTCAATTCAATATATACCGGCGTAAGGTGCCACATTGTCGGTATCGACCACCACCACATTCTTATTTAATTTTACAGCCGCTGCTGTTGTTCTACTGTTAAATGGTGAATTTTTATTTTGTTCAAGTTTTTGTTATTTTTCGCTTTTTCAAATTTTATTTTACAAAACTTTTGTCTAGACTCCAGTTCATCCACATATACAATACATACGTAAAAACATACGGCTATATAAATTTTTTTTAAACATATTAACTTTCTGTTGTTGTTTTATTTTATATAGAAGCTAGAATTTCCTCATGTTGTGAACAATTTCAAAACTGCGGGATGTTTTACTTAATTGGTTTATATGTGTATAATAAAATTGATTAATTCTTAACGAATTTAAACTCTTCAAAAAAACAACAAAAAAAAAAGTGAAGCAAAATAAAGAAAATAAAATAAAAAATCATTTCATTACAGTTCGTTCTTATAGTTCGATAACTTTTGTAACAGAAAAAAATGGATTTAAATAAAAATTCACATGCGATTCATTCACGTTTTGCTACTCATATTACCATAGAAATCCTAAGCAAAACATAGCAAACAGAAACCTAACACAACTTTTATTTTATGTTATCAGTGGTAGATTTAGTTTTCTTTGCTAAATAGTTAAAAACAAAACACACACATACTCACACTCAAAATGTTAAGTAAATCTAATACTTGAAATAACACTTTCCAGCCAAGTTGTTACTGAAAGTAGAGTAACTCTAGTCAGGTAAACTGTTATGTATGATGGGGTTAGTGTGGGATAAGTGTTAGTGCAAACATTTGAAAAACTCTTAAATTAAGTACAATTGCATTTCAACACGTAAATGTTATACATCATAACGCTCAATTAGGGCAAAAGTGTTTTAACTCTAAAAATTTAGATTGGAATAAAATGATTTGTTGTGTCATTTTATTATTCCTTAAAAGAGTTTTATTCGAACTAAATATTTATTAAAAGAAATACAGCTCTCTACAAATATTTCATATTTTGAGTTATGACAGTCTTGCACTGAGAGCGATATGTGTAAAAGTACCTTTAATAAATACATATGTATAAAATGATTAAGTATATTTTATATATTAAAGTTAATTAAATGAAATATACACAGAAGACACAAAATAAATTTCGAGAATAGACAACATAGACCCATAATGGAAAGGTCAAACTGCCCACAGATCTAAGAGAACATACAAGTTATAAAAGTTAAGTCATTAACATCAAAGCAGTTTAAACATTTCATGTCTTTACAAATTTTGTTAAACAAATTTGTTAAAATTTGAAAACTGTATCTTTGGATTATTAAGAATTACAGATATATAAAAAAAAAATATATCAATTCCTTAGCAATTTTTGTAGAAATACTAATTGGTTGGCACTGAATTTTGAGCGTTGTACAATATAAATTTATTTAAAGTATTGGCCGTTGTTAAATATGACCTTCTCCCATCTTTTTGGCAACATATGGATTCCGAACCAAGTGAACTGCTCATCTTTTGAAACCAAGAACGAATCAATCCAATATCTAATACTCTGTTCCAAAGTGAAGCGTATCCCAGAGAGAGCGTTCTGCATCAATCGAAACAAATAGTAGTTGGACGGGGTAAGGTCTGTACTATAAGGCGGTTGAGGTAAAACTTCTCAACCACTTCATTATAAATACTTTTTAACAGGTATTGCAACATGTGGCCGTTGCGCCTACTACATGTGGAATGTTGCGGCTACGTAACTGGCCCCATATTCAAGGCGTTTGTTGGCAAATTCTTGGTTCAAACGAACCAGTTGCATTCGGTACAGGTTTCCTTTGATGATTTGGTCAGCAGCTCATAATAGATAAGACACTTTTGCTCCCCCCAAATACAGATCATTACCTTAGCGCCGTGGATATTTGGCTTTAATGTGGATTCGGCTGGTTGGCCGGGCTTAACATATGATTTTTAACGCTTCGGGTTATTGTAATAGATCCATTTTTCATCGCAAGTAATAATTAAGTGCAACAATGATTTTCTTTTATAGCGTTCAAGCATCATTTCGAAAATGCAAAATCGTCTTTCAAGATATCTCGGTTTCAATTGGTATTGTACCCAATTTCCATGGTTTTGGATGAATCGTGCTGCTCGAAAACATTGCTGCTTGAGTAGCTTCCAATGATTTAGCAATCTCTTGTTAAGTTTGACAACAATCTTCATGGAGTAATGCCTCCAATTCTTGGTCTTCAAACTATTTTGGCTGGCCTGGGTGATCTTTGTCTTCCGTGTCAAAATTACCACTTCTAAACCGAACCATCTATCGCACGTCGAAAACAATGGTGAAAATTCGGCGTTTCAGCAGCACTTTTTTTTAAATATGACGCAAGCTTTGTTGGCACAAAATTCAAAATTTTGGAAGCAAAAAAAACTTTTTTGTTTACACTATAATATTGCATAACAACTTGAGACTAAATAACAGATTTGTACCCTTCAAAGTGACATAAAAGTTGTTGAAAGATACGCCTTCTTTGTAAATTCCGCGCCTATATTTTTTTCATTTAATACTATAGTTTATAAGAGTCAATTAAGTATTACATACTTGAGTGTTTTTGGTTTTATCTTTTATCTTGTATTTAAATTTTCAGTTAAAAATCGAGTTAGTCGTAGATCATAGATATATAAGCCATAAATTATTTCCGATTTTCAATATCAAAATAATAAGATATTACGATATATGTATGTAATAATACTACATGTTGGTAACATGGAGGTTTCGGTTAACTCAATTCAACTAATATAATTGAGCTATTTTGTATACATTATAAAATAGTTGATTTGAAAAATAACTTGAATCGTTCAATAAGAAATTAATTCTACAAAGAATTAATTTTTAATGGACTGAATTCGATACGATTGAAGTTTATGCCATTAAGACTATGGCATCTGTCCGTCTGTATGTTGAAATCAAATTTCCGTAGCACCCAAATAACTTTCATACATGATTCACACATCAAAATGTCCGCTATAGACCTGGTTCCGTTGTTACGACGTTGGCTTTACTATGGGCCAAAATCATTTCATAACTCGATTTTTTTTAAAAAAAAAATTATTTGTCATGAAATTTTTTTCATTAATAAATTAAAAAAAAATTAAAACATTTAAATTTTTTTTTTTTAATTTCAAAATAAGTTTTAAAAAAAATTTAACAAGTAAGAGAGCTGTATTCGGCTGTGGCGAATCTTATATACCCTTCACGAAATTATACTTTAAAACAAAAATTTTAAATATTTTTAGGTAAACAATATTAAATTTTTTTTTTTCAAAATTAAAAAGCAAATTTTTTTTTCAAATTGCTTTTCAAAATTTAAAAAAAAAAAATTTCAAAATTGTTTTAAATTTTTTTTTTCGAAATCGTTTTTTTTCATTTTTTCCAATTTTTTTTTTCAATTTTTTTCGAAATTTTTTTTTTTAATTTTTTTAACAAATGAAATTAATTAAATTTATTAGTGAAAATAAATTTATGACAAAAAAATTTTTTTTTTCGAAATTGTTTTTTTTCATTTTTTTCAATTTTTTTTTTTAATTTTTTTAACAAATGAAATTAATTAAATTTATTAGTGAAAATAAATTTATGACAAAAAAATTTTTTTTGTTAAAAATTAATAGCCTTTCATAAATCGTTGACTTTGAAATATTAATCATTAGATATCCATATTGTCTATATTAATGACTTAGTAATCCAGATATAGATCAAAAATAGGCCAAAAATTTAGGTTGTCCCGGTTTTTTCCTTATATCTCAACCATTTGTGGGCCGACTTTCTCGATTTTAAATAGTGACCGAGCCGGAAGAATTCCCGATATATTGATTTCAACATACAGACGGACAAACGGACGATCCAGAATATATATACTTTGTGGGGTTGCAAATGAATAATGTAGAAATGACAAACTTATATATACCCTTGCCACTCATGGTGAAGGTATACAACAAATTAAAATTTTTATTTGAAAGTATAATTTGGTGAAGATATTCGACACAGCTGGATATAGGTATCTTACTTGTTTATTAATGAATTAAAGAAATTCAATTAATGGACATATATAAATATATAAATTATAAATATTCCTATATCATTTTTTATGCCCGGAAAATGTTTGTACACTCAGAACTTCAATTACATTTAATTTTTGTTCTTTATTTATTGCATAAAGAAAGGGGTGTACTGTGTAGGGTGTATTCTATTTAGACACATACAATTAGTTGGGAATGTTGTAATTAACACGCACATTATACTATTGAATTTACATCATTAATTGTCAAGTTTTACACGCATTTATTACAGTGGAGACTGGAGGAAATAATATAAATTATAAGTTATACATGACAAAAAGTTTGTACATTATGAAGAGATTATTAATGCCCAGAAAAACTCTATGCTTCCAATTCGAATTGCTATAGCTTTCATTATTTGTTACTTGGCCTAAATCAGCGTTACCTTGTATTGGTTCTATTACAACTTCCAAGTAAATTGTACAGCAATACAGTTTTATATGAAACTTGGTACGTCATAATATGTTCAATTTCCAACTGTGACAGTTAAAGTATATATTCCGGATCACTATAGATAGCGGAGCTGATATAGACTTCTCCGACTGTTCACCTGTTTATTGAAAACAACTTTCCGAAGCCCACAAATAGCGTACAAACATGATTGTTAAGCCGTGAGTCCACTAGCAAGTCACTTGCGGAAGAACTTCTGCGAGAATTTGCTGAAGTGTTTCCACTCAAACCGAAACTTGTGGAAGTCTGCTTCCAAAAGTATTATGACTTGCTTTAAGGAAGTCTGCTTCCAGAAGTAGTACGACGAACTTGCTTTAAGCAATTGCAGATGTATTTCCACACAATGTGAGTACAGCTTGCAGTAAAGTTTGCCTTTTTACGAATGACAGTATAAAAATGTCTTGCAGAAAAATAAGATGCCATCGCAGTATATTTTATACAAAAACAAATTAACACAAGTAAGAGTGCTATATTCGGCTATGCCGAATCTTATATATCCTTCACCTTTGTATGCATTAATTGCCCACTTTCAGCGTATAGCATCCTAAATATATCAAGAAAACTTTTTAAAATTTTACATTTAATTGCTGACGAACAGATTATATTGTAGAAGTTACAAACGAAATGACAATCTTACATAAGGGTATAAAAACAACAACGCCAAACGAAACACCAAAACAAAATATGTAAAGCAATGAAACCAACACACATCCAAACATACGTTTTGTTGCTTTTTTGTCAAAGCATGCAATAAATTGTCTTTTTTTATGAAATTTTCAGAGGTTGTCTCGGATTTTTATTTATGGACGAATTTTGATGATTTTAAATAAGAAACTTCTCGAAAGTATGTCTGACAGAATTGTTAAAGATTTGGATCCCGAAGATATCTGGAGTCTTCATAAAATTGATTTCAACAGACAGACAGGGTATAAAAAATAAACAAAAATAAGTTTTTGGGTTAGAAATTGGGTGCGTATAGATTTAAGTTTCCAAAATACATTACTTGAAGAATTGCGAACCGAAGATTCCATGTAGCTAAAAAATTTCCTGAGAATGTATAATATTGATTTTAAACAAATTTTATTTTTAATTCAAACAAGTATTCAAAAGCTGGATACCAAAATGAGATAGGATATACCTCCAACAGACCGTCTTTTAGTTACTCTTCCAAAAAACACAAAATAAAACTGAAAACAAAAGGGAATACCACAAACCGTTTACCCGATGTATACCCGACTTATTCTGCAAGTCTCCAAAACACTTGCAGTTCACAGCAAGTCGTTCAAGTTACTTCCACATAACTGCTGCAAGTAACTTCTGCAAGCCGTGACTTTTGGAAGTCGACTCTAATACGTGTTTACATGACAAAAACATCTGGAAGTCACTTCTGGAAGAAATTTCCGCAAGAAAACTTGGTAGTGAACACACAGCTTTACATCAATATACCGGGAATAGACCTGGTTCGGTTGCTATTTTAAATTGCCCGACAAATGTTACAATATATTGTATATCTTGATTACTAAGTCATATACATAGACAATATGGATATCAAATGAAAGAGATTTCAAAGATATTTTCAAAGACATTGAGATTAAAATAATATTTGTTTTTCAAGCTTTTTTTTTTCACCGAAATGTTATTCAGTCTTTGTGAAGGGTATATAAGATCTTGTGAGAAGTATTATGAATTTGTTTAAAACTATAAAAATTCAAAAGGTAGTAGTATCCATATTTCAATCACATTTTATTTGAGTTTCCTTTCGGTCGGTCGGTCCTTTTTAACATGCTGCCACTGTCAGCTTGTTATAAATAAAATAAATGATTTGTTTTAATTATTCCAACATATTTATTTCTCTTCATTCACCCACTAAGTGCTTACATGCGTTTTATTGTTGGAAACACAAAGTTCTGTAGCAACAAATTGCGTAAATAAATTTTAAATTCAATATTTTTTTTTTAACAAACAACTTCAATAATTAACAACAGCAGCAATAATAAGTGAGGAGCACATCTTAAACTAACAAGCAAATGCAATAATAAGGGTAAAATATGTAAGCGACATAAAAGATCTTAAACATATGTGTGGATGTGAATTGCAGAAGTAAGAACAGGGAGGGCAGGCATGCAATTTTCAAGTGGCACCACCAACATTTACCACACACACACATAAAAGTCATACTTTTGGAAACCCCTTGAAATACAAACAGGGCCCTGGGCCTCTCAATAGTACTTGAACAACAAATAGTCAAATACATATGCAACATGGCACAGATAACCTCACCAGCAAGCACTTGAAACTGCATGTTGCAAGTGCTTGTCAATGGTTGTGATAATTGTCAACGTATCGACGAGATGTTGTATACACAGCACAGCTCCATAATGAACATTACTCGTATATTACTACACATTTACCAAATGTGCGTGCAAAAGGGTCTGAAAATCTATAATAAGTAAATATGGAAAAAAATTAATTAATTTTTTTTTTTTTTTTTGTTTTCAATTTAATTTCTGTTTTTTTTTTTCGTTCACAAAAATTTAATTTAAATTGTTATATTTAGTTAATTTCCTAACATATATGTAGTTTGTTATAATTTTTATGTAAACTCATTTATTAATTTCTTGGCTATTTAGCTGCATTCACAAACCGCCTCTTTGTAAACACTTTCTCTTTGTTTGGTGTTGGTGGTGTTGGGCCAAATGTCTTTAATTTAGCCTATTCTTATTAAGCGTTATCAATTGTTATTGATTAAGGTATGAAACGAGGTAGACGTACAAAAAAACAACAGTTTAACAAATGCTTGTTAAATATTGATGAAACACCTGTATACTACTTAAAAACATTCACTCATTTACTCACTTGATTAGAACAGAGAGGCAAAGAAAAATAGCACTAATGTTAACAACATTTCAGCTTAACTATGATGAACTATATTTAAATTTCAGCATAAATATATTTAAAAGATTTCTATTGGTCTTTCTTTAAAATTTACTTGTGTTTTTTGAAAACAAATTTAACATTTTACAATTCTCATTACCAGGAAGTAGTTCGGTAAGGATTTGATTTATTAATTTTTTGATATTTAAAAGCTTCCACTGAGACTTTCTATAAAATATATTTATCATCCATAAGCAAAATTTAACATCTGACAGTTCTCATTACCTAGAAGTTGTTAGGTAAGGTTTTGATTTAGTAATTTTTTGATATTTAAAGGCTTTCAAAAAAAGTTTCCTTATATTTATTAGTTACCTTTTTCCAAAATTTAACATTTTACAATTCTCATTACTTAGAAGTAGTTAGGTAAGGATTTGATTAAATCTTTAATAATGTTTTAATACCCCATTACTCTGCTATATTCCCTCCCTCAACTGCTACCTTCCACTACTTAAAGGTAGTTAGACAAAAACCGACAGCCACCAAACAGAAAAAAAATCACTTTATAATCAAAACTAATGATGCTACAAATCGTATGCATATTGTCTTAAATACATAGATGGTGGTTTATTCAAATATAAAGATTTGTGTCTTTAGTTTTTTTTTTTTTTTTTTCTTTACTATGGAAAAAAATGTATGTGTAAATTGATTAATTTAAGACAGTTAAATGTAGTAAAATAGAGAAAGAAAACAACACCAATACTTTACATTTCTGGATTTTAATTACAACGATTAATCTTATTGATAATGTGTTGGTAAATCGATTTAAAATAATTTAATGAAATCGAGTAAATTTTGTTTCTATTTTTAAAAAAGTGGAAACATCACCATAAAGGTTTAAATTTAAATACTAAAGCAAATTAGTTAATGTGTAATACTTATATATATTGCACATACTTTTGGTTATTTAATAAAAGGCCTGTTTAGTTTAAAATTAAACTCTTTTAAAGTATGATATGTATTTTGCTCATTAAGCTCGCTTGACGTTGTTAATTGGCCTATTTACAGCGGGAATTTGACTGCATGAAACCTTTTCAGGTAGGTTTTGTCGAGAAATAGTTCTCGGCCCTAAGAAAATGCTACTCGAACAACTCCTGATTTTGAGTCCAAAACGCTTAACAAGTTCTGGGTAAATTGTATCAATAGGGTGCGCTGAGATATTAGTAAAAAAATAGCGACTATCCCGATTGTTTCTACTATTTTCTCCAAATTTTTTTTAACTAAAAAGTTTCTATACCAAACATTTGTATATTTGGTATAATACGGCCAATGGACGACAAGGTCGCTAAATTTGATGGTTCCTGACATTTTCTTAATTTTGCTTAGTTTTGAAGGTCAGTTGTACCAGCAACGGACAATTTTCCACCTGTCAGATTAAACAAATTTGATATACCTCAGACTAATAATGTTACGTAACTTGATATTCACTTAAATAGACAATTACTTGCTGTTGTTTTATACAAACCATCAAATCTTTGAAACCCATATTGGTCATATGTAATATCATTGAACGGCCAGCCATACCAGCTGATCTTATACAAATGGCCCAATTAAGGATTTTTGCATTAATGTGATTAAATTTCCTTTATCGAAGCTCGGCTGATTGAAGTCTTGTTGGCAGAGACCTTTGACTTCAAATAACCCCATAAAAATAAATCCAATCACATGATCTAGGGGGTCACACGAGTGAAACGAGGGAGCACACGACCGTAACGAGAGAGCACATGTCCATTAAATGTCTCATTCAGTAATTTTATAGCTTCAGGGGCTATATGGCACCGACTTGTTGAAGCAACATGTCGTCCGCATCCAACTTAGACAGATAGATCTCGGTTATGTCGCAATATCGAGCACCAGTCTTATTTTGCAATAAATATGGTTTTATAATGCTTTCAGTCCAAAATCCCAACAAACAGTGGCATGTTGAAGAAGCATTTGTTTTTCGACTGTCACGCAAAACCAAACATATTTGACGACTAACAAAGAGTTTTAGGTGTAAATGTGCCTTATCACTTAAGATATTTTCCTCGAACTTAGGACTATTTTTCAAAAAATTTGTTCAGAAATGAAAACACATTTGGTCAATTCACAATCATAATCCCCGAATATTTCAAAATGGTTTTAAAATGTTGTTATTGCCTCTCAAGCTAAAATGCTACAATATGCTACGTATATTGTGTTATCGTAAACATATTGCGCCAAATGCCTAAGAGTCGGTTAAGACGAGCCAAGTAGTGAAATATTAGAACATTATGAGACGATAGGATACCTTGTGAACCGACCAATTTTTTCTCTTGTTATGGTCCATTTTTAGTGTAATTTTAATGATTTATATTTTCCAGAGATCCAATTTAAAATGAGGCCCGAAAGAAGAAAATATTCAAAGAATTAATGAAACTTCAAAGGAAATTGGATCCAACAGGAAGTTTCGTATGGGTACACAGCTTCCGCGACATTGAACATTTTGCGTTTTCGGACGGGTGTGTCATTTAGCCGATTAACAAGATCGTGTGGTATAAAAACTTTAGGGTTTTTTCTTTAGGTTTTATGATCGATATGAAGAAACCACACATTTTGAAATTAGAGATGGACAATTCTGACAAATAGCCAATAGTTTATTGTTGAAAAAAAGCAGATTTTTCACCACAAAACTGGTTTTTCACCAAAATAAATTTTTTCTTCAAAAACATTTTTCAAACAAAGAAAAATATTTTTCAACAAAAACAGCTTTTTCGCCACAACCACTGATTTTACACCAAAATACACAAACCATTTGTTTATTGGGTTTATTCTAGATGGCAAAGCTTTTGAACGAGGTTTTTGTTTTTAAAAACTTATCTGTCATTTTTAAGGGTTCATATCTGTCATTTATTCTCACTTAGTTATTGAACATTATATTGTAAACAACAATATAATGTTCAATAACTGTAGAAATTTGTACCAAATGTAGAATTTCTTTAATTTGAAAATAAAAGTGCCGCTGAAGCACACCAGTGGCTCACCATAGCTTATGGTGAATGTGTTCCATCGGTTTCATTGTACGAGATATGGTTTGTGCGGTTCAGAAGTGGTAATTTTGACATTAAAGACAAAGATCGCCTAGGCCAGCCATAAAGAGAATTGGAGCTATTATTCCATGAAGATTCATGTCAAACTTAACAAAAGCTTGCAAAATCATTGGGAACTACTCAATCAGCAATTTTAAAATGATTACAAGCAGCAAGGATTCATTACAAAGAAATTGAGTACCATACGAATTGAAGTCGAGAGAACCTGAAAGACGTTTTTGCATGTCCGAAGTGATGTTTGGACGCAGAAAATTACTTGAACATTTATAATAGTCTTATAATAATTCATATCGTGATCAAATTGGACATAAACAAGTTTTGTATGACCATAAATATGCACAGAGAAAACAGATTCGTAATAACAACCGAATTTGCTGCTAATCGAATGATTCGGTTACATACATAGAATTTTTCGGTTCTAGTAACAGAATATTAGTAAATAAAGAAGAATTTTGGTTGAAGCAACCAAACTTTTGTTACCATTTCTAAAATTTTGTAGCCACAACTGTAAAATTCGGTCACCAAGGCAAAATCATTCCACAGGCAATAAATTCGGTTGCTATTACGAATCTGTTTTCTGTGTGTGTCTACCAACTTTTGTGAGGATCGGTCCATATTTAACCCTACCCCGCATATAACTCTTATATTAGAAAAATATTTTATTGTTAATCTATTTAACAATTGAATGCCTCAATATATTACACTAAAGTGAAACATTGAAATTCCTAAATCAGAGTAAGCCAACAGTTTTGAATATTATTTATAGCAACTTCATTAAAGACAATTTGGTTTAGCAAGCACTTAATTGAACTACTGCTTAAGAAGTCGTGAAAATGTTATTGACTTTGAACTACTTCCAATTTGTTTTGATGGCTTGAAATAATCTTCACTACACATATTTTAACTTACTGTGTTATCAACATAAGAATTTTTCCTTTAACTAAAGAACAACTTAAACATTTTTTTCCTTTTCATATTCTTTAAAGTGTTTTCTTTCATGTTCTATAAAAATAAACATAAAATTAAATGTCGGCAAATTGTTAGTTAGTTTCATAACAAAAAGTTCTTTAGCTGAAATAAAAACACACACACAAAGTTTAAAGACCTTATTTGCAAATTTTGCATACTAAGTTGAGATTATAAAGGCGAATCAAAAAAATATGTTAATTAATTTAAATAATAGCAATAACAAAAAAAACAGCCACGAATTTTTTAAGTAACCAAAACAAAAACGTAAAGTATAAACTAAAAATGTTGCTGATTTATTCAACACAAATAATTGATAAATTTTGTAAACTGAAACTTTGTTTGGTAGAGTGTTATTTGATACACGAAAACAGTTAACAAAAAAAAATTAAGTTGAATTATTTGAACTTTAAATGAGTTTGTTTATGATTTAAGTGTAAGTAATTTTTTTTAATAAAATGTTTCAATGCAATTTATATCAACAAAATGGCACATACCAAACAATTGTGGTTTTCAAAAAAAGACCTTGTTTTTTGTTTTGTTTTTAATTTTAAATAAACTCTAAAAGTAAAAATTATATTAAATTAAAATGAAAATGGACATGCAGGTAATATAATAATGCTTATAAAAACGCATTTATGAATTGTTTTCCAAGCTAAAATTTCGCACGTATTTCAACTTAAAAAGTCAATGTAACTTGTTGATGCCTCAACAAAATTTAAAACACAAAAATGCCTTTAAATTTAAAAAAAAAAATTATTATAAGGTTTTCTTTATCATCACCATCGTCATACCTACCTACACTTATGATTAGTATGCAAAAAACGTTTAAAAAACCTGTCATCAAAATGCAAATATCTCACAAAATTCAATATACAATTATTTTTATAAAAATTCATACAAAATTTTCATTAGCCTGATAAATAATTTGTGAGTTTTTATGTGACAAAGGTGTTGTATTAACACTTTTTAATTTAATCAAATTTGTTTATAAATTATGTTAATAAAAATAGTGTGCACAAAATCGATCTTAAATTCTCATTAGTGTCATAGTTTGTCTAAGTACTTATATATTGAATATTTGGTTTCTTTTTTTAGATTTTCTTTAGATACGTTTTAGTTACTCATTTGCAAAACTCATTTATTTTAAGATATTGTAATGTCTTTGCAATAAACGGAAGTTAGTAAAAACAAATTGCTAGTTTTAATAAAACATTAAAATAAAGCATAAAAAATAATGCTGGTTTTGTACATAGTAGACAGAGAGAAGAAAAAAGACATGCAATTGTAATATTTAGGCGGTAAGCATGAATTTTGAATCAGCTACAAACAAAATTTTGTGAAAATTTTATCCAAATTTGATCCATTATGGAGCTGAATTTCTAAGACTTAATATTCATAGCTGGAAAGGTATTTTATTTGATGTCTATATTGTCTATGAACATGACTTTGTACAGGGTTTTCCAACAATAGGTGTTATTTTGGTATTCAAAGAAAAATTGCATTTTTTGAGATAAATGATCGGATGTTTATTTCATAATAAAGAGGAAGGTATGCCGTTAATTATAAAAAACAACATGAGCCAAATGGCCACCACAACCTCGCTTAGAGGACCATATCCTATTTATGAAATTTTCCATAACCAAATCCCAAAGTGGTTGCCTTATGTGCTCGATAGCCTCACGAATTCTATCTTTGAGGTCTTGAATCGACGCTGGGCTGTTAACGTAGACCTTATCTTTCACGTGGCCCCAAAGAAAGAAGTCGCAAGGTGTTAAATCAAAAGATATCGCTGGCCAATTGTGATCACCTCTTCGACAGATAACATTTTCATGCATTTCAAGCACCCAATCAGCAAAGACACGATGTTTTTGATGATTGGCTTGAGTTCTTGTGTTAACTGAACTTTATAAGCCTTAAGTCCCATGTCTTTATGCAAAATACGGTGTAATGAGGTTTGTGGACTGCCCAATTCCAAAGAACGGTGAGAAAAGGACAAACCTGGTTTTATTTGAACACTTTGGGCTATTGCACCAATATTCTCTGCCGTTTTTGAGCGACGTGCACAGGTTTTATTCTTCACACTAACTTGTCCCAACAGCTCGAATTTTTCCACCAATTTCTTTATTGTGGTTCGAAAAGGTGCTTTACAACGACTTAAAAATGCTTTAGTTTTGCGTCCATTGTAATTTCCTTCAATAAATGTGTATAGACATTGAGGAAGTGAAGATAGATTGCGAAGAAGAGTCCAAAAGCGCTTAGAAAAATAAAATGGAAGAAAGATTTTATTGCAGGTTCGGAATCGCCTCTAATGAAACCTAGTATGCTACTCAGTTCACAGCCAGCAACATTACTGAGTTCATTCAGAAATCTGTTTCCTTGCCATTTAAATCTAAGACTCTGTAACCTAGGGCAGTTGCTAATGATATGTTCTATTGTCTCTAGTTTCTCTACATCCCCACACACCCTACAGAAATCCTGTGTGTCGTTATCTCATTTACCTTCGAAGGCTCCAATTGCGCAATGACCGGTTATCATTCCTACTACAATCCTGAGATTATATCTATCCAAATCGATCAGTTTTCTGGTTGCGTTTGCATTCAGTTTTGTCCAAAAGGCCCTGGACACTTTGCAGTCCATCCTACTGCTCCAGGATTGGTTGGTATAGTCATGGAATCATCCATATATTGACCTGTAGTAGTGAAATATAGGTGATTTTAACCACCTTTCCCTGGTATCATGATCTAAATCAGAACCATGTCTAGCCAGTTTATCTGCTACCTCATTTCCCTGTATATCACAGTGCCTCGGTACCCAACAAAATCTTATTGAGTAGTGCACCAATGACTCCTCGAGAGCTCTCCTACAGTCCTCCACTAGGCTGGAATGAATTAAATGACATTCCAGAGCCTTTTGTGCCGCCTGACTGTTCACGTATATATTCCCTTCAATAGATGTGTATGGACAGTAAAGAGAGATTCCGAAGAGGAGTCCAAAACCGCCTAGTAACAGAAAAAGAAAGAAAGATTTAATTGCGGGTTCGGAATCGCCGTAGAACGTACCTTAAATATCCTCCCTATTTCTCTAATGAAAACTAGTATGTTACTCAGTTCACAGCCAGCAATATTACTGAGTTCGTGAAGAAATCAGTTAACGTGTGCCTTTATCAACTCTGTGACTTTCCAGATCGCGAAGATCTCTGCCTGGAAGACGCTGCACTCATTAGAGAGATTATATTAGCACTTGAGCGAGCAATACTTCCCAATCACTTCATTCTAAATACTTTTTAACAGGCATTACAACATGTGACAGAGTATTGTCATGATGGAATATGACGTTTTCATGTCTGGCCGCATACTTTGGACGTTTTTCGGCAAATGCACGCTTCAAACGAGTCGGTTGCGTCTGGTACATAATCCATGTGATTTTCTGGCCAGATTTCAGCAGCTCGTAATAGATAGGACCTTTTTGTTCCCACCAAATACAGAGCATTATTTATCTCCATGGACATTTAGCTTTGGTGGGCTTCACGTACGATTTATTACACCTAGGGTTATCGTAATGGATTCAGTTTTCTTCGGAAGTAATGCTTCGGTGCATAAATGATTTTCCTTTATAGCGTTCAAAAATTATTTCGGATATGCAAAATCGTCTTTCAAGTTCTCTAGGCTTCAATTAGTATGGTACACAATTTCATTGGAATGAATACTCCTGCTCGCGGACATTTGAAAATATCTGATTGAATAGTTCCCATTGACTTTGCAAGCTCTTGTTGAGCTGGACAACAATCTAAATGGAGTAATGCCTAAAATTCTTTGGTCTTCAAACTTTTTTGGCTGGCCTGGGCGATCTTTATCTTCCGTGTCAGAATCACCACTTCTGAACCGCAGAAACCATCTCTCGCAAATTGGAACCACTGAAACACCCCAGCAGTTAAGCAAGTAGTCAATGTAACCCCTATAGACAGTAATTGTCACTAATGTCTGATCACTTGGCTAACTCATATGATATATTTTGGGTCATTTGACACGTATGTGCTCTTTGTAGTGCAGAAAGAAGACAATTGGTAACTTTATACAACTCAGGTAATGTAGCGTGGAGATAATTGTCACTTAAGAGTCTCTAAGGAATCTGGAGTGTAGTCACTTTAAACATTTTGTGAGTAATTCGTTCAAACTGGTTTTATACAAATTGTGTTGATATAATTCTCATACAGTTAGTTTTCTATCCCTTGTAACATAGCATGAAGTCAACAGTCACTTTAGTGTCTCTTAGTAACCTATAGTGAAGTCACTTTAAACGTTTATTACCCACCTGAAGCAATACAGAGTTGTCGAAGAAAGGTTTGTTTACAAGCTATCGTTTAGTTAACGCCTTTTTTGACTATTTGCGGTCAATTAACATCCGTACATGTTAAAATAACTAGTTATGTAGCTGATCAAGTTACCAGTTAGGTAGCTAGTAAGGTAACTGATACTATTTAACCAGTATGTGCATCCAATGCGTTGACTACTTTGAACCAGCTATTAAACAGTCTCACTGTAGTCAAAAAGGGTCAATATAACTAGTTACGTAGCTATTGAAGTAACTAGTTCCCACCCTAAGTGATGGGTAAAATCACTAGTTCGGAACTGTCTCTTAGAATTGCTGGGACATACACCATAAGCTTTGGTAAGCCATCGGTGTGCTCCAGCGTCACTTTTTATATCCTTCACCTTAGTGAAAAGGGTATTTATAAGTTTGTCATTCCGTTTGTAATTTCCACAATATAATTTTCCGACCCCATAAAGTATATATATTCTGGATCCTTATAGGATCCTTATTCTGTCAGACATGCTTTCGTAAAGTTTCCTATTTAAAATCAGCAAAATCCGTCCCTTAATAACGGAGATATGAGCAAAAATACAAGACAACCTCGATTACTAAGTCATAAATATAAACAATATGGATATCTAATGATAGATATTTCAAAGTCCATTGCATCGATGTATATAAGGTTGTATAGTAAGTTGGACCTAAAATGGGTCAAAATCGGGAAAAATATTTTTTAACCCAAATTTTTTTTCACAAAAAACACTTTTTTGTCTTAAATTTTTTTCACTAATAAATTAAAAAAAATAAAATTTAAAATTAATTTTTTTTTTTTTTAAATTGGAAAAAACTATTCAAAAATAATTTCAAAAAAAATTTTAAAAAATTAAAAAAAAAAACAATTAATTTTATTTTAAAGTAAATTTTGGTGAAGGGTATATAAGATTGGGCACAGCCGAATATAGCTCTCTTACTTGTTTCAAATTAAGGAAGTCAATTTTTAATTAATTTTTTTTTTTTTAAATTGGAAAAAACTATTCAAAAATAATTTCAAAAAAAATTTTAAAAAATTAAAAAAAAAAACAATTAATTTTATTTTAAAGTAAATTTTGGTGAAGGGTATATAAGATTGGGCACAGCCGAATATAGCTCTCTTACTTGTTTCAAATTAAGGAAGTCAAGTAAAACTTCCCGCATATGATGCTTTGTTGGTACATTTTCAAACCAAAAAAACTTTGTTGTTTACACTATAATGTTCAGGAACCTTTCAAAATGACATATGAGGTATTAAAACAAAAACAGCGTTCAAAATATAGGACATTTGTTGTAAAACCCGCATTTTTGAGTCATCAAGCATCAAGCAAATATACACCTTGTTGTGTCTTAGATTAGATATTTCTCATTCACCACTTCTGGTGGTGGAGGATATAAAAAGCAATATTACTACATTCTCATCCCTGTTACTTACCTCCAATTACTCACTATAGAGTACCCGTACTACCCATAAACTTGTTGGTCTGGTTAAAAGTAATTTGATAGTTTCGTTTACGTTTGCGTTGAGTTTTTATTTTATTTTTTCTCAAAACATTTTCTAAATGAAATAACAAGTAGCAAAAACCGTTAACTAAGATTTGGTTTAAGTAGACGTGGAGGTAAAAAAAAATAATACTTAAATAAAAATTTAAAAAAAAAAATAATAAAAATCAAAGCAGCTCTTAAACCATATTTGTTCAGCTATAATTATAAATTATTTATATTATTTACTTTGCTGTTTTTTTTAATAGAGTCATATTACGGTTACGTACGTACTTTATCTGTGTTTTGTAGCATATTTTGAAGTAATTATTGAATTACTCATTACGTCCATGTTTGGCAGCATGTTATTTTAGTATGTTAACAATGATTGAATTATTATTATTACTATTTTTTCTTTCTGTGTTTTGTTTTCAAATTAATACCTATATGTGTATTATTATGTACGAGTTTAAGGAATAACGTATAATTTCATTTGAAAAGAAATTAAAATTTTTATTACTTTTTTGCTATGATTTAACATAACACCTGTGTATTGTGTATATCATTGTGGAATTTAAATGTTTAAATTTGGTTTTTATGGAGGTTTGACATTGCTCTAGTTTTTGTTTAAAAAAAATAATGAAAATATAGCCCCACCTTGCAACTATCATACCGTTTAGAAGTGTTTTAAAGGTTAAACAATATGATTCATGTTTAATACAGAGGTAAAACAGAAAATCTTTTTTGTATGCAACAAAATAGTCCTTTGCTTTAACTTTCACTGTTTGCTTAATTTCTATACTTTAACTCAAATTAGTTAATTATTTCAAATTCTTTTTTTTTCCTTCACAGCCTTTTAAGTCATATATCATACATTTGTCTTTCCTTTGTTCTTTTTGAAGTTTTCACACATGTATTTCTTTTATGTTTTTTTTTTTATTCATTTCAATTCTTTTGTATGATTTTCTAAAAGTCAAGCTAAATAAAAGAGTTCTTCTCCTTATATGATAAATTATGGTTAATTTATAATGTATGAATTAAATCATCTTTTATGAAAAATTACACATGTATTTCTTTTATTCTTTTACGTGTTTATTTCTTTCTGTATTTAATTTTTTTTTTTTTTTTTTGTTATTTGTTTCGATTTCAGTTGTGGCCCATCAAACAATCAAAAGAAATCTTCTAAATCCCTTTTGAAACATTGGCCATTGGTTGCTGCGAGCGCATCCATTTACACATGAGAAATTTGCACTTAACACAGGACACAAAACATAATTAATGATCACAATTTTCAAAATAAAGCTAATGGATGCTGTTAAATAATCACCCAGACCCAAATGGTATTCAACCATACACCAATCAGTCTGACCGACCGGCCGGGCCAGTCAGTCAGTCATTCAAGCACAAAAAAAGAAACAAGTGAAGTGGTCAAATGAAACAAGTGAATATATGAATGATAAGATGTTAAGGGAACAAAAAAAAAAAAAACAACAAGAAAAAAATTCAAAATGAGACAACAAAAGGAACAGGAATATAAGATTGAAATTAAATGAGACATAAACACAATGTTAATAACCAATTTTTGTAAACCTCTTCATTGATCTCAGGATATATATATTAAAAAGTTGGTTCTTCCGTTTGGAATTTCTACGATGTTAAAATTGTCAACGATTTCAATTTTAATTGACAATTTTCAAAACAAACGCTAATTTCACGAAAAGATTATAACCAAGGTATATAAAGGTTTCTACAATATTGGAAATATTTTTAAGAAAATTCATTAACTTTTTGCAAGATTGTCTCTCATGTTGTTCCACAGATTTTGCAGATTTTAAATACCAAGCTGCTTAGGATACTAAGTAATAAAAATATCTGTGTAAATCTCATTAATTTGTGTTGTATATGAAAGAGAGCGTGGTTTACACACACTAGCGGATGTAGGAATTTCATAAAGATCAGGAATGTATATATTTTGTATTAGTTGCATATATCTTAGTGTTTTATGAAAGGCTCTAAACTGTAGCATCTTGAAAGATTAATACAAGGAATGAGGATCGTTATCACATGATTCTTGAGAGCGACTCCAACAGAATTATTTATAATAATGCTAAATTAGTATACAGTTAACCAAATAGGCAGAAAGTTGGTACCGATTACGGTGATCACACTGAACGCTCTATGAGCATGTAATAGCAGATCGTGTAAGATTGTACATGAGATTGATGTCCTGAATCATATTGATTATTTCTCTGTTGCTCTTGAACAATTTTTACTTTTCGATGGCCCACATGGATCGTTTAAGACCTTTCTGATTATATAGTAATTCTGATTTTTCGAAAGACTCCAGCAAAAATACTTTTTACAAAATTGAATTATAGTGAGCTACAAAGCAAGTACTGAGTAATAATCACCATCGGTTCATTTAACCATATATTATGTACTATCGCACAACATGTCTTGTATTATACAAGGTGGCGCAAAAGTGAACTTCCGATGTTTTTTGGCTGTAATTAAAAAAAAAAATGAAAAACTTTGATTCTTCTTGTGGATTATTTTTACTTGGTCTTTTAATTTTTTTTACATCAAGTCGAGAATATGATGTCATGTAAATGGCCGCTGCCACAGTTGATTGTCATTTGAGTCCTTTTTATGGCATTTTCCATCACTTTGGCCAAAACTTCCGGCGATAGGTCCTCACATTCTTGACGGATATTGTCTTTAAGAGCTGCAAGAGTCCGACTAAGCCTTGTTGACATAAACCCGCGACTTCAAAAAGTCCCACAAAAAGAAGTCTGGAGCGGTCAAATCAGGCAATCTTGCTGGCCAGTGCAAATCGCCAAAACGGGAGATTAGGCGTCCGGGAAATGCATCCTTCAGCATATCGGTTGTGATACGTGCAGTGTGTGCCGTTGCACCGTCCTGTTGGAACCACATGTTTTCCAATCCCAATTCATAAAGTTGCGGCAAAAAGAACTCGTTGATCATTGCTCTATAGCGCTCACCATTCACAGTAACAGTTTGGCCCGCGACGTCTTCGAAGAAAAAAGGTCCGATGACTCCTCCAGCGAAAACAGCACACCATACAGTGACTGCCACGCCTGGCAGCATCTCGTGTTGTGCCAGTCTCTTCGAGGCGAGCGGCTAAACGTCGCAGTGTTTCACCAGTAGGCGTTGGACGGTCAGAAAATCTGCGACGAAATTCACGTTGTGCCAAAGTCACCGACCGATTATTGGTCAAATAAATAGTCAGCAATATTCCGCGTTCTGGAGCAGTGTAGCATAACATTGTTTATTAACGTGTATTTCGCATGTGTTTACTAGACAAATGTCAAGACAGAACTGACATTAGGGGCCAATCGCAAAATTTATAGCATTTTCTGATAGGAGAATTACTTTTGCGCCACCTTGTATAAACTTTTGAAGTTCAAAGCTTTTGTTTTTGAAAAACATCAGCTTTTCATTCTCCACGTTGATCAAACGAGGCCTTTCCGATGATACTGATTATTGCAATGTTATCTCGATCTCCCAAAAAAAACATGCACTATTGTACTCCAAAAACATTTTTGTCTAAAAATGTCAGGTTCTTGAAATAGAATTACACGACATCACAGAGATTACATAAGGATCGCATGAGATGTCCTGTACTATTTTGATTATTGTATTTTGAAGCATAGTTTTTTTATAAATTTCAGCTTTTTGATTGATAAATATATATACAGATAGAAAGTCTATCATCCATAAGACCGAATTATATTGATTATTGTACTCAAAAGACATTAGACTATAAATTTACTTAGTATAATACTATATACATAGAAGCTCCACATGATCATCTTCCAGATTATTTTGGATATTGTACCTCGAATCACCTCTTCTTAAGAAATTTCAGCTTTTCAACCTGGGTAGAAAAAAATACATACTTTAGAAGACAGTCTTTTCATTCTCTCTTCTAAAGAACATGAATCGTACAAAGTCGTGCATGACCGAAACATAACTATTAATAATTGTACTTCAAAGACTCCAGACATTTTGATTTCTTGTTCTAAGATAAAACGCAATAGATAGAGATTGCACAATGATCATATGACACCTGCGAAACATTCTCGTCATTGTATTTCAAAGCCATTCTTCATCAGGAATTTCATCTTTTCGATACTGGTTGATAAAAAATACATCTCTCTCCTAAGTACACATGGATAGTACAAGAAAATGCAAGACAAAATAATTAGTCAATTCACAAGGTCTCTTATCATGTCATATTGTCATAAAGTCCTAATATTTCACAAAGGTTTTTATTGCTTTTCAAGCAAAAAATGTCCTAAAATAATATTACTTTCTATGCTATGTTTATGGTGTAACGCCGAATGTCTAAGAATCGGTTAAGCCGAGCCGCCGAGTCGTGAGTTGTTAGGACGTTATGACAATATGACTGATATGGGACCCTGTGAATTGACCAAATATTAATTATAGCACTCTAAGACAACTTCTCCATCGACAGGGTTCAACAAAGATCGTACGATTATATCTTAGATGAAATTTTAGTTTCTCGATCATGGTTGATGCAAAAGGCATAGAAGACTCCATTCATTTTCCACTTACAGCCTTTCTGTTTAAAAAGACGGATGAACAACATGTAGACGATAGTATAAGATTTTTTTTATTTTCATGGAACTATGATGTTCTTCGGTATAATAAATGACATCAGAATGACTAAAAACTTTCATAGTTATTCCGTGCATAAACATTTTTATTTATACAGAATCTCAATCCTCATTAACATCTCTGACTACATTTAGTTTACTTCAGGAATTTCGAGCATCTTTGACTGGGATGGGAAGACATTTGATAGAAAATTGGTTCGAAGATCTTGCTATATTGCAGATAATTGTGCATCTATTTGGATGAATTCCAACTTCATATCTCTTGCAAATACAAGACTTATATGGCATTGCTCTTTTAACGAGCTCGCATAGGTTAAATGGGTTAATTAATCCATTTGCGTTTGCTCAATGATGTAGCATCGCTTTGGTTTACAACTACAATTTTTACAGCTGAGTATTATGCTGATGGTTATCACGATTTATCGTTCAATATGTTTCCTAGGAGATGAAGAGTATTAAGCAATTTATCAACAAGTTTGTTTATGAGAATAAGATCCTTCAAAAATCTTTCAAAACTCTTGCTCATAGGAATGACTGTTATCGAAACTGACACGATTCAGTGATGCCATGATGTGAATCTTCATTCCAAATACACCCAAATACACCTTGCACAGGTCTCGTTTGGATCGAACTCTTATGTCTCCTGCAACTACAACATAAACATCATAGCTTGTTGCAAAACTGCAACCTTCAATGATGTGAACATGTATTCCTTTTTTGCGACCACAATGATTTTAGCTGAGTAAAATGATGGCTTGAATTACACATTAATGACTTAAGTAGAAGCAATTGGAACGAATAAGAAGTTAATACTACTTATCCTTTCAGGTTTTGGGCATCGATATTTCTACTCTCTCTTAACAGATTATTGGGACACCTATCAAAAAGGTTTATGAACTGTTGGTCATCGGATTAGAGGGTTTCGAAACTGAAACCAGTTATTTTTTGAGATGTGTAGAATTGGAATAAATTGTCATTAAAATGCTCTCTTAGATTTACCTAACAGATTCTTATGAGATCGATGTTTCAGAAGCCATTTTGAAATAATTAGTAGTCATCGAACTTGCAGGTTTCTAAACCGAAACATTCTAGGATCACCGTGCTGCGAAAATGTATTTAATCTAAAGTCTGAATTCTTCTTGTGTAAACAACGAAGTTTTGTTTTTCCTTCGAAAATTTCGAATTTTGTGCCAATAATGCATCATATGCGGGAAGTTTTGCTTTGCTTCTTTAATTTGTTCCGGTGAAACACACCGCTCATCGAAGGTTACGGTGAATGTGCTCCATCGGTTACAACGTGCGAGAGATGGTTTATGCGGTTCAGAAGTGGTGAATTTGAAACGGAAGATAAAGATCGCCCAGAGTTTGAGGCATGGTTGTTGTCAAACTCAACAAGAGCTTGCAAAATCATCGGGAGCTACTCAAGCAGCAATTTCAAAACGTTTGCGAGCAGCAGGATTCATCCAAAAGCAGGGAAACCGGGTACCATGCCAATGGAAGCCGAAAGACCTTGAACGAAGATTTCGCATGTCCGAAATTATGCTTGAAAGCATAATTTTTGCACCGAATCATTACTTGCGATTAAAAATGGATCCATTGCTATAACCCGAAGCGTAAGAGATCGTATGTGAAGCCAGCCAACCAACCGAATCGATACCGAAACCAAATATCCATGGTACTAAGTTAATGCTCTGTATTAATGGCTCTATGTATTATAAGCTAATAGAATCTGGTCAGACCTTCGCAGGGAACCTGCACCGAAAAACGCCCAGACTGACAACGCTCGGCCACATTTTGCAATAGCTTTTCAAAACTATTTAGAATGAAGTGGTTGGGAAGTTTTACCTCAACTATAGTCCAGAGCTTGCCAATCCGACTACTATTTGTTTCGTTCGATGCAGAACGCTCTCTCTGGGATTCGCTTTACTTTGGAAAAGTCTATCCCAAATTGGCTTGATTCGTTCTTGGCCTCAAAATATGAGCAGTTCTTTTGGCTCGGAATCTTTATGTTGCTAGAAAGATGGGAAAAGGTCATAGCTAAAAAAAGATACAAATTTTAAAAAGTTCCTCATTTTTAAGGTTTACACCCAACATTTTTTCTAGATTTGTATTATTCATAAGTTTTATTTAATTTCTAATGAAAGTTAAACATTTTTTGTATTGATTTTTTCTTTTAAACAGCTGGTGCTTCAGTAGATTCTTTAAAAAATATCTTGATAGTTTGTTAAACAACTTAATTTAAAATAAATTTTAAAAAACTCAAACCGGAACCACTATGTTGGAATACTTAAATAATAATCCAAAAAATACAACAAAAACATAATAGTAAAACAATTTATTATTGAATACGGTGCAACCAATTATGGACACTTAAAACAATTATCAGACTTTCTATGCCATATCCTGTCTGTCATTGATTCATGCATTCATATGTAAATTAAAGCATCGACCCACAATGACAAGCTTGTTAAAAAAAATTTCTTTAAAAACAAAACTCCACTTATAACTTGTGTTTAATTGTTGAAGATATTCCATATGCGTGGCATAATTTATTTCAATACAGTTTTGTGATGTTTTGTTTTGAAGCAAATGCGTGATTTTAAAAATAAATTTTCCAACAAATTGGAGTGTGTGTGTTAAATTGCTGTTAATTAGAAGAGTTCCGTTTGAAGGAGCGTATTGAAAATTTGTTTTCTAACAAAAAAACCCACAAACGACGCCTTTAATAATTCGGTATTGTTTTTAAACTAATTTGTGGGGTATTGGTAAAAATTGGAAATAACAGACCTACTCCAATTTTCATGTAATATAAGGTTTAACAAAAAAAAAAAAAAAAACTTGTTGGAATATCCGTTTTGTTTATGAGACCATTTGAATGTGTGCATGAGTTTAAGTGAAAATACACACATCTATAAAATAACAGAAACAAAAAACATCTTAAGATTTAAGCCGCTTTAATTTAAGAGTTCATTTTATTCACACTCAAATACGAAATTTTGTTAAATAAAAAAAAAATATTCAAGCGTACGTAGTATGTGTGTCTGTCCATCCATCCGTCCGTCCGTCCGTCTGTCTGTTTGTATGTTAAATACACAAGTAGAATTTTGTTTTCCATGGACGTTTGTTTTCTAGACCTACAAAAACAATGTTGTATGTTAGTTTTGTTGTGTTTTTGTTTTTTTTTTTGTTTGAAACAAACAAATAAACAACAAATCAACCAAATAACCAACCAGTCACACAACCAACCTACTGACACTCTAGATACAAAAATAGAAGAAAACAAAAAAAAAAAAAACTAAAACGTAACATGCATGTTTTAAGTATTCACAGTGTTGTTACCAGTATTCACTCACTCAGTCAGTCAGTTGTACGAGTACTGTGGTACTTGTAGTAACTTACGTCTTGAGGAACAGTGGGTCAAAACACCCATATTTTGAAGAAAATCGAAAGGAAAGTATAGCCGATATTTGGAAAGTAAACCATGTTAATGATCATTTTCAACATTTTAAGAAAACTCATTGAAATCCTTAGAAAATGCTAACATAATTTCTAAAACCTAAGCTACACTATTTCAAGAGGTCATAAGCCTTAATCTGTGCATGTTGATGTTTTGTATTTTCAAAACCTTAAAAACTAGAAATTGCTAGCCTATTTCCACAAATTTCTTAACTTAAACCCACTGTTCTCTTACGTTTTTGGTACCGATATGCGTGTTCAGCATTATGCATTAGTTAGATGCTTGATTGAGGATAGACAACAAGACAGACACACGAACGAACGGATAGGCAAGCAAACAGCTAGACTAACTGACTGACAGACAGACAGACGGACGGACAACCTAACACACACATCAGGCTGGCTTGAATTTTTTTTCTCGTCCACAAATAAAGAAACACTTGTATCATTGTTTGCCATGCACTATTTTTCACTCTTTTTTCCAATTTTCCTATTTTGTTTGTCTTGTTTTTATTGTTTTTTTTTTCTGTTGATTTTTTCATTCTTTTCATGTTTGATATGTTACCGATTTTTTTTATTTATTTGTTAAATTTTCTTGATTTTTTTATATTTTTTTTGGAAATTTCTTTTGCCATCCTTAACCCCATGAAACCTGAAATCTAACATAAAATCTTTAAGATATTTATTTATATTTGCTAAAAAAAAACTACAGTTTGTTTTTTCGGAAAAAAAAGGATTTCCATCATAAAACTAACAAACAAATAAATAAATAAAATTTCGCATTAAATACCGAAATTTAAGGGAATTATGTTAGTTGCTGTAAAACAAAGCATTTCAACATGTTGTAATTAAACATGAAACGAATTTTAACTAACCTTAAGCATACATTATAGAAAGGGTTCCTAAGACTTTGTTTATTTAGAAAGTCGCTCTAGAAATCTTTTAAATCTAGCTCTAATTTATGTTTTAAATAATGCTCTAATTAATTTTCAACACACTTCTCTCAAATTCTATAGAATTTTTGATTCAAAGCATTTTGTTAATATAAACGAATAGTTAATATTTAATTTAGCAGTGGTCTCCTAATAGAAATAATTAAAGCTTATATAAAAATTTGTCTAGTAAAAGAATTTAAGAGAAAGGAAGATTGAAGTTAAAATAGAACCATTACACTGTGTATATCAATGGTCGATATAAAGAAAATATCCCATCAGTTCTTAATAACTGTCCCGAAATAGTGATTTTACTTATCATTTAGGTTGAGAACTTGCTACATAAGTAGTTTTAGTTTCGTTTAGTTTGGAAGGGATGTACACTTCCACTCGGAGACCATAAGGTTCATTGTAATTCCCTTCAAGAGTCATATACTGAGAAAAAGTATGCCCTTCCTGAAAGAGAGGCACATAAAGAAAAGTAAGAAGTAAGATAGTGTTTTAGAGATAGCAAAAAGAGCAACAAAAAAGATAAATCCAAATCTGCATAAAGAGGAAAAAATTGTTTAATTGAATTCACAGTAGATCGTCCTTTAAATAGCCAACATATTCCCCTGATAAAACCTAGTATGTTACTCAATTTACAAACAGCAAGACTCCCAAGTTTATCCAAAAATCTGTTACCTAGCCATTTAAATCTAAGGCTCTGTAATCTGGGGCAGTTGCACATACTGTGCTCTACTGTCTCCAACTCCTCCACATTCCCACACACCCTACAAAAATCCTATGTGTTATTATCCCAGTAACCTATGAAGGCACCAATTGAGCAGTTACCGGTTACCACTCCTACTAGAATTCTGAGACTACACCTATGCAACTCATTTAGGGTTTTGGTTGCCTTTGCATTCAGTTTTGGCCAAAAGGTTTTGGACACTTGGCAGTCTGTCCTACTATTCCAGTACTGGTTGGTGGAGTCACGGAATATTTCAAATATTAGCAGTTGAACATAATGTGCTTTACTGTCTCCAACTCCACTACATCGCCACACACCCTACAAAAATCCTGTGGCAACCAAAACCAACCAGGGTTTTGGTTGCCTTTGCATCCAGTTTTGGCCAAAAGGCTTTGGATACCTGACAATCGGCCGTACTATTTCAGGGTTGGTTGGTAAAGTCACGGAATCTTTCAAATATCGGAGGTCTTACCCCCTCGTTCCAATAACTCTTCACGAGCTCCTCTGCAGTCTTCAACTAAGCTAGAATGTATTAAGTGACATTTCAAAGCCCTGACTGCAAACCTCAATTCTTGTCAATGGAATTAATGCATGTAAAGTAGGAATTAAGGCCCTTCTTTAATCTCTGCTGAGTATTTCTTTTCCATGACAATTTGCTGTCAAGGAAGGTCCCTAAATACTTGACTCCCCCTTATAAAATCAGCTCCACGCCGTCTAATTTCGGCAAATTGAAACTCTCAACCCTGTGTTCCCTGGTAAAGAGCACCAATTCCTGTTAGTTTTTGCCCATGACGAGAGATCACGAAGCGCTTCCTGCATTATGTCACTGATAGTGGAGAGAAACTTTCCTTTAATCATAATCACCACGTCATCCGCATAGGCGAATATCTTTTTACATTTAGACTCAAAGATTTTGAGAATAGAGTTTACCAGTAACCACAAAAGAGGAGAAAGAACTTCACCTTGCGGTGTATCCCTGGTAACACGTATTATGATCTTATCGTCCCCTGATATCCATCATTGAAATTATTCAACTCACCAGGAAGTCGTTAACGTATCCCTCATTGCCTCTATATTTATGTTATTAAAGGCTCCTTCTATATCTAAAAACGCAGCTAAAGTATATTCATAAGTAATTACGGGACTAGTTATTTGACAATTTTTGATTACAATGAGATAACTAGTACATAGTAGTCAACGCATTGCAGTACCGGTTACATAGAGTCAGTTATCTTACTAGCTACCTCACTGGTTACTTGATCAGCTACATAACTAGTTATTTTATCACTGACCTCAAATAGTCAGTTAAAAAGACATATCATAGACAGTCCAATAACCGATTGCTTGTAAACAATCCTTCCTTTGACAACTCTCCAATAGATTACTGTCGTGGATAAAATAACTACTATCTAAGGTGCAGTACAAAATAAGGGTTTAAACTGACTACACTCTACGTTAATTAGATACACTAAAGTGACGATTGACTTTACAATAGGTTACATGGGATATCAGCATAATTAAGCAAAAAGAAATTAAACTGTACTCACAAAAAAGTGCAGTACAAAATAAACGTTTAAAGTGACTACACTCTAGAATACTTAGAGACACTTAAGTAACAATTGTCTTCACGCTAGATCACATGAAATGTATAAAGTAACCTAATGACTTCTCTTGGCACTACAAACAGCACATACATGTAAAATGGCCCAAAATATGACAATTACTGTCTATAAAGGAAACATTGTCTACTTGCTTAATAGCGTCGAAGTAAGGAATTATAGTCCCTATTATTGAATGTAGACATCATTATGAAGCTTAGGATAATGTGTTCAATGAATTTCATAACCGTTGTCTATTCAGAGTTTACTTGATCATAAAAACCTCTGGGATGAATTTAAATATTCTTTCGCATATTATGGAGTTGTTTCTCAGATCGCTTAAAGGATTTTGTATCGATAGAGACACCCAGTCAAGATTGAACTATTATAGATTTCTTCATTTACCTTACCCTGCACTGTCTTTGTCGGACAGCTTGAGAAACCTAATTGTTCAGAATGCTGAATATACAAGCTGGAATAGCGATACTCTTTTTTCTTTTGTTTCAAACGTTCCCACAACAATTGGATTTACGCTCGGGAAGACCGGATGCTCACTCGGCCAAATAATGGCAACCCAGCGACCAACCGACAGTATTTTCCCCGGGAAATAACTCTCGAATACCACAGATAAGGTCAATATTATTTGTGACATCACCAAACCAATACTCTGCAGAAAAGGCTCTATATCAAGGTTCTCTATACAATGATAAATTGGCTTTAATATTGTGGAAGTATAATACGTCATTGTTATATTGATATTAGTTAGATCTCACACAATACCTAAAAAACTCTTTATTCAATGCTTATTTGAATACAGATAGATCTATTGGCCCAGAAGCCACATTTGGCTATGGCGTATCTTATATATCATTCATCTTTGTTTTATTTAAAACAAAAGTTCATCATCGTTTCAGTTTTCTGGCGAAACAAAGGATTTTAGTGAATTTTTTATTTTTTTTTTTTGTAAAAAGGAAAAGTTTTGAAAGGGTTTTTGCTATTCATATTGTCTACAGAACTTACCTCCATATTTATAAACAGCTATTAAATTTATCGAAGGTTTATAAACCAATTTCTTTATGGAAATTTTGTTCTATTAATAACCTCGATTTTAAATAGATTTTTTATCATATCTCAGTTATTAATGAGGCGATTTTGCTGACCATTAATACCAAATTAAAGAACGTGTATCTAATTTGGTTCAGTCGGATATCTGGGCATTCAAAAAGTTGATTTCTGATCACCCAGAAGGCTTCTAGAGAATGGAGCCATGGATCATGGGAACTAAAAAAAATATTGAAGGAATCTTTACTTAAATACTGAATTTTTATGCTTTCACAGATTGTTTCAAAAGTGATAATAGAATTGGCGGTTGTGTCTTTATCAGACAATTTGAGGTTAAAATACGTTTTAGATTCCCAATTTAATGTAGTATACTCTTATTATAGACGATTAAAAGAGCAGCAAACTGCTTAATATATTATAGGTGGTCAATAGAATTTTTTTATTAATTTGAAAGGCCCATCGATGTCACTATGTATGGAATATAAAATCGTGCAACTGAGCATCCGAAATGTTGAATTTTCCATGACTCATAAATAAGGCTGAATTTCACCGATGGCATGGGTTTTGTTATCTTTGAGGGCCGCTGTGGTTTTATTCGCATAAAACTTGCGACTTAAGAAAACCGAACACGAAAAAGTCTAACGGGGTCAAATCACATGATCTGGGTGATCAGTTTACTTCACCTCCATGTGAGATGACCATGACCACTACCGTTGATGGTAGTGACCTGGCCAGCCAGCCCAAAATCTACACCAAACCTTGACTTTTTCGGGATGCGTTGGACGCTCTTGGATCTTATGTGGTTAGGTATTGTCCCAAATTCGAGAATTTTGTTTGTACCCATTCTTCCAGAAATGGGCCTTTGCGTTGGAGATGATTTTTTGATAAAAAACGAACAAAACATCCATAAAACAATTTTATCATATGCACGTATTGTTGAACGCTATATCTGTCCATGGAGCCTTGGTAGAACAAACTGAATAAATGAGATATAGCTTCGAAAATATGACCGCTATCAACTGTCAAAGCTCGGAAGTGCCTATTGGAAGACCTTTTATATTCAATACGATCGCTGATATGCATACAATATCAAGTCTAGTCAAGGAATGCCGGAAAGCCTTAAACAAAATGACCACAGCATTCAATAACCACACTCATATGGATACATAGATAAGGACTATTACATGAAATACATAATATAACTGATGGACTTTTGAATAGAGAAAAATTGATTCATATTACAAAGTTTGATCTCTCTATCGAATCACATACGCTGCTTTGTCAAGTCAATGTCAAATTTCCAATACCCTGACTTGGAGGTGCACTGTAGCCAATCGGCGAAGCTCTTTACGAGGTGATTCTCAACAGATTGTAAGAAAGTAAGGTCAATACTTAAAAATACTAGCTAATTGTATATAGGAAATGTAATACAATGCAAACTAAGGCCGTATAACCCACATGCTTGAATCTAAACTAAGACTTAGTAAAGAACTACGTTTGGAGCCTAACTAAGACAATGAATGAAGCTAAACTAGAACTATATAAGACTTACGATTTAAGCTAAACTAAGCCCATGATAGAAACAAAACTAAGCTCAGACTAAGACAATTTCAACATCGTACAAGCAGACGGATATACTACAGGATACAGCCTGTAAACCTTACCTAAACCCTCGGTATAATATGGGTCAAAAACACACTACATTGAAATGCACTAGTAATTTGTATCATGCAGTTTTAAAAAGCATTTAAACATATTATTCTCATGCAAGTCACTAATATGGTTGACTTGACAAAATCAGCTTAAAATCTATAGTAAAAAACATATATAAATACTTGTAAAATACAAGCACTTTTATCACTTAACTACAATTTTCCCACACACTTTATCACACACTTTTGACACTTAATAAATACATTAGAACTTTGATAACCACATTTGACAATTTAATTTAACCACGAGAAAAACATACACACACATTAATCTTTACAAATTAAAAAAAAAAAAACTGTAACAAATGATTTTTCGTTTTTGTTTTCTTTTGGTAACAGCAAATAAATTTCATAATAAGTAATACAAGTGAAGGTAACCTCATTTGGAGACACTTGAACAAACATGTCACCAATACAAACTATAACAATTATTTCACAATGAATGACAAATTTTTATTTTTCTTAAATACTTTTCTTAGCGTTTCTTTCAATGAATGTATGAATGGTTGATATGTTAAATAGGTTAAGTCACTAAAACATAAAACAGAGAAAATGGTTAAGAAGGGTTACGTGTTTTCTTTTTCTGGATTATTTAAATAAGTTTATTTATTTTAATTATATTTCGATTTATTAGGAATCAATTAAGTGAAAATCAACTATTACATGTTATTAACAAGTATATTTTGCTATTATTTTTTAATCAATGGCTTCAACATTTTGTTTCTTATTAGTTTTCTAGACAATTTATTTGGTTTAAAGCAAATAGTTAGAAATCATTCAAGTGCTTTTAAATCTAACAACAAAATTTGAAAAAGTGCTGTTAATCACTTTGTCTTATAAGTCTTCCTTATAAGCATTTGTGTTTGTTTACAAATTCATTTATTTTATGCCATAGTATATGATGACTGTATGAAAATGATGTTTTTAGATGGCTTGTCCACAGGTTTCCTCTCGCTTAACTTCTCCATCTCCCTTGTATTTACAAAAAGTAAGTTGTTTACTCAAGCTGGGTATTAACTGCTGTTCAGATGTTTCCTTGATGGTTTTTGAGACATCCTCGTTTTCAGCATTTTCTACTAATAATGGACATAAGATGTTGCTGATGTTGTGTGTGTTGTGTTGTCGTCTACTTAAACCCCATCACTCAAGCATGGATGCGTTAAAGTGCAGCTTACCTTTAAGAAGTTAAAATACGACACACAGAAACTCATACACTTTCATATAATGAACATACTAACGTATTTATGGTTGCTTGATTGAGTCTCAAGGGAAATGTATGGATTCGGGAGGCCTGCTGAAGGGCCTAAGCTTATTATATAGCAAAGGACTTAATTATAGCATCAAAACTGATAAAAAAGTTACAGTTTTAAGCCGGTTTTTACGTGTTAAAGGTCAAACCTTTTAAAGATGATGAAAATAAAAGTAAATTTGGAAACTTATCAATTGTAAATTTATTTAAGGCCTTTAAAAAGTCATCATAAAATATACTTTCATTAAGGATCCTTGAGTTTTTAAACAGATATCTCATAGGAGACCTCCTTAAAGGCCCTAAAATTTTAAGGCCTTGTCCATATGTTGCCTCCTGCAAAATCTAGAAAAGAAACATGTGTGTGTAAATGTCTATGTAAGTTTGTACATATATTTAAAGTTTAACTAAAGCGAAAAATATTGACAAATGAGTAATGGATACAAAGGCAAATTTATGACAAGTCATAATATGGCAGCAACATTTATCATTAAATACGGTATTTAATGCCGGCACAAGTTAAACCATTGAGAAATTTTACAAATAAACATAATGTTGCTGTTGCTGCTGTCGTTCTTGTTGTTGCTGTTGTTGTCACTATGTTCCTGTTGCTGTTATTTTAAGCCAGGATGACAATGTATACACACATATGCATGTAGTGGTTACAAAGCTTGTTCATGTTGCTGACGATGTTGTTGTTGATGATGATGTTGACGATGATGGTAAGAAACATGGATTAAGAGCACACAAAAACAACAACAACATGACATCACATGGCTAGTGAACTATATTAACAACAATCTACGCAAATTGTTGTTTAAAGAAGGGAAAGAAAAGAATAAATAATGAACTTTTTTGTCAAATTAGTGGTAAATGGCATTGTTGTCTAAAACTCCTTTCACTGCTTTCAGTTTAACTGTAATGAGTATAAAAAGGTGCAACAGATATTATTGCTTACTTAAATTAGTTGTTGAAGAATATTTATGAAAGATAATGTCGTTATTTAACAATGACTAGTATATGAGTAAATTTTTGAGAATTTGACTTAAAATATTGTGTGTTAACATACAACATTGATTCTTGCGTGCATTGAAATTGACTCTATTCTCACAACCCCATTCAGAGATTGTCATAAGATCTTGGTTAAGCGTATCATTCATGGTTGGCCTCATTGCCCCAATCCCGACAGGCTTGGTCTGTAAATGAATGCATATGAATGGCAAATGTTGCTGTCATCTGCTAAAGAGTATATAGTTTGAAGTAGAAGGTCGTTTATAAAGATAAGAAATAGAGTTGGAGAAAGGACGGAGCCTTGCGGTACCCCTGAATTGATCTTGAACTCTTTTGATGAGATTCCATCTATAACAACTTGTGTAGTGAGATCGCTGAGAT
The DNA here is from genome assembly GCA_942486065.2 of Calliphora vomitoria. NCBI lineage: Eukaryota > Metazoa > Arthropoda > Insecta > Diptera > Calliphoridae > Calliphora > Calliphora vomitoria. The sequence continues at coordinate 11,137,619 of OW818033.2, forward strand.
ACCTCGATATAAATCGAGCGAATAAAGCAACAAGTTTTGCTTAAAGCGCACCATATCATAGTCTATCAAACACTTTAGAAATATCTAGAGCCAACACTTTACTTTCTCCAAAACGGTGTAGGCAACGACACCATTTTTCCAAGCAAGTCTCCCGTAGAGCGTTCTCTACGAAACCCATACTACCGGACGCTGAGCAAATTGTTCAACTCTAAATATATCACAAGATCATACTTAGCCATACTCTCCATAACTTTGGAAAGTGCAGAACAAATTGCTATTGGGCTATAATTTTCTGGGTTGTTAGCCTCTAACTTTTTAGGAATTGGTGTTACATTAGCCACCTTCCAACATATAGTAAATTTTCCGGCACGGTATAAGTGATGAAAAGGTTAGCTAATGGAAAAGCAAACATCGAAGAATACTGCTTCAAGACCAGTGCTGGTATACCATCAGGCCTAGGAGACTTATTTATGTTGAGATCTGCTAAAACCCTTTTAACTGCACGACCGTGAAAGAATATATTCGGCATAGTAACTGATACTCTTTCGAGCTCGGGTAGTGGTTGATTGCTTTCCGGTAAGTTCGAATTATTTGCAAATAATTCAGTCAAAAGGTTAGCTTTATCAACGGGGTCAGTGAATGATTGGCGATTTTTTAAACGAGTAGGAATTTAGAACTAGTATTATCCTTAATTATTTCAACGAACTACCAAAAGCATTCACTGCCCCGGGTAGCAGTAAGAACTTTGCCATGGAAGCGCTGCTCGTGTATAGATTTTTCACGCCTCAGCACTTTGGCACACGAAGTCCTCGCCCTTTCGCGCAGCGAATCAGTTTCGGCATTTTTCATGTTTTCATCCCAATCATAATTATGTTTTCGACCATTTTCGCCATGGCATTGACACTATTGCCTAAGAAACAGAGTTTCCAATTAAAATGCCGAAAGAACTCGATGAGCTTAGCCCAACGAGCCTTTTCGTAAATAAAAGTTGAACGTTTCGTAGCTGGTCGTGAAACGGGGCTCGGTTTGGACTATAAAGCGGGTGAGGAAAAACTTCCCAATTCATTATAGATACTTTTTAACAGGTGTTGCAAGATGTTCCTCAGCGTTGCCATGATGGCATATGGGCGTTATTATGAATCAGTTGCGTTCGGTAAAGGTTCTCTCTGATGGTCTGCTTAGATTTCCGCAGCTCGTAATAGATAGGACCCCTTTGTTCTCACCAAATACAAAGCATTAGCTTAGCGCCATGGCTATTTGACTTTGGTATAGATTCGGCTGATCAGAAGGAATTAACATACGGTCCCTTGCGCTTCGGGTTATCGGAATGGATCTAGTTTTTTATCGCAATTAATAATTCGGTGCAAAAATGATTTTCTTTTATAGCCTTCAAGCATAATTTCGGACATGCAAAGTCGTCTTTCAAGATCTCTTGGCTTTAATTCGTATGGTACCTAATTTCCCTGCTTTTTGATGAATCTTGCTGCTCGCAAACGTTTTGAAATTGCTGCTTGAGTAGCTCCCAATGATTTAGCAAGGTCTTATTAAGTAATTTTATTTTTTGGCTTGTCTGGGTCATCTTTCTCTTCCGTGATATAATCACTACTTCTGAGCCAAAAAACCGTCTCTCGCACGTTGAAACGAAAACTCATTCACCATAAGTTTTGGTGAGTAATTGGTATCTACACAACTTTCGCTCCAAATAAGTTCTATATATACGGAAGTCATATCAAGTAATTTTGTGCGTCTATTTCCGAAAATCACTTTAACGAACATAAATCTCTTAAAAATGTTGGTATCCACATTAAATACAACAGAAAGAAGTTTCATATAGACATAAATCACACGACATAATTTCATGGCGATCGGCCTATAATTACTCATAGAAGCTAGACTAATACTATTAAAGATCTACACAGAGAAAACGGATTTGTAGTAGCAACCGAATTCGTTGCCAATCTATTGATTCGGTTGCAAACATAGAAATCGTCGGTTCTATCAACAGAAAATCTGTTGGTATAGAAGAATTACGGTTAAAGCAACCAAACTTTTGTTACTCCTTCTAAAATTTTGTAACAGCAACTGTAAAATTCGGTCACTAAGGCAGAAACATTTGATTGGCTACAAATTTGGTTACTACTACGAATCTGTTTTCTCTGTGTACGATTGAAGCTAATTTAAAAACCTATTATTGAAGCTAAGCTAAGAATATATAAGGACCTATGACTGAAGCTTACATAGAACTACGATTGTAGCTTAATCGGGACAATGGTGAATTAAGTTATATGAAACTCCACGATTGAAGCTAATAACGAGTTAAACCATCAATGTAGATTACTTATAATAGTTTATTCCAGAAACTATTATTCATGTTTCTTAAAACTTGCAAAAAGGTTTAATTAAGTTATTTTTACGGTAAGTAATTTAAATTTTCTTTAAATCCAACAAAAAATAAAAATTAATTTGAAATTCTTTTAGCAAGCCATTTTGGAATTCTCTGGGAATATAGTAGTTATAGACGTAAACCTATATAAGTTTTCCTTATTTCATTTAACTATTTTTTTCTATTATATGTATTTGTAGTATAGTTTTTGAACCAATACCAATTGCCAGGTGACATTATTATCTACTATTTTTGGTCGCCAAAAACCTAAAATTGTAACAAAACATGCAAACCTGTCAAGTGTCAGTTAACGAAAAGCACAAATACTGCAAACACCACAAACAACAACAGCAAACAGCAATAAAAGCGGCCAACGACCAACAAGAACAAAAACTAAACATGGAAATGTTTAAAGAAACTACATATAAAATTTGTTGGCTGTTCGTTTGGTTGTTTGTTTGTTGGTAACTTCAAAACATGTTAAATGACTTTTTGTAACCCGTTAGCTTGTATCCAATGAATTTTCCAGGCCTAATAGAAGACGAAACAATGGCATTTACACTTACACATACACACACACATTAAGGTTTTCCAACATGAAAAAAGGCCTAAAAGTCCATGACATGGCCAAAAGGTAAATGAAACCGCAAAAAAAAAAGTAAAACGACAGAAAACCATCAGTCTATATAGAAAAATTGTAACAAATACTCCAATACACACATGTAAATCAACCTTTAACGGTATTAAAATGGCTAAAGATCACACGGTTACTGATATTCTTCTTAACACTTTATACACAACCAAACATAGTTACATACATACATATGTATGTAAGAATATATCTGTATGTTGTAGTTGTTGTTTGTGTTATTATTGTTGTAGTTTTAAGTTGTTGTCTTCTAGTCTTTGACACCCATTACAACAAAACGTAACAAACATAAAGAGTCTATAATAATGTCCATAATATAGGGAAAACATATATGTACGTACATGGGTGTTAATGTCACCCAAAAGAATATTTAAGCCGTATTGGTCATTTACAAAAACAACAATAGCAACAACAAGAATAAGAACATTTTCTAAAGGAACCTTGTAGAACAAGAGATTAACTACAAAGTATCTGTGTGTAGATGGGGCATGAGGGTAAAAATGTTTAGCATTTCCTGACGTCTTAGGATAATTATAGTTAACTTAACTTGACTGGCTAAACTGAACAAAATATACGTTTATTATAAAAGTTTTATTGAGGCATTTCTGCGTTTTTTTTTTTTTAAACTGTTACATGGTTTAATAAATTACCCTTGACCATGAGGACCAAACTATAGACTACATGCACAAACATATATTGTAGAAGAAATAAGAACTATGAAGTAATTAATTCTTTTATGTTAAGTTGTTATGGAAAAAATTGGGGATAATATAAGTCGGGTATACTGCAAAACGTATTTTGAAAACCGTGAAGCATCTAAATGATTTGAAGTAAAACTATGACTTTATAATGATCAACATTTGAAGCAAAACTATGACGTATAATTGAAGAAAAGCTATCATCTAAGGTTACACCTAAACTAAGAATGTAAACCAAATCCATATAAAGACCTATAACATACTACAATTGAAGCTAAACAGACCTACAATTGAAGCTAAGCTAAGACTTCATTAAGACTATTTAAGGACCTACTTATTTTGATGCTTTCTTCTCCTTTATTTATCCTACATCTCGGACTCCACTCCACACCTGAACATATGTAATCCAAGCCATTTATTTTCTTCCTTTAGAAGGCTTTCCGTTTATTCTCGACATCGTGATAGGTTAGGTTTCCAGGCAGCCGTGAAATTGAAGAACAGCTCACATGGGTCCAAGCAATAGACCCTCTGTGTTACCTGAAAGTAGAAAGTTAGATAGAAATGAAAAGAGAGGAGTGGAAGATTGAATAATTAAGAACAAGATGTTCAAGAAAGAGAGAAGGAGATTTCCAAAAATTGCGTAACAATAAGATAGCGGTTATTAGGTTACTCTAGAGAGATTCCCATGTCTGGTCTTTTTAACCAATTACTACTCCTTATAAAGGCATTAATGAACTCAAGCTTCATATTCGAGAGCGGTGTTCCAGAAACCGTAAGCGTAGATCTACTAATGCTGGACAGACAAAGAAGATGAAAAGATGAAAAATACCCCTGGATATGTTGCTTAAAGATCCCCTCGGAATATATATTACACAATAGTGGGAATAACCTTGTTGACTGCTTCTCGATATAGAAATTCTTTCAGACAGCTCTTCGTTAACTTGAATTCGTGCGAATTGTTACCAATAAATACTTTTGATGCTTCGAATTTCCTTGTCAACTATACCGATTGTCGTAAGGATATTCATTAGTTGATCGTGTTACACTGTGTCAAAAGCTTTTTAGTAGTCTACAAAGCATAGGAAAATATCCTTTTGTACATCGCTACATTTTTGGACTAGTATCTGTAGAGAAAAGAGCGCTACACGAGTATCCATTCCTTCTTTAAACCCAAACTGGGACTCCCCCATTTCATTTTTGCATTTTGAGTATATTCCCGAGTGAATTACTCTTAGGAATATTATCAGGGAATGGATCATTAGACTTATAAGTCTGTAGTCAGTACAAGATTTTGCGCAGTTTTTCTTGTCCTGTATCATAAATGTCACCAGAAGTAATATCAGTTTTAGTACTTCAGAAGGAAACTCTCAGTGCCAGTGAATTTTTTATCCTTAGTGACGAAGTTCGAAGTTGCTGGCAAATCTATGTGAGAAAAAAACGGTGCACCGCTGTCTGAAAAAACTTGTTTTACACTGTTTCCAAATACTATTTTTTCCTCTATTTTAAATACAAGATACTAAGTGTTTTCTTTCTGTATATTCCAGCGGCTTATTTTAATACCTTGTGTAAATTATGCATACCTAATCGTCATGTAAGTTTTGAAGACTTTCGATCTCCTGGCATTGTCCTTTAAGGTGATAATTCTTGGCTATGCGTATTGCCATTTTAATCTCCCTGTTTATTTTACGATATAGTTCATAAATAAAATTTTTATGTTTTCGACGTTCTTCCAGTAGTTGTAGTATTTCGTCCGTCATCCGTTCGTTTGTTTGTGGTTTCTTGTTGATTCGTAGAGCATTTTCTACAATTGACTTAACTTTATCCCATACATTCTCCAAAATCTCTCTATCAATATTGTTTAGTTTCTCATTTATGCGTTCCTTTATATTTTCTCTGATAACTGTATTTAACTTTTCATGCAACTTTCTCTTAATAACAGCGGAGAGTTGTGTGTGCATGTTTGCCATTAGAAGATTATGATCTGACGGTACGTCTGCTCCTGGATAAGTTGATGTTTTCTGTATGGATGATCACTGGTTTATCAAACTATCTTTCCGGGTGGGATTTCCAGGTAAACAGTCTTCTTGCAGGCATACAGAAGAGAGTATTCTCAATTTTCATTTTAAATTCTTGGCAGAATTGGATCAGTCTATCACCTTTTTCATTTCGTTCGCCCAATTCATATGGTCATATTATGGCTGGAAGTATTTAATTAACTACTTTTGCGTAAAAATCTTCTTGTTCGATAATTATTTCGTTAGGTTTCGTAGTTTTTATCAGATCCTCAATTACGTTATAAAAAACATCAACTTCTTCCTTATTTTTATCAGCAGTTGGCGCATAGATTTCAATAATATTTATGTTGAGTGGTTCAGCCTCCAGCTTTATAGGCATGGTCCTGTCAGATTTTGAAAATTAATCCTTTTAAATATTTCGCAATATTCCAACGACATTTTTGTGGTTTCTAGTTTGATTGCCTGAGTGAGATATCTTTGCATTTTGGGTGTTATTTTCTCCACAACCCGCCCACCACGTTTCGCATACCTCAATCATATAAATTTTGATCCCATTCATTTCAGATGTAGTATTTCTGTGGTTTCTAGTTTGATGGCCTGAGTAAAACATCTTTGCATTTTGGGTGTCAATTTTACCACAACCCGGCCTCCACGTTTGCCAAGAATATAAATTTTGAGCCCATTCATTTCGGATGTAGTATAAGCTAATTTCCCAGCTTCATATAGACTTTGTACGTTCCACGTACCGATATTGAGTTTGTTCTTTGCTTTACCCTCATATTTCCGGAGAATGAGAGCCATGTGTCATTGTTGTAGTTCATAATTTTAAGGTTTTCAAGGCATATTATTTCAGTGGCTTCCCGTTGCCTTCTGAAGCGTTTTTAGTGTTCCATCTATGTAATCAGCCGTTCCTTTAGGAGTACAGACGCTGTGTACTGCCGCTTGATCTAAGACAAACGCAGCTTTGATGCTTAACTAAAGCAATATAAATACTTACAATAGAAATTGAACTAGGGCTATACAAAGACCTACAATTAAATTTAAAATAAGACAATAAAAACCACTACTACCGTTAAAGCTAAACTAAGACTATATAAAAACGTATGACTAAGACAAAACTAAGAGTATAATTGAAACTAAACTAAGACTGTATAAGACCTACAATTGAAGCTTAACTAGGCATATATAAAGACCTTCGATTTAGGCTAAGCAAAGACTATTTAAAGATCTATAGCAAGCTAAACTAAGACTGTGATTGAAGCTAAACTAGGTTCATATAAATCCTACGCAGTTAAACTAAGACTATGTTAAAACCTTCCATCGATGGAAAACTAAGACTCTTTATATATACGATTGAATCAAAACTGAGACTGTATAAGAACCTACGATTGAAGCTAAACTACGACCAAATAAAGCCCTACGATTGAACCTGAACTAAGACAATGTAAAGACCTACGATTGATGCAAAACTGAGATTGTATAAAGATCTACGATTGAAGCTGAACTAATACTGTATAAAAGCCTAACATTGAAGCTAAGTTAAGACCTCAGAAAAAACTTAATTAACTACGACAGTACAGATTCCTATAATTTTAGCTTAACTGAGACTATATAAAGACTTAAAAATAAAACTCAACTAAGACTAAATAAATACCTGCAAATGAAGCTGAACAAAGACTGTATAAAGACACGATTGTACTGAAGCTATGTCTATACAAAGACCTACAAGACTGATCGTGAAAGATATGATAGCTTCAACCATATCATTAGCTATCTTGTTTAAGTGATAGTAACTAGTTACAGTACTTTCAATTGTTTAATTTTAATTAAATTTCCTAATATGTATATTTTTTCATGCATTTCAAATTAATTATTTTGCTTTACATTCATTGAAATCTTTTAATTGAAAACTATTAATAAAATACATAAAATTTTTCCCATAAAAAATTTATAATTTTATTTTGAAAACCATTTTGAATGATAATGATTTTCATACATGATTTGGCGATTATACAAAAAAAGAACACAATGATTGACTTCTTATATAAATTAAAATTTACAAAAAATTCATATGTGTATTCTTTTTATTATTCTCATTTAAAGCCCCCTCCTGTGATACAATGTAATTATTTTACAATAATCAAATTTTTTTTCAACACAAATTTAACGCTTATTTAAATTAAGAAAAAAATAAACTATGTTTAAAGGAATTTCCAGTTTTTTTGTAACAATAAAACAGAATACATCATTTCAAATCAATAGACTTTTGACCTGAACCACATTATTATTAATTGGTTTTTAAATAATTTTCAATTTCCTTTCAAATACAAACTCTCAACAATAGAGTACGCAGTACAGACAATAACTAATTTCGTAAGGCAGAGCAATGAATGATTTCAACACTTGGTAAATGATAAATAAAATGAAACTTTTACAATGATTTCAAAGCTTTCTTCTGCTGGTTTTAAATAAATGATAATAGTTACCGGAGAATGGCTTCATTCAGTCTGGCCAGCTATGGTCTTTGCCAATGAATCCAAAGGAAGGAGAGTAACAAAAACGCAAAATCTAAATAACATCAAATAGTATAACAATACAAAGAAAAAAAATAATTAATTACATATATCTTTATTGTTTTGTTACATACAGTTTTTTTTTTTATTTATTGTCGGTTGAAGCTCTCTATCTTGTTTGGCTTACTTCAGTGGTAATTTGTGTGTATTTCAATGCTACCAAAAATCAAAGAAGAAAACCAAAAAAAAAAAAAAGCCTTCCCCATCAGCCTTATAAACTTAGCGTGAGTTTAAGTTGTTTTTGTGAGTTTATAAATCTTAAAGATTTTCAAACAATCTTAAAGTTTTTGTTTTGGTTTCTTTACAAAAGATGTTTTTGCTGGCAATAACATAATTCGTAACGCCAGCTAACAAACAAAAAAAGAACATTAATATTAAAAACCCCAAAAATAAAATAATAAAAACAAACTATATAATATTAAATTTACCAGCATAATCATTAACACTCCAAACATAATGAGCATTTAAAGCAAAAAAACTGAATGTTTCTGAATCGAAACCCTTTTAATGTTGGTAGTTTCTATTAAAAAAAAGCTAATATTTCTTTTGAAAGTTTTTGCTAAATATGTTTTTTTTTTTTATTAAACCAATTTTTCTTATTTTTTTGCTAAATGTTTTTGTTTTCTTTGCTGCAAATGTAAAACATTAATTTTATGGGTTAATTATGGTGTTAGCCAATATGGGTCAGTTTTTTTGCGGCGCTTAGCTTTCATATCAAACAAAATCTATGTAATAAATTAATATAGTTATTTTTGGTATGTAGCTATATTAAAATTAACTAGCGAAAGTAAATGATATTAAAAAAATGATTTAAATCAAACAAATCAATCATAAAGAAAAGAAACATTAAAAACTTTCCATTTTGGAAATTTCTAAATATTTGCAAAAAAAAAAATAAAGGAAACATACATATGTTTACTGGTTTGTGGCATAAGTTTTCTCAGTTAGCATCGAGTGTTATTTTTCTAGGTACGGAGGAGGTATCATGGTAAGCAATACATAACCATAATTAAGGAGTTTTTATTACCACAAATATATGATTCCAAAATGTTTTATTTAATATTCCAAAATGATTGGTTTTGCAATTATTCCTATATGTTGTCTGTCAATGGTACTATTTATTTTGCTCTCTGTATTATAAACTGTTGCATAAAACCAGAAGAAGGTACAAAATCTTGAGTCTTTTATAACATTAGATACTGTTAAGTTCGCGTGAAGGAGTTTTTTACATATATAACTATACACGTTATACTTCAAAGTCCATTCTTTAGGATTTGTGCTGTATCTATTAAGAATATTTTCCCTAATATCCACCTTTAAAGGCTTGCTTCAGCATATCTTCAATTAGGATTTAATTTTTTTTAATGTTTTGTGAGGCACTACGCAGCAAGTATTCCTACATACATTCAACGGAATACCTTCTAATATGCCTTCATAAGTAGGCTTTTAATACGCGCTCTAACAGAAGCGTGTATTCAAGACCTTTGCTCCCGTGTTCAATTGAAACAATTTTGTAATTCATCTGGATGTTCTTGTGCCTGAAAAATAAGGCCTTTAGGAAGGCCTCTTTACTGTATATTTTTCCCGCTGGGAACATGAATATACAACTTCACAAACAGTTCGCTCGACAATAATAATTTTGAAGTACGTCTTTTATCGCGTATAAGTGACTTGCATTGGCATTTACTATCCCAAGACTGATTCAGACGATTCAACTCAGGTACAGCTTCAAATGAAGGTTGGTATATAGTCTTAGTTTTCATAAAAGGATTATAAGTATATTATTTTAAAGCAACTTAAATTGCAGGTAGCATAGGATAGTCAAAATTTAGTATTTGTACAGCCTAAATTCATCATTAATCGTAGGTTTTTAGCCGTGTGTCCACTACCAAGTTCTTGCGGAAGTTTCTTCCAGTAGTGACTTCTAGATGTTTTTGTTGTGTAAACACGTGTTACTTAGAAGTCAACTTCCAAAAGTCACGGCTTGCAGAAGATACTTGCAGCAATCATGTGGAAACAAGTGATTGTTGCTTGATGGAAGTAACTTGAACGACTTGCTTTGAACTGCAAGTGTCGGGTAAACGGTTTGCGGAATTCCCTTCTGTTTTCAGTTTTTGTTTTTTGGAAGAGTAACTAAAAGCCGGTCTGTTGGAGGTATAGCCAATCTCATTTTAGTATCCTGCTTTTGAATACTTGTTTGAATTAATGATAAAATGTATTCAAAATCATCATTAGACATTCTCAGGAAATTTTTCAGCTGCATGGAATCATCGGTTCGCAATTCTTCAAGTAATGTATTTTGGAAACTTAAAGCTACACGCCGCAGCACTCAATTTCTCACCTAAACACTTATTTTTGTTTATTTTATTTTTTTTAATTTGTTGTTTATTTTTGTATAAAACATACTGCGAAGACATCTTATTTAGCTACAAGACATTTTTATACTGTCATTCGTAAAAAACGCAATTTCTACTTCACATTGTGTGGAAACACATATGCAATTTCTTCAAGCAAGTTCGTCATAATAACTTCTACAAACTACTTCTGGAATCTGACTTCCTCAAGTTTAGGTTTGACTGGAAACACTTCAGCAAGTTCTGGCAGAAGTTCTTCCGCAAGTGACTTTAGCAATGTCTCAATTAAGCTTCGTATATAATCTTTAATCATAGGACGTTAGAGCTTCAATATTAATCTTAGTTTAGCTTCAACCATTGCTCTTATGGTTTGCCTCAATAGTAGTCCGAGATAAGCTTTAGTCATAGGTCTTTATATAGTCTCAATTTAGTTGCAATCGCAGGCTTAAACTTGCTTCAGTCATAGGTATTTACAAAGTATTAGTATATATTAAATCTAAGGTCTTTATATACTCTTTGTTAGGCTTCAATCATAGGTCATTTGTTTAACTTCAATAGTAATCTTAGTTTATGTTTAGCCACATGTTTTTATTAAGTTTAAGTTTAGCTTCAATCTAAGTCTTAGTTCAGATATAATCCTAGGTCTTAGTTTAGCTTCAATCGCATTTTTAGCTTAGCTTCAAACATGGGTATTTATATAGCATTAGTTAAACTTCAATCTAAGGTCTTTATATCATCCTTCCTTAGCTTTAATCATAGTCTTAGTTAATGTTCAGTCGTAAGTCTTTATATAATCCTAGCTTAGCTTTGATCATTGGTCTTTGTGTAGTCTCAGTAAAGCTTCAACCATAGTCCTGGTTTAGCCTCAATCGAAGATCCTTACACAGTCTAAAGTTTTTTTAAAGTCTTAGTTAAGCTACAATCATAGTATTAGTTAAGTTTTAGTCGTGATCTATATATAGTCTCAGTTTAGCTTCAAAGTTTGTATTTATTTAGCTTAATTCATAAGTCTTTACAAGTCTTTATAAACATATCCAAACATTATAAACATATCAGCACAGATAAGCTAATATAAAACTGAACTCGTACCGATCGGTTCACAATTTTCCATAGCTCCTATATAAGCACCCGAAACAGTGGAAAAAAAATCACGATATGGTGTTGGCTGATCGGAGATTGAAAGTGTGAGAAATTGTGGAAGCATAGGCATCGCACATGGATCACTGGTTTAAATTTTGCATGATCACTTGGGTATGAGAAAGCTCTTTGCAAGATGGCTGCCGCATTTTCTCACAATCGTCTGCATAAAAGGGTACACAGATGCGTAGTTTCCATGGCAAATATCCATGAATTAGACCATGAAATGCTCTCTATTCCACCCTATTCACCAGATTTAGTCCCAATTGCCTATTTCTTGTTTGCAAACCTTATGAAATGTCTCCACTGAAAGAGATTTGACTCGAACGATAAAATCATTTCACAAAAAATAACGATTTTGATGACGTCGACAAATCTTATTTTTAGGAAGGAACAAAAACATTGGAGAAACGGTGGACAAAGTGCAAAGACCTCAAAGGAGACAAATTCGAAAAAAAAAAAATTGTTTGTCCAAAAATCTATGTTTTATTCAAAAAGGCACGGACTTTTCGACCCACTCTAATAATAATACGACACTCATGGTGAAGGGTCTAAAACCAACAAATAAATAGAAAGAAATCGAGTTTTGCTTATATCTCAGCTATTTTGGGCCGGTTTTCTCGATTTTAAATAGCAACGGAAGTTGGACTATAGTGAATATATTGATGTATAAATCATGTACGTAAGTTATTTGGAGGCTTTTGAAATTTGATTTCAATGGACAGACGGACATGGGTATGACGACTCCGCTTTCTATAACGATCCGGAATATATATACATTATGGGATCGCAAATGAAAAATGCGGAAATATGCCACTCATGGCAATGGGTATACAAATTAAAGTCCAACATAAACAATTGAAAAAAATAATTATGATATTGTGTTATTTATTGTTTAAGATAAGGCAAAATAGACATCGGATTAATTTTGCGCCAATTTGTAGTTTGAAGGAAAAAAATTGTTTTAATTAAAGCTGGAGTGATTTTAAAGGGATAAGAAGTTCTGAGTGGAGAAAGTAGTTTGTTAGTAATCTGAAGTTTTAAATTTTTACAATATTTAATTGAGCTGACTAGTTTCAGATCTAAGCAACAAAGTTGAAATTTATAAACTATCGATTTAAACATTTTGAAAATTTGTATTAAACTGTGCTTATTATTATCAAATTTAAAATAAAAACCACTAATCAAGAATCCAGCATATTTCATTTTAATAAAATTTCTCTCAGCGCAACTAGAGCTCCCTCAGCTGGCAAGCAATTCCCAAAAGATTTCTTAAAACTAGTTAAAGGAAACTAATTGCCTTCCAGCGGAAGCAGTGTGAAATTTAAATTGTTTTTTTATATCCCTATATCACACATTTTTCTTCAATTCCTAATGGAATTAGTTTCCTTTCATATCTAATCTTTCAATTGCTCTAAATTTCAATAAAAAAAAGTAAGTAAATTTTTTCCATTTCTTACATGTCATCCTTAGAAAGAGTGTCAAAAAATAAGCAGAACATGTTAAATAAATGAATCAGGAAATATATACGTACTACAAGTATATTGTAAGGAAAAAACCAAACCAAAGCACTTAAGAAATTAATATTTAACAAGGACATCTGCTCTAAAGGCACTTCATGTAATAATAAATATACCAACCATACAGACATAGTTGTGTTTAAACGAAAATATATACGTAGTTACAACACAAATCATACAAAAATATAGATTTCAATTGGAGAATATACAAATATATATACATATGTAAGTAAAATTCAGCCAATATTTAAGTAATATATAAATAGTTTACAGCTTATTTAACCCACTACTTTTTGAGTAATTTTTTACATTGCATGTTTTTGGGAAATATGACCCCAAAATGAAGAAAAGGTTTTTTTTGTTTTGTATAAAGAAGACATCTAGTTTTTTCCGTTGTAGTCATTTAATGTTAGAATATCATAAATTTTTCTAAAAGTGACATTCTAGTGTAATATGAAGCCTTGTTTGTTGAGATTTTTTTTTCTTAACATGTTTGTTATACTTTTCTGTTTTTTTTTATTCCTTGCCTTTTTTAACTTTTATTGATTATCTTGTCAAAAGTCACATGTTTGAACATGCAATTTGTTAAAAAGAAAATTTATGAGGATTTTCTTTCTATCTTTTTTTTTTGTACAGCAAATGTGCCATGAAATTATATGGGTATAGAGTTACTTGCTTAAATTACTTAAGTATGTTGAGAAATTTGAACGAAATTAGTGAAATTTAAAGATTAATGGGTATGGAATATTTTGAGTCTCTATTTATTAAAAGAATTTTTGGAAAAGTTATTAAATTAACTAGGAAAAACTGCCATTAATGATTAACATAGTTTAGCATACCCTTTGCATTACTGGGAAGTAGTTTTGTAATGGCTGGATTTTGAAGAGCTACTTTAGTATTTATTTATTTCACATTAGTAGTTATGTCCGAGAAATCAGTTTAGAATTTTACAAATTTAAATCGAAAAATGGGTGATTCATCGTGAGGTTTGATTTACAATGTAAAATAAAACACATAAATTTGAAAGTGAACTGAAAATATTGATTATTGGTTAAAAGAACAATTTATGGCATTTACTGTTTGAAATTAATATCATGCAAATGTTCACTATGACAACATCTGATGTGGTCAATTCGGAAGGTCCAATTTTGGGCGACTCGTTCGAGCATAGCAACTGGTATCCCGCGAATAACAAGAGTAATTTTGGCTTCCAAAGCGCCAACCGTAGCCGGCCTCAGATCCCAAGAGAAAGTAGTCCAAAGTTGTGATATCGCACGATCTAGGTGCCCAATTACTGTAGCAAAACGTGAAATTAGGTGATCACCAACATGATCATTGTTTCACGCGCTGTATGGCTCGCAGCGCCGTTTTGTTGAAACCAGAGCTCACCGCTACCATTAAGGCCTTGATCTTTACGTAAAATACGCCAAGTTGTCGAATGCGACAAGCCAAGCTGCTGAGAACGACGACGCATCCATTCGTCACGGTCTTCGTGTACACTCTCAGATAAAGCTGCTATAGTCACTTTACTATTTGCTGGATGTAGTTTAACCGGTTGAATATCATCCACTAATGTAAACTGGGACTCAAATTTGCGAATGATGTTGGCAATAGTGGTTTATGTAGATCGATTATGCGCACCGTAAGTTCCTCGAATTGCACGAAAAACATTTCTTACAGAACGCTGATTTTCATAATACAGGTGAACAGTTTGGAGACGCTGTTGTGGTGTAAGTCTTTCGATGATGACTTGCCAAACGATACTGAACAAAAATGACAAAGCAGTTTGATATGAGTCACGCGTGATCTGTAAAAAAAACATATTGAAAATCAAACCTCACGATGAATCACTCTTTATATGTTTGAGAAATTTTTTCGATTGTGTCCTCTGTATATGAAGATTAATGGTCCACATTGGCTTTGAAACCCTTTTTATACAGGATGACTTTATAGTTACCAGTGAAGGCTAGAGGGTTTTTAACTTCATGTGAAGTCTATTGGTTTCTATATGACGACACCAAGGCATGATTCATAATCCGACTGAGGTATATTAACATTATTAAACTTGACAGGTTGTCAATTTTCCCTTTTTAACGCAACCACAACATGTTTACTTTTTAACTCATTCACACGTATTTTCCAGTTTTTCAACCAGTTATATATATATATGCTATGAGTGGATTTTCTTGTGAGCTAATAAGGACAGTAGGTGTTTAGAGTTGAGCATACAAAGTAACCAAACTGATCGTCTTTAACTTGGTAAAGAACCAATCCTTGTCCTTGTAACCAATTAAGAAGACTCACGACCTCCGAACATTTTCTGTCAATATTTTTAGAAACCTCTACACATAAGAAATCTAAAGGGATTTTCGCATTTAAAAAACGTGCCAAGATTGGCTGCTGGAATGTCAGAACACTTTATGAGTGCGGAAAAGTCGCTGAGACTCTATGCTCATAGGGAGTTAAAAGGACAGAAGAAGATGAAATAATGTAACAACGGGTTTGCCAACAAGAGGTGTTATTTTGATATTCAAAGAAAAATAGCATTTTTTGAGATGAATGATCGGATGTTTATTTTATAATAAAGAGGAAGGTACGCCGTTAATAATGAAAAACAACATCAGCCAAATGGCAACCATGACCACGCTTGCAGGACCATATCCTCCTCTTTGAGGTCTTGAATAGATGGTATAGGGTTACTTGCATAAATTACTGTTGGGTGTTGGCGTAGAACTTAGCTTTCACGTGGCCCCAAAGGAAGAAGAAGTCGCAAGGTGTTAAATCACAAGATCTCGGTGGCCAATTGTGATCACCTCTTCGAGAGATAACACGGTCCGGAAACTTTTCCCATAACAGAGCAATGGTTTCGTTGCTTGTGCGGCACGTAGCGCCGTCTTGTTGAAAGTATATGTTGCCAAGATCAATATCATCCAAAATACAGCGTAATGACATTTTTGGAATGCCCAATTCCAAAGAACGACGAGAAATGGACAAATGGACGAGAAATGGGTTTTCTTCAACACTTTTTGCTACAGCAGCAATATTCTCAGTTGTTATTGAGCGACGTGCACGGGTTTTATTCTTCACATCACTAAGTTGTCCCAACAGCTCGAATTTTTCCACAAATTTCTTTATTGCGGTCCAACAAGGTGCTTCACGACTACCCAAAAATGCTTTAGTTTTGCGAACTGTGACTGCACGATTTTCACCATTTTTGTAGTGAATTTTAATAATTTCAATGCGTTGTTGAAGCGTGTATCGTTCCATTTATAGTAATGGCGTAGTTTCTACTTGTCAAATGTCAAAGAATAACAGCTTCAAAAGTGAAAGCTACCAAAATACCGGCTGATTCAAAATAACATCTCTTGTTGGAAAACCCTTTATAATGTAGCAAATGTAGAAATAGTTAATTTATCGTTCGTAGTCAAGTCGAAGTTGTAAATTAAATAGAGGATAGATCGAAGAACACTTCCTTGTGGCACACCTGCTCCAATCTTATATTCTCTTGTCACGTGATCGCTGTACTTAGCTTTAAATAAACGGTCCCATAGATTAGATTCCAGTAGTTTATAGGTACATGGCGGTAGCAAACATTTACTTTTATATTCCTGGCCTTTGTGCCATACTTTGTGGAAGCCTTGAGCGAAAAATATTACAGAACAATATTTTTCTCATTCAAAAGATTTTCTTATCTCCTCAGTTATACGATTTATATGTTTGATAGTTCCCTGGAGTTCGCGGAAACCAAATTTATGAACTGAAATAATATTTTTCTCTTTTAAAAATGATTTTCTTTTGGAATATTTTTTCGAATAGCTTTGACATGGTCAAGTCTTTAACTGGCTTTGGTATCATTATTATCTGAGAAGTTTTCCTAGTTTAAACATCACATTAAATATTGTAGATAACACAATTATTTTATTGCCATAGTAAGTTTTTTAATCATTCTAGGTGTCAGTGAATCATTTCCTGTTGCTTTCTTCAATATTATATTCTCTTTGATAATTTTGTTAATGTCAATGTTAGATAATGTAGGGAAATGTGCACAGATTACACAGATATAAATCATCGGCTCCAGTATGGCAATAGATAACAAACCAAAGAAAATGTCAGAATTGTTGTGAATTGGAAAGAGGGACAAATGGTTGTAGAACGTCACAATAACCATACGGTTCGATATTACTTTTTTGATAACTGTAATTTGTTTCATATCTGTAATTAGCTGTGGAGATGTGGATCCTTAAAATTCAAAATCAGATTTTGACGAATTTCTTTGTAAGACTGCTTTTAAGTGATTTGCAAATGCTTTAGCCTTTTCCTCTACGCTGCTTGCCCAGATACCGTCAACTTTCCTAAGAGGGCTTTGTTCCTCTACCGATGCCTTGATATTTTTCGTTGCCTTTCAAAGGGATTTGTCGAACTTTTAATGTAATTTCTCTTCTAATTGAAGGGCTCTTTTCAGCTTTTTACTAGCAGCAGACAGCCTCTGTTTGGCAGCATGTGGTCTATTTTGATGTCATTCTTTTACTTCTATGGTTTCTGTTTAGGAAAAGAAGTCATTCAAAAAAGAATTTTAACATTTTTAGAAAATTTGTAGAAAAAATTGTAAAAAATTTTAAAATGTTTTTGTCATTTTTAAGGGTACTTATCTGAAATTAATCTCACAAAGTTATTGAACATTATAGTGCAAAGTTCAAAGTTGGTTTTTGCTTCGAATATGTCGAATTTTGTACCAACGAATCATCATATGTGGGAAGTTTTGCTTTACTTCTTTAATTTGAAAAACGTGCGGCTGAAGCACACCGATTGCTCACCATCGGTTTCAACGTACGAAAGATGGATTGTGCGGTTCAGAATTGGTGATTTTGACACGGAAGACCAACCAAAAAAGTTTGAATACCGAGAATTGGAGGCATTACCCCATGAAGATTGTTGTCAAACTCAATAAAAGATTGCAAAGTCATTGGGTGTTACTCAATCAGCCATTTCAAAATGTTTGCAAGCAGCAGGATTAATCCAAAAGCAGGGAAAATGGGTACCATACGAATTGAAACTGAGAGACCTTGAAAGACGATTTGGTATGCCTGAAATGCTGCTTGAACTCTATAAAAGAAAGTCATCTATTACGATAACCAGAAGCGTAAGAGATCAACCATTCGAATCGACACCAAAGCCAAATATCCATTGCAATAAGGTAATGCTCTGTATTTGGTGGAACCAAAATCTAGCCAGACCATCACATGGAACTTGTATCGAACGCAACTTCCCAAAAAGCCCAGAATATGCGGTCAACCATGCTGAACGAAAGCTGATGAAATCTGACCAGACCATCACAAGGAACCTTTACCGAATGCAACTGATTCGGCTGAAGCGAGCATTTTTGAGAAATTTGGGTAAATTTTTAGATTATTTTTAGTAGATTTGCATACAAAAATAGCTGGAATTCATATGAGTGAATTAGATTATACGAAATCAGTGCATTTTTCATCAAAACTATCAATGTAATGAGTTATTTAAGCTTTTCTTTAAGGAAAACTTTAGCTTTTTAACAATTTTTCAAGGATGCCTCTAAAACACTTAAAATATGCTCAATAAATCACCCAAAGGTTATCAGGCGAAATAAAGCTAAACAAAAATTAACCATGCAAATCTACCACAAATAAGATGACATTTTAGTTTCATATTCATTGAATAGAGCTGCTGATCACCTCTTCATACATAAATAAATAATTCCAGCTAATTTTGATGCAAGTGGAAAATAAAAACTAAAATACAGTGACCATTAAATATGCATTTGTTTATTTTATTTGAATTTTTTTCATGCATACAATACATGAATGCATGCATACGTATATTTCGATTTCCAACAATTTTGTTTTCTTTTTCATTTTATTTTTAATTCAACTCAATGTTGCACCTCAATGGTCATCTATCAACAAATGATGGTATCAACAAAGCAATTCATCTAAATGCAAAATAAATTCTTTTTTTTTTTTTGCTGTTGTTTTGTTGTATTTTATAAACGTATTTGTAGATATACAAATATAGCCAGGTAGGTATAGGTAGGTGTGTGCTAAAATTTGTACTGTCAGCAAATATAAATTTCAGCAAAACAGCACTGTATACATATATTTGTGGAAAAGAAGCAACAACAAAACAAAAAAAAAAGTGCCATTTCAAATCTACGAAAATTCAAATAAGCAAATTTTTTTCCATTTAATACCAATGATAACAAATAACAACAATGGCAACAACAACTACAACAACATCAACATATACTCACTAAAGCAACAAACATTAGCAAATAGTATCAACAGCAACCAACCAAACAATATAAATGTTCAAGTTTACACTATTTTGCTGTTGTTTTCGCCCAGCAATCATATAATAAAAATTCAATACTTTTCTTATATTATTTTGCAATTCTCTTCTTCTTCTTGGGGACATACTACTAGTATTCAAACTGTCTAAAGCTAGACGAGTACTTTGCAGCTTAAAAGTAGAAAATGTCTTAGATTAGATCATTATTATTGGTAAAGGTGGCTGGCTGGCTGGCTGGCTAGCTGGCTGTTTGGTTTGGCTTGCTTTTGTCTTGGTTTGCTGTTCCTAGTCTCAACAGACATTGCCACCATCACCACCACCAACCAACCAACCACCAACATCATTTTGCATAATGTGTTGCACTATTTGACAACAAAAAAAAAAAACATCTTAGAATTGAACAAAATACTGTATGTAAAAAAGACTTTAAACTCTATCAAGGAATGAATGGTTTCTTAAATGATGGCATCATTTCTATGAAAATAAAGTGTTGCTCTGCTCTTAAAAATTGAAAATAATAAAAACGACATGAAATAAACAACTATGCTAACAAGATGAAAGGTATTATGATAGAGATTATACCCTACTACAGCCCTAAGTAAACTAATTTTTGAAAGTATATAAAAGGAACCGGAATTAAGGCAATTAATCCCACTTTTGCAGTGTCTGATGTTGGACTTTGGAACATTTTTTCATTTGAAGGGATAAGTTCTGCAAGAAGTTTATTCTAAATGTTTGGGTATACTTCAAATCCCTGGATATTTAAAACTTTTAGCTTTTATTTTGAAACACTAGTACAATATAAATTTATTCAAACTATGATATTTTCCTGTCTTTCTGGCAAGATATGGATTCCGAGCCAAAAGAACAGCTTATCTCTGGAGGCCAATAAACGAATGCTCTGTTTTAAGGTGAAGCGTATCCCAGAGAGAGCGTTCTGCATCGATTGAAGCAAATAAGTAGTATTCAGACGGGGCAAGATCTGGATTAGAAGGTAAAGCGTATCCCAGAGAGAGCGTTCTGTATCGATTGCAGCAAATAAGTAGTATTCAGACGGGGCATGGTCTGGATTAGAAGGCGGGTGAGGAAAAACTTCCCAACTTCATTAATTTGAAATAGTTTTTAACAGGTGTTGCATAATGTGGGCGAGCGTTGTTATGATCGTCTATTACGGTTTCATATTTGGCAGCATATTCTAAACATGTCCGGTAAATTCTCACTTCAAACGAATCACTAGCATTCGGTGCAGGTTTCATGTGATGGTCGGGACAGATTTTAACATCTCATAATAGATAGGACCCTTTAGCTGCCACCAAATACAGAAAATTAACTTAGCTCAATGAATATTTGGCTTTGGTGTAGATTCGGCTGGTTGGCCGGGGTTCACGTACGATGTCTTGCGCTTCGGGTTATCGGAATGGATCCACTTTTTATCGCAAGTAATGATTAGATGGAAAACTGCTGTTCTTTTATAGCGTTCAAACATTATTTTGGGCATGCAAAACCGTCTTTCCAGGTATCTCGACTTCAGTTCGATTTCGAGCAGCAAGATTCAACTATCTGCGATTTTATTTAAAATTGCTTCTTCAGAAGCTCCCAATGATTTTGCAAACTCTTTTTGATGCCTCCAATTCTTGGTAATCAAACATTTTTCGCTGCCCTGGTTGATCTTAGTCTTACGTGTCAAAATCACCACTTTTGAACCGCATAAACCATCTCTCGCACGTTTAAACCCATGGAAAATATTCAGCATAAGCTTTGGTGAGCAATTGGTGTGCTTCAGATGTAAAGAAAAGCTTCCCGGATTTTACGCTTAGTGAGAATTAATGACAGATATGTACCCTGCAAAATAACATAAATAATTAAAAACAGAACCCTTGTTCACAAGATTCGCCATCTATTGTAAATCCCGCATTTTAAAGTAATAAACCCAATATATCTATATGTTAATAAGACCTACTGTACAATTTTTCAAAGAAATTAAGCTACTAAAGAAGTTGTGGACTGTCAGACCCTAAAATACTTCATTCTGTTGACAAAAAAACCTACTTACTTATGCTTATCTCAAATAGTAAACTTAGTAGCTTAGCATAAAGATCAGTAGGGTTCGAGAGGACAGATATATGTAGCTGACGGGGCGGATGAGATTTAAAGAGTGGAATATATCATGGTGGATTTGGAATGCAGCCAAACTTATATTATGTCACATAACTTGAGATTTGATTAATATAAGTAACTATTGCCACCTCAATATTTTTTTTCTCTCCATAACCCCACTTGGGAGCATATGGCTTCAACAAAGCATCTCTATATCTTACACGATATGTTGGAGTTGTTTACGTGTCTTCCCATGTAAAATTGCACTGTCCAAGTTCTTGGAGTATCGTGCGTCTCCAGGTATTCTTTGGCCGACCAAGGCTTCTTATGCCTTGAGGATTCCACTCTAGCGTCATCCTTGTTATACTGACAGGATTATTTCTAATTACATGGGCGACCCACCATCATTTCCTACGTTTTATTTGTATTAGTATGCAGGATTGCTACGTGAATATGGCCACCTGAATTTTTTTTTTGCCATTATCCCTCTTGAGAGCATATAGCTTCCACAAAGCATCTCCATCTTACGGGATTTGTTGAAGTTGTTTTCATGTCTTCCCATCCATAATTGCACTTCGTGCATCTCCATGTATTCTTTGGCCAACCACGGCTTCTTGAGCATTTAGGATTCCACTCTAGCGCAATCCTTGTTATACTGTCAGGATTGTTTCAAATATTATGACCGATCCACCTCCATTTCCTAAGTTTTATTTCTGTTAGTAAGCTTCCAGAGATCCGTGTCGTGGTTGGTGTTACGCCAGAATATTTTGCATATGATTCTGAGGCACATGTTGTTGAATACCTGTAGCTTTAGCGTAATGGTGTTCGATACTAACCAGGTTTCACTTCCGTACAACAGAGTGACTTGCGTTGAATATTCTAAGCTTGATACGTCTGGATATCTGTGAACTTCTCCATACTGGTTGTAGTCTTCCGAATGCTGCTCTCGCTTTATTGAGCTTCTTATTTATGTCTAATATTTATGTCTGTTTCGTTGCTTCGTACTGCCTAGATATCAGAAGCTTTCTACATATTCAACTGGTTGGCCTTGTAACATGATGTTATCGGTGATAATGTTGTTAATTCTCTTAGCTTTGGTTTCCTTGATATTTATCTCAAGTCCAACATTACGTGCTAATCTTTCCACATCTTCTACTTTTGTTTGCATGTTGGAGATTTTGTGCGACAGTAGAAAAATATCATCCGCATAATCCAAAACCTCCAGTTGGCGTGAGGGACTCCATCTGATGCCTCTTCTCTCTGAACAGAATTCGCTCATGATGTCATCCAGCACTATAGTGAATAGCAGGGTTGAAAGAGGGCGTCCTTGTTTTACTCCAGCGTTTATGTGAAATTGTTGGTTGACTTATATTGCCGCTGTAAAGTACTGAGAGTTCTGCATCCTCGTATCATACTCTGATGATTAGAGTTATTTTCTGGGCAACTCCTTTTCTTCTCAATGCTTTCCATATGGCAGTCCGACTGACGGTATCGAAGGCTTTCTTGAAATCTGCGAACAGCAGGTACAGGATTACGCCATTCTAGGGATTGTTCTATTATAATACGTAGGATTTTCCCCTATCCTATGCAGCTCTTTGTTGGCTGGCAACTTTCCTGCTTACTTAATAGATTGTTCTGCATTTTACTTTGAAACCTTCGCTGTATTATGACTAAATATATGGGGTACAGTATCATTACTTCTGTAACTAAGAGCACAGAAACAATGTATCATTGGGTAGCATGCATCCAGTGAGAGCTGTAGGAGATGCGTAAATGCGAACGAGGAGGAGACTTTTAAATACCACTTATGACATATGAAGTTGGCCATAAAGTTGGGACTCAAATTAGCCTATATGCCTATGTTACAATGGCCTAATAGGTCTAAGTATATTGGATTTAACTTATCATTAAAATTCAATATAATACGTATCAACTGTATCTACATTCATCAGGTACTAGTAAGTAATTCGTAGGATCACAATACTATATTACACGTAATTCCTATAGACCTTTACTTAACGGCTATAGTAGAGCGGTGAAATACTATTCTTCTGGGTGCTGGCGATCTAGAACATATGGATAGACAGGAATCCATTCTTCGCTCTTTAATCAAAACTATGACTACATAACACTTCTTACGAACTTTGATAGAATGAAGGGGAGGTAATGGTTCTGATGTTTTGCAGCATCTGTTGTCTTTTGTGGTGAACTAAGGTTATCATCAGTACATTTTCCTGATAAAGCAAGTACCTTTTATCTTTGTCAACAGTCAGGCGGGATTTAAATATTATACCATGTCTTCTAGTTCAGTTAGATAATGCAAAGAAATGCTGTATATGTTATCACGTCTATCTAATATTTCTTTGATTTTTATTGGCTTTTAAGTTCCCTTATGAAGTATCTATCAAAATGCCGCTTACGACTATTAAATGAGAAATCTTCAGACACAGTCTTCAGAAGGCTGACAATAGATGGAAGCGATGTACATACGATGTGAAATGTAATATACAATGGAAACCGCCAGTATATTTCGAGGATAACGGCATTAAGTATTAAAGGGTAATCGATAAGAACCTTTGAGCAGTAACTGTCTCAGCTGTTGGTAGCGTGGAGGGGTTTACTATAGTATTTGCATCAGAGGTCTTGAGCCATTGCTTTGTTATAGAAAAGCTAGACCTAGTTGTTTTCTTCCCAATCCTTTAAACAGCTTTACATACTTTACACTTCTTTATGATGAACAACATTAAATAAAATAATACTGGAAATAAAAATAGAAAAAAACATTTTCATTTTTACACGTAAGAAAACCATACATACCAATTTCAACCAGCCATTGTGTCTTTCTTAAACTTGAAGTCAGTTGCAGAATGCTAAACTGTATAGATGCGAACACAAAACGACCACAGCACATTTGTGATGCAAAAGATGAAAACAGCAGAGTAAGAGCTGAAGAAGAGTGACAAATATCATTTACTGGCACATTATGCTCGTACCATTCCATTCCATTCGTATGCAGTATGAAAAGTATTGAAAATGTTGTGAAAAACACCTACGTGTTTATATTTCTTTTCATGTTCGTCTATACAGAGTTTAAATGACAATAAGATGAGGTGGTTTTTCTTTTTTTTTTCACTTTTTTTGACTACATACCTTTTCTTTGTTTGCAGCAAATAATGATAATAAAGAGGGATTTTCATAAGACTGACGAGAATAACGATGATGATGATGATAATGATAATGAAGTTAGAAGAAATTGTTTAGTTTAATGTTTTTTTATAGTTTAATGGTTTTACAAACCAGCACCTTTTTGTTGTACTTGTAAATATATAGTCTTCTTTTTTTTCCAATCATACTCATACTAAACATTATCCAAAGTATGGGAGACTTAAGTAAGCAACAAACAACCACGACGACACTTTCAATAAAAGGTCCATTTTGGGGTTTTGAAATGATAAATATCATATGGGAATTCTTTAAGGAAACAACAATGTAACAGCCATAAAAGTCTTAGAACATGTTGTTGGTGGTAGTGATTGGTTGCTGGCTGGCTGGCTTGTATCCCAGCCAGTCAGTCACAGTTTCTTTTAAATTTTTTTTTTTTTAAGTTTTAAGATTGTTTTCCTTTAGTTTTCTTTGGAGAACTTTGATGTTTTAAACTATTAGCACGCACATGTGGTATTATTGAAATATCTTTATTGTTGTTGTTGTTTTTAATGTTGCTGCAACAGTTGTTTGTCTATTGATGCTTTATGTTGCTATTGCTGTTGCAGTTATTGGTTTCGGTGGGTACCTGTATGTCTATTCGACCATTCTATTCCTATGCAATACACACGTACTCTGATCATATTGTTTCCTTTTTCAAAAGGTGGGTTGTTGGATGGGCTGGATGCTGGATAGCAATTGTTGCTCTGGTACTTGTCTCTTATGTATATTATTTGTCATGTTATTTAAGCACTCTACATAGAAAAGATGCTTATAGTGGCAGTTGAAATGGTTGGTATGTAAGTAATCATGTTTTGAAGACAGTGCTAAAAAAGGAGTCATTAATTGAAATAGAAATTGATGTATATAATAGGGCTTGATTTGAGTATATTGGATGTATGACTTAAAAATGCGTGATTAAAAATAGATGCCTTATCTTTTGAAAACCGTTTCGATTTGCAATAACTTATATATCAATTTGAAGGGTACATATCAGTCATTTATTCTTTGTTATTGAACATTATAGTGAAAATTACAATGTTTTGTTTTTGCTTCGAAAATGTCGAATTTTGTACCAACATATGCGGGAAGTTTTGCTTTATTTCCTTAATTTAAAAAAAAGTACCACTGAAGCACAACGATTGCTTACCGAAGCTTATGGTTCAAGGGTTTCATCAGTTTCAACGTGCGAGAGATGGTTTGAGCGGTTCAGAGGTGGTGATTATGACACTGAAGACAAAGATCGCCCAGGTTAGCCAAAAAAGTTTGAAAGCCAAGAATTGGAGGTACTACTTCATGAATATTGTTTTCAAACTTAGCAAGTGCTTGCAAAATCATTGGGAGCTTTTTAACCAGCAATTTCAAAGCGTTTTAAAGCAGCAGGATTCATCCAAAGACAGGGAATTTGGGTATTGTATGAATTGAAGCTGATAGAAAGACGATCGTATATGTTGAAAGACGATCGTATATGTATGAAATGCTGCTGAAGGCTATAAAAGAAAATCATTTTTGCACGGAATCATTACTTGCGCTGAAAAATGGAAACCAGCCGAATCGACACCACAGCCAAAAATCCATGGCGCTAACGCTATGGTCTGTATTTGGTGGGACCAAATATTATGAGCTGCTGAAATCTGACCAGTCCTCTACCGAACGCAACTAATTCGTTTCAAGCGAGAAGAGCCACGATTGAGGTATAAGAAGAGCCACGATTAAGGTATGAGAAGAGCCACGATTGAGGTATGAGAAGAGCCATGATTGAGGTATAAGAAGAGCCACGATTGAGGTATAAGAAGAGCCACGATTGAAGTATGAGAAGAGCCACGATTGAAGTAAAGATTGAGGTGTAAGAAGAGCCACGACTGAAGTAAAAATTTCAGTATAAGAAGAGTCACGACCGAAGTAAAAATTGAAGTATGAGAAGAGCCACGATTGAACTAAAGACTGAGGTGTAAGAAGAGCCACGACTGAAGTAAAAATTTCAGTATAAGAAAAGCCACGATTGAAGTTAAAATTAAGGTATAAGAAGAGCCACGATTGAAGTATAAGAAAAGTTGCGATTGAAGTAAAAATTGAAGCATAAAAAGGGCCACGCTTTAAGTAAAAATTGATGTATAAGAAGAGCCACGATTGAGGTATAAGGAGAGCCACGATTGAGATATGAATAGAGCCACGATCGAGCTATAAGGAGGGCCACTATTGATGTATAAGAAAAGCCACGATAGAGGTAAAATAAGAGCCACGATTGAGGTATGAGAACAGCTACGATCGAGGTGTAAGGAGGGCCCCTATTGATGTATAAGAAGAGCCACGATCGAGGTATGAGGAGAGCCACGATTTAGGTATAAGGAGAGCCACGATCGAGGAATGAGAAGAGCCACGATTGAGGTATAAGGAGAGCCACTATTGATCTATAAGAGGTATAGGTATTGATGATAGAGGTATAAGAAGAGCCACGATTGAGGTATGAGAAGACCCAAGATTGAGGTATAAGGAGAGCCACGATTGAGGTATGAGAAGAGCCACGATTTAGGTATGAGAACAGCCACGAATGATGTGCGATTTCAATATAGAAATGGGCACGATTTCAGTGTAGAAAGAGTCACCTTTGAAGTAGAGAAATAGCCACGATTGAAGTCGAAGAAGAGCTAAACATTTCGTAAAAATTTCGGTATAGAAAGAGACACGATTGAAGTAAAAATTTAAGTATAGAGAGAGCCATGATTGAAGTAGCAATTTACGTATGGAAAGAGCCATGATTGAAGTAAAAATTGGAGTATAGAAAGAGCCACGATTGAAGTACAAATTGAGGTATGAGAAGAGCCACGATTAAAGTAAAAATTTAGGTATAAGAAAAGTCATGATTGAAGTAAGAATGAGGTATAAGAATAGCCATAATTGAAGTAAAAATTGAAGTATAAGAAGAGTCACGATTGAAGTAATAATTGAGGTATAAGAAGAGCCACGATAGATGTAAAAATTAAGGTATAAGAAGAGCCGCGATTGATGTAAAAATTGAGATTTAAGAAGAGCCACGATTGACGTAAAAATTGAAGCATAGGAATAGTCACGATTGAAGTAAAAATTTCAGTATAAATAGAGCCACTATTGAATTAAAAATTTCAGTTTAAGAAGAGCCACTATTGAAGTAAAAATTTAAGTATATAGAGCCACGATTAAAGTCAATATTTCAGTACAGAAATGGCCATGTTGGAAGTAAAAATTTTTTTATGGAAAGAATCATGATTGAAGTAAACATTTGAGTATAAGAGTCACGCTTAAAGTAAATATATCACTAGGGATTGAGCCAAGATTGAGATATTTGGATATATTTGGCCCATAAATCTAGCTTAGTGGATACAATATTTAAGACATCTACAACCAGATTTATAAATAATTTTCTGTTCATTTTTTAATCTTTATATTCCTGTGCTATAGCGTGCATAAATTGTTAACTTCATTTTTTTTTTCATACAAAATACATTAAAAAATTGCTACGATCACAGTTGGTGTCTCTGAATGGGTTGGTGTGCTTTTTTTCTCTCAGTTATTTATACATTAGAATTGAGTATTAATATCATGATCATTTCGTGACAAATTCCTAGGACAGTTTTTTTTCCTCCAACTACAAATAAATGGTCATTTTATCATGCAAAACTATAAAGTATTTAAATGTAACTACAAAAAGTATAATGGCTTAAAGGCAGGCAAACTAGAGTAGAAGGATGATTTGAACAGAATTTTTTTTACAATTATTTAAAAAAGGTACTTTTTTGGAATTAAAGGTAATACAAATTATTACTTAGTTTAGTTTAGCAAAAAAAGTTTAAGTTCTTTCGAAAAATCTTTTTTAAAATATTAAAAACAAAATTATTAAAAATTATTTTCAGTTTGTTTAAAAGTTGCTTATATTACCTACAAAAGTTGTATAAAAGAATATGTTTATATGTATTAGTTTTGTAACAAATATTGTACTAAAATCTTTTAACCACTTCTTATTTTAACCATTAAAAATTCGTAGAAAAAAAGTACCTAGAAGTAAACGTAAATAATTGAAAACATGCAAAAACAAGTAGTATTAAAAAAACTGTCACTAATAATGAAAAAATCCAGAAAACGTATACAATAAAACACCTACTAAAACTAACAGCAGCCAAAAGCTCTTTATTTTAGAGAAAAAAAAACTAAACTTTGCTAACGAACTTTATTTTTAAGCCAAGATATTAAACTTGAAGATAACAAACACGCCAGTATTTCAGTATTTCAGTTTATTTTTTTATAAAACAATATTAAACCAAAACACCAATAACAAACACGACAAGTGAAGTAGTTGAAAATATATAAAACCTTAAGAAAACAGGTGAAATAAAACTTAAAACAAAATTTCAAAATTTTTTAAAGAAATATTTTTTTAACTAAATACTTCTTTAAAACGAAATTGTAATGCTACTTTTTCCGTTACGAAAGAAAAAAAGTAAACAATAATTGAAGATAAAGTCTAAATTAAAAGTTGACTGCCTCTGTTAAAAGAAAAACACCTTCTGGTTTTTTTGGTTTTTTTGAAGTAGAAAAAAATGTCTGTTGTCATTGTATAAACATCTACATAAAATTTTAGTTTTCTTAAGATAAAAATAACAAACAAAATTCCCCTCTTGTTAATTGTAATAAGAGCCTGCTTACAAATTAATAAAATGTTTTCATATCTTGAACTAATTTGGTTTTATTAAACAAAACAACAAAAAAAAGCATAATTCATTATTTGTTCTGGCACAACAAAAAACAACCACAACATTACATGAAATTGTTGTTGTTTATAAAAAGGCATAACTACTGTACTGTTTGCTGCCTTTTGTACTTAATGCAATCTAAACATAATGACAAGTACCAAAAACCTAAATAATGGTACTATAATTTTAAGTCAAAATAAAAACAAAAACATTTATGCTGAAACAACAAAAAACATTGGAGGTAAAAAAACTAATTGAATGCAGTGACAAGTAATGCTACACTATAGGGGAATAAAGTACTTTGTTCAGAAATGAAATATAAATAAAACGATATTAACAAAAAAACAACTTCCAAGGAAGTGAAAAAGAGGTAGAATTTACTATGCTCAAGTGACGCAAAGTACCACCGAAAGAAATGTTTTAAACACGGTTTGAATGTGATTCTTTTTTGATTCCTATTGATTGTATCGGAAGTTGTATTCTTCTGTAATGATGCAATGATACTAGAGCGGTTTAATAAGTCCGTGGCTTTTGGAATTTCCTGCAGCTTAACTGAAAGGGCAACACTGCTCCTGTCAACAGGCATGCGTCAGTTGACTCCTGTAAACATGTTGAATAAGCTGTGTCATTTAGTTTGTGTTTGATAGCCATTGGTAGCAGACTACCGCCTGACTTGACGAAAAAATGGAAAAAAGTGAATTTCGTCTACTCATTAAGCATTATTTTTTGCAGAAAAAACCATCACTCAAACCATGGCTAAGCTTGATAAATACCATGGGGACTCTGCACCATCAATTTCACAGCATAGAAAATGCCGAATGTTCCGGAAGTCCAGTTGAGGTCTCTGCACCCGAAACAACTGAAAAAATTCACTATATTGTGTTGGCCGATCGGAGATTGATATTGCGTGAAATTGTGGAAACCATAGTCATCTCACATGGCTCAGTGTGCTTTTAATTATGAATGATCAGATTTAACTCCGAGTGACTATTTCTTGTTTCTAAGTTTGAAGAAATGTCTTGGCGGTAAGAAATTTTACTCCAATGATGAAATCATTTCACAAACAAAAACCTATTTTGATGAAATCGACAAATCTTACACGGAGAACACAGATTCGTGATAGCAATCGAATTTGTTGCCAATCGAATGATTCGGTTGCACACATAGAATTTTTCGGTTCTATCAACAGAAGGTCAGTTGCTAAAGAAGAATTTCGTTTGAAACAACCAAACTTTTGTTACCCCTTCTAAAATTTGGTAGCCACAACTGTAAAATTCGGTTACTAAGGTAGTTACTAATTCGGTTGCTAACACGAATCTGTTTTCTCTATGTATTTTTTGGAACGGATGAAAATGTTGGAGAAACGTTGGACAAATTGTATAGAGTAAAAAGGAGACTATGTTGATAAATAAAATGATTTTTTTATCCAAACGCCTGTCTTTCAATAAAACAATCACGAACTTATTGACCAGCTCTCGTATCTTAGAAAAAATTTTTAATACTATTTGTTACTAATTGATTTTAAAATATAAAAGTTTGATAAATTCAGTTTCGAAAATATTCCAAAATTCTTTAGTAGTCCCAATTGAAGGCGTTTTTGACTATTTTTGTATGATTTGCTTTACATTCTAGTCGGAAAAGAATATGTATATGGAGATTTTCTTGAGAATTATTAAAAAACGAAAACAACAGAAAATTAGCAAGGGATGACCCCTACTCATGCAATTCATTGTGTTGGAACTGAGAAAATAGGTTATGGGAGCGATTATAGAGGGAGTAGTGTTTGTGGACATTTGATTTGAATTTTCCTATATTGAAAGGAACAGGAAATACTTCGACAGGAAGCTTATTCCACATACGGACGGCACGGCTAAAAAACAAATTTTCTCTGTAGTGTGTTGTGCGATCCACTGACCAATCGACCACGAATGGATGAGCCCCCGCTGATGAACGCATATTTCGTAAGAAACTACGGGTATCGGGAAGAAGTTCCCTAATTTCATCAGTCAAGTAACTATAAAATAGACTTTGAAGCACCGGCCCATACATAAGAGTTGTATTCCATTTTGGGTCGGATATAAGTGGTGTAAATAGTAAGGAGATCAGATGAAGTGAAGTATTTCTTAACTTGTGCTATCCGTTATTTAGAACTCTTGTAGTCAGAAAGTTTCAATACATACATAATCCAGAAAATTTCGGTACCAGTACCTGTATCTGTCTTTGAGTCGTCAGTGGAAACTGATATCGCATTATCCCTAAGGCAGAGTATTATAGCGATGTCGGAATGTAGGTTGAAATCAACTTTTCGAAGTCTACACATATCTAATGGATTCAAATCTGCACCAATATATCTGAAATACGTGCGAAAATTCTGATATTGAAAATCATATCCATGAAAAACACAACTACTTCGGTGGTTTTTAAATAGACGTTGTTTAAAAGGCGTTTCTATTGAGATTGCCTAATTTTTCAAGAAAAAGCTTCTTTTTTATCCAACAACTTAGCTCTCTTTAATCATAAAACTTTATTTTAATTTTAAAGAATACCCACATTATTTTGGTCATGAACCTGTATTTTGTAATTGATCGCGAATTCATGAATTCTATTTCGAGTTTCATATATTTTTCTTTCGAGTTTCTTCCCAGGACTTCGTACTAAATTGTGTTTGTGATCCTGTATATCTAAGGGATCAATACTCTTCCCTTTTACTATTTTTCATGGTAGCTATATTTTTCACTTATAGATGACTCACTTAATGGCAAACTTTGCGTGAATGGCTCGATATTGTTTTCAAACTATTTCTTGTACACATCCATTATTATGCCTAAAAGAGGCAATTACTCCAATGTATAGGGCTGGTTCTGCAAAGTTCCGTATTTCACTAGAAAGTTATCGGACCTAATGTGATTTCTCTCAAAGCAGTGGTTCCAATTCACCACAAGGTAGGTGCGAATATGTCACTTGATAGAGTTTTGCACGATACACTAACTCCGAAGCTAATCTTTTTCTACGTCAGCGTTTTGTTACGATTTTCTTTTATGCCTTCTTTCAATGACTTTATTTTGATTTATGGTGTTGCCAAGTCTCAATTTTTTCAATTTGCATTACCGATTCATTGTTAATCACTTGAAATCTACTATATTTTGTGTTGCTTATGATAGCAACATTTCCCACTCATATTAATTTGACCAAAAATCGGATGCTTCTGACATTGTTTGAAATTTGCAACGCAACTATCTTACATAGAATGAAACATAACGGAGATGAACTCTCTAATCGTTTGTATGTAAAAAAAAAAACGTCGAATGTTAAGCTCCCTAAAATAAATCTCGCTATTGAACCGACCCTATGCGCAAAGTCATGAGGTATATGATGTTGCGAATCAACAATTAAAATGCCTGACATTCTTAGCCTACTTCGTATACACATTACTTACATATGATCTAAAATAAAATTCTCAAGCAAAGACTACATTAACTTACCTCTAATTTTATACCTCATATAACCAGGTTCAATCCAAGAGAGTTCGTTAAATGGTTTTTTTTAACTTCAACAAGTGAATATTGATTTTTTAAGTATAATTATGCAAACTTTCATGAGGAAATCAAATGCATCCACAATGTATCTCTGTTGGGTGTAGATTTTGGTCCGAAGTTATCAATGGAAGATACTTCTTCGTAAATGAGACAATGACTGCGTTACAACCCGTAAAACAATTCCACCACTACATGAGATATTTCCTGGTCGTGTACTCTATCGTTTTGGGTGATCGGAAATGGCTCCATATGTCGTGTGATCTAATACCATTGCAACCATCCGTGCATTAAAAAAGGAATTCTACAAAGAAATTAAGCCATATTTATGGAAAATGATCATGGAAAATTTCGTCAAAAGTGTGACTATGTGCCAACAAAGTTGTGGAGGTCATATGTCCGATACTTTATTCTATACATTACTCTATTCCATATATTTTACGTTTCAAAAAAAATAATCTTAAGAAAAACAACTTTTGTGAGAGTTTTGTGCAAACAAATCGTCATATGCGGGAAGTTTTGTTTTACTTCTTTAATTTGAAAGCTTATGGCGAATGCGTTTCATCGGCTTCAACGTGAGATAGACATAGTTTGTGCAGTTCAGAAGTGATGATTATGACACGAAAAACAAATATAGCTCAGACCAGCCAAAAAAGTTTGAAGACCAAGATTTGGAGGCATTACTCCATGAATATTGTTTCAAACTCAACAAGAGCTTCCAAAATCATTGAGAGCTACTCAGTCAGAAATTTCAAAATGTTTGCAAGCAACACGATTCATCAATATCAGGGAAATTTGGTACCATACAAATTAAAACTGAGAGACCTTGAATGAAGATTTTTTAAGTCTAAAACGCTGCTTGAACGCTATAAAAGTAAATAATTTTTGCATTAAATCATTACTTGCGATGAAAAATGAATCCATTACGATAACCAGAGGCGTGTGAAGCCCGGACAACCACCCGAATCGACACCAAAGCCAAATTTCTTGGGCGCTAAGGTAATTCTCTGCATTTGGTGGTAGCAAAAATCTGACCAGATCATCATGGGGAACCTGTACCGAACGCAACTGATTCGCTTGAAGTGCTTTACAGTTTAGAGCGTGCCAGACTACTATTGGTTTCGATCCCTGCAGAAAGCTCTCTCTAGGATACGTTTCACTTTGGAAAAGATTATCCGATAGTGGTTTGATTCAAACTTGGCGACAAAAGATGAGCAGTTATTTTGTCTTAGAATCGATATGTTGCCAGAAAGATGAGAAAAGGTCACAGCTAACAATGGCCAATACTTTGAGTAAATTTATATTGAACAAATGTTTCAGAATAAAGGCTAAAAATTTGAAAAAAATTTCGCAGTTTTAAATCATACACCCAATATAAGGAAAGTAACATTTTGGAAACTTGAAAGGATTTTGTACAACAAATCTCAATATTTCATTTATCTGCTATTCCAAAATATTCCTCTTAAAATGTGTCTTTCAGACACATATGTTTGTATCTCTTTTCTCTTTATGCTCCACTCCCCCTACAAACAGCTATAGAATGACACAATCAAAACCCCAACTACTACCAACAAAACAACAATTAAATAAATAACAGCACCTTGTTGTGTCTGACTTTAAATTCAAATATAGTATTTTTCTCTTAACACACATTCAAGTACCAAATTTTAAGATACAATACAAACAAACGAAATATCGTTACGTTCCATTTGTTTAGTTATTTATTTATTTTGTTTGGAAAAATTGTCACGCATGCAACTGTACTGCAAGCATATGCAGTCTTACAATGCTATTAAGAAATACCCTTTTTATAGGTGAGGGGGGGGGGGGGGGTATAAGCTTTCTTTTATACAGATTTTTTTTCCCATTCTAAACTGGGGTGAATGTGTTATCTAAGACAGGAACAAATATGTTACCATTTCTATGACAATATCTTTTTAGTTTATTGTTTTAAGTTAATTTTGTTTATATTTTCTTAAATATATTCAAATTTTGTGACAGTTTTTTTTTCTTCTATTTTCATTATTGTTTATTCTAAGGGTTGTCTGGCCAAACAGGCACATGGTCTGGAGATTAGATTACAAGATGCATTTAGGAACAGAGAGTTTGTTGGTAAATAATAAATTATGTTTTAAATCTTACAGTAGCAGATTGGAAACACTTGCTGTAGGTAAATATTTGCCAAGATGTTTTTGGGAACAAATCATGATGGAATTTTTATCATAAATGTTCTAGAAAAAGTTTAGTCAACTGGAAATGAGTGGATAAATTAGAAAGAATAGTAATCAGTTTTAATTTATTTAAACACTTTAGCTTCCGTAAATAGAAAGATAAAGATAATAAACAGTGCAACAGTTATCTATAATGAATGAAGTGGCTTTTTAGCTCAAACATGTCGCCAGTGTCAGAATACTTTCTTACTTTTTATTTGATTTAAAGTTCTTTCTGGGTTTATATAAATATTCGTTTTTATACAAGCCTTTTCTTTTTATTCCCATTAACTCTCCTATTCTGAACAAAATTTATCATTTTAAAAGAAAATTTTCTTACAAACATTTTCAAATTTTCTGATTTTTTATACATTTTTGACATTCTCTTAACTTTTATATTACTTAAGACTTTTGTTAGATTTTGTAATCTTTATTTAACTATCTACACCTCCATCTTTAACTTTACTCCTATAATTTCCTTAAGCGGAATTCCACTTAATTTCTACTAAATTTTACTAAACAATTTATTCCAAAATTATAATAAAGTCTTCAATTGACCTTTTAATTTTGTATAAAATATATTTCACTTCCTTTTAACATCACCTTTTTACCACTGCCTTTATTACCACACAATCGCACCTCCTTCATGTCGCCATATTCAAGACACTAGTTACCAATATGATTTATTTTTTTTTCATGGCTTAACCGGAACCTTAATTAATTTGCGTTAATCCTCGGAGAAATGTTCGTATTTGCAAAAATAAACATTTAAAGTAGAAACGGTCATAAAACACTAAAACTTTAGCTGTTTCGTGGAAAAAGTGTTTGTTATATTTTCTTTTATATTTTTGTGATTTAAATCACCACAAAACATGCAACATGCACTGGAAATATTCAAATACAACATTCATATTTTGCTGACACTTTAAAAGCCAAACAATACGGCAGCAAAGCATATTCGTTTAAAACGATTCATAAACGTCAGATTTTATTAAAATGTCAAAAACATTAAAATTAGAAAATAAGAAATTGGCCTGAGTTGGTAATTGTTGTATAGAGTAGTGGAAAACAGTTTCTTTATTTTGCACACGAAATCAGGAAAGGTGTTGGAAAATCAATGACAATTTTTGGCATGAATTAAGTTCTAAAACTTTTTCTAAATAATTTTTAACAGGTATTGCATAATGTGGCCGAGTGTTGTCATGATGGAATATTACGGTTTCATATCTGGCCGCTTTTTTTGGTTGTTTTTCGGCAAATGCTCGCTTGAAACGAATCAGTTGCATTCGGTACAGGTTCTATGTGATGGTTTGGCTAGTTTTCAGCAGCTCATAATAGATAGGACTCTTCTGCTCCTACCAACTACAGAGCATTACCTTAACGCGGTGGATATTTAGCTTTGGTATCGATTCGCCAGTTTGGCCGGGCTTCAGATACGATCTCTTATGCTTCGGGTTATCGTAATGGATACATTTTTCATCTCCAGTAATGATTTGGTGCAAAACTGATTTTTTATACCCTACACCACCATAGTGGGGAGGGTATATTGGATTTGTGCAGTAGTTTGTAACGCCCAGAAATATTAGCCTAACACCCACCTTAAAGTATACCGATCGACTTAAAATCATTTTCTGAGTCGATTAAACGATGTCCGTCCGTCCGTCTGGCTGGCTGGTTGTCCATGTAAACCTTGTGCGCAAAGTACAGGTCGCAATTTTGCAGATATTTCAACAAAATTTGGTACATATCATTTCTTTGGCCCTAGGACTAAGCCTCTTGAAACTGGCTGAAATCGGTTCATTATTTCACATAGCCCCCATACAAATGTCCTCCCGAAATTGGACTTTATCGGTCATAAATGTATAATTTATATAGGTATCTGCACAAGTTTTTCTCCAAATAAGTTGTATATATGCGGAATTCATGTCACCAAATTCTATTATGATCGGTCTATAATTAGTCATAGCTCCCATATAAGGACTGCTCCCGATAATCACTTTACCGAGCATAAATCTCTTAAAAATGTTCGTATACACATAAAATTCAACATAAATAACTTTCATATAGACATTAATCATATGACCAAATTTCATGGTGATCGGTCCATAATTGATCATAGCTCCCATATAAGGCCCACTTCCGAAAATCACCTACGTATATAAAATTTTGAAAGAAAAAAGTTTTTGCTCATTTACTTAGTGTAGGGTATTATATGGTCGGGCTTGACCGACCATACTTTCTTACTTGTTTTTACTTTTACGCATTCAGACATACAAAATCGTCTTTCAAGGTCTCTCAACTTCAATTTGGATGGTACCCAATTTTCCTGCTTTTGGATGAATCCTGCTGCTTCCGTGTCAATATCAGCACTTTTTAACTGACAAAATTATCTCTCGCACTTTAAAATCGATGGAACATATTCAGCATAAGTTTTGGTGAGCAATCGGTTTCAGCAGAATCATATGATGATTTGTTAGTACAAAATTCGACATTTTAGAATTTTAGAATTTTTTCCTCTAGGACCACTTATATGACATATTCAAAACATACTGGAGCATATATAACTGTATTCCGTTGGTGATTTCCTGCTTAATCGTTTTAGAACAAATAGGTTGAATACTAAATTTGTTTATACAATGGAAAGGACATGTGAAGGACTATTATTAAAAATCGCATTTCTTTTTACAATTATTTATATACTGTACGACTGAACCGATCCTCTTGAAAGTTTTACTGTATATTCCTCTATATCTGGAAGATACTTAAAGTGGGCGTGGCACGTCCCATACATTATGGAATACCTGGTGAATTATAATTGTTAAATCCGTAAATCTTAGGGGGGTTTACTTCGGTATCGTCTTTCGTAGCTTTGCTAAAAATGCTCGGGACTGGAGTAATGAGCGTGACACGTTCCATAGAATGTAATCAGTTAAATTCGAATATATATGTCGAACTTTAATTGTAAATGAAGTTAAACATTGTATGAATCAATTTCTCATCACTCTAGGGAGTTTAATTAAAAATGGTCGGAATCTTATCAGTGGGTGTGGCACTTTCCATACAAAGTACATAGACAATTTTTAATATTTGGATAACTAAAATGGGCGGGTTATTATTAGTGGACATGGCACCTCAAATATCTTTTGAACTGTATTAGAGAAAGCCATAAAACTTTTGAAGAATTTATTTCGTTACCATTGTAAGTAGTTGGCCGAAAATGTGCCTGATTGGAATACCGGGCGTGGCACCTCCCATACAAAATATATACAGTGGTTCAAAGCCAAACTCGTACACCTAACTTTTTATTTTTTAATATTAAAATGCAGCTTATTTAAAAATGATACTCGAAAAGAATGTATGGACGGTTTATTGGGTAAATTGTCCTCTATCGGATGGGTATTTAAACAAAGGAACAAAGTTAAAAGGTAAGAAGTTACGGGCGGTTTGCTAAAATATCTTATTAAAAAACATAGAAGCCAAACTCGTACAGCGTACCTTATTTAAGAAACGAATATCTTTGCTTTGTGCCTTTGGATGAAAAAAGAATCAAAATTAAAAACCATCAAATGTTTTCATTAAATTATAAAAACAACCGAAGAAACCCGAAAGCTTGCTGTAAAGCTTTCGGGGATGGAAAATCTCTTCGTGAAATTCACAAAACTCTGGGAAGGTGTCATTCTACTATCCAATACATTCTAAAACGATACAGGACTTTAAAACAAATAAAAAATAAAACCAAAAAAGCACACAATAAAATAAACTGTCAAGCTGAAGAGCGAAATATTGTCAGAGCGTGCAAAAAGGATCTCTTTGCATGCTCTTTATACTTACGTTTATTGCAAAAGCCTCTACGGGAAAGAAAGCTTGCGCCCAAACCATCCGGAATATAGTCCATAAAGTGAATTTGAATGGGATAATGGCTAGAGAAATAAAAAGGACGGCTTAAACTTCGCCAAACTACACAAATCAAAGGATTTTTCTTTTTGGAAAGATGTGTTGTTCATAGACTAGAGAAAATTTAACATATTTGGCTTTAATGGAAAACCATATATATGGTGAAAGGGTAATGAGGAGCTCTTACCAAAACATGTTAAATCTACTGTAAAGCATGGTGATGGATCGCTGATGGTTTAAGGGTCTTTCTTGGCAGCTGGTCCAGGTTCTCTTCATTTCATCGAAGGCATATTGGACCAAAAAATGTATTTGGAAATTTTGAAACTGGAATTGCCATTAGCAAAGCAAAAACGGAGTCTTTCAAACAATTACTACTTTTACCAGCATAACGACCATATACATAAAGCTCACAATTTCAAGTCGTGGTTGTTGTACAATTGTTCTCATATAATGGAGACACCTGCCCAGAGCTCTGACATCAACCCCATCGAGAATATTTGGAGCTACCTCGATAATAAAGTGAGATATCACCACATTTCCTCTAAATAGGAATTGAAAATAGTTCTTACTGATGAATGGGAAAATATTGATCCCACCGTTTGCGGCAAACTAGTGGAAAGAATGCCTAAAAGTCCATAAATGCTTACTCAAGAAAAAGGATTCCATAGAAAATATTGATTTGTATGGTATTGTTACTTTTTTAGCATACCATGTTAAATGTACTAGTTTGGCTTTTAAAGGATTTTTTTGGTTAATTCTTATTTTCATGTTTTATTTAAATGGTTTTACTTTTATTTTACATATGAATTGAATAAAGAATTACAAATCCTACAAGTCTCCCAAACACACTTTTTATAAAACTATAACAGGTAAGCCGAAACTAATTCTAGTGTACGAGTTTGGCTTTGAGCCACTGTAGTTAATTTTGAATTTGGAAAAACAATACTAAGTCTTTATGCATGGTACGCATTTATTCCTTACCACTGTACAAAGTTTAGCTAATAATATCCAGCTTTGTCCGTCCGGCTGTCGAAAACACGAGAGGGCTCAATCAAAAGTAGCTATCTGGCTGAAATTTTTCACAAATACTCTCTGTTGATAAGGTTTGTTTGGTATTGGAAATTGGCAATACCATGATTTCACCTTTTGTTGGAGAATTCCAAAGAATTCGAAAATACTTATAGTTTTTCTCGATCACTTCGTTAAATACTTTTTTTATTAGCAAATATAGTAAAATAATTATATTCTTAAAGTTATAATTTAAATTTTAAAATTGTCCCTTTTATTAGCATAATTTCCCTATCAAACAGAAGATATTTGTGGAACATTGGTTGGAAAATGATTGTGTTATGGTCAGTTAAGTTTCAAAAAAGCTCTTTTACGCTGAAAGTTGATTGAGTGGCAGTAAAAAAGCTGTTTCCTATTTTAGTGAAAAAGCATGCTAGAGTAGCATTCCAAAACATGTAAGTAAATAAAAATCAATTAAAATATGAATGAGTTATGCATACAAATGTATGTGTTCTTTTTTTTTAAAAAACAAAAACATACCTGCCAATATTTTGATTTAGTTGGGCAACATCCTGACTTTAAACTGTCATTATACAGCCACCTTCCAACCGATTTTTAGAAACCTTTTTCTGTTTAAGAGACAAAACACAGAAACCATTTTTAAGATTAGTTTATAAATAACGTATTTTTGATGACTCCAATTTTTTTTTTCGCTCACTTTTGTACCACTGTGAAATTCTCATATAAAACTTTCCTAAATCTAAAAATTTGATTATGAGTAAGACCTTTAACATTTAATATTAAACATCTCTACTCTAAACTTATTAAAGATTTTGCAAAAAAATATATATATAAAGTAAAAACAATAACTTTTACTATTTTTGTCTCCTTGTGGTCACTCTGGGAAAAAAAATCGAAAATAAAAAAAGAAATATAACTAAAATAAACTTCCACAAACTCTTGTTTTCAAACCATAAACTCATAGTTGCAGTAAAATTCATAAAATATCACACAAACTACAAAAGACCACAAAATTATTATATTATAGATATAAACCATGCAACACTAACAACAAAAAAAATCATTCAAGTCAATCATTCCACTTAAGTGAACAGCATAACTGAAGCATATTTTTTCATTTAGAGTTCAGTTTTTAAACCATATTTTTCATATATATATTTTTTTTTTACAGTTTTAGTTTGCTCGATTTTATTTTATTTTCTTCTAAAGTGGTTGTTTGTTGTAGTGTAAAGATATAAAGTTACTTATAAATTGTTCCTCTTTTTTTATTCTTTTTGTTCAACATTTTAGTCTTTTTTAAATATTTCTTCCTTTTAGTAAGTTTTTTTCTTCCAAAGCTAGAGATTTTACATACATAAATGAACATTATGTAAATTATTATTTTTTTTTTGTTGGTCTGTTATAAAAACTTAAAATCGAGTAGGAGCCTCAAAGAGAGAATGACAAGAAGAAAAAAAAATAAACTAAAATATATGGTAGGTACTTAAAAAATAGTGTCAAGTTTAGAGCCTTAAAAGCATGAGATTTTTATACTACACTTCACTAGAGTGTTCAATATACTACATACATACATTTTAGTTCTTTTTTTGTTATATAGTGACCATGTTTTGAAAATTGATATCATAGTGGAAGTTTGAATAAGAGCTGGGCGGGAAGAAACAACTATACAAATACTTACACTCATTTATAAAAACAAAGTTGAAATTTAATCTTGGGTTTTTGTGTTAACAGTATTTAAGATATTTCCATATTTTTTTTTGTAGTGACTTATATTTTTTTTTTTTTTTGGTCAAACTGTTTGTGCAGCGGTCTTGTGATATTTTGGTAACTGAAAGATTTTTTGTAAAATCAACAAACATCAATGAAACATTGTATGAATTCATACTAATTTAAAAAAAAAACATTTGGCGGAAGAATAAATCACTTTAAACAAGTACCTATCCTAATAAAAACTAGAACTTCAACGTTTTTAAAATAAGTTGATTCATTAAAAAATACTGTTTTAATATTTTCTAAGTTTTGGCTTAAAATTATTCAACAGCTTAAAAACTATTTACAGTTTCAAAAACTAGACTTCATTACCTATCCACTGATATATAATATGTGGTATATAGTGCCTTATTATACATGACAATCGTTATTTGTTGCACATACGAGTGCTTAAGTAAACTTTGTTGACCAGAAATTGAAATTGTTGAAATTTTATGTATAAAAGAAAATTTTATAAAAAAATTATTTTTTTATTAAAAATTTAATTTTTTATTAATAATTGAAATTTTATGAAAAATCGGAAATTTTATGAAAAATTTCTTTTTTTTATTAAAAATTGAATTTTTTATTAAAAATTTATTTTTTTATTAAAAATTTTATTTTTTATTAGAAATTTAATTTTTTATAAAAAATTTAATTTTTTATTAAAAATTTAATTTTTTATTAATAATTGAAATTTTATGAAAAATCGGAAATTTTATGAAAAATTTCTTTTTTTTATTAAAAATTTAATTTTTTATTAAAAATTTATTTTTTTATTAAAAATTTAATTTTTTATTAGAAATTTAATTTTTTATAAAAAATTTAATTTTTTATTAAAAATTTAATTTTTTATTAAAAACT
This sequence comes from Calliphora vomitoria, assembly GCA_942486065.2. Taxonomy (NCBI): domain Eukaryota; kingdom Metazoa; phylum Arthropoda; class Insecta; order Diptera; family Calliphoridae; genus Calliphora; species Calliphora vomitoria. Next base: position 11,180,573 of record OW818033.2, read on the forward strand.
TAATTTTTTATTAAAAATTTAATTTTTCATAAAATTTAAATTTTTAATAATAAAATCAATTTTTAATAAAGAATTCAAATTTTAATAAAAAAATTTAATAGAAAAAATTAATTTTTAATAAAAAAATCAATTTTTAATAAAAAAATCAATGTTTAATAAAAAATTCAATTTTTAATAAAAAATTCAATTTTTAATAAAAATTTTAATTTTTTAAAAATTGACTATGAAAAAATTTTTTTTGTTTAAAAAAAAAAAAAAATTTATTAAAAATTTAATTTTTAATAAAAAATTTTTTTTCAAAAACAAACAAAAAAATTTTTCATTGCATTAACCTCTAACACGTCTTTCAAGTTTGCTGAATTTCTGGTCAACAAAGTTTACTTAAGCTTAAAAGAGAACAAAGCATTACCTTATTTGGTACTTATAAAAATGAGAAGCGCATAGTAAGCACTGCTTGATGTCAACAAAGTTAATATAAACTTTTTCAAGAGGTATGGGGTTTGCATGCGTAATTCTAAAGTATAGTAAAGCATATTATACCACATATTATACATCACTGGATAGGTAATGAAGTCTAGTTTTTGAAACCGTAAACAGTTTTTAAGCTATGGAATAATTTTAAACCAACAACTAGAAAACAGTATTTTTTAATGAATGAACTTATTTTAAAAAGTTTGAAGTTATGGTTTTTATGAGGATAGGTTTTTGTTTAAAGTGATTTAGTCTTCCGTCAAAATGGTCTTTATAAAATTAGTATGAATTCATGAAAATTTTCATTGATGTTTGTTGATTTTTTTTAATTTAAAAAAAAAATTATCAGTTGCCAAAATATCACAAGACCGCTGCACAAACAGTTTGACCAAAAAAAAATAAGTCACAAAAATACTATTAACACAAAAACCAAATATTAAATTTCAACTTAGCTTTTATAAATGAATATCAGATTTTTTTATTAAAAATTTATTTTTTATATTAAAAATTTAATTTTTTATTAAAAATTTAATTTTTTATTAAAAATTTTATTTTTTATTAAAAATTGAAATTTTTATTAACATTTTAATTTTTTATTAAAAATTTAAAAGTTTGAAGACCAAAATCGGAGGTATTAATCCATGAAGATTGTTGTCAAACTTGTTAAATCATTGAGAGCTATTTAAGCAGTAATTTAAAAGTGTTTGCGAGAGAAATCGGGTACCATACGGATTGAAGCCAAGAGATCTTGCAAAATGATTTTGAATGTAAAAAAATATTTTTTGAACGCTATAAAATAATTTTAGGACCGAATCAATACTTGCAATGAAAAACTTATCCATTACGATAACGCGAAGTGTAGGAGTTCATATGTAAAGCCACCAGCCGAATCAACAACAAATCCAAATATCCATCCCGCTAAGATAATGCTCTGTATTTGATGGGAGAAAAAAGGTTTTATTACATGCACCGAACGCAATTGATTCGCTTGAAGCTAGTATTGGCCATAAAACCTGTTAAAAACTATTTAGAATAAAGTGGTTTGAAAGTTCGGGTGAGGCCGCCTTATACTCCAGAACTTGCCTCATCCGACTACTATTTGCTTCGGTCGATACAGAACGTTTTCTCTGGGATACGCTTAACTTTGTGTAGTCCTACTGTTAATTCAGGATTTGAGTCAAACCAGTTATGTGAAAGATATATATTTAAGACAATATCTTAGAAATCAGCCACACTGTGGGGGTGTGGGTGGAAACAATTAGATACTTTCAACGTTGCTCATGTTCCCAGCATATCGTTATTACTTTCTAAAGGAAATAATTGCAAATTTTCAGAATTTCTCAAATGAATTTAATGTTTAAGCCAAATTTTACTTTTCAGATCCCCACAAATGATTGCAGTCATAAAATGAGAAGAAGCGTTAGGAACATATTTGATATATTTTAAATTTCAACATATTTTAGAATTTTCATGAGAATCTTTCTTATCCAGATTTTTCTGTTTTGGTACAAAAAAAGAAGATTGTTTGCACCAAAAAGACAGCTGTATGTTTTAAATAATGTTCAAATACACCTTCATTTCCATTTGTTTGCTTTTCCCCGGTTTTGTTGGCTTTGTACTCAAACAAACATACATTTGCTTTAATTAATGTTTCTTTCAAATTTTATGTTTTAAAACATTGTTTATATTTTGGATGGTGTTTTTTTCTTTTTTTTTTTGGTGTTTTCATCTCATTTTCTAACAAATTTATTTATTTTGTTGTTTAGTATAAACGACGAGTGTCTTCCAAAAAAATAAAACAGTTTGTTGTTCTTTTACATGGTTGATTTGCATCCCATATACCCAGTCGTAGTCGTAGTACTTTGTTGACATTTATTTGTCCACATTTTAACAGGCTGTTTATCACTGTCTTGTATAGAGTTTTTCCCCACAAAACATTTAGCAGCCAGAGAGCAAGTGTTTGTTTGTTTGTGTATAAGTGAATAGTGTTCTGTTTTCTACTCCATATCTAGATACATGTAGCATGTAGCAGATACGATTTGAATTCACTTTTTTCTATGCTTTATCCCATCCCAAACTGATTGTTTGTTGATGCTGGTCGGTCGGTATGCTGTTATATGGTTGGGGTTTTTTTTTTTTTTGTTTTTCATCTTCTGAATATATGACCTGTTAGTCTAAGAAATATTAGATTGCTTTTTTTTCTATGTTTTTATAAAAACAATAACATGTATTTTTTTTAATAAAATGTAAAAAAACTAACTAGAAATATGTATATATCAGAAATTTATTTATTTATTTAACCGTCCACGGAAATCGAAAGACAAAAATGTAAAAAAAAACACCTATCAACTGAAGATTAAAGAAACATGTACAAATTTGCATTTTATTAGATGTTTTGATTATGAAAAACACAAATATTTTGAAATTAAACAAATTTTTATATTCCTCCAAATGAAGTGTAAAGAAATTAAAGAAATATTGGAATTCAGGTTTCAGTTTTTCACCTGTTACTGTCAAGTTAGTTTTTGTTTTCAGAAAAACTGGTAAAAATAATATTTAAAAAATAATAAGTTTTATTTGTTTTCATTATGGTAACATTTATTTTGTGAGGTATATAGAATTATGCAGATATACTGGCTCGATTTATGACAATTTTGAATGAAACTTTAACCCTAGCTATGTTTTGTGATTATATTCTAAGTAAACAAAATATCTATTTGTCTGTACATTAATAATGTATTCCGAAGCCTCAGATATAGAGTTTCACCCCGTTTTTCTTGAAAACGATGGAGATACTACTCGCTAGTTATATAAGTGGTACCTATGTTTTGATGAATCCAATACGCCGTTTTCAGTTTGCATATCAACCTGGTAAATCTACGGTTACTGTCACTACATTATAAGGAAATGGATTTTGGAAATGCTGTCATCTAGGTTTATTAAGTTGGACTTAGAAGGATCATCGAAAACCATACGAGCAACTAGGGGACTTCTGTAAGTTGCCGTATAATCGCCTCCTTTGTGGTCTCTGGTTATCGATGAACTACTAGAAGAACTTAACAACTTATGATTCCATACATATGAATACGCCGACGACTTAATAATCTCTGTTACTGGGTGGGATGGCGTAACGATATCGGAAAGAATGCAAACTGTTCTGCATATAACCACCAAATAATTCTTGGATAGAGGATTGACCATCAACCCAACTAATACAACTGTTGTACCATTTACCAAACGGAGAGTTATTAGACTCATAGAGCCTACATTGAATGGCTCATCTACAGGGTTTTTTAAAGAGGTAAAATATCTTGGGGTTACAGTCGATAGGACCATTACTTGAAATACTCACACTATCAAAAAAAGCCAGCGGCTTTTTTGTAAAACATGGGGGTTAAAACCGAAGATGATTTACAATCTTTTATTACAGTGATACAGACAATCGTAACCTATGCTATGGTATGGTGGAATAAAGTGGAACAGATGATTGCGAAATCATTATTTGATAAGGTCTATCGCCTCATCTGTATTTCTATTACTAAGTCCACGAGGACCTGCCCCACTCATGCTCTGGATGTAATCCTACACACCCCGTCCTTACATATACATATTGGCAATGGAGGAAGCCTACAGGAGTGCATCCAGATTACCGGGGATATCCCGTATAATTCCGGGTTATTTGGTCGAGTACATGCGAATTCTAGATTCATCTTTGGGAATGATCCGAGTATTGCATGTATCAGACTATATGTCACCAACTTTGGTGTTATATAAGAAGTTAAGGGTTCCTTTAAAGGGTTTTCCAACAAGAGGTGTTATTTTGAATCACCTGGTATTTCGGTAGTTGTCACTTTTGAAGCTTTTATTCTTTGATGGAACGATACACGCTCTCACAACGCATTCGCAAAACTAAAGTATTTTTGAGTCGTCGTGAAGCACCTTGTCGGACCACAATACAGAAATTGGTGGAAAAATTCGAGCTGTTGGGGCAAGTTAGTAATCTGAAGAATAAAACCCGTGCACGTCGTTCAAGAACAACTGTGAATATTGCTGCTGTAGCCCAAAGTGTTGAAAAAAACCAAGGCTTGTCCATTCCTCGTCGTTTGCATAAAGACTTAAGGCTTATAAAGTACAGTTATTACAATAACTCAAGCCGGCCGATCATCAACAACGAAACCATTGCTCTTTTACGGGAAACGTTTCCGGACCGTGTTATCTCTCGAAGAGGTGATCACAATTAGCCACCGAGATCTTGTGGTTTAACACCATGAGGCTTCTTCCTTTGGGGCCACGTGAAAGATAAGGTCTAGGCCAATAGCCCAGCATCGATTCAAAACCTCAAAGACAGAATTCGTGAGGCTATCGAAGACAATAGGCAGCCACTTTGCGATTTGGTTATGGAAAACTTCATGAAAAGGATATGGTCCTGTAAGCGTGGTCGTGGTGGCCAATTGGCTAATGTTGTTTTTCATCAGTAACGGCATAACTTCCTCTTTATTATGAAATAAACATCCGATCATTTATCTCAAATAACACCTCTTGTTGGAAAACCCTGTGCCTGAAAGGGATGTGTGGTTAAATCAGACATGGTGGCAGGATAATGCCGATCAAGTCTGGTTTCGAACATGTTAATGGTGATACTGTGGCTGGTATTTATGGGCCCAGTTTTCAAAGGGGCATCCCAATGGGTTTCCATCCATATTTCAGACAAAGATTTGCGCTATTCTTATATGCTGTATTAAATCTTTAAAAAGGAGATTAAGGAATACTAGAATGTTTGTTATGTCGGATAGCCAGGCTGCTTTTAGAGCCTTATCATCAAATGAAGTGAGGTCTGGTGTTACTATGGAGGGCGGGACATATTTGAATGAACTCGGTGCGCACAATGAAGGTCACGATGGCAATGAACGCACAGAAGTGTCTGGCCAACAGGGGCTCCCGAAGATCCTGGATACACTATGGAATGTATTCGGTCATGGTTTGAATCGGAACTAGCCTATTTGTTACCAGGACTTAAACAGTTCAAACGGTTCATTGTCCTGTCCTATCAGTCATTTCTATCGCTCGAAAGGGTGACTTGAGAATACTTACTGAATTATACACCCGACCCTGCGGTTTAAATTGTCACCAATTTATTTTAAGTAATGTTGAGTATGAATAATGTAGGTTTTGTGAACTTCATGCCGAAACCTCTTAACATATTCTAGACGACTGCTGGCAATGTGCACAACAAAATGGCTCGGAAGAACCCCGGGGGAATTAATTGATCTCTCATCAAATAGAATGGGATGACAAATTTAAGGCTGTGCAAAAGATATTATGGGTCGCAGTGCGTAAAGGACTGCTAATAGTAATAACAATAGGGATAGAGAGTTTTAATAGTTATCGTTAACTATAAAATTTCTCTGAGCAATTTCCCTTATTTGTTGTCGATAACTTTGAAATTTGGTTAGAAAATGTTTGCAACATATTTTTAACTATAAAATTTCTTAAGAAAATGTTTACCAGTTATCGATATTTATTAATCTAGTTATCTGTAACTATAAAATTTCTTTAGAAAATCTTCTATTTTTATGGATAACTATAAAATTTCTTTAGAAAATATTCGCTAGTTATCGATAACAATCAAATTTTATTAGGAACTCTCAATAGTTGTCGATAACAATAAAATGTCCTTTAAAAATGTTCGTTAGTTATCGATAACTGTGAATTTTTTTTTTTAAATTTTCTAAAATTATTAGTAACTATTAACTGTTCAATAGTTATCGATAACAATAAAATGTCTTTAGAAAATGTTTGCCAGTTATCGATAACTGTGAAAGTTCTTTAGAAATTTTTCCAAATACATCGATAACTATAAAAATTCTTTAGAAAATATTGGCTAGTTATCGATTACTTTAAATATTTCAATAGTTATATGTCGATAACAACAAAATTTTTTTATAAAATGTTCGCTAGTTGTCGATAACTAAAAAATTAGATTAGAAAATGTTTGCTAGTTATACTTGGTTAGAATTAACTATAAATTTCTGTAGACAATTTTCTGTAATTATTTTTAAGTGCAAAATTTTAACTCGATATGGATAATTACACAATTTTTATAAAACTATATATCATTTTGTAACATTTTCAAATATTTGTTCAATATTTAACCAAAATGAATTTTAAAATTTTTTCAAAATTTTCCCAGAAACCTTCTAAACGATAATAAATTAAATTTTCAACGCTACTACCTTTACTCAGGCGACCTCGAAAAAATCACCTTTTCTCTCAACTTTATCTACACCCATTTAAATATTAAAGAGCCCAGCATAAGGAAATCAATTTGAAACCCTTTTAAAAACCAAAACTACTACTTATATACCATTCCAGAAAAAATAACCGCAGATAAAAAATGTACAATATTTTAGATTAAATAATCAAACATCAAAGGCATTGGACATGTTATGGATTAAAGTATCTTGAAGATATTAAAATAAAAAACCAGGCTACTACTTCCACATTTTTATTTTAGTTTGTGTTTCTTTTTTTGTTTCCTTCAGTATTACTACGTTTCTTTTTACATTTCTTTAGTTTTTTTGTTGTTATCAAATCTATGAATGTAAAAAGGTAAAAATCCTTTTTAGCCGGTAATAATTTCACTGAGTAGAGTGCTGGTTCTGGAGATACAAGCAGGAAGAAAAGAAATGTTTTCTTTCTTTCTTTTTTTATATATATGTTGTCTGTTAAGAGGGTAATTTTGGTTTTTACGACCACCAAAATGGCAATTGATATGAAATTTTATGGGCATGAGTGTGAGCTAGCGAGTGAGTAGTTGTGCGGCTAAGTGCAGTCCGTTAATGTAGTTGTAGTTTGATGTAATTCAGCTGCTTTAGTTGGTTGTTTTTATTTCACCTTTTTTATGTTATTTAATAGTTTTGGCTAGTAAAGCTTAAAAGCTATTTTAAGAGCTGAGCTGGGAAAACTTTTTTTATTACCAAGCTTACACCGTAATCCCAATTTTATGGGGAATAAGAAAAATAAATAAATTATTAAGTAGCCTAGATTTTCGCTAGTAATACAAGCTAATAAACGGCACTTGCAGTTAACAAATGGATTTATTAAATTACAAGGTATTTATTTCTCCATAAATTTATTCTAAGAAATGTCCTTGGGATTTCCATAAAGCTGTTTAAGGTTGTTCTTAACCGTTTAAACCATTCAAAATTACCACGCAGTTATATTAAACATTTTTCTTTTGCGTTTATGGATTTGTTTAATACACACACACACTAACACTTGCAACTATTTGCTGCAAAAAGGACATTACAATTTTTACCCTGTTTTCTGCATGGCCAAGCATAAAGTTTACATACATTCATTGGCCATATAAAAATAATATAAAAAAAATTAAGAAATAAAAAAGTTTTTACAAAAAAAAAAAAAAACAACAAACTATCCTGAAAACTCTCACTCTTTAAGCAAACCAACTAAAAGAGAATACACATCGATAAATGGTTTGTATGTGAAATGAGGGACTGAAAGCGATTGTACACCCAGGGAAAGAAAATGGTAAAATTTTAAGGTAAATTCTACACATTTTAATACAAATTAAAGAGAAAGGTTCTCTATACCTCTATACTGAGCATAGGTTGCCTATTGTCTCCGTCTTTGTTTGTTCGTTTTCAGGTCGTTGAGATCACCGATGTTGTTAAACTTACATCATAGGCTGACTGACATCTCGTTAACTTCTTGTAATGTTGATCTGTCTCCATCTTTGTCTATTCGTTGTCAGGTCCTGGAGGTCTCCGTTTTTGTTAAACGTACGTCCTAGGTTGACTGACATCTTCTTGTAATGTTGATATTCGCAGGGTGTTTCTAAGGCGACCTCTGTTTCGGCTACCTTGCGGTTTATAATTAGTGCGATTACATATCTCCGCAGGAGATTTTGGAAGGGTAAAACCGATTCATCCAAATTTTCTTCTACGAATTTCAATATTAATGTTGTAGGATATTGGATATTGTAGGATTCTTCGAATACATCTGTTAAAAAAAACTCGTAGTTTAGTAACGAACAAAGTTTCGCACTAATTAAATAATGCAGCTAAAACGCATGAGTTGAATATTTGGATTATGGTCTTTGCGATTTATATAGTAGAGTTATATGAAATCTCCAATTGCCTTTCTTATTCATCTTTCAACAACGTTAACTGTATCACTATCCTCAGTTACAACACTGCCCACATATTGTAATTCTACGACAAGTTAGACATGGTTTTGTTGAAGTATTAAATGGTCGTCCGATCTAGAATTATTGAGGATCATTTGTCTTTGTCACATGTATATGCTAGGTCATTTAACTTATCTTAAATGTCACATAGCCTATTGGAGAGTTCATATTTATCATCAGCGAAGCCTACTGACTCAAGACGGTCGTTAGGTCTGGTTGGATTCCGCATGATACCTCGGGATTTATTTTCGATTGCATGTTTGCATGCTTGGAAATTGCATCTATAACGATGAGGAATAGTAGATGCGATAAAAGGCAACATTGACGTACTCCAGATATGGTGTTGAACGATTCTAAGATTTGTCTTTCATGCACTAGGTACTGATCATTTAAATCCATAGTAACTGCTACGTATAATGTAGATTATTTATTCTGGCATACAAACATTTCGCAGTCCGGCCCTTATACACTCTCTATGTATCCAATCAAATACTGTTTCGTAATCTATAAGCAGGAAATATAGCTGAGAGCGCCTCCCAACTGATTCTGCAATAATTATCCTAAGTATGTTGATATGATTAACACAGGATCTATTTCCTCGAAAACCGGCTTACTCAGGTCGCAGTCTATTGTCAACATAGGTGATCATTCTCTCCGGGAGGATTTTCGAATCAACTGGTAATACCCAATTGTTGAAGTCAGTTGTATTCTTTTCTTTGGGTACTTTTACTATGATACCCTGCATTCCATATTTGCACAAAGAGGGGGTGCAATTTTTCTACAATGTTGTCTACACCTCTGCATTCCCATACTTGGGAGCTTTAATGGCTTCAATAATTTCAAGTTTTAATGGTATTTACTAGTTATAACGATTCCTTAGCGTTGGGTGTTTAATACACTCATCAAATGTTGTTGACATCATCTCAGTTGGTCGTCTATGTTAGTAAGAAGTTGTCCTTGAAGATTTTTTATGGGATCGGACCTCCAAGTTCGTGAACCAGCAATCTTCTTGGTTATTTTAAAAATATCTTTCATGTTGTGTGTTGCAGTAGCGCAATCAGCTTCTCTTACAAAATTGCACATATATATGTTCTCTCTTATCATGACTTATAGCTGCTTCAGAGCATTATAATCGACCATCTATTCGGTTTCAGAAGAAAACACAGTTCTATCGAACAGGTACTTCGGGTAACTACTCTTATCCGGAAAACCTTCGAGAGCCGTCAGTATAGCTCTCCATTGTTTATTGACATATCTCAAGCTTCCGATAAAGTCTGGCACAATGGACTAAATTACTAGATTAATACCTGCGAATGTACATAAACATCTTACATACTACAAAGATCTTTTCAAATCATATCAAAAGATGGGATCTCTTCACTTCTATAATAAATTTAAAAAAAAAAAAAATTTTTTTTCAAAATTTTAAAAAAACAAAAAAAAATTTTTTTTTTTTAATTTTAAAAAAACATTTTTTGGCGTAATTTCAAAATTTTCTTTTAATTTAAAAAAAAAATTTGTTTGCCAAAAATTTTTTTTTTAAATTTTGAAAAAAAAAATATTTTTTTTTTTTTGGAAATTTTGAAATTTATTTTTATTGCATTATATACATCGTTGCAATGGACTTTGAAATATCTATCATTAGATATCCATTTTGTCTATATTAATGACTTCGTAATCCAGATATAGATCAAAAATAGGCCAAAAATCTAAGTTGTCCCGGTTTTTTCCTTATAGCTCAGCCATTTGTGGGCCGATTTTTTCGATTTTAAACAGAAACCGAACCGAGAGAATTCCCGATATATTGCTGTATCAATCATGTTTGTAAGTTATTTGGGAGCTACGGAAAGTTGATTTCAGCATACAGACGGACATAGCTATATCGACTTTGCTATCTATAACGATCCAGAATGTATATACTTGTGGGGTCGCTAATGAAAAATGTAGAAATTACAAACGGAATGACAAACTTATATATACCCTTGCAGCTCATGGTGAAGGGTATAAAAAATCAACAACGCAGAACGGGTCTTTCACCGTTATTATTCATAGTGCTAATTTTCTATTAATTCATATGATATGCAGAAGGTCGGAATTTTCGGGACCAACTTTGGCATTAAAGTCTCCCATAAGAACTTTCATATAATTTAAAAATTTTTCGATTAATCGAACGATCATTAATCCAAATACCCTACTATATGCATTAGTATACAGGATACAGAAATACAGGAGTTTGCTACACTTTGGTATTTTCTTTTAAATAATGGTGGGAATTCTTTTCTGCATGGTTATATATTTGTTTATATTTATCTCCCTAGTTCCTGAATTATTCATGCTTTGATTTGGAGTATCAATATCAAACATTCAATTCCTACATGCATGTAATTTTAAGACATTATGGAACTATCAGCTAAATAACCTTCAAGATAAAAGTCTTCCATTACTTCCTTTACCTTACGCTGAACCCTTTTGACTACCTACAATTTTTCAGGTGTATGTAATGCAACTATAGATTTCTTGGTTATGGTTTGCTTGTGTGTGGTAGCATTTAATATTTTATGTTAAAAGGATAAAAAAAGGACAATGTTATTATCTTTAACAAAAAAATGTTTATATATATATATATATGAGAAATATATAAAATAAAAATGTGCATGTACTTTTTATATATAAAAATGTAAAGGACAAGAATATGAAAACCTATTATAAGGGTTTTTTCTTGACACACTCTCTGGCCAAAGTAGTGGCAGTGTGTTAAAAGGTCTGAGTGTGTGTGAGAGATGTGAGCGTAATAAAATGGTAGTAGCCCCCATAAATGTGACCTAAATTTTATCATTTGCTGATAACTTAATTTCTTTTATTTTAGTTTAGTTTTTTTGAAACATACACGTACACGTACGTAAATGTAAAAGTGTCTGTGTCAAGAGGATTTTTACGGCTACTGCTTAAGAGTTAATTTCTCCCAGGACATACGCTAAAACACTTATATCTATCTATATATCTTTATAGTTATGTAGTTGATTTGTAGCAAATGTATAAGTAAATGCACTGGAGTAGTATGTTTGTTTATTTTAAGCACAATTTTTCCTTACATCCACCAATATTATTAGACGCCTTTAATTTTCCAGCAGCTGCACTTGTTTAGATGTGACTGTCTTCTTGGTATATTAACATACTTACTCTAGTGTATCTATGAGCCTTAGAGTTTTCCTTTAGTTCAAATATGTACGTGTATATTTGTGTTTATATCCGGCAGGTTTATTTTCACAATATTGTTGTTTTTCTACAACATTTTATGCATGTCTGGCTGATTTTATTTCCATATTGTAAAATTTACTTGTACAACATTTAAGCAAATATCCTGTTTTCTTATACTCAAACTAGCAGCACCATCGCCGTCACCATCATCATCAGCAACAGCAGCAGCAGATATATATTTTTATATGTTAAACAGAAACCACTTGAAATTTTCCTCTCAAGTTACTGCAAGAAATGAGCCATAAAATCATTTCAATTTCTTTATTTGTTTGGGAAAAATCTACAAAACAAAAGTAAAGGAAAAACTGCAATGCTCCATGTATATTATTATTTGTTTCTTACATGTTTTACTCTAGAAAACTTAAATGAAATGTCTTTATTTTCTTTATAAAAAAACATTAAGAAAATAGTTTCTCATTGTACAAACAACAATACACCACAATAAAAATATTTTTTTGTTTTCTTTAAAGGACACTAAGGAAAATATTTCCAGCACTTCACAGTATTTATTTAAGCTGTACGGCAATGATGCATTTTATATATTTATTTATTTTTAATCAAGGATGCGTATAATTTTCCCTACAGGTTTCTGATTTTTGGGTGGCACAACCTATTAAATTACAAATGGAAAAAGGTTACCAAAATATTTGTGGATGACAAAAAATGTTTAAATGCTCACTTAAATATAAATTGGCCATATGAAAAAGATGCCTGCATCTGCTGGAATTTGTTTTCACAGCAATTTAATGGAACATATCAAATGACCTGCTTTAAAGGAATTCTGCAACAAACCAGATCTTTGCTGAGCAGAGTCATATCCGCTGAGAATAATCTAGAAATCTAAATACGTCTTAGTAAAGTCAAAAGGTATTAAGGATAGCGATCTCAATACACTTAGTTGTTAGAGATTTTATCAAGACTTCAAAAAAGCAAATAACTAAGAAACAAGTAGGAGCGTTATATTCTGCTGTAATGAATCTTGTCAATATGTGACAACAAAGTACGTTTCTTATATAAACAAAATATACTCGTTGAGCACTACATTTATTTTAAAATACGAATATTTCCTAAGCTAAAAGTGATAAATGTAGAGATAATTTTTGTTTTTAAATCGGAACACAAACCAAGAAATGGGATCGTTTTAAAAATTTAACATACCCGATGTGTCCTACTTTGAGGACTCCTGACTGCACTCTTGGTAAGCCCGTGAGGTCCAAATTCAAAACATAAACTCCACAACACTTCCTCTTTGAGCATATGAAATTTTATTCAAACCGGAACAGCCGTTTAGAGTTACAGGTATATTTCCCTCTTTTTATCTATACCACTGTGGGACGGACATAGCAAGATTGTCTTATAATTTCATAAGGACCCAGAATATTTATACTTTTGTGGATCTGCAATTAATATTTCGATATGTTACAGGCGGTTACAGAAGTAATAAAATAGGATACTTCAGTACCGGCATTGTGGGTTCTCAAAGTAGGACACCTCAGATATGAAACATTTTAAAAAGCTGACAAATTTGCTGTGGTTCGTTCAAAATCAAAGCTTTTATTATATATGTAAAGACCCCAAGTAGAATTATACAACTTATGATTTCTGTTAATACAAGACCTACTAACATGAGTGCTAAGGGCATATAAAAGTTTGTCATTCCGTTTGTAATGTCTAAAGTTTTCAATTGCGAAAGCATATATATTATGGATCGTTATAAATAGCCGAGTCATTTCCTTCTGTCTGTTGAAATTAACTTTCCGAAGCCCCTAAAAATTGTTTTCTATCTTTATATTAAATAATACTTTTGTGAAGAGAATTAAAGATTCGTCAAAACTGAATATAGCTATTTTACTTATTATACACTTCACCATAAGTGGCAAGGGTATATACAGGCTTATCATTCCCCTTGTAATTTATACAATTTATTTGCGACTCCACAAAGTAAGGAGTGTTTTTTTTTAGAGAAATATAACTTTTTTAAAAATAAAACACAAAAAATTCAACGGAATGACCAACATTTTGACTTTGTTAGCTGACAAATTTCATCGCTTTAATGTTCAAAATGTGGCCTCCGCGACTGCGCCTTATAAACTCCATGCCAGTTTTGTACTACTTTTTCGAGCTTTCCCGGTCTTATTTCTTAAATAGTGCGTCGAATGTTGACTTTTAACCGTTTGACGACCACAGGGACACCAAACACAAAAATATTGGATAACTAAATAACGAAAAATTTAATGGGTGACATTTTAATTAGTTTGTAAACGTGTCCCTTATTAATATGTTTAGATTAAAACAAGTTAGGTTATAGCATTTATTTTTTATTGTCTTTGAAAATTGGCATTTTTATTTTGGTACTGTGTTCAAGAATTATGCTCAAGTCTCTTAAAGTGTAAAACTGATTTTTTAAATTTTATATTGGGATGTATATTAGGCCTGGTAAGTGCATTTTTGTTATAAAAAGTTATAAAATCATTATACATGTTCCTTTAATTGATATGTTGTCGATAAACATGAGTATGTGGAACGAAAATTTGCACTTTACGAACAAAATTCCATTAAATCCAATAAAATTTTTTTTGTTTTAATTTCAAAATATGTTTACTTGGCGCTAACTGATTCACATTAAATAGAAAAAAATATTACTTTTACCCAAATAGTCTTATGGTCGTGAAAGGGTTAAATGAGCAATCGTTGCTGGCTTATCAGCATAGACCAGAGATTTGACATAACTCCACAAAAAGTAGTCCATAGGTGTCAAATCTTACGAACTAGGTGGTCAATTCACAGGTCCATTTCTGGAGATAATTCGGTCAACAAATTGATGGTTTCATGCGTTGTTTGACATGTTGCGCCGTCTTGTTGAAACCATTACTCCTACAAATGATTTGCTGACACGAGGAATAAAAAAATCAAGAATCATTTGCCTGAAGCGTTCGCCATTCACGATAATGTTGGCACCGGTTTCAACTTTAAAGACAATCATGCTCTTTGGCATGTACACCGCAACAATGAGTGATTTTTTCGGGATGTAATTGAGTCTCATACCCGTTAAGCCAGAAATTAGGCTCATCGCTGAAAATGATTTTACTTGTCGAAATGCTCTTTAAGTTTGGAGAACAGAAATAAATTTCCAGGATTCGTAAACGTTGTTCTGGTGTAAGTATTTGTATGGTAATTTGACAAAGTATACCGGAAAAAAGTCAAACACACTTTATTAGTATGACAGCTAGTTTTACAGTTATCGCTATCGGAATTTCTATACGTATAAAAAAACCACCCTTTATATATATTCGGGATCGCTAAAGATATATAGTCCGTCTGTCTGTTGAAAGCTGCCAATTAACTTTCATACATGATTGATACAATTCGATATCCGCTGTAGTCCAACTTAGATTACTATTTAAAATCGAGAAAATCGGCTCACTGCTGAGATATAAACGAAAACCCGTGACTTCATCAGTTTTTCACATATTGCCACCAACTTTTTTCACAAATTTTTTTTTAACAAAATTTTGTTTTCACTCAAATTTTTTTTCCACCAAAAGAAGAAATTCTTCTAAAATTTTATTCTAAAATTTTTTCTTTTTAACAAAAATTTTTTCACCAAAACTTTGTTTTATCAATTTTTTTTCTATTGGTCGATTCACAAGGTCTTCTATCATGTCATATTGTCACAATGTCCCACTATTTCACAATTTCTTTCAAGGAAAAAATGTCCTAAAATAATACTACTTACTCTGTATGCTATGTTTATTGAGTTATCATAACCCACCAGCAGAGACCTGCGCCGAACGCCTAAGAGTCGGTTAAGTCGAGCCGCCGTGTCGTGAAATATTAGGATATTATGACAATATGACATGATAGGAGACCTTGTGAATCGACCATATATTTTTTCAAATTCTTTTTTCACCAAGTTGAAATCAACTTTCCAAATCCCCCAAATAACTTTCATGCATGACTGA
The DNA here is from genome assembly GCA_942486065.2 of Calliphora vomitoria. NCBI lineage: Eukaryota > Metazoa > Arthropoda > Insecta > Diptera > Calliphoridae > Calliphora > Calliphora vomitoria. The sequence goes on from OW818033.2 coordinate 11,196,473, forward strand.
TACATCAATATACAGTGCACTTGCCGTAACGTGAACACCTTCTAACGTGAACACCGCCTAACGTGAACAAGCTTTTGTTTACATTGACTACTCTGTAAAGTGAACAAACTCAGAAAGCTCTATAACGTGAACAATTTATTTCAATGCATTTGTTTTCTAAGCATGTAGACAACACTGAAATACATACATTAAATTCAATTTTTAAAGTTTAGGGAACCTCCTTATATTAAAAATCAGTTTGTGTCCTCTAAATTCATATTTTTTGTATTGCAACGAATCAGTAATTTTATTTCAATGTATTTTTTCTCGTGATCTCGTTTTGTTTTGTAATGCATTTTATTCATTAATTGTTGTTTTATATTTTAATAATGAAAATAATAATAAAAGAATTTCACCTTCAAGCGTGGAAAACATAGGTTTATATTATAAAATTTTATATTTGTTCCATGAAATTCGAACGTAAACAATTTCACTAACATGAACTTCCTTGGTTTTAATTAGTTCACGTTACAGCGAGTGCACTGTATCCGCTATTCTAACATAGGTTGCTTTTTAAAATCGAGAAAATAGGCCCACTGCTGAGATATAAGCGAAAAACTGCAACTACCTCGATTTTTCACCTATTTGAACCAAATTTTTTTTTTTTTTTTAATTTTTTTTCACTAAATTTGTTTTCCTTTTTTTAGAAGTTGTCTCACATTTTGGTTCATAACTCTGTTTCTACCGGTCCGGTTATAGAAATGTCCGACACCAAATTGTCGAGGAGCATGATAAACGTTCATAGGTTATTCATTTTGATTTTGATTTAGAGTATTGGAGGTGAGAGCGTTTTACACAAATATACAGATGGGCATCAATCGACTTATAATTCCATAAGGATCAAAATGGATCACGTTGAATTTTTCAAAAAAGATGTTTTGCAAAATGTCCAAAAAAGTACTAAATATGTTTCTTGGTTTAAAGATAATTAAGTTGTTATTTACTTAAACACGTTGTTATTTACTTCGCACGTTGAAACCGATGAAACACATTCACCATAAGTTTCAGTGAGCAATCGGTAGCCTTCAGCAAAACTCAGTGTAAGCAACATTGACAGATATGTACCCTTTAAAATGACATACATGTTATTAAAAACAAAATCCGCGTTCAAAAGTTACTACATCTATTGAAAATCCCGCATTTTTAATTCATACCCCCAATATATTTCAAATATACATTACAATAGATCAGTATTTAAAATCGTTTATATTGGTAAACAAATAACTGCTATATAAGTGAGTGAATATTCCATTATAAATAAATTACCACTAGTTTAAAAGTTTTACTATTCAAAAGAATTTTATATCAACTGTTAACAAAATTCTTTAAAATTTCTGTTTCCTATTAAGTCATTATCTGTTTTTTTTTTTTTAATTTAAAACTTATTTTTAATTTAATATTTCCTTTTGCTGTTAAAAAATTTCTTAATTTATGTGATTGCTTAATTAAGATATGATTAAAAAAAAACAAAGAAAACAATTTAAAATTTTGTCCTTGATTTCTGGTGATTGTTGTTAATTTATGAACATTATTTTGATACTTTGTTTTTTTTTTTTTTTTTTTGCCATTTTTATGGCAATATTGTTTTAAGCTTGTAACTTCACACCTTTTTGCCAAATCATCACAGCCGCATCTTAAATGAACAAACAAAAACAACATGATTTTGATGTTTTTTGCAGCACAAAAGTTTACAAAATAAAAATATTTCGTTGCAAAAAAAAAACATAATATAATATGAGATCAGCTATTGTACTCCAAAAAGAATTATTAAAAATTTTATGTTTTAGATTCAAGGAAAAATCGTGCCTTGTGCTGGAGTTTTGTTTAACAAGTTTTTAATGTTTTACTTTAATTTTTAAAATTTTGTTTGTGCTGCAATAAGATTTTATTTCAAGGGTTTTAATTAAGGTTTTGTGGATGAAAAAAAAAATCATAAAAAGTATAAAAATTATATATTTAAGGATCAGAATTGGAGTTAGCTGTCATTTATGCCTATTAATTTTACAATCAGCCTATGTCTAAAACTGAACAATTTTCCCTATAAGATATTTTGTACATTAACACCCTTTATAGGCCCCCTCCTACCTCCGGGAAACCTATTAGGGGACCAGTGTCTATCTTGAGACATTCTGAGTGTGCGAACAAGATTCAACATGTTTACTTTGTTAAACCGATTTCTTTCTTCTTAATTTTACAATTTCCATTCATTATTTTAATCCCTTAAATGCTAGAACTAACACTGGTTCCTACCTCCGGGAAACCTATCAGAGAACCAGTTTGGTGTCTGTCTTGAGACATTCTGAATGTGCGAACAAGATTCAACATGTTTACTTTGTTAAACCGATTTCTTTCTTCTTAATTTTACAATTTCCATTCATTATTTTAATCCCTTAAATGCTAGAACTAACACTGGTTCCTACCTCCGGGAAACCTATCTGAGAACCAATTTGGTGTCTGTCTTGAGACATTCTGAATCTGCGAATTTGATTCAACATGTTTACTTTGTTAAACCGATTTTTTTCTTCTTAATTTTACAATTTCCTTTCATTATTTTAATCCCTTAAATGCATCACTTATTGGAACCACTAATTTAGCCATAAACATTTGCAAGTAAATTGTTGCTCGTAAAAACAACGATTTACAAAATTCCCGGCAAAAAAAAAATTCAACATCAACAACAACACGAAAAACAGCTTAATTTGAACAATATTAAAGACTTTTAACAGTTAATTCGCCACACACTTGATGACAATCTGATTTTTACACTTAAATCTCACAGACAACACACAAAAAAAAAAAAAAACAGCTAAAATACAAGACCTGATAAAAAACTACAAAGAAAAATATAAAAAAAATTCAAAATCAAACAAGTGATCGAGCGAAACAAAATCAACCATAAGAAAATTAAATCAGTTAAAATGAAATTAAACCGCAAATATTTTAAATGTTTTTATGGCTCAAAACCAACGAACACTAAAAACAAAAAGAAATACACAAAAACAGAAATTATCTCAGTTTTAAAGCCAGTAACGCCATCTAGTGACGGACAAAAAACAGGCGCAAAGTTAGTCAAGCATACACAGGCATTCAGTCATTCAAGCCAGGCAGGCAGTCAGGCCATGCTAAAGAAGTTGCAAGTGATATTTTAAAATGACAAAAATGCAGGCTAAACATGTTTGAGTAATGCTGTTGAAAACTGGCAGATACAAGATATTTGAAATTTTCAACAAAAACAATACAAAAAATCCACTAAATACTCTGAACAGCAACACAACAACCATAAAGAAATATAACAAACAAGATTTAAAGCAGTCATAAAATGCTCTCCACAAATCACATAGAGAGCTAAAGAGTTTAATTAAACTAGAGAGTAACTTAGAGAGCAAAATATAATTTTTAACAAAATTTAAACAAATTTTCATACAAAAGATCTGTTTATTATGAAAAAAAATCAAGAAAAGAGCGAGAGCATTTTTAGAGAGAAATATCATGAATTTTAAACTCTCTTAAGTGTACTAGTATTAGTGAGAGTTTGTTAATGTATGGGTTATTGCTTTAGTATGGGTAAATTTCCCCTTAATTTAAAGAGAGCGTAATTAACTCTCTATTGAGAGTTTTTTAGATCATAAACAAATATTAGTTCATTGCTCTTTTTTTGTAATGATTACAGATTTCAAGACAATACAAATTTGTTTACTACCTGCCACATTTTGGAACAAAACAGACAAGATTTAAAAATGTTTACTAAAAAATATCTATAAAATGTTGTTGTTTCCTATACAAAATCTATGAGTTTTAAATGTTTTGTTTTTATTGTCCACAAAAAAGGGCTTAAACAGGGGCTTAGGCCTTAACAAAACCTAGAAAAATATTATTACAAAACTAATTTGAGCCAAAACCTTTCACTAAATAACATGGCTGTATAAATATATAAAATGTTTGTATGTAGCTAGATTCTATACAAAAAGCAAAAGAACATTAAAATACCTAAGAGCATCTTTTACAAATCACTTGAAAAAAATACGCATTAACAGCGATTAAAAGGCAAATGGATTTTTGTTAGAAAAAGAACCCTTCTTAAAAGTGTTAAAATAATAAAAATTAATAAAAAACATAACAAATCATGAAAGATTTTTGGCAATTAATGCCAAACATTTCAAAAATATTAAAAGGCTGAAAATACAAAAACTCTGCTAATAGCTCTAAAAATAATAAAAATTTCCAAAATAAAAGTAAATAGAAACTGATTTTATATTTTTTTAGTTTCCAGCTTATTAAACAGTGGCTGTAATAACATAGTTAACTAAACATCATTAAAAATAAGCAAAAAAAAAAAAAATTATTTGAAATCATTTATAAACATGACTAAGCTAGAATTTGATTAAAAATTGTTAACTATTACTCCATATTTATCATAAATTTACAACATATTTAGACATAAATTATAGGTTGTCTTAAATAAATTGTATAGCCATAGAAAGAAGTTTATTAATTAATTTACTGATTAATGGTTTATGCTCAATATTGAATTATATTGCATGTAATTTGAAATCTTTAAACTAATTTGCAAATAAAAGCTAAAGAATTTATAACAAATATAATTTTATAATTGTTAAATTTGGAAAGCTGTAGGTTAATGGCTTAAGTTGATTTAAATTAACTAATGAGTAAATTATGAATGATTGAACACATAAAATAATTATCATACATATAACGCTCTTAACAGCAAAAATATCTTAACTTGCTATATTTTAGAATTGCATGTTTTAATGCATAAATCTATTGAATTTTCTAAATGTACCAAGGATCGTTACAATTTTATAGCAAAACTAACTTCAGCTAAAGAGTACTATCACCAAAATGCTTACCCTGTATAGTTAACTATTATGCAGTTAAGACTTTTTTGCTCTTAAGGCTCTATAAATCGTAAATTTTGTCATAAAATTCTTTAAATTTGGAAGGATCTTTAGAAAATATGACTTAATACTGCTTGATTTACAATAGATGGCGTATCGTTTGAACGCGGTTTTTGTCATTTTGAAGAGTACATGTCTGTCATTTATTTTCATTTAGTTATTGAACATTATAGTGTCAACAACAAAGATTTTTTTCCTTCGAAAATGTTGAATTTTGTGCCAACAATAAGTCGCATGGGGTCAAATTGATTTTACTTCTTTAATTTGAAAAAAATGCAGCTGAGGCACACCGTTTGCTCACCGAAGCTCATGATGAATGTGTTCCATCAGTTTCAAAGTGAGAGAGATGTTTCATGCAGTTCAGAAGTGGTGATTTTAACAAAGATCACCAAGGCCAGCCAAAAAAGTTTGATGACCAATAATTGGAGGCATTGGAGCTTGCAAAATCAAATGTTTGATGTAGCAGAATTCATCCAAAAACAATGAAATTGTTTTTGAATTAAAGTCGAGAGACCTTGAAAGAAAATTGTATACGTCCGAAATTATGCTTGAACGCTATAAAAGAAAATCATTTTTGCTCCAAATCATTACTTACGATGACAAATGGATCCATTACAATAATCCGAAGCATAAGAGGTCGTATATGAAGCCCGGCCAACCAGCCGAACCGACACCAAAGCCAAATATTCATGGCGCTAAAGTAAAGCGCGGTATTTAGTATGACCAAAAGGGTTCTATTTATTACAAGCAGCTGAAATCTGGGCAGACGACTAAAGGAACCCTTTACCGAACGCTAATTGGTTTGAAGCGAGCATTGGTTGAAAAACGTCCCGAATATTCGTCCAGACATGAAATACCTGTTAAAAACTTTTTAGAGTGAAGTCGTTGGAAAGTTTTGCTGCTTTATAGTTTCGATCGATGCAGAATGCTTTCGCTGGGATACGCTTCACTTTGGAACAGAGTATCCGATATTGGCTTCGTTATTGGCCTCCAAAGACGGTAGTTCTTTTGGCTGGGAATCCATATGTTACCAGAAACATGGGAAATTAGCTATGAGCACTTCCAATGGCGAATACTTTAAATAAATTGATATTGCACAAATGTTTCAAAATAAAAACTAAAAATTGTAAACATTTTTGAGTCATACCCAATAATATTCAATTAAAGGTTTGTTCGTAAACATATCGCAAAGAAATTTGTTACATCTGTTCACTTTTGGTTACAAAATGTAGAAAATGGAAACAAGTGTATAATTACGAAAAGCCAATTCCGCAATTTGCCTAAACTTAACAAAAATTTTTGGCCCATAAAGTTTATACTTAGCTCAGCACAGGTAAATTCTATTAATTTAGAAGTCGTAGTATCTAAAACTATTGCCCGTTTTGAATGCCTAGTTTTGGATTTTTGAAACACTTTGCCTAAGTTTAGAATTTCTATACAAAATATTGTAAATTGGAAAAGGCTTAGGGAAACTCGCTTTAGGATATTTAAGGCATTTTCTACTTCAGACCTACTGTTATTATGTTAGCTTCAAAAAAACTATAAAAGCTTTTAACTTCCTTAAGCTGTATATGTTTGCCATAACCATTTCAAATTCTTAAAAGTTTTTGAACAAAATTATGGTTACTGTTATTATGTATATGATTGTCGTAACCATAATATGTTTAAATTACCACTCACATCATCGTAGCAATAATATATATGATTGTAGTAATTATGTAGATGTTTGTGGTAACCACGTTTATTTGCTTGGACCAGTACTCAGGGGATGGACCCCTACTCATGCAATGCATTGTGTTGGAAGGAGGATAGAGGGAGTAGTGTTTGTGGATATTTTATTTAAATTTTCCTACATTGAAATAGACAGGAAATACTTCGACAGGAAGCTTATTCCACATACGGACGGTACGGCTAAAAAACGAATTTTCTCTGTAGAGTGTGTTGTGCGATCCACTGACCAATCGACCACGAATGGATGAGCCCCCGATGATGAACGCATATTTCGTAAGAAACTACGGGTTTCGGGAACGAGTTCCCTAATTTCATCAGAACACATTCCATTATAGTATCGATAGAACAATGAAACACAACCCACATTGCGACGATGCTCCAGAGAATCAATAAAGCTGGACACCCTACAGTCACCGATAAGGACCTTCGCCCTCTCCTGTACGCGGTCAAGAAACTCCAAAATAGACTTCGAAGCACCGGCCCATACATGAAAGTTGTATTTCATTTTGGGTCGTATATAAGTGGTGTAAGGAGTAAAGAGATCAGATGAAGTGAAGTATTTCTTACACCGTCTTAGAAAACCGAGGCACTTGAATTCTTCTTTCGACACTTGAAAATTTTGTTTTGTCCAGCGAACATCAACACTGAATTCTCATGCCTAGAACTTCTAGAGCTTCTGATTCCTTAATATCTACACCACCCATTGAAACAGATGAAGCAACATGATCTATAGTGCGTTTATGTGTTAACATACAACATTGACATTGACAATTTGAAAGCATTTAGAATAACACACGCAAGCCTATTTTTCAAAGGCCTAATCAAGGCATTTTTTGCATAGGTCTTAATAAAGCATTTCAGAATATATTAAAGTCTTTTATTTTGAACGAACTGCAAAATTAGCAATAGTTAAAAAATGTTGCATATCCGAGGTATCCCACTTTTAGACCCTAAAGTGCCTCTTTTGGGGGTTCTTTGGGGAGAGTCTTCAAAACATAAGTACTAGTCCTCCTCTGCTATGCTTATGTGAAATTTAATGTCAATCGGATCAAGCAATTGGAACAGGCTTTAGTTCAAAACCAGAATATAGTTCCAAATTATGTTGATTATGTCCCACTCTGCAATATAGAAGCTTTGAAAATCTTTGTATTTATTTAACTTGGTTTAAGCTGAGAATTGTTAACAAAATACGCAGAGCTTTCAGAAACTCCAGTAATGCTTTTAAAGTTTAAATTTTATTTCTACGAATCCAGATTTTTTAATTTGTAACTAACACAGAGCGAAGGGTTCTGCCTGGCATAGCCTCACATTTTAGCTTATAAGTTTGTCGCTATTGAACTAATTTTTATGATTTTCAATAACAGTCAAGCTAGGACAATGATAAATATTTCAGCTGATTTTTATTAACGTCAATTTTGTATTACTAAATTGAGGGTGATTTACACAGACAGGAATTAGAAGTCCCTAAACATCGAAAATCAGTATTTAAAGCTGTCTTGAAGGACTGTTTTATAGGAGCTGCATACAGAGAAATGAAATTGTATAAGTTCTCATTGACATCACGCCTAGAACAATGGCAAATATTCCATCTGTATGTTATTAATCTCAGTTACGTGTTACGGGCTTGAGCGTGATTTACACAGACAGGATTTTGAAGTCCCTAAACATCGATAATAAGTATATTTAAACGGTCTTAGAAGATTGTTTTAAGAAGTTACATACATAGGAATGAACTTGTACAAGTTCTCATTAACATAGCTAGTGAACGAAGTACATTATAAAATTGTTTTTTTTTTCGCTTTTCATTTTGCCATATAGATTAAATTCTATATTGAAATTTCAATTATTTTATAGTTTCCTATAGTTCCACTTAAGTTCTGCAGCAATTACCAAACGTTTTCTTAACAAATCTGTATCATGTGGGATTCAACTTGGCAACATTGTAAAAAAAAAAACATCCCTAATTAAAGTCTTATGCATCATTTGAATTGTAAAGAAACTTTCTAAACTTTATGCTCTCAGCCTTCTTAACAAAACGCTGTCATACTTTGTTGTAAGCCACAGTAGTTTGAGGCATCATCATTTCAAAACTACTGTATGAAATCAAACGAAACCATAAAACAAACATACTTATACAACTCTTTTGCATATTAACCAATCCTGGCCATTTTTGGGCAAACTTTAAATTATGCATTGAAACTTTTTCTTAAGCATTTGTTGTTGTCCTGCCTTCACAAAACTCTTTTTTGTAAGATATTTTTCTATGGCAATTTCAATGTTAATGTCAACTGGATATGTATGAATGCTGGCTGGTATTTGAATTCAAATGCGTTTTAATTGAATTCAATACGTATGTACGTACGTATATTTAATGTATTTTAAGAGATTTTTCCATTTGGGTTTTAGAGACATTGCTTGTTGGCTGGGTCAGTTTGGCAATATGGCAATTATAAATGTTTTAAAGACTTTGGCCAATTTTGGTATTTTTGTTAGTTTTTGTGGGTTGCTGTTGTTGTTGTAATAATAAACTTAAAAACTTGTAGTTTTTTTCCCAACTTGAATTTATATATATTTTTTTGGAGTTTAAGTTTAGCAATGATACTACTTTTTTATTATTCCAAATGATAGTTTGAGGTTAAGATTATCATAATTTTTTGGTTAGTAAGTTGGTTGCTTGGCTGCCTGATGCAATGGCTGTTTGTAATAAAAACACACATTCATAGAGAGAAGAAAGAAAAAAAAACAACTATATAATAAAAACATTCTCATTTATAAGATAAAAAGGAACAAACGAATGAAAAAATTAAAATAAAAAAAAATTAAAGAAGAACAACAGATTTGAATTTGGTTTGGAAAATTATGAGTATTAGTTTTTATTTCGTTTTAATGGGAATGAGGTTAAAAGGAAAGTTCCAAGTTGCCAAGGAATTATTATTATTATTTTTTTTTTTTTTTTTGTTTAAGAAAAAACAATCAAAATATTTGTTTTTAAGTAGTGGGTTACTTTAATAGCAGAAGAGCTAGCAAATGTTTGCTTCTTTAATAAAATAAATTATTATACCATCCACCTCCACTGTTGGTAAATGAGGAAAGATATGAGCTTATACTACTTCTATATGAGCTTATACTTCCCTTTAAATCTACTAACTGCTTTTTAAGGAATTCTAATTATCATGTGTGTGTAAAACACGCTTACGTCCGTAATACAAGTTTGATATTACTTAGATACCTGACAAATGTTTACTATTAACCTAGGTATAATGGTATTAAAAATCAGCAAAATTGGTTTACCACAAGGAAAGTTATAGACCAAAATGTGAGACAACCTCGAAAAATTTTAAACTTTTTTAGGCCCGTTTTCTCAATGTATCGACAAACTGCCTGTTACTAAATGTCGACATAAATTTATTAGGCCGACAAACTGTCCGTTAACAATTTTGCTTTTCTCAATATACCGACAAAAAACGTTATTTTCAGTTGGCAATACCACTCAAAATAGATGTGAAAGTTGGGAAAGTTGTTTAATGTGGCCATCGAAAGCCGGAATCTTTTGAAAAATTCATTATCCTGATAAACTCTTTCAGCATTTACTTGAAACTCATGTTCTTCGTGTTTATCCTCCATAAAATTAATGTTAATTCCTCTATTAAACTTTTTTTTTTTTAATCTATTTAATTTCGTTTCCAAAAACACATACACATAAAAACTATGAACAGCAGTCAGCTGATTGAATTTATCTGTACGATAAATAAATAATTGGCAGGTCGGGTTAGCTTTGCGACAGAATAGAAGCAAAAGAGACATTGAGAAAACCAAATTTCTTTAATCTGCAGTTTATCGTTGGGAAAAAAGATAATCACATAATGAGAAAACGGGCCTTAGAATACCATTTTCATTGATATGGTGCTTGATTTGTTGTTGTAATGTGTATTTAAGTTTAATGTTTATAAGCAAATATGTTGTTGTATTATTGTTTTAGTATTGTTGTATTTTCTTTCTTGATTCTAGTACGTGTTAGTGTAAAACACGCTCATGCCCGTTATACAAAACTTACATTAATAAATTTTAGGCGAAATGTTTATCATTGTTCTAGGCAATTTGGTATTAAAAATCAGCTAAATTGGTGAAATAGAAAGATAGTTAGACGACTTCGAAAAAGTTTAATATTTTTAACGAAAACTATTTTCAACATTGATATTGTTGCTGGGCCTGTTGTTGTAATGTGTATTTAAGCTTAATGTTTATAAGCCAAAAGCTTGTAGTTTTATTTGTTGTATTTTTAATCTGATCTTCTATAATATAGAGATTTTGAGGCCTCAGTCTGTATAACTAGACATCATAGAGTACCAGCGTCTAATGCCCGTAATTTCAACAAATAGGTATCTATTAGTGCTTAGTTACTTATGGAGTAAAAATATTTGGTAATTTTTACACGTAGATATTGATTTGAAATCAATGTCAAGTTACCGTTTAGGTAAATTTATCTACTGGGTATTTTACACCGTAGATATCTATTTGTTGAAATTACGGGCATAAAACCCTCAGATTTTCTCTACTAATTTTATGAATATCCCACCGATGGAGCTAATTAAACATAATCTCCATTGGTTTCAACATTCGCCTAAATGTTGTTGCACTATGGCTCGAATATATTTAAATTTGACTTATCCCGGCACATTGGTTTAAAATAAGTCATCTCTATCGGCCTTGTTGTTTTAAATATTATTACATTAAAGTCCCCGTAACTTTTTTATTTCTTCCTTCCCATGTGCCTTAACTTCTCAACCATTTAAACCTATAACTTGTTTATTGCTGAAGTTTTGCTTTTTTTTTCATTTCCTATTCAACCATTTACCCCCCTAAAGAGTTAATTTATTATTCATATAATATTCTACGTACTTTATTAACAGATTATCCTCAATCTGTTTTTCTTTTCAGTTATATATATATTTTTTTTTTGTTTCATACTAAGTTTTCTTTTTGTTGTGGTGCTTTAGTTTGTTCTTTCATCTTAATGATAAATTTCTTTATTATCTATTTTAACGAAAACAATAGCTACTTGTACCAATTTATTAAACACAATACCATCTATAAACGAGTGGAAGTTCTATACAATAGCAACCGAACTGTGGAGAAAAAAAAAATTTAAACAGTGTAAGTATTTTAAAGATCTTGTTGTAACAAACTGCAACTATTACAGCTACTATACTATAAGAATGAATGCAATTTACACTGATAACTTGAAAGGCGGGTGAAAGGATATAAAGGCTTATGTATATGTAATTAAAATCCATTTCATTTGCATATATATTTTGAATCGTTAAAGATAGCGGAGTGGATATAGCAATGTCTGTGTGTATGTTGAAATCAGCTTTCCGTAGCCCCCAAATAACTTACATACATGATTCATACATCAGTATATCCGCTATAGTGCCGGTTGTGTTGGTATCTAATATCGAAAAAAATCGGCTCACAAATGCTGAGATATAAGCAAAAAACCACAGCTACTTCGATTTTTTACCTATTTTGTAACTATATCTGGATTTCTAAATGGATAACTAATGATAGACTTTCAAAGACCCTTCCAACGAACCCTCTCAATGAATTTATCGGGAAAATATTTTTTAACCCGAATTTTTTTTTTCATAAAAATTTTTTAACCCGAATTTTTTTTCATCAAAATTTTTTAAACCGAATTTTTTTCATCAAAAAATTTAGTTTCACTAAAAATGTATTTTTAACTCAAAAATTTAGTTTAAAAATTTTTTTTTCTTTATTGAAGTATTTTTTTGATTATTCCTCTCACTTTTTACTGCCGCTAGCAGACACAATAACCTAACTTGGGAAATAATAATTACGGGGTTATATAGAGAACTATAGTTAACTTCCATATATCTGGCCGAACGTGCATTCTGAATACATAAGGACTGACATCGAAAAAACCTTAACACACGTTTTTCATTAAAATTTTTAACTCAAGTATTATTTGATTTTTTTTTTTTTTTTTTTTGTTTGATCAAGTTACCTTTGTAAAGCATGTGAGTTATTATGTTTAATGTCAATTATGTTCATTTGTTGTTAATCTGATTCAAATGAGTGCCCAGAATAAAATGCGTACTAAAATTATTAAATATTTTCAACAAAACCCAACTTAGTCCTACAAAAAGTTGACCAAACACTCAAAGCTCTGCCGTCGAACTGTTTCCAATGTTATTAAACAGTATCGGGAGAAATTGTCCCTTGATAAAAAGCCTCGTTCATGTAGAAGGAATGGTCCACATTATGTTTCTAAAGCCAAGAAATAGAAATCATTTTCAAAAGAGCCCCAACACCTCCGGTAGGAAAGCAGCCCGATTAACTCAGAACTTAGACTAGTTGGTACGAAAAGTTAAAGCCATTGCAGGTTTAAAAACATACAAGGCTCAAAAAGTCCCTCTGCTAAAAATGTAGAGAACAAGGACAATTTGAAGTAAAATTTTATACAAAAAATATACCCGCTGCATAATGGATGACGAAACGTATGTTCCGGAAAATTTTTCTAAGCTTCCGGGTCAATATTTTTATGTTGCTGATTGTTGAGGGAATGTTGTAGAAAAGTTTAAGGCCCAAAATCAGAAAATTTTCCCAACAAGTTCTTACATAAAGTTGGCCAAACAATCAAAGGTCTGCCGTTAAACTGATTCCAATATTATTAAACAGTATCGGAAGAACTTTTCTGTTGATAGAACCCCTGGTTCATGTAGAAGGAATGGTCCACATGATGTTTCTAAAGCCAATAAATAGAAAGCATTTTCAAAAGAGCTCCCAACACATCCGGTAGGAAAGCAGTCCGGTTAGCTCAGTACTAGGACTATTGGGTACGAAAAGTTAAAGCCAATGCAGGTTTAAAAACATACAAGGCTCAAGAAGTTCCTCTGATAAAAATGTAGAGGCCAAAGATAGAGCACGAAAATTGAAGTAAAGTTTTATACAAAAAATATACCTGCTCCTAATGGATGACGAAACGTATGTTCTGGAAAATTTTTCACAGCTTTCGGGTCAATATTTTTATGTTGCTAATGCTTGAGGAAATGTTGTAGAAAAGTTTAAGGTCCAAAAGCAGAAAATTTTCCCCAAAAGTTCTTGGTATGACAAGCAATATGCAGTTGCGGTTGCGAAATTTACATCAGGGAATGTTTACAAAAGAGGATGCTTCCATTCATAAGACTTCTTAATGTGTCCGCTTATTTTTGGTCTGATTTGGCATCCTGTCTCTATGGTAAGAAAGGTATTGAGTGGTACAAGAACAATAATGTGGTATTTGTACCAAGAGAGGCAAATCTTTCAAACTGCCTGGAGCTAAGGCCAGTGGAGAGATATTGGGCTCTTGTTAAAAGAGAATTGAAGAGCACAAAAATGCTGTCGAAAAGTGTGGTAGATTTGAAATGGCCCTATAAAGCCCTATAAAAATCTTAATGGAAGGGTTTCTTGAAAAGGTTTGTAAATTCATCATTATGGATTAGAACTACATATAAAAATAATATTTTTTCTAAATTGTAATAATAACACTGGTCAACAAAATTTTGTAACAAGAAATGTACTTACAAATTTACAATTACCTACCTACCTACCTACCATCATTCGAACATCATATTTATTTTGATTTCTCCCACATGTACAAGCAGAAATAAAATAATAAAAACAAAAGCCAAACCTGCTCTAAGCTCCGATCGGTCAGCTATGCCAGAATCAATCGAAAACGATTCAATAGACACTGACTTTCAAGAAACTTTATCATCTAATAAATCAAATCTGCTATTTCAAAAAGATCTCAATGATTTGATACTTGACTTAAATTTGTCCAAACAACAGGCAGAACTTTTGGCCTCTCGATTAAAGGGATGGAATTTATTACAAACCGAAACAAGAATATATTACTATCGCAATCAGGATGAAGAGCTAAAAGGTTTTTTTTTCACTAGATGATCAGTTAGTATTATGTAATAATGATTATGGCGTAATGACTGCTTTGGGTATATCTATATAAATATATAAATGTCTTTGTAAGTTTGTTTGTTTGTTTGTTTATTTGTTTGTTTGTTTGTTTGTTTGTTTGTTTGTTTGAGCATCACGCCTAAACGGCTGAACCGATTTTATTGAAATTTGGAACGTAGATAGATCCTTACTTGGAAGCGTCAATAGGCTATAAATTTTTTCAATACTTGGACCAGAAAGGGATAAAAAGGGGGGAAAACGGGTAAAATTGGTACCTTTAGTTTTTAAACAATAATTACTAAACGGCTGAACCGATTTTTACATCGACAGGGGTAGCGAAGCGCACCGGGTCAATCTAGTAGAATATAAAGCAGAAGAGTGAAGTTTGTTTATCAATGGTTCGAAAGTAAACTGAGTGATGCAAAAATTAAAGAAGGCATATTTAAAGAAAAACCTAGTGATTGAGAAAAATCAGCCTGGGAATCTTTAATAAAAGTGACTTTAAATTTTCTCGGAAATCAACGATGAAGCGACTAAAAAAGTATTGTCGCGGAGCTGTTATCTACTTATAAGGATTTGGGCTGTAATATATCGTTGAATATACATTTCCTACATTCACATTTAGATTTCTTTCCTAATAATTTGGGAGCCGTCAGCGATGAATACGGTGATAGATTCTACAAATACATTTCTTCGATAGAAAAACGGTACTAGGGTCAGTGGGATACATGACTGCTGGCGGACCACTGTCAGACATTATAAAGAGACATTCCTTGAGCAAAATACAAAAGATTTTCTTTTGTATTTTGCACGTTTATATTACATTATAACATAATAACGTAATTTTGTTAATAAAAACTGAGATTTTCTTACATAGAATAAAATCAAATTACTAAAGAACTATTCGTATTTAAAATATTCTAATTATATTTCTGTTATTCTTATCCTAGTTCCAAGCATAACTATACAAAAGTTTTCTTGTTACATGCAAAAAGTGTTTTTATGTTGACCAGTGTAATTTCAATCAAATAAAGAAAAAAATCAAAACTGTAAGTTTAGTTGTTTAACTTTTATTAACATATATGTATGTTAAGATTTTTTCGATCTCAGTCCTTACCTAGTGTAATCAGCCAAGCTTTGACTTAGTGTTAGACACTTGCTCCAAACATGACACCTCAACCTATAACCGCCTAAAAAGGACTTGATGTCTTACAATTTCAAGATGCTTTATATATATTAAATGTATATTATTCATATTAATATGCAAGACAAACAAAAACATTTGCTTGCCAACATAACTAACAAAAACAACCAAACTTAAAGCGTATAAAAAACGGAATCTCAACCAAGGTTTCTATCTTATAATTTTTTTTATTTTTTTGCTC
Source organism: Calliphora vomitoria (assembly GCA_942486065.2). NCBI lineage: Eukaryota > Metazoa > Arthropoda > Insecta > Diptera > Calliphoridae > Calliphora > Calliphora vomitoria. The sequence continues at coordinate 11,212,518 of OW818033.2, forward strand.
CTTTTAATAAGAAAATACCAAGCATTATTGTTTCATTTTTACAAAAAAAAAAAAAAAACAACAATAATGAAACCAAAACCAAAAAGAATACAACACACAAACACTACAGACAGATAGATAGATACACGGATGATAATATAGTAAGTGAAAAGAATCTACGTACCCCTTCAGCATGGTATTTGTGTTTTTCTTAATATTCACATTTTATAGTATATAGCAGAGATACTTGTAATCGCACAGATAGATGGAAAGAATCTTATAAGTTGAGGATACTTTGCAAGTGACTGAACCCGCATAGTTTTATTATTTTATATATATATATATATATGTATAAATATTCTTTTTTAGTTTAAACTATATGGTAGCAGCTCAAGAAAAATCATACTTGTTTTTTATTTATTTTTTTTTAATAAAACTAAAGAATATTTCTTTAATATATAATATAATACACAAAAATCTTTCAACGGTTTTCTTAAGTATTTCAGTTTTATAGATTTATTCATATACAAACCTCTGTATAATGTTATAAAAAAAAACAAACTTTAGAGTATGTAGTTTGTTATATTCATACGTACGTAAGAATGCATCTTATGAATACACTTGGCATTGTTACTTTCTTTGCTTTTGTTTTAGAGTGCTGTTATAATTTTCGTATCTGTTTCGCTGTTTTTTTTTTATTTTTTATTTTTCAAACCATTCTCCTACTGCTAGAGTAGATTTCAAAGAAATAAACCAAAAAAAAAAAAAAAAATTGTTGGAAAAAAAAGCAAACTTTTATTCCTGTTGCTCTGAACGATTTATTGATGCATATAACGCAATGCATTTGCAATTTTAAGCATGATACAAATACAGAATAAAATAGCAAACCAATCCCAATAGCAAACACCAAACAATAGTGGAGCAATAAAAATAAGCAACAGCAACAACGACAACGACGACGACAACTATTCCTCTTAAGCCCAAGTGATGGTAATATGCTCTATTTGAACATACATATGTATATATAACTATCTATCTATTTAGCTTTATGTCTGTCTGTCTGACTATTTGTCTGTCTACTAGAGTTTACCTCCTTCCCCGTTTTCCTTTAACTGGCTTGGTTGCAGCAGCAAAACTATTTGACTGCCGTTGTTGCATGTGTCATGGTGTATTGTGCTTTACTAATGGCATGGAATTGAAAAATATATGAACGCATATTTCAGCATGTGTGGAAAACATGCGTGGCTGTTTATTTTTTTCTTTTCTCTTAAGTTGAACAAAAATTATTGCAAATTTCATTGCAATATTGGTGACATGCCACAGAAAAACAAAAAATAACACACACCAGCAGCAGTTGTCCTCAAGCTCAACCTCAAATGCCACAATAATACAAAAGTGCTCAAAATACACAGAAGTTTTATTTAACTATTTTCACTCTGTGTCTCTATCGTTCTGTTCATTTGTAGAAATTAATTAAATAAAAGTTTAAAAACAATAAATTATAATTTTTGAACAAAATTTATAAAAAAAAAAAATAAAACCAAACTAAACAAGAGCAACACTTAATAGTTTAGTGTACAAAAAAAAATAAAACGTGTGACTCATGTGCCACAGAATTGACCAACCACCTTTTACACAAAAAGCTAAGTTGTTACTAAAAGCTATTTTGAGTACCTTTACACCTAGTAACAAAAAAAATATTTTTTTATACTTCATCTCACCCTCAAAAAAAAAAAAAAATACGTTGTTTACCCTAATGTGTTGTTTTTCACACATCTAGGTTTTTTGCATCAGCAACTGTAGTCGATTGATTTATCATCAATAATATATTTATTTTTATAATTCCTTATCTGTTTCGTAAAGGTGTGTGGAAAACCACACACCAGGTTAAACAATGTAATTTTTAAATATCTCATTATTAAAAAATATTTTTGAATCAATTAATGTATTTTATGTGCTAAATTGATTCGACAGGCATAAAAATGTATATCAAATATTACTTTGGTTTTCCACTCAAAGCTGAGATAGTGGAGAAAAGCCAGTAGTCCTATATTTTAAGAAATATTCCGGTTATATCTACTCGCATTTGACCCAATAAATAGTTTATGTTAAAGCATATTGTGTTGACTTTATATTACATTTATCTCATCATTTCCTTATATGGGTTTTTTCAAGATTTTTCAGATTATCTTCAAAAAGTCGGATTATCAGTTTTCCTCAACTTTACCCATTGTCGCTCCAAGTTTCATTTTAAAGTCACGCTCATTTGAAAGTACGCTTTGTAAATCTTTTTAATTTTTATTACATAGAACTACTTATATTAGACATGGTTATCGCTTAAATCCCGGACATTTATAAACTTAGCTAAATGATTTTTGACAATTCATAGAGTACTTCTGCTAGGTTTGGCAGATAAACCAAAATTCACATGACTAGTATCTGATATGTTGATACCACATGTATGACCGAATATTTATTTCAAACGTAAAATTTGTATTTTTCATGCGAATAATATTATTTATATTTATTCGCATGACTATATCTGATGTATTTATATTAGGGTATTCAATTAATGGGGTTTCAGGTTTAATTGGGTAATCGAGCAAATAATTTAATTTTATATTATTCGATTAACCGAAAAATTTCTCTTTTAATATTAAATTGAAAATAAAACTGTGAATTGTGCACTTATTTAAGTAGTTTATTAATAAAAAGAACAGAAACATAATAATTCAACAAAAAAAACAAGTAAGAGAGCTTATATACAGTGTTGCCAGGAGCTGGCAAAAAAAGAAGCTATATTGACTTCAAAAAAAGGCCAGAAAAAGCCAAACTGCTTTAAAAAAATGCCAAAAGAAAAAGCTAAAATATTATAAATTAAATTAATTTAGTTTTATATTTATTTTTAAATAAAAAATTAGAAAATATGTTCAAAAAATTCATAAAAATAAATAAAATTACAAAGGTACACTTCAGCAGCACACAAAAAATAACATTAATCATTAATAATAAATATACATAAGCGATCAAAAACCTCTTAAAGGAATGGACCTAAGCTTTCTCTTGAGCAAAAAAAAAAAATTTAAAAAGTGCCCATTTTGAAAAAAAAATATCAACAGTTTTAGATTTTGCAAAAAAAGTAAAAAAAAAGTTTTTTTCCGAAAGATTGAAGAAATAGCTATGTAAACTATTTGGGACACATTTTGCTAAGAACAATAGGTAATAAGTTACATGGAGGAGAAAAAACACCTGCTTGGCCAAAATGTCAAATTCTGATCCCCTCCAACTCCAGAAAGTTTTCGACCGATCTTGTTGAAAAATTGTGTCTGAATAACTATCTAATAGAACTAACTATCGGAAGACATCGATTTCAAAAGATGGTTCACTTGACATTAAATTAAAAAAATTTTGTTTTTTTTTTAATAAAAGCATTTACTATTTTTCACATACATAATATATTTTTTTAGTTTTACGAGTACTATTTTAAGTATATTATTAACGGATATAAAATCGACTTAGCGAAGAGTTTTCATATGAAAATCTTTGTCGCAATTGCTCAATTAGTTTAATTTGCAGTATTATTTTTTTCAGAATCGTCACTAATTAAACCGTTCGTTATTTTATCTCTCATTCTTCAAACTTGCATGAAAAATGTGGCGAAAACATTAAACAATTTTCAATTGGGGACGATAATGTATCAAATTCTTTGCATTGTATTACAATTTGAAAACACAAACTATGGACAAGAAATTTTAAATCAGAAAACAGCTTTGTTGGATCCGCTGCAATGATTCTGGTTTAAAAAATAATAATACACCAAATTATAATCAGTATATTAATCACTTAAATGTTAGGCTTTGTAGCATTGCTGGCTTTAACTCGGAGCATAGATCCACAATACGTTTAACGACTATTTCATATGACAGCCATCGAGTATCACAAACCTTCAAGAGTTTGTGGGGCTCTTGTCCATTATATAACGATGAATATAATGTGTAGTAACAATTTTGTCTTGAAAGTGAATTTGCTAGATAATTATAGCTTTCAGATATAAGTAAAATACTCTATTTCATTTTGAAACACTTGGTATTGGCAATTGTTATTTGTTCTTTTAATACTGCACAATTCTTGAGTATGTTGAAAAGCTAAATGAAAAACAGTAATGAATTAAAATGAAAATGTCTCATAAATATAAATTTAGCCTTTTTATTTTCTCCTTATCCTCGAAATTTTGGTTTTAGCTTCGTGGTTTTTTCTAGCCTTTTTTTATTTAAAAAAGACTATTTTCAAATTAAAAAAAGGCTAGAAAAAAGCCACGAAGCTAAAACCAAAATTTCGAGGCTAAAGAGTAAATAAAAACGCTAAATTTAGCCTCAAAAAGGCTAAACTGGCAACACTGCTTATATACCCTTCACCAAATGATACTTTAAAATACAAATTTTAAATAATTTTAGGTAAACAAAACTAAAAAAAAAAATTCAAAATTGTTTTTTGAAATTAAAAAAAAAAAATTTTATTTTTAAAAATATTTTTTTAAATTTTTTTTTTTTCAATTTTTAAAAATTTGAAAAAAAATTTTATTACTGAAAAAAAATTTATGACAAAAAAATTTCGGGTTAAAAAATATTTTTCCCGATTTTGACCCATTGTAGTTCCAAATTACTATAGCCTTATATATAGATATAGATCAAAAATAGTTAAAAAATTGAGGTTATCTCGTTTTTTTTCTTATATCTCTGACATTTGTGGACCGATTTTGTCAATTTCAATTTGCAACCGAATTGGAAGAATTTTCGATATATTGATGCATCAATCAGTTTGTAAGTTATTGAGGGGATTTGGAAAGTTGATTTCAACCGACAGACGGACATTGCTATATAGACTACGTCATCTATAACGATCCAGAATATATATACTTTATGGGTTCGCAAATGAAAAATGTGGAAATTACAAACGGAATGACAAACTTATATATACTCTTGCCACTCATGGTGAAGGGTATAACAAATAATAGCAAAAAATATGGTATTTGAAATCCTTTTTAAATACACATGTAAGTTTTTTTTAGGATTTTAGTGAGATCTTCTGAAATAATCTTTTAAAAAAAACTTGATTTGTAAATAACTATCTCTCATTGTATATGTTGGCTATAATGAAGTAAGGCATGAGAAAGAATGTTCAATATCTCAGATCTTTTTTTGTATTTTCTAGGCTTATAAAAACCCCCATTATATCATTGGAGTCCTTTCTGGATTTTTTTAGATTTTGAATACTTTTAATATTGTAGTTTCGTTAAGTTCTGATAAAAGACTCGTTTCAGTAATGTCTCCAGTTTCGTCTATTTTCATGTCGTCCTCCGACAAATACATATAAATCTAGTATGACACTTGTTATACACACTGAACAAATTTCTTGGATGTTCCAAAAAATATTTAATTTTACTCTGACGGAATTAAAACGGAAAAATAAAAAAAAAATAAAAAAATTTCGGTTAAACTACGCAAATTAAAAAAGAAGAAATTTCGATTAATCGACGCAAATTATTCGAACAGTTAACTGACCAAAATTAATCGGTTAATCGATTGAATACCCCCCATGTGAGTTCGAATACTTTAATCAAACAAATATGATCGTTGTATTCTTAAAATTTTATTACTTCTTAAAATTTTAACTAAATTCCGACAATTAAAACAAATTTTAACTTTGTAATCTATAATTTAACTTATAACAGAATCGAATAAAAAAATCCGAATAAATTAATCGACTAAATTTATTTCCATAATTTATATCTATTAGTACAATTTACACTAAGTTATTATTTGTTTATTAACTTTATATAATAAACAAATTAATTTGCAATAAAACGAAATCGAGTAATCTATATTCTTTCAATAATCTAAATTTAAAAACAATTTTCGATAAAAAAAATCGAAAAAATTTAAATGTGAAAATATACGAATATTGAAATTTTTTATATTTGTTTGATGAATTCTTAATTTTTATTTCAAATTTTAAAATAAAACCTTTGTATATAGACGAATAATTTAGTCAATTAAATTAATGAGTAAAATTAATAAATATAAATGTTACACCAATTAATTGATTAATTTCATTGATGTTTGCCAACTTATCGACCTGTAACTCAGTCAGTTTTTGTCCGACTTTAAATTTTTTAACGGGTTTGGAAAGTAAACTGATTACGCCTTAAAATAATGTGCATTTATTGAAATATTTGTCAGCTATAAGGATTTTATTTTGCTAAGAATGCCTAAAAAAAATACAAATTTATACCAATATATAAAGAAAATTTAGTTCTTAATATAACATGGTTTTAATTTTTCAAATTGGATGAATATTGTAAAAGTTATTAAACTTTTCATTAACACCTTTTTTAGTATTTTCTCCTCCAGTGCATATGAATAAAAAAAAACTATAAAAAAAATTTTTGTTAAATTTTTAACTTTTTTCAAAAAAGTTGAATAACTTTTGCAAATATAAACCGATTTTAACAAGTACTTACTGTCTCTTGTTTGTCAATAATTTGTTCCTTAAAACACTGTGCAAAACATAGAGTTTTTCATAGAAAAAATAACTTAGTTGAATTTGAAAAATTACGAAAAAAATTATAATGCGAATCTTTTTACAAAAACTTACACAATTTCATGGAATATACATTTAATGCATACATTTTATGGGAGCTTAACTCTTTGACTATTGGTCTAAAAATGTGTGAGTTAAACAGTTTTTTTTTCAAACTAACTCAACATTTTGAGGGTGTTTCAAAATATCTGAAAACGGTTTTAGTATGGCCTCACCTAGGCCTACAACCCCCATTAGGTCGCTTTTCAAGTTCTGACAGAGTTATTTTGTTGCAGAGTGTATTTTATAATTTAAAACAAAAATTTTTCCCAAAATACTATGATCGAATATAAAGGTCCAAATAATTTTATTGTATAAATTTAATCGAAAAATGTATATTCAATATAAATTTTAACTTAATAATCTAGAATTTGACTGATAACAGATCGTATAAAAATATCCGAAATTTATTCTTGAATTTTATATATACATATATATTTTTTTTAATTCCTAATTTTAATTAAATAAACCACAATTAAATAAAAAACCGAATAATATATTCGAATAAATTTATTCGTAAAATTTTTAATTATTAGAACAATTTACATTAGAATTCCATATTTTCATTAACTTTAAATAATAGAAAAATAATTTTGCAAAAAAATGTAATATAAATAAATATTTATCCGAATAATTTAATCGAATATACATTTAAATACATTTAAACTCATTTTAATTAAATACATTTTAACTCTTTTAATAACCTGTAATTTAAATCATGAATTTTCAGCAACAAATAAATTGATACGTAAAATTTTGGAGAGTGTCCCAAACTTTATGCCAGATTTTTATTAAATAAGAATCACTGGGTTTTCTTTACATTACTATTTTTATGGAATCATAAAGTACTCAGGATATGGTTAAGTATGGAATTAGATATCGTGGATAAGGCCTCCACAGGTTTGCTGGAACACATGCTCCCTTGTGTCGAAACTGTGGCTAAATTTTGTTTATACAGCGTTGAATTTTCTTGAAAAACCCAAAAAAGCAATAATAAGAAATATTGTTTCCTTATTAATCTATTAAACAAAAATGTACCAAATTTATTATCAAAACATTTGCTCTTCAGTCCATCCAACTATTTCAACATACCTTTACTAAAATATGAGGCCAAAAAAAAGAACAACTATAATAATTAAACACCTAAATTAAGACAACATTTCTCTTAACTAAGTAATACCAACTTAATTTAAAACACTCCGATTAAAACTACAATCTCGTATAATTTTAAGCAATACTTTTTGTTTGTTTTGTTTTACGCCATTTAAACAACGAAAAGAACAAAAAAAAAAACTATACAACTGAAACCTTTAGCATTTTTATAACAACAATTTAAGAACATAAAAAACCATACAACACCAACTACAGCATGATGCAAAATGAAACTTAATGTGCAACAGCAAGGAAAACGAAGAAGACATACTATCCAGCAGCAGCAACAAAAAAAATAGTAATGGTTAACAAAAACATAACAAAAGTTAAGAGAAACAACAACAACAACTAAAAAAATATATGTATAAAATACAAAAACAGTAAATTACAGAACATTAAACTTCTTTACAACAATTAACACTACAACTCATTTACATAAACAAATGCACGCGTTTAACAGCACAGCACAAACAACAATGAAATGAAATGAAGTAAAGCAGCAGCAATAACAACAACAACAACAACTAGAATATTGGCTGCATGACCAACAACAACAACAGCAACAATAACGAAATTGAAATTATATAAAGCAACAAGAACATGGTTTAACTATTTTGCAACTACTGTAATTACAGTATGACTCTATCACCCAAAATGGAATGGCGAAAAAGGAGCAAATGTTCTAATAACTAGTTTTCATGCACATTTACTTACTTTACATTCTCTCACTGTCTGTCTGTCTGCTAGTTGGTTAGTTTGGTCGCCTGCATAACTCTCGCCCTCTCATTTGGCTGACACTGTTAACATATGACTGGTATTAGAGAACATAAAAACTTTTAAGCTTTTGTTAAAGAAAATAGCAAATTGAATGAAGAAAGAAATAGTGATAGTTAGAGGCGACTAAATGAGGTGCTACATATCTGGAGTACTTATGCTGCACCAGCTTGCTTAGTTTTTATGACATTTCAGCAATACATTTTGTTACTATTCTTCTAGAACTTCACTAATATGTGAGAAATTCAGTATCTATCTTATCAGATTTTTTATATAGGCTCTGGCTAAAAGATCAGCAGTTTCTTAAATATTTAAAGTAGGATGTAAAATCGTACTAAAATAAATGAAAACTCTCTCAAAGTTGTCTTTTTTCCAAATATATGCATCATAAAGAACAAATGAATTTTGGTTAGGTACGTGTTGACAACAAACCCAAGTTAAACTGGTCCATTGCAATACCATTGAAAACTTTTTAAGCAGAATCACTTCTAACTTGAGCTCGTTATGTAGGCTTCAATAGGCCAGTTTTCTCCTCAACACGCACCCATAGAAAAATTATAGTTGTACATATTTACATTAACCATTTCAACATATTTACAAGTTTTTTAACAATATTATGGTCACTGTAATTATTTATATGATTGCGATGACCATAATATGTTTAAGTTACCTTTAACATAATTGTAGTCAATAAATATATTTGTATGGCAATCATCTTCATGATGAATAATTATATCAGAGTATGATAACCATAATATGCCTCAAAGAACTGTAATATTCTTAAATGCTAGAAAATCTGTATATAAAATATTGCAGTGTTCGAAGATCATTCTTGATATTCCTTTTCTATACACAACAACCACATAATTGTGTACATTGCATATATCTAAAATGTAATCAGTGGTGAATTTTCATTGACAAGCTAATGTTAAATGTCAATAGAAGATTACATTGGCTGGGGTACATCTGGTCAGTAGTACTACTGATGATGTCACTAGTAAATCACAACAAATTCATTCCCTGCATGGACATCATCAGTAGTACTACTGACCAGATGTGCCCCAGCCAATGTAATCTTCTATTGACATTTAACATTAGCTTGTCAATGAAAATTCACCAGTGGGCTGTGCCGAATCTTTTAATTTTGTTAATAAAAATTAAAGAAATTGTTTTTCAAAATTAAAAAAAAAAAATTTTTTCAAAATTTTTAAAAACTTTTTTTTTCATTTTTTCTAATTTTTTTTTTTTAATTTATTAGTGAAAAAAAATTTATGACAAAATTTTTGTTTTTTTTTTTTAAAAAAATCAGGTTAAAAATAGTTTTCGCGATTTTGACCCATTGTAGGTCCAAATTATTATAGCCTTATATACTTCGTTGCAATGGACTTTGTAATATATATCATTAGATATCCATATCGTCTATATTAATGACTTAGTAATCCAGATACAGGCAAATCCCGGTATAACGAATCTCACTTTAACGAAAATCCGATATAACGTACAACCACATTTGTAACATTAACTACCTTATATAACGAACGTTTCAACAATTTTGTACTCGATTTAACGAATGTTGAGAAAAATAAAACAAAATTAAATGAACGATCAAATTTTTAACATTGACAACTATATCAATCTATCAAGAATGGCTCAAATAATCATCTATCTCTAAAGACTGATGTGTATCCCCTTGTGGAAAAGGAGTTTAATTGTTGGTTACTCGACCAGAGGTAAAAACACATCCCAGTTAATAGAATTTCTTTAATATCCAGAGCCATAGAAATACAAAAAAACTTTATAATGGTAGATTTCATGCAAGTGATATCTGTATTTAAAAAAAAAAAAAAACGGCGTAAAACTTCTTAAAGAATTAGCATACAATTATAGCTGAGCACAATCTAACTCCTGCTATTATTCTCAATGCGAATAAAACTGATATCTATTGGAAAATGATACCAGATAAAAAGTTTGTTCACGCTAGAGAAACTAGTGCATCAGGAAGAAAGTTATCGAAGGATAGACTAACAATTTTGGTTTGTTCTTATGAATGTGGAAACAAAGAATCATTTTTCTTTAAAAGGCAAAGAAGCGCCGCTCATTTCGTAATAAAATGATGTTGTAAATTATATTCCTTGAAATAATATATATTTTTAATGGTAGAATAATTTTTAGAACCGAAATCCGTTTCAGTGAAGGCTTTATTAATCCTTGGTAATGGCTCAAATCAACCTACCGAAGACCAATTAATTAAAAATACAAAAGATTAAAAAATTGTTGACGATAGTCATCTCTCCTAATGTCACACCGCTTGAAACTTTTTCAAAAAATAAGTCTCGATACAACGAATTTCTCGATTTAACGAATGGACCTGACAACATCTCGTTCGTTATACCGGGATTTGCCTGTATAAATAAAAACTAGGCAACAAATCGAGGTGGTCCCGGTTTTTTTTCATTTGTGGGCCGATTTTCTCGATTTCAAGTAGCAACCGAACTGGAAGATTTCCCGATATATTGATGTATCAATCATGTTTTTAAATAATTTAGGAGATTGGGAAAGTTGACTTCAACTGACAGACGGACATGGCTATATCGACTCCGCTATCTATAATGATCTTTGTGGGGTCGCAAATGAAAAATGTAGAAATTACAAACGGAATGACAAACTTATATATACCCTTGCCACTCATGGTGAAGGGTAAAAAAACCAAACTTTTGACGCGTTCGTTGACAATTTCACCAGAAATACACTAGAACTGTTGTCTCTAACGTATCTCTACTGACGCTTAAAGGAAAGTTGTCGACATTTTAGCTAGTGCAATGGTCGATAGAGAAAGAGTATTGACATAGAGACATATGGTTTTAGCCTGACTACAGGGAAGTTACTTCTGCTGTAAATACTATCAGATATTTTTAATCTAGATATGAAATTAATAATGACATTTAAGTATTTTTTAAAAACTTGTTAAAGTGATCAAAAACTAGTACATAAAAAGTACCTTGAATTTGCCGTAATGTCAAATAACCCCAATAAAATCATTCATTACCAAGTAATCAGATAAAATGCACTTCACTAGTTGCATTATATATTTGGATATATTACCTTTGATCAATGACTTTATACAATTGATGATAAATAAGTAATTACTTCGATAACACTTAAACTGTTTCATCGTAAGACCTAACAGTAGTATTGGGTGATTATTTTGATATAACTAAAACTAGTTACAGGTAACTACAATAACAACTCAGTGATCCTAAGGAATCACTGTAGTAGTCAGGATATATTCGACGGTTTATAACAGTACATAATAAACAAGTCATTATTAGACAACTTCTAAGTAATTAAAAAATTTGTCTGCCAAGTGTTTGCTTGATGTTAAATGAAATTCAGTAAAAATCAGTTTCGATCTGAAATAAATGTAGCCACATCGTTTCCAAAGTTGCTCAGTTATTACCTATACAAATGTATTGATTTAGATTTTTCTTATTTGCTAAATAATTTCAGTTTAAACGTTTTCGGTTTCCATTAACAAATAAATAGTCTACTTAGAACAAAATTGTTGCTCTCATTTGCAAACTTATTTTCGAGTTAGCAACATTTTTGTATGAAAACGAAATCTTTTTAAAAGACTTTCCCATATCTTCAATTTATGGGACTTGTAAGAAAATGTTTTCCTAATGGAATTGTCTTTCTTGTCAGTCCATTGGAAGGATTTTATTTTATTATTAGTCCTTTGGAAAGAATAATGTTTACAAATTTAAAAAAATCATGAACCATTTCAGACATTCATTTCAAACTGTTATGTCGAGTATTGTACACTCAGCATGACGTATCTATGTAGTTCTTGCAGTAATATGAAATGTGTGAAAAATTTTAAAAATCAAGGTTTCTTTGTTTTATTTTTAGGTAAAAGAAGTTGGGTGTTCTAGACATTCGTGCCAGATTGATGACTATTTATAAGCTGTAGAATAGTTATTGAAAATAACCCAATGACTCTAAAGAGTATTTGTCTACCGAAAGTAGACAAAAATCTAAAGTCTCAAGGTCAGTTTGTTTGTTATGTTTTATAGAATAAATTATGATATATTTTAGTAAGTGAAAATACAAATTTTGCACAGAGAAAGTTGATTATGGATATTAATATAGCAAGCACACTGAGATAACAAATTCATAGTAGGAACCGAATTTGTTGACAATCGAATGATGTGGTTGTACACATACAATTTCTTGGTTCTATCAACAGAAAGTCAGTTGATAAAAATGAGTTTCGCTTGAAGCAATCACAATTGTGTTACCTCTTCTAAATTTTGTAGCCACAACTGTAAAATTCGGTCACTAAAGCAGAATCATACGATTGACAACAAATTCGGTTGCTACTACGACTTTGTTATCTCAGTGTGCTTGATATAATCCATATAAAACTTGTTTAGTCTCAGGCTTATTATTAGTTCTTAATTGATGTTTGAAAATGCTATCATATGGACAAGATGTAGCCTGTTTTCCAGAATAGAGCTGATTATTTCTACTAATGTATCAGAAAATATCGCTATTATTTGACATAACTATTTTGTGAGTTTATAGTATCTAAAACAAACTTCTCAAAGATTCCTTCAAGTATACCATTCGATTAAAATTCACTTTCAGTAATGATTTAGCGATGTCCGTCCAAGCAAATTTTATTTGTTTTTTTTTTTTTAATTTTTCCTAAAATTCACAAAACGGCAGATATATTAGCACTTGTTATATTTTATATAAGTTGTGAGCTTATTAATTTTGAAATGATGCAAATTTTATTTGTCGTTTAATTTTTTTCTAAAAATAACAAACAGTTTTATATCGTAGTCCGAAGATTATTTATAAAGATCAATCGTCTAAAATTTGTTTTCTGAAACAATTATACAATGTCCTTCCGTCTGTCCGTCCATGATAATTTTATTTGTATTTCAAATTTTACGAATTTCAAAAATTTTAATCCATTTGGAAATATGTAGTTTTTTAATCAAACTATTTAATATACACTGATAATCCAACTGCTTAATATAGTAGAGTTTAGTTAGTTTGGCAAGTGTTTTAAAATCCTTAGCTGTGAAAAATATGTCAGATATTCAATTCCAAGGTTACTTCATGTTACTTATTTAGCACCACAATCCATATAACTTTTTAACAAAATGCTAAACCAAAATCAAGGCCGTTGTCTTTTTGGTGACATTAAACCATTTCAACAAAATTTCTTTTATATATGAAAAATAATCCGTGCATATCCTTAAAATCCAGCCAGACACTTGTTATGTTTAAGTGTTGTTTCTTTTTTTCTCAAAAGTAGCAAACGTTAGCCTTTAGTTTTAATATCCTCTGACCAAGTGTAGATACAGTCAGTCAGTCCATTTACAAATGAAATAGAGTACTCTGGTATTAAAATGAAAAAAACACTATTTTCGCCTGTTGCCTGTTTTTCATTTAGAGGATAGAGAAGGTTTCCTATGGTTGTTGTTTTACTAGCCAGCCTTTGGTCCAAAAACAACAAGCAACTTAACACTCATTGCATTTCCTTTTGCTTGCTGTTTTTTTCCTTAGTACTGCAAGAAAAACAAACATTTAAAAGAGAGTACACAAGTAAATTTTAACATTTAGAGAAGAGAGTGTGTAAAATAGCTCTTTATAACCGGCCGGTTTATAATATAAAGTGTTGTTGTTGGTGTGTAGAAAAACACATGCATGTTTTAAAACGTGCTGAAAATGCACACAAATGTTGTTGTAAGGAATTTATTTAGAGAGAGCATATCTGATGAAATGAGAGGTAGAGTTTTAATTTTAACATAGTGACACACATGTTAATAATTTTTTTTATTGTATAAATGTTTATAATTGTTGTATACAGTTTATGGGTAGTGGTGTGTGTAAACTGCAAGTGAGAGTAAAAACAGACATTTGTTGCATGTTGTATTACATTTCCCCTACTTTTTAAATACTCTCACTGCATTTAAATGCATAAACTTAATGCATTACTATTAAATCTAGAGAGTAAATAAGAAATATAAAGAGAGCTAGAGAGTAATTTTGTATAAGTGTGAAAAGAGAATTTATATATGTATATTGTTTAGGTGAGTAGAGTAAAACAGAGAGTATTTATGAATAATCATGTTGCTTAAAACACTAACAACAACTACAAACTGCAAAATAGTCATAAAAAAAAACTTACATGTACTTCATGGTACGTGACTGTTACACTATCTTACAATAACAATCTCCCTTTCAATATGTCTCTGCTACACAGACATAGTTTCATAAAAGAACCTTTAGTCATAATGATGAATGATAATAATGATGATGACAATAATGATGAATTTGTTAGTGAGATGTTTTTGCTGTAAGTGTAGTAATTATAATGGTGGTCAGTTATAGCCTCAAATTCTTGTATGGAAATGTTAAATAATTATAATTGTCTTTAAAATGCACTCTGAGTATTCATTGCATATTGTTGGGAGTACATTTTGTATGTTTGAGAGAGTGTTTTCATGTTTTTATTTCCCAACAAAAAGAGTGCAGCCAAGTAGGCATGGGTGTATGTATGTATGAGTGAGTGTGTATATTATGTGTAGCATAGTTTTGAGCATTGTTGCATTTACTCTGTGCATGCATGTGTTCATATATTGGAGTTTGTGTGTACTCTCTTGTGTGTTATTGTTGTTGTTCATTATTCTACATGTGTATCGAATTGTATGTTGTATAGTTGTTGTTGCTATTTTTATGCATGTGCTTGCTAGCTGTATGAGTACAAGTTTTAGTATGTATGTTTGTTGTTATTGTTGTAGTGTGTGTGTATAAATGTTAGTTTTATGAGTTGTATGATTGTATAGCCAGGCCAACACAACAGCCAGAGTAATGAACAATATTTTCAACGAGCCAACGGAGTCTCAACGTAGCAAATTCATAATCAGTTTGAGTTGAAACGTTAAGCGGTAAACATGTTTTAGAAAAATAGCTCTTCCGTATTTAAAGAAATTTTTGAATTCAATATCATACAAAGAAAAAAAAAATACACAAAACTTAACGTCTCACAACTTGTAATTATAAAAAAAAACGAGAAAAAAAATATATTTTCAAAAAATCAAAGATATAAAAAAATACAACAAACACGCTTGTAACGTACGTTTACGTATCTCTCACATACATGGATTACGGGTTTACGGTGTTCGTTTAACAAGCGTTACAAAGTTCTAAATAAAAAAAGTGACTTTAAGAAAAAAACAAAAATATCATCACAAAAAAAATGATTGTTTTAATTTGAATAAAAAGAACACAAAAAAAAACTAACAAAAATGAAAGAATAATACAGTGTTGTGGTATTTAAACCTTAAACAAATAACAAAAAAAAAAATCATTAAATTAAAGAAATACTAAAAGAATTTTCTTTTTAACATCAAGGGCTACAAGTCCTAATCATCACAAAAAAAAAACATAAAAAATCATAACCGTAAAACATACTTCAAAATGTCTTTATCATCTTTGAACGCCTGCGCTCTCCTGATCCTAAGCATTGTTAGTGGCGCTTGCTCACAATGTTCTTGGGAATTTGTACGCACTACCATGGATATCAAGTGCAATTTACGTGCCATCGATTCAACGCAACCTTTGGACTTACAAGTAGCCGAAACTGCCACTAGATTAGAAATTGCCTGCTCTTCAGATGTTCTGTATGCCAGCGAATTAACCAGCAATACCTTTGGTCGCCTGCAAAAATTAGCCGAATTGCAGGTGGATTCTTGCAAAATGCAACGCCTTAATGCCAATGCCTTTGAGGGTTTAATGTCGTTGAAACGTTTGTCGGTGCAGACCCACAATGCCGTTTGGGGTCCCGGTAAAACATTGGAAATTTTGCCTCAATCGTTTTATGGCTTGCGCGAGTTAAACGAATTGAGTTTGAGTGATAACAATATACGTCAATTGCCCGAGGGTGTTTGGTGTGCCATGCAAAATTTACAAGTCTTGAACTTGACCTCAAATCGCATACGTTCGGCGGAAAGTCTCGGTTTTTCGGAGAAATTGTGTACCCTCAATGGCGCTAGTGGTGGAGCTGAATTGCAAGTTTTAGATATTTCCTTCAATGAACTCAGAGCTTTGCCCGATGTTTGGGGTGCCTCCCGTTTAAGACGTCTCCAGCAGTTGAATTTGGAGCACAACAATATCTCCTCCTTGGCCGCTAATGCCTTGGCTGGTTTGTCTTCTTTGCGCATTCTCAACTTGTCCTACAATCATTTGGAAACTTTGCCCGCCGATGCTTTTGCTGGCAACAAGGAACTTAGAGAAATCCATTTACAAGGCAATGAATTATATGATTTGCCCAAAGGTTTGTTGCATCGCCTAGAACAATTATTGGTTTTGGATTTAAGTGCCAACCAGTTGACTTCTCATCATGTGGACAACAACACCTTTGCTGGTTTGATACGTTTGATAGTGCTCAATCTAGCCAACAATGCTTTGACTCGTATTGGTTCCAAAACCTTCAAGGAATTGTATTTCTTGCAAATCCTAGATATGCGCAACAACTCTATTGGTCACATTGAAGATGGTGCTTTCCTGCCTTTATACAACTTGCACACCCTCAACTTGGCTGAAAATCGTTTACACACCTTGGACAACAAAATCTTCAATGGCTTGTATGTGCTTACTAAATTGACGTTAAACAACAATTTGATTAGCATTGTGGAGACCCAGGCTTTCCGTAATTGCTCAGACTTGAAAGAACTCGACTTGAGCTCCAACCAATTGGCTGAGGTACCAGAAGCTGTACAGGACTTGAGCATGTTGAAAACTTTGGATTTGGGTGAAAATCAAATTTCCGACTTCAAAAACAACACCTTCAAGAATTTGAATCAATTAACCGGCTTGCGTTTGATTGACAATCGTATTGGCAACATCAGCGTGGGCATGTTCTCTGACTTGCCCAGATTAAGTGTTTTGAATTTGGCAAAAAATCGCATACAATCCATTGAACGTGGTGCCTTTGACAAGAATACCGAAATTGAGGCCATACGTTTGGACAAAAACTTCCTTACCGACATCAATGGCATTTTTGCCACTTTGGCTTCCTTATTGTGGTTGAATTTGTCAGAAAATCATTTGGTTTGGTTCGATTATGCCTTCATTCCCTCCAATCTCAAATGGTTGGATATCCATGGCAACTACATTGAAGCCTTGGGCAACTACTACAAACTGCAAGAGGAGATACGCGTAACCACCTTGGATGCCAGCCATAATCGTATTACCGAAATTGGAGCCATGTCGGTGCCCAACTCCATTGAATTGATCTTCATCAACAACAACATCATTAGCCAAGTACAACCTAATACTTTTGTGGATAAATCAAAATTGACTAGAGTTGATTTGTATGCTAATGTCTTGTCGAAATTGCAATTGAATTCTTTGCGTGTAGCCCCCGTGGCCGCTGATAAGCCAGTGCCTGAATTCTATTTGGGCGGTAATCCCTTTGAATGTGACTGCTCGATGGAATGGCTGCAAAGAATTAACAATATGACTACACGTCAACATCCACGCATTATCGATTTAGCAAATATTGAATGTCTAATGCCTCACAGCCGTAACGCCCCGATTAGACAATTGTCTTCGCTATCCAGCAGTGATTTTGTGTGCAAATACGACTCCCATTGTCCGGCTACTTGCCATTGCTGTGACTTCGAACAATGCGACTGTGAAATGGTTTGTCCTGACAATTGTACCTGTTTCCATGATGCTACCTGGTCTACAAACATTGTTGACTGTGGGAAACAAAATCGCATTACATTGCCGGTACGCATACCCCAGGAAGTTACCGACTTGTATATGGATGGTAATAATCTGCCCGTTATTGACAATCAGGTGTTTGTGGGCAAACGTAATTTAAGAGCCCTCTACCTGAACTCTTCGAATGTGGTGACCATACAAAACGGCTCCTTTAGTGAATTGACCATGCTGCGCATCTTACATTTGGAGAACAATAAGTTGCAGTCTTTGGATGGCAGTGAATTCAAACAATTGTCTTTGCTCAAGGAATTGTATCTACACAACAACTTGCTGACTACTATTAACAACAGTACCTTTGCTCCTTTGGTTTCGTTGAAAGTATTACGTTTGGACAACAATCGTTTAACCTCCATGCCCATTGCTCAGTTGGCTAACTTACAGTACCGCAACAATTTGCAGGGTTTGACTATTGGCCGCAATGCCTGGTCTTGTCGTTGCCAGTTCTTGCAGGCTTTGGCTCAATTTGTGGCCGATAATGCCATAGTGATTAGAGATACCCAAGATATCTACTGTGTGGATAATGGTGTTAAACGTGAATTGGATTTGTTCACCCAACATGGTGTAGACTGCAGTGAGCTGATGGAAAATTCAGCCAATATGGCTTCCCAGGATATTTCTGGGGGCTATGTACCTTTATTAGCTGCCGTTTTAGTGTTGATCTTCCTCATCGTGGTGTTGATTATTGTGTTTGTGTTCAGAGAATCGGTAAGAATGTGGTTGTTTGCCCATTATGGTGTGAGAGTGTGTGAGCCCCGTTTCGAAGATGCTGGCAAATTGTACGATGCCATTATTTTACATTCCGAAAAAGACTACGAGTTTGTGTGCCGCAACATTGCCACCGAATTGGAACATGGCCGTCCTCCCTTCCGTTTGTGTATACAACAAAGAGATTTGCCGCCCCAGGCCAGCCATTTACAAATTGTTGAAGCTGCCCGTGCCTCACGCAAAATCATTTTGGTCTTGACCAGAAATCTCTTAACCACTGAATGGAATCGTCTGGAGTTCCGTAATGCCTTCCATGAAGCCCTAAGAGGTTTGGCCCAAAAACTGGTCATCATCGAAGAAACCAATGTTTCGTCGGAGGCTGAAGATGTAGCCGAGCTGTCACCTTATTTGAAATCAGTGCCTTCCAATCGTTTACTAACCTGTGATCGTTACTTCTGGGAAAAATTGCGTTATGCCATACCTATTGAATTGTCGCCCAGAGGCAACAACTATACCTTGGATCATCATGAACGCTTTAAGCAGCCCGTCTCACCTGGAGTACTCTTCAGACAAGCACCACCACCACCAGCCTACTACCAAGAAGACATGGAAGCCAATTACTCATCGGCCACCACTGCCACTCCCTCACCCAGACCCACCCGTCATGGCCAACGTATTGTCGATGCCATACCCATGCGTCCACCCAGCGAACACATCTACCATAGCATAGAGTCAGAACATTACTATGATCAACATGAGGCCTTGTCCATGATACCCAATGGTATGTCAGCACACCATCATCATCCCCATCACCAGCACTTGGCTCCTCCTCCAGCTAATGCCGCTTTTCGCCAGTCAAGCAACCCTCGTTTGTCGCTTAATGCCGGCCAGCAACAGTGGCGACCCTCCATGTTGATGCAACAACAAAGTGCCAGCCAACAAACAGCCACTGCCCCTGTACATTTACGCAGTGGTAGCAATTTAAGTCAATGTAGTACAAGCACACAATCTACAGCCGCGCTGGCGCAAACACCTCAACCACAAGCTTCCACTTCCGCAGCGGCGCAATTACAGCAGCAGCAACAACAACAGCAAGCAGCTGCCAATAATAATACAGGTGTGACTACAGCCACAAATAATACAACCACCATGGCAGACACATCATTAGCGACAAACTCAGCAGTAGCAGCCACAACAACGTCCGCACCAGCAACAGCGAATAAGAACAATAATCAAGCTTTCTTAGTGTAGAGAACGTTTAAAAAGGGTAACAACAACAAGACGGTGGTGCAACAAACAAACAGGGAAGGGGATCAAACTCTAGCAGCCATTTATAAATTCCAAAAAAAAAACACAGCCACAGCAACACAAGAAGCCATGATGTGTATTATTAAAGCGAGGAGGGTCGTAGCAGCCGCAGCATTAGCTCTACAAGAGGACAAGCCAGACGGATGGACAGACACGGCCAACAGCAGAATCTTAAGCTTTATTTAGCCAGATACTTGAAAATCCCCCTTAGAGCAAAACTATATACTATATATATACATATATATACACTTAAAACAAAAATTTAAAAGACTTTCCATAGGAATAGTAGTTAAAGAAAAAAATGTGACGAGGAGAAGAAAAAAGCAAAAAACATACTTTCAACAAATTTATAGAACAAGCGAGAAGCGTAACACTTTTTTTCAAATTCAATGTGATATTAAATAATTATTTAAACATAAAAACAAAAAACAATTTAAGAAAAAAATTATGTATTATACTAAACAAAAACAAAAAACACAAAAACCATGTAGTTAATCTAAATTATAAAACATTCATATAAAAAATAAATAAAAAATGTATTTTTTAAGTTTTTCTATATAAATAATATAAGTTAATAAAAACAAAACTCTTTATTAAATAAGTAATTTAAATTAAATTTAATTAAAAATAAATGAAAACGAACGAAATATTTAACTAAAAACCAACCACCCTAAACTTTATTAAAACGACAACAAACAGCAAACAACTGAACTATAATTCTTTATGTAAATATTTAAATATTTTATTTTATATATTTTATTATTATTATTATTAAAAATAATACAATAATACTATTTTATAATTGTTTGTCATTGTATAAAATTTATTGAAAAAAAAAAAAAAAAAAAAAAAACCAAACAACTCTGTAAAAATCGTACATATTTAGTATACAAAAGCAAAATTGTTGTAATGTATTTATAGTTTATTAAAAATTAAATATATAACAAAATGTAAATTTGTATTTCCTAGTTTAAAAACGTAAAACAAAAAAGTTAACTAAATATTAATATTAAATATAAAAACACACACACACAAACAAAAACAAAACAAAACATAAAAAAATAAAAGAAAAATGTAGCCATTTTCCTACAAATGGCTATTAAATTATTTAAAAAATTTAAATCTTTATTTGTTTTTATTTATTTCAACAACAACAACAACTACAGCAAATAAATATTTTATTTATTTGTTTGAATATAATATGTACCCTAGGCAAATATTTATTATTACTCATTCCCTTTTATTTGTATGGAAAAGGCTAAAAGGACTAATAGGATTTAGTTGCATAAAAAATTTAAAAAAATAAAACAAAAAGCTTAAAATTCCTTTGCAAATTAAATTTTTAAATAATTTAGTGAAATTCTACTATTTACTTAGTAGGGAGAAAAAATTATTACTTTTAATTTAATTAACTTATTTAATAATAAATAGTTCTGCAGTATTCTCTAAAATGAGCATTTTATAACTAAATTATTAAAGAGGAAATTTAAATTTTATCAGAAAACTTTGCTTAATCATTAAAGTAATATAAAACTTCCAACAGTAAGGTATTTACTTTTTTTATATAAAAGTACGTAATATAAAATTGTTGGCCTTTTTTATTGATGGAAATTTACAAGGGAAAGGTTAGTTCTAAACACAAAATGCTTTTCATAGGAAATATAGGAATTTAATTTGGGCTTACATTGGCATATCCATATTTATATACTTTTACAAATGTTATTAAATGGTGTCTCAGGAAGAGTTCACTTTTTAAAATTAGTGTTATGTTTTTTGTGAAATTTGACAGCTGTTACATATGTTTATTACAATTATTAGCACTTTGATTGCCAAGGCACTTTTAGCAAATAATGGGGGTCATATCATTGTTTTTGTGAAATCTCTTCGTAATCGTCAGTAGTGGAATTTTGTCTACTGTCAGTAATATTTACTGTCTAGAAACAGAGATTTTTTTATAAATAAGAGTGTCTTAAGAAATGGCGAAAAGGAAATTTTTATCGGATACTGAGTTAGAAAAAATACTCAGTACAAGTTCAGAAAGTGATGGAGAATGTTGAGATTACAGTTTTGATGAGGAACTTGCAGACAACATAGAAATAATTCTTGAAACTGCAGAACTATGGTGTGTCATGGCTAGGGAGAATAAAAGTAGTGTCAGACATATGTTTCCGACGTGGCAGTCAATGTGGTAAAATGCAGCGATTTACCAAAGAGTAACGCGTTATAATTATCAACTATTCAAAAAGTGGTCAAACAATTTTAAGAAACTGGGTCGGTTACGGAAAGTAATACTTCTGTACGTCAACGTACCGGTCGGTCTCTGGAAAACATTGGAGCTGTAAACGAGAGTGTAGCCGCAAAAATATATTTGTTATCGCTCTCAATAACTTCAAATTTCACGAAGCACTTCACAGGGAATTGTGATAACAGACCTCCAACTTCATGCTTGCAAAATTTCGCTTACATGGGAGCTCAAACCAGCAGACCATGGAAAGCGCCGGAAATTCATTTAATGGATAATGGAGGAAAGTGAAATAAATGTCAATTTTTCAAAAAAATTCATCTCCTCCGATGAAATACATTTCCAACTGAATGGCTTCGAGAATACACAAAATTGTCAGAATATCTTCATGCAGTCCATGAGAAACAAATGCATCCATTGGTCAGGCGGAAATTGTAGTGACTGTAAACGGCACTCGTTACAAGAACATGTTAACGGAGTTATTGTGGCCTCAACTACACGACATGGATCTGGACGACATGTGGTTTCAGCAAGACAGCGCCACCTGCCACACCGCTCATGCAACAATCGATTTGTTGCACCATTATCTAAAGAAATTCTGATGTCCACTGCCCACCAAGATCATGCGAATTAAGGCCGTGCAATTTTTTGTTGGGGTTTTGTGAAATCTCGGTTTTATGCGAATAAACCAGACAAAGTTCCTGAACTCAAGTCCAAAATCCAACGCGTCATCGGTGAGATACAGCCACATCTCTTTGAAAAAGTCATGGAGTAATGGCCTATCATCATAGCCGTGGCTGCCTTTTGAGGGTTATTTTACTCCATACTTAATCGGAATATGTCTTCTTTACAATGCAATAAAAAAATCACAACTATCTAAAAAAATACGTGTTTTTATTTTAAAATAAAAAAGTGCATTTTTACTGAGACGCCTTTCAGTATTTAAAATAGTAATAAATCAATGGCAGTTAATTTTCTTGATATCATTAAACATCAAGATATTATTTCAATTTTCAAAATCATATTAAATGGTTTATCTTAACCATTCCATTAAATAATTGATTACGAATAAATTCATAGGCAAAATTACCTAGTAAGTACTTTAAACGTATTGAATTCATTCCTTTTATAATTCATTTTTTATAGAGTTAATTCCTTATTGAAGCAATCAAGTTTTCTGTAATTCAAATCCAAAATAGCTTAATAACATTTTTTAAATCTTTCAATTGTTCTTCAATTCAAATATATTAAATAAACCTTTGCAAATTTGTTGTAAATAAATAAAATTAAAACATATTGAATAAAGCAAAAATATGTTCATTACATTGGAGTTAACAAAAATATAACCATTCAAAGCTTGAATGAATTTTATTATGAATTATTTCCATTCAAATAAAAGCATTTGCATTAAGTTAAATAATTCATTTTGTTGGAAATGGTTTTATGCAATAAAATGCTTAATTGTGAATTAAGATTTTAATTGTCAATTGAATTAATTCGAAACATTGACTACGATTTACTACTGCTTGATCGACTATATTTAAAGTCATATGCAAAACCAGAATCAATATATTCAAATTTTTAGCTTTTATTTTGAAAAGTTTGTACAATATACATTTATGCAAAGTACTAGCAATTGTTAGCTATGACCTTTCCCTACCTTTCTGGCAACATATGGATTCCGAGACAAAATAACTGTTCATCTTTTGAGGAGAAGAACAAATCAAACCAATATCGACTCTGTTCCAAAGTGAAGTGTATGTTATCGAAAATTGTCATGATGGAATATTACGGTTTAATGTCTAGCCGCATATTGTGGACGTTCTTCAGCCAATGCTCGCTTCAAACGAATCAGTTACATTCGATACCAGTTCCCTGATATGGGTTGGCTAGATTTCAGCAGCTCATAATAGATAGGAGACTTTTGGTCCCACCAACTACAGAGTATTACCTTGACGCCATGGATATTTGGCTAAGGTGTTGATTTGACTGGTTGGCTGGACTTCATGTCGATATCTTACGCTTCGGGTTATCGTAATGGATCCATATTTATCGCAAGTAATGATTCGGTGCAAAAATTATTTTCTTTTATAGCGTTTAAGCAGCATTTCCGTCATACAAAATCGGATTTCAAGTTCTCTCAACTTCAATTCGTATGATACCCAATTTCTCTGCTTTTTGAATACTGCTGCTTGCTGGAGTAGGTGCCAATGATTTTCGTGTCAAAATCACCACTTCTGAACCGCACAAACCATCAGTTGCACGTTGAAACTGTTGCTTCGGTGAAAATTGGTGTGCTTCAGTGGCATTTTTTTTTCAAATTAAAAAAGTAAAGTAAAACTTCCCGCTTTTTTGGTACAAAATTCGACATTTTCGAAGCAAAAAAAACTTTGTTGTTTACACTATAAAGTTAAATAACTAAGTGAGAATAAATGATGGATATGTACCCTTTAAAATGACATATTAGTTATTAAAAACAAAAATCGCGATCAAAAGATAAGCCATCTATTTGAAATCCTGCATCGTCATACACCCAATAGATTGGCTATAAAGCTGTCATTTCTAACTGGCTAATTTGATTATCATATTGTTTCATATAAGGGCAGTCTCAAAATAGGGCACCTCTAATATTCGAATTGTTTAAACGCTTGTAGATTTGTTGTGGTTTGTTTGATTAGACCTATAAACGTACTGGGGTGTGTTATTTATCTCATACACTTATTAAGATTGGTTTAATATGTATATTATTAACAACAGAGGATCATATAAAATAAATAGGTTTATTATATATAGTGTGGAAATATTGAAATGGAAATTTTTAATTTTTTTTATAAGTTTATAATCAAATCAATTGCATTTTTAAATACAGCTAAAGGTTTTTATAAAATGTGATGGTTGTTTATTGACCACCATGGCGGTTGGCATGATAATCATTTTCGTAGTGTTTAAATTTGTTTAAAAACTACTCATCTTTACTAAATTTCTTAACCAAAACAAGCGAAATAGCTTTTAGGTGAGACATTCTACAATTTTATTAAATCGTTTGCTTACAGAAATTGGTATTTCCAACCAGCCATATCGGTAAAGTAGTGGCTGAGATATTATTAACATACAACCATTATAATTTTCTTTATCACAAATACTAAGGGGTTATAGCCAAATATAGCACTCTAATTTAGGTTTGTTTTTTGTTAAATAGTTACTTCGAAGACAAATATTTTTATTTAAATTTTAAACAGAGTGAACAAAAACAAATAAAATTTCTTAATTGTTAAAAATGTTGTTTATTTAAGAAAATATATATATATATTTACTAAAGTATGCAAATAACCAAGACAAAAGAAAAAAAAAAAAAAAACTATTTAACAACAATTTGTACGAACATTGTTTTTAACTTAGTTATATTGAACTGTTGTTAAAGTAAACTTTGCTAAAAGAATTTACATTAAGACATATTTACTAAGTAAATAACAAATTAAACTCATTAACAAATTAATTAAATAACTGACAATGGACACTATAAGGAACATAAAAAACAACTTGATTATGATACAAATTTTTAATAATACGTTAATGATTTCAAGACAAGATATTTTGTCATTAATTTGTTAAAATTAGTTTAATTGAATGATTTAAAAACATTATCGTTTTTTCAATACTTTAATTTTAAAAATTCCAACAATTTCTTTGCGGAATTTTCAAAAAGAAATCTTAATTGTAAAGGTTGTTTTCTTATTAAAACTTAAAGGTGAATTGTAATGTTTTTGCTTTAACTGGGTTACGATAATTTGTATGTGTTGGAAAGGGTCTTTCATTAAGTGCTTCCTCTCTTTAAATTTAAATAAAACAAAGAACGTGTGAGATATCATGGAAATTTTTTATTTGTATGAAAGGCCTATTGATGCCATAATGTATGGAATATAACATCGTGGGCGCAGGGTGGCGCTCATTCGAAATGTCAATTTTCCATGACTCTGGCTCATAAATCAGGCAAATGTTGACCGATCGCTTGGGTTATGTTGGCTTTGATGGCAGATGTGGTTTATGGCTTATACGCATAGACCTGTGAGGTCTATGCATATAAGCCACAAAATACAAAATCTAGCGGGGTTAAATCGCACGATCCCAGTGTCGAGTTCACATCACTTCCACGGGAGATGACCCTCAAACCACACGTGCAGAATGGCCTATATGGCATTAGCTGTCTACCACGTAGCACCATCCTGTGGCTCAGTGTCCACATCATCCAATTCAGGCCAAAAGAAAAGACTGTAATCATGGACTTATAGCGCTTATCATTGACGTCCACAGTCGTTCTCAAAGAAATATCATACCAAGCAGTGATGCATTGGACGCTCTGGGATCTCAATTAGATTGGTATCGTCCCATGTTCGGCAATTGTGTTTGTTGACTTACCCATGACCGTTAAAGGGAAAAAGCCCGCGGATCATGGTTGTACTGGGTTGAATCGCATGATCGCGGTGTCCAGTTCACATCACCTCCACGTGAGTTGACCATGCCCTTAAATCGCTCATGCAGAATGACCTATGTGGTATTAGCTGTCTGGCACTTAGCACCATCCTGTTATTCAGTGTCCACATCATCACATTCAGGCAAAAATAAAAGATGGTAATCATCGTATAGCGCTTGTCATTGACGGCCAACGTCGTTCTCAAAGAAATATCACACCAAACAGCGATGCATTGGACGCTCTTGAATCTCAATTGAATTGGTATCGTCTCTTATTTGACAATTGTGTTTGTTGACATACCTATCCATCCAGAAACACACATTTTGATAAAGCAATTTTATAAAAAGAAAAGTTAGAAAAAGTCTTACGGCGTTAAATCGCACGATCTCGGTCTCCAGTTCACATCACCTCCACGTGAGATGATCATGCCCTCAAATCGCTTGTGCAGAATGACTAATATGGCATGAGCTGTGTGGCACGTAGCGCCATCCTGCTGAAACCACATGTCGTTAGTGTCCATATCATCCACTTCAGACCAAAAGAAGTTGTTAATCATCAACCTATAGCGCTCGCCATTGATGGTGATGGCCTGGCCAACGGCGTTCCCAAAGAAATATGGACCGATGATGCCATCAGCTCAAAATTCACACCAAACTGCTTTTTCGGAATGAATTGGACGCTCATAGATCTCATGTGAATTGGAATCGGAAATGGGGGAAACTGAAGAAATCAAAGCCAATTCGACAGATTTAGCTTCAACAATATGACCCCTATCAACTCTCCAAATTCGGAAGTTCCTATTGGAAGACCCTCTACATTTGCAAGCATTTCTAACTAGTTTGGTTTTCACAAAACAATTTATTTAATTAGTTGTTAGTTTATGTGGAAAACCATGCACAAAATACATAGTATTTAACATGATATTTACTTGTCTTTTATAGAAACTGATACTAACATGAGCAACAGCACAACTGAAAGTATAATGACCCATTGTTACCGAAAATAATCGATAAATTGTAAAATTTACAAAGAAATACAGCACAGTGACACTTTTTATTATAAACCTAACATGCAAATGACATAGATTAATATAGAAAGACTTGGTAAGACATTTTAAGAAAATGGTTTACTTAAATATGTAAAGATTAGGTTAGACATGGATATTAAGCGGTTAGCAAATAATATCGACTTAATAAGAAATTTTGTAGAAGTTAAAGCTGGATATGTTAGCTACATGAGGACGGACTACTTAACTACGTATGGTCACGTAATTTCTATATAGTTTCTTAGTGTCCATTTAATATTCTGCTTAACAATTTATAAAATTTCATAATTCAGTTATTCATATAGAACCTGCTGCTAAATTTTAAATTCAAAACTATATAATTCAATAAATATTCTTTTGATCTATTCATATAATTATAACCGCAAAACATCAAGAGTGTCACTGACACGTTACAATTAAAAACCATAAAATTAATTCATTTTCTCTCTTCTTGTTTATGTATTTATTTACTTATTTATTTTTTGTTTCTCTACTTCTTTATATTTTTAGCTCTGCTAAATACTACAGTATATGCAGACGTACTCCATCCAATCCACCACCCATTTCATAAATTTTTATAATTTTAAGCACATTCAAACTGTAGATACAACAACTATCCATTTATTCATTCTCATTCGTGATGCAATACATATTTATGAAACCAGCAAATTGAATTGAATTGTGCACAAAATATTAAAAATATAAAAAAAAAAAATAATTACCCACAAAACTAGGTGAAGATGATAATATCGCATTGGCAAATGCATGTAGATATAATTCATCTTTATTATTGTTTTTGTATTGCAACAAATACGGAAAAATATTAAAAACAATAAGAAAGAAAAAAAAATACAATAATAATAATACTGAAAAGAATTCTGAAGTCATTAAACGCATAAAATATATTTTGAAATTCATGGGAAGTACTTATTTAGCTATAATGAAGTAGTTATACATATATTTTTGTATATACACACTCGAAGAAATAGTTAGAAATCATAGGTAAAAGCTAGGGAGTTAATTTAAGCAAATAATACTTAAGGTTACCTGCCTGATTATCACTTAAAATAGGTGTAAGGATAATTTTGTAAATTTTGAATATCTTCTATTTATATATACAAATGGATGCGTGTATCTTCCTTATGGACTCAAAAACGGCTGGATGAAATTTTCAGGGAATCTTCAGAATAGCCTAGCGAGTGACACTGTAAAGTCAGATTTTTGATTTTCGGTCTGTGGGCGGAGGGGCGTGGCAAAATCAAATTTTTCCACTATACCGCTGATGAAATAAAAAAAAATATTTGGTCAAAAAACAATTGGACGCAAAAAAAATTTCGGCAAAAAAATTTCCAAAAAGGATTAATTTAGTACAAAAAGTTTTTTTTAACAAAAAAAAAAAAATTCCGACCAAAAAAAATTTTTTTTTTCATTCAAGAAATAAATGCTTTTTTTATTGCCAATGTTCAATCACAATTTTCATTCGGTTGCTTAACATCATTCTAAAAATGATAATTCACAGTGGTGTACTCATGTCCGGTACATACCAAATTTTCATATTGTTCGATAAAACAACTAGGTCGCGGTCAATAAGTCGACATTTACACTTTGATTTAAAGTCATGTCTATTTTTTTTTCTCTTTTAAAATCCCTACGAAAATCTCGTTGCATTTATACGATGCCTTTTATTTTCAACCATGCTTGCCTCTTTTTGGCATATAATCGTATCAACAACCAATCAGAAAATAGCTCAAAGCTGAATATCAAAAAGAGTCATGAAAAACAGAAAACATGCCTTTTGTTTAGACTTCATAATTTGATAGTACAAAAAAAGCCCATGATTTTAAGTCATTACTTAAAGTCGTAATGTAAATGTCCCCTTAAGTGCATCATTGTACTATAAAATTTATTTTATATAACGATGCACAGTGGTTTAGAAACGTTTTTTTTTTTGGGAAATAATCTCGGGAACTATTGGAGATATTGTTACGAAATTTCACACGGTTGGAGCTGAGGTGATTTTGAGTTGATTTGCATTGGTTAAGCCAGTGTGTGGCTCCTCAAAATTGGTCACTTCGGGTCTCAAAATTAAAAAAAAGCCAAACATCCATTTATGACCTCAGCTCCAACCGTGTGAAATTTTGTAACAATATCTCCCGAGATACCGAATTGTTTCCAACAAAAAAGTTTCTAAACCACTGTGCGATGTTAAACAATTTTGTTTACTCTTACATATTAGGTGCATGAATAAGAACGCGAATAACGGTATCAGCAAATGCGTCGCACCGCATTTTCATCCAGAGCTGCAGATACACCCCAACAGCATATCAAAAGACTAGAATCCAATCGCTCCCGAATGTCTCTATAAAGAGCCACAGAAACCGAAAGAGAACGCGTATCATGGCTTCTGAAAATGCTTCGCAGTGCATCTTCGTCGAGGGCTACAGAGCTGTACCCCAACAGCATATCGAAAAACTAGAAGCTAAACGATTTAAAGTTTAGCCCCGAGAATATGCTGCTCGAACGGTAAAGTTGTTCTGTCATTAATTATAATTATTGAGCCGCTTCTAAGTTACATTTCCGGACTTTTCCAAGCTCGATTTATATCCGAAAGTACAACTCTTGCATTCAAATAACGTCCATCGTCCTAATATCGTAAGCAACGTCAGCTTCATGTCCGCCTTTAAAGTGCAAGACCAAATGTATCAAAGAAATTTATCATAGCTCCCAATGATGATGCGAAGTTCCTTCAAATTTATTTCACTGGAAATGAAGCTACAGAAGCCGAACGCCAACAACCAACAAGCGTGTGCATGTGCTACAAGACCCTTACGCCGAAACATTCTCAAAACAATTGTTGGACATCGGAAATGGAAAAATTCCAATTGATCCCGCCACAAATGAGATATTGTTTCCGCCGAACTTCTGGCAAATGCAAATGAATATTCAAACCTTTGTCGACAAAGTATTACTAAGTCTTACAACCAACTACAAAAATTCGGATTGGTTGTGAGAATGCGCAATTTTGGCACCAACAAATTACGATGTCAACAAGCTCAATTGAAACTGCCTGGCGAAGCAATGAAATACAAATCCATTTTTGAATTCATTGGAGCCTGTCGGAGTATCTCTAAAATTATGCTACGGAACAAGAATGACCATCAAAAAATGTTCACCAAATTTAATTGAAGCAACAATCATCGGTGGCAGATTCAAAGCCGAAGACGTACTGATTCCAAGCATACCAATTATTTCCAACAACTTACAATTTGAATTCAAGCGGCTCCAGTACCCGTTTCGTCTTGCCTTTGCTATAACCATTACCAAAGTACAATGCCAATCGTTGATTATTGCTGGCTTACATTTCTAAAATTCAATTGTATGTGGCTTGCTCCCTAGTTGACACACCAAATAATTTATTTATAATTTAAAATTGTAGGAAATTGTTAACAACATATATGTTCATTTGTTCAATAAGTTAGTGTTTTGTTTTGCATTTTTGATGATATTTTTTGTATTAAAACAAAATTTTTATAATTTTTATATTTGGATGGCTGTAGTGTGAAAATAATAATATTAGTCATTCTTATTAAAAAACTATAAGAGAGCTATATTCGGCTGTGTCGAATCTTATATACCCTTCACCAAATTATACTTTAAAATACAAATTTTAAATATTTTTAATAAAAAAAATATTTTTTTTTTCTGAAATTTTTAAACAAAAATTTTTTTAAATTTTTTGAAAAATAAATTTTTGAAATAAAAAAAAAAATTTGTTTGATGAAAGAAGAACAAAATTATTTTTTTTTTTCTAAAATTTAAAAAAAAAAAATTATTCCAAATTTGTTTAAAATTTTTTTTTTTTGGATTTTTTTTAAATTTTTTGAAAAATAAATTTTTTAAATAAAAAAAAAGAAATTTGTTTGATGAAAAAAGACTGGGTTAAAAAATATTTTTCCTTATATCTCAGCCATTTGTGTGCCGATACGGAGAGTTGATTTCAACATACTGATGGACAGACGGACATGACTACATCGACTTCGTTATCTATAACGATCCAGAATATATATACTTTGTAGCGTGGCAAATTAAAAATGTAGAAATGACAAACTTATACATCCTTGCCACTCATGGTGAAAGGTATAATAATATTTAAAACCAAGGATTTTAAAACGTTTTTTGTGTCTTTTGTAAAAATTTTGTGAAATAAAGTATATATGGTGAACTTCCACATTTGTTATCAATATTAAACAAAATTTTAGAGAATTACAAACAGAAAGATTATACGTTTATATACAAAGCTTTAATCAATTTGAGCAACATTTCAATAATTTTCTGAATATTTGTTTTGAGTATTAAATAATCCTTAAATACGAAGAAATGCTGAGATATGTTTCCTTACCATTACCATATTTAGAATATCTCTTGCTTCATATTCAAATAAAGGATATATGTAAAACGTCCTGGTTTATACATCAAATTAAACAATATTTTTCTAAATCGTAAACAATACAAACATACATTAAAATACAAGATTTAATAAAATTGTAAAATTTTTTAATCATTTTTCGAGTATTTTTTAAAAAAATAAGAGGAAAGCAGTCCAATATTCGCCTCTTTATAGTTAACTTATTCCCTGACATCTATGTATAGCTACAAAGAAAAAGTCCAATACCCGGTTCTTTTGAGCAATATGTAGACATTAAATTACTATACAGATCTAATAACAAACTGGCCACTTAGATACATTAAAGTGCTATCAACAGAAATTTTATTCAATGTTCAAGCTATTCAAACCTTAAAGTCCAAACTGATTACACTCTGGATTACATAGGAACACTAAAGAGGCAATTAACTCAACGCAAAATTACCAGGGATATATAAAGTAGCAAATTAACCTTTCTGTACAAAGAACACATAAGTATCAAATGGCTTAAAAATAGAGTGTATTAAACGGTTTTTACTATTTCTTTCTACCAATTTTTTCTTCCCCGTGTATGATTTAAGTTTATACACTCACACACATTAGTACAATTCACATGTTTAAGCACAAGACAAGTTATGAATTTTAAATATTGCAATCGTCCAAAAAGAAACAATTAATTGCAAAGAAATGCGAGAAAGAATGAACAAAAAAAAGCAATCGAAAAGAAAACCACACAGAACCAGAGATTTTACAATGTAAAGAAAAACTTACATACTTATGTACAATACATATCAGTGCGTTAAGGAAATGTATACGAGTACAAATATAATAATTGCATAAATATTAAGACCAAATTATACTGTATGAATGCTCCCTCTCTCTTTTTTGCTGTTTGTTTGTTTGCTTGGCTGTGATTGCTAAAGACTCAGCTGTGTCTTGAAAAGTCGTTAGCAAAGTGCAGCGTATTTATACATACAGCTGGATTGCATGCAAGCAATTTGATATATATATTTTTTTTCATATATTACTGCATTTAATTTCTCAATTGTCAATTGTTGCTTTTGGGTGGAAAAAGTCTATTTTTTCGCTTTTGGTGAATTTATATTCAATAAAAACTCATAAAACTCATGCACACAAGCATAGTTTCTACATACAAATACACAAACGCATTTCTGTTAGAGAATTGTATGTGTAGCTGTGTGTTTAAGCATAAAACTTCTAGTAGTAGAACAAATATGTACGAAATTCAATTGTTAATAACGTAATGGAAAACATTTTAGCTTAAATACGTTGCTAGTATTATATGCAGCAAAAGCTGAAAAAAAAGTAGAATGAATTTGCATAGAATTGTAAAATAAGTTGGAATAAGTAAGAGAAACAAGGTGGCCAAGCTTGAAGAAAATAACCAGAAATTAGGGAAATGCAGTCAGTTATACATATGTAAATCTTCCCAAAAATTTCAAAAAAATACCTAACTTAACACTTAACTCACCCTTGTGCGGTAAACCACGCAACATGAGTCTTTTTTATATATTTCAGACAAATTTTAGCACAAAAACTTCTACTTACCGATTAAAAAATTGTTTTTGATAACGAGATATTGAAAGAAATCGCGAAAAAATTGGTTTTAACAAAGGATTTAGGTAAAAACACTCATTTTGGTAAAACAAAATTTTTGTTGAAAAAAAATTGTGAAATCGAGTTAATTGCAGCTTTATACTTATACCTCAGCCATTTGTGGACCGATTTTCTCGATTTTAAATAGCAATCTAAGTTGGGCTATAGCGAATATATTAATGTATCAACCACGTATTTAAGTTATTTATTGGCTTCGGAAAGTTGATTTAAACATACAGATGGATAGATGAACTTGGCTATATAGACTCCGCTATCTATAACTATACAGAATATATATACTTTATGGATCGCAAATGAAAAATGTGGATATTAAAAACGGAATGGCACTCATGATCTGTGATATAAAATGTGTCGTTACATGTGTGGTTTTCCACACATATCTAATTTCTATGTATTTTGTACTAGAAAATCATGATTTTGAGTGCAAACAAATATATTGCTAGTGCAAAGTATGTAGCCATACCCTATGTGCGGACAACAACATATGATATAACTAATTTTTTGGTGAAAAAATTTTTTTATGAAAAAAAATTTGGAGAAAAAATTTCGTGAAAAAATTGAGTTGAAAAAAAATTTAGGTTAAAACACTAATTTTGATAAAATCCAAGTAGTCTCGATTTTTTGCTTACATCTCAGCCATTTGTTGGCCGATTTTCTGTTTTTTTTAAATAGCAGTCTAAGTTGGACTATAGCTGATATATCGATATATCAGCCATGTGTATAAGTTATTTCTTGGGTTCGGAAAGTAGATTTCAACATACGGACGGACAGACGGACATGACTATATCGGAGCAAATGAAAAATGTGGAAATTAGAAACGAAATAACAAACTTATACATATATACCCTTGTGTGGTTTTCCACACATATCTTATTTCTATGAATTTTGTACTAGGAAATCATGATTTTGAGTGCAAAACAATATATTGCTAGTGCAAAGTATGTAGCCATAATATGTGTGAAAAACAACACATGAGGGTAAACAACGTTAGTTTTTTATTTTTGAGGATGAGATGAAGGGTTAAGTTAACTTTCCCCTAAAAATGTATGTATTGAGTTTATATGATGGCCACCCTTAATTGTTATAATTGCATGAACATACAATTTGTTTTGTTTTATAAACGCATTTCATTTTCAATTCCTCTACGTTTAATTTTTGTATTTTTTTTTTTTTTTTGCTCCACGAAATTGTTTGTTTGTTTTTTTGAGCAATTTCTGTTTTTGTTGTTTGGCTGTTGGGATGATATTTTAGCTGACAGTATGGTTGCGTTTTCGATGACGTTCTTGTAACAAGGCTTATAAAAATACATATATACTATTACACATACTTGCTTGCCACATGACAATTCGATTTGTTATGAATGGTATGTGTGTATTCTTGTACATATGTGTGTATATTAGGGAGTCCAATATCTTGCAATAATTTTTACCTTATGTGATAGGTGCCATGCCCACTAATACAATCCCGCCCAGTTTCAGTCAAACTTCGTGAAGTGATATGAAAGAAAATATATATGAATTTGGCTTCCCATATTTTAATTCCCAAAAAATAGTAAGTTTTACAATAGATCTTGACAATAAAGATTGTTGATGACGCTAAATTGCCTAAAACTAATTTACAGTGGTATTCGTTGAATTATTACAGAGTAATTATAATAATAAATGAACTTGAGCCAAATTAAAAATTTACTTTAAAATTATTTACTTTTTTAAATTTTGTGAAAAATGTTGCTATCTTGACTGAAAACTCGAAACTTCCAACAAAATGTGCGTTATCCGATTTGTTAAAGTTCTCAGCATTTGGTTTTTACATGACTGAGAACATTTTCAGACCTTGAGGGCGCCGACAATCCAAAAAGTGCAAAGAGGGACCACCCTAATATACATACAAGCATAGTTGCCATATATTAAGCTTTTTACATATAAACGATTGCATTCTGTTAACAATTTCTGCATACATGTATGTTTAGTTTAGGTTTTTCTCTTAGGTTCTCTTATATAGTTGTTTTATATTCTATATTTGTCGTTAGTGTTTATGTATTTGTTGACTTTATTGTTGTTGTTGTCAATGTTCTTGTTTTTGTCATAATGCGAAGCGTTTTTATGAGCATGTGAGCTAAAATGCAAATATGTGTTGTTTTGTGCTTTTTTTATTTGGGAACTACACAGAAGAAAATTAATGCAACAGAAGACTAATCTTATTATTTTGGATGTCATTTGTTGCAAGCTCTTTTGAAAGGAACCTAGTAATCTTCGATGTCTAGTAGCTGGTCCGAAATGTGACAATGAATATGCTACTTACATTGAACAATTATTAAGATATAGTAAATATCATTCATTCGAAAATGAGGCTGATCAGGAAGTGACTGCTGCTGGTGCTCGAATTGCTACATGATGAGATAATTATTTATGCCTAAATTGAGTGATATTGAAATGGGCAACAAACCCAAAACAACTCCGAGGGAGGAAACCAAAATAACATCCTTAGATTGTGTTTTCTATTTGATTTAACTCCAGCGTACAAATTGGGAACACTTTACTTTAATTTGGAATAAATTCACCGAATCGCTGATATGCTTGAGGGCTGGAGAGTGCTGGGAGGTAAAAATATTAAGTCCTTTTCAATCCCATTATCATCTCTCAGTGTAACAATCCAGTTAAACAGTATAAATATGTATGTATATCAAATTGAAACTCTTATTTGTGTGGCTGTTCATTTCGTTTACAATTGGGACTTAAGCTGATGGTATTTTCTCCCGCTAAATAGTGGAAAAATTGGAATCAATGAAAAACAACAACGACAAAAAATACTAAACACTAGTTTTACTTTATGCCAGCTAAATGTGCAAGTTTTTTTTTCATTTGTATTTATTCTTGCCTTATGGTTTCAAAACAACGTTTGTCTATATCTTTAGTTACTAATAAAATTGCATGCGATTAGTTTAGAGAATACAGCAACAAAAAAAAGTAGCCAACAACAGAAATATAAATTTAACAAAAAAAAAAAAAAAAAAACCTATTATACAGAGTGGTTGAAATTTCATTTAATGATTCAATTTCATTAAAAAAATGGAATAAATATATTGTAACAACATTTAACAAACTAAATACTATACAAGCAAGAACATTGTATGTAAAGATACATAGAAATATCCATACATATTTATATTAGGGTGGCCCTTATTTTTCACATGTTCGACGCTCCCATTTGTTATCCCTCATCTAAAAACCAAATGCTGAAAATTTCAGCATATTTTGGGTCAAAGTAGCAATATTTAAAAGAGATACAAAATTTAAATGTTAAAAAAAATTGAACAAAACATAGGTTTTATATTTCATTTAACCAAAAAGTCACGGATGTCCACTTCATAGCACAATTCTGCTAGCTAGCCGCTCACATATTCTTATTCTCTTTTGTTTAGTTTTCACTAAACAGCGACGAATGCGCATGGTTAGCGGGTACATTGATATTTTGGTCATGTCCACTGGATAGTTTGAATTTTATGAAGAAATTTCGAATTTGAAATTTGTTTGTTTAAAGCAACGTAATAAATTTATTCATCAACTTTTGTTTCATTAAAATTTTTTTTCATCAAATTTGGGAAAAAAATTTAAAATTTGGGATTTGCAATATGCATGCAAGTTTTTTTGATATCAATGAAGTTTTTTCAGAATTACATTTTTTTAAATGTTTTGCAATTATTTCTATTTTAACCAAAAAGTCGAAACTTCAAATAAAATGTGAACCTCTAAACGTTATCCGATTTGGCTCAAATGTTCAGCATTTGATTTTCAGATGACGAAGAACAAAATAAGGGCCTCCCTAATATACATATATATGTAAGTAAATTTAATTCTGTTAACGTTTTTGTTTCTAGTAAAAAGTATTATTAGTTATTTGCTGTAGTTACTTAGTATATACATATATGCAATATGTTGCATGTAAATATGTAGTATATACTGTTGTTAGCTAAACTAAGTTAAAACTCTTTATTCTACTAACTATATACCTTTAGTTTGTATAAATGTTGCTACCCATTCGACCATACATTCGAAAATGTATTGCATTTTGTGAAGTTTAGCAAAAGCGAATAATTCTCAAAAAATTCTGGTGAATTTTTAAAAATATAAATATTTACAATATCATATAATTATAAATAATTTGTTGAAATTCTAATTCTAAATAATTTGCCGAGCAATAGTAAAGAATTTTTAAAATAATTAAAATTTGCAATGATTCAATATTGATATCATTTTCGATCCTTCGAGTGTGTTAGTATAAGCCATCACGCAAAAAAATTCGTAAAATTATTGAGAATTTTTAAAAATGTGAATACTTACAATACCAAATAATTCTCGATAATTTTTTTGAAATATAAGTCCTAGAAATTGAGTATTTTTAAAGTAATTACTTAATCTATGTAATAGTAATGCCAATTAAAAAATTCATGGTTGAAAGCGAGATATCGATTTTCAAATGTTTTGAATTCGCAATTGGCGGGAAAGATGTGTTCTGCTACAGTGATAAAATCAATGTTTTTAAGCCAACCGAGGTATTTAAAACCCTTTGATTTATAAATATATGTTAATGTCACGAAGGGATTATTTTAGACAAAAAAAAAATTAAATTTTTAAAAACATAAAATTTTTATAAAAAAAATTAAGAAACTATATAAATTTTATAAGAAAAAAAAAAAAAAATAAATTAAAAATATTTTTTGTCTCGAAATTTTAATTCAAAAATCTTTTTAAAATCAGAATCTGAAATAAATTTTAAAAAATTCATGGTTGAATGAGACATATCGATTTTCAAATATTTAGAATTCGAAACTGGTGGGGAAGTTGTATCCTCTTACAGTTATAAAATCGATGTTTTTTAGCCAGCCGAGATATCTAAAAGCTTTTGATTTATAAATATGTGTCAATGTCACGAAGGGATTATTTTAGACAAAAAAAATTTATTTTTTAAAAACACATAATTTTTATAAAAATATATAATAAAAAATATATATTTTCGAATAAAAATTTTATAAAATTAATTTTTTTCTTTTAAATATTTTTTGTCTAGAAATTTGAATGCAAAGATCCTTTTAATTCAGAATCTGAAAGAAATTTTAAAAAATTCATGGCGGGGAAGTTGTATTCTCTTACATTGATAATATCGATGTTGTTTAGCCAACCGAGGTATTTAAGAGCTTTTGATTTATAAGTATGTATTAATTGTCACGATGGGATTATTTTAGAAAAAAATTTTAAATTTTTAAAACAAAAAAATTTTAGAAAAAAATTAATAAAATATATAAATTTTATATAAAAAAAAAAAAATTTTTAAATATTTTTTCTCTCGAAATTTGAATGCAAAGATCCTTTTAATTCATAATCTGAAAGAAATTTTAAAAAATTCATGGTTGAATGAGAGATATCGATTTTTAAGTGTTTTGAATTCACAATTGGCGGGGAAGTTGTATTCTCTTACAGTGATAAAATCGATGTTTTTTAGCCAACTGATGTATTTAAAAGCTTTTGATTTATAAGTATGTGTTAATTGTCACGAAGAGATTATTTTAGACAAAAAAAATTTAAATTTAAAAAAAAAAAAAATTTATAAAAAAACTTATTAATAAAATATATAAAATTTATTATAAAAAAAAAAAAAAATTTAATATATTTTTTGTCTCAAAATTTGAATGCAAAAATCTTTTTAATTCATAATCTGAAAAAAATTTTAAAAAATTCATGGTTGAAATCGAGATATCGATTTTCAAATGTTTTGAATTTGAAATTGGCGGGGAAGTTGTATTATGTTACAGTGATAAAATCAAAGTTTTTTAGCCAAACGAGGTATTTAAAAGCTTTTGATTTATAAATATGTGTTAATGTCACGAAGGGATTATTTTAGAAAAAAAAAAATAATTTTTAAAAACAAAAAAATTTTATAAAAAAATAATAAAAATTATACATATTTGAATAAAAATTTAAAAAAGAAAAATTTTTTTTTAATATTTTTTGTCTAGAAATTTGAATGCAAAAATCTTTTTAATTCAGAATCTGAAAGAAATTTTAAAAAATTCATGGTTGATTGAGAGATATAGATTTTTAAGTGTTTTGAATTCGCAATTGGCGGGGAAGTTGTATTCTGTTACAGTGATTAAATCAATGTTTTTTAGCCAACCGAGGTATTTAAAAGCTTTTGATTTATAAATATGTGTTAATGTCACGAAGGGATTATTTTAGACAACAAAGGTAAAATTTTTAAAAACAAAAAAATTTTATAAAAAAAATTAATAAAATATAAAATTTTACAAAAAATAAAAAAAAAAAAAAAAAATTATTTTTTGTCTCGAAATTTGAATGCAAAAACTCTTTTAATTCAGAATCTGAAAGAAATTTAAAAAAACTTCATGGTTGAATGAAAGATATCCATTTTCAAATGTTTTGAATTCGCAATTGCCGGGGAAGTTGTAGTCTATTACAGTAATAAAATCGATGTTTTTTAGCCAATCGAGGTATTTATAAGCTTTTGATTTATAAATATGTGTAAATGTCACGAAGGGATTATTTTAGACAAAAAAAATTTAATTTTTAAAAACAAAAAATTTTTATAAAAAAAATAATAAAAAATATATAAATAAATAAAAAAAAAAAAAATTTAAAATATTTTTTGTCTCGAAATTTGAATGCAAAAAACCTTTTAATTCAGAATCTGAAAGAAATTTTCAAAAATTCATGGTTGAAAGCGAGATATCGATTTTCAAATGTTTAGAATTCGAAATTGGCGGGGAAGTTGTATTCTGTTATAGTGACAAAATGAATTTTTTTAGCCAACCGAGGTATTCAAAAGATTTTGATTTATAAATATGTATTAGTTGTCACGAAGGGATTATTTTAGACAAAAAAAAAATTTAAAAACAAAATATTTTTATAAAAAAAATTAATAAAATATATAAATTTTATAAAAAAAAAAAAAATTTAAATATTTTTTGTCTCGAAATTTGAATGCAAAAAACCTTTTTATTCAGAATCTGAAAGAAATATCGAATTTCAAATGTTTTGAATTCACAATTGGCGGGGAAGTTGTATTCTGTTACAGTGATAAAATCAATGTTTTTTTAGCGAACCGAGGTATTTAAAAGCTTTTGATTTTTAGATATGTGTTAATGTCATGAAGGGATTATTTTAGACAAAAAAATTTTAAATTTTTAAAACAAAAAATTTTTATAAAAAAATAATAAAAATTATATATTTTTGAATAAAAATTTAAATTTTTTTTTTTTTTTAAATATCTTTTGTCTAGAAATTTGAATGCAAAAATCCTTTTAATTCAGAATCTGATAGAAATTTTCAAAAATTCATGGTTGAAAGCGAGATATCGATTTTCAAATGTTTAGAATTCGCAATTGGCGGGGAAGTTGTATTCTGTTACATTGATAAAATCAATGTTTTTTTAGCCAACTGAAGTATTTAAAAGCTTTTGATTTATAAATATGTATTAATTGTCACGAAGGGATTATTTTAGACAAAAAAATAAAATTTTTAAAATATTTTTTGTCTCGAAATTTGAATGCAAAAATCCTTTTAATTCAGAATCTGAAAGAAATTTTAAAAAATTCATGGTTGAATGAGATATATAGATTTTCAAGTGTTTTGAATTCGCAATTGGCGGGGAAGTTGTTTTCTCTGACAGTGATAAAATCGATGTTTTTTAACCAACCGAGATTTTTAAAAGCTTTTGATTTATAAATATGTATTAATGTCACGAAGGGATTATTTTAGATAAAAAAATTAAATTTTTGAAAACAAAAAATTTTTATAAAAAAAAAATAATAAAACACATTTCACTTTGGAACAGAGTATCCGACATTGGCTTGATTCGTTCTTGGCCTCAAAAGATGAGCAATTCTTTTGGCTCGGAATCCATATGCTGCCAGAAAGATGTGAAAAGGTCATAGCTAACAATGGCCAATACTTTGAATAAATTTATATTGTAAAAATAAAAAAATAAATAAAGCACCCAATATTTGAATCACTTGTTATAGTCGTTCTCAAATGTTTGTAAGAAAGACTTTCGTACAAAGTTTTATTTTCGAATGATCTGATCAGTTGGGTAATGTATTTGGAGTAAGTGCATGTGTGAGCCTGAGACTAGGTGAGTGTTGGTGTATGAGTTGTCATATATAGAGTCATGCTAAAATGCAAAAAAAAAGAGGAAAAAACACAATATCCCCAAGGCATTTTATAACGGGAAACGGTTTTAGGTTTTTTATTCACTAATTCATTTTAGTTTTTTTCCTTTTTCCGTTGAACAGTTTTTTTTATTGAGAGTGTGTAGATTGTCGCCGTTACATAACCTGGCTGCCACCAACACTATCTAAAGGAAGCTATTCTAAGTAGCCTATCTCGTTATGGAATATTGTTTATTATATTTTATTTATAAGTTAGAGTTAGTATACCTTCCCAACCCACAACGTGTTTAGAAATCCTAAAAATGCCTAACTCTAAATTCATACTTGTTAAGGGATTTTCATACCTTCATACAAACATTTTTCTTTTTTTTTTTTTGTTGTTTATTACCTATTCATAATTTTTATACTAACAATGCAATTTTAACTGGTTACTTTAGTATGAATTAATATTTTTTAATATTTCATAAATTTATTTATTTATACAAACGTCCCTGCACTCAGCTTTAGCTAACCAACAATATGTTGCATGTCTTAATATGTTTATTTTTTGTTCGCGCACTGGCTAATGTGGCTGTTGTTTTGTGCTGTTGTTGTTGGTTCCCTTTTCATTTATATTTAAAATATTAATAAATTTATAATATATTAAAAGTAGTTATTATAATTATTACTCAGCTTTATGGTGTTTGTGTTGCTGTTGTGTGAAATAAATGGCATAAATTAATTATTGTTTTAGGCACAATGTTGCACACTCGTAATTTTCACCTCAACTGTAACAAGGTGCCACAGTATTGTAATATGATACATTTTTTTTGTGGAACTAGTTTGCGGGAAGAAAAATGTAGAGAGTTTTTGGAGAGTTGCAAAAAAAAAAGGTTATTAATTAGTACATAGAAATTTTAACGGTGAATGGATGAGTTATGGGGAGTTGTTTTTTTTAAGGAAAATAATGAAAGAAATTTTAAGTTGTGACAATTTAGAGTATAATGTAACAAAAATAGTGTAAGTTTTGTGAAAGAAGAATGTCTGCAATATTCATTTGAGATACTAGAAGTAATCCTTACAGACAGACGGACATGTCTATATCGACTCATAAAGGAGGATAGCTAACTGACGTATCCAAAAAAGAACAGTATGTTGAATTTCCCGCCACTTAGCTGAAAGGGGATACTGCTCCTGTTAACAAGCATCTGTCGGTTGGCTCCTACTAGCTGCGTCAAGTAGTTTGTGTTTGACAGCCATTGATAGCAGACTATTACGTGACATGAGAAGAAAATAGAAAAAGACATCACTCAAATGAAGGCTAAGCTTGATAAATACTATTTATTTTAATGGTAAAAATGTGGTTTACTGACCGTACAAGCACGGAAGAAGCTGAACGTTCTGAACAGTCAGTGGAGGTCTCTATACCGGAAAAAAAATTTAAATATTCACGATATGGTGTTGGCTGATCATGGATTGAAAATGCGAGAGACTGTGGAAGCCATAGGCATTTCACATGACTAAGT
This sequence comes from Calliphora vomitoria, assembly GCA_942486065.2. NCBI lineage: Eukaryota > Metazoa > Arthropoda > Insecta > Diptera > Calliphoridae > Calliphora > Calliphora vomitoria. The sequence goes on from OW818033.2 coordinate 11,256,385, forward strand.
GGTTGCAATTTTGAATGATTAGTAGGGTATGAGAAAGTTTTCCGCAAGATGGCTGCCGCATTTACTCACAACCGGGTGCACAGCGTAGAAAAAATCCATGAATTAGGCTACGAATTGCTCCCTCATCTGCCCTATTCTTCGGATTTAGCCCCGACTGACTATTTCTTGTTTCCAAAAACATGTATTTCATTCAAAAAGACGGCCTCGTATATTATTACTCTTTGCTTCCTTGAAAAACATTTTCTTAAGGAACCTATAGGCTTTCACGTTTTCCCAAAACAGGCAACAGTTTAAGATGATATGATGTATCTCAAATCAATCATATTATTCTTTTAACAGCCCCGGAAAAAATTTTAACTTTATGGGCAATAATCGAAAAAATACGAAGTTTTGTATGTTTTTCTAGAGCGTATATTTGTTTCTGCCAATAAAATTGTTATCAAAAGGTGTACAAAGGTAACAAATTTCATCGGGATATGTAAAGGAATATACCTTTTATTTTATATTAGAGGCCTTATTCATAATCAATTTTTAATTCTGGGTATAAATGGTATATAAAACAAATTTTGTATTAAAATTTAGTTTGAATGGGTTTTTTGGGAAAACATTGGTTTCGTTTGCCTCTGGGTTATTTGATATCTAATAAGAAACAAAAATAATAATTTTCTCTGTTCAAATTTTAAAATTTACCATGTTACTAACTAATTTAACCCCATTTATATTGACAGCATATCCGTACATCATATTCAATTGTCCCAACACCAGCACACAAGTGTCCAATGTATTTTTGGTCACAAAAATGCATATTAATAGATTTGTATGTTGTAGTTGTTAAATTATTAAGAATTTTCTAATAATTATTTTCCAAAAAATAAAGAAAGAAACAATATAAATTGACAATAATGTCACGTCTTGGCAACACTCTCTTAGGAATAGGCTTTAACAGAAAACTTAAGTAATGAAAGACAAATTGAAAGGGAGTTAAAAATTACCTCCCAAAAAAAAGTATTACTTATTGTATGATAAAACATATTTTTCTACAAAAATTTAATATTCATTAAGCATTTTTGGGCAATAGATTTTTTCCCAGTTGTCAACATTTCTTATTTTTTTTGGGTAATTTTTTCTTCAAATCATAATCATTTATGAGCAAACAGCAAAAATTTATTAATTTATGTACAAAATATATATTATTATTGTGTTTATTTTCTTTTTCAAGAAATGACTTTATTTAATTTATGTTTATTTTCCACTTAACTATGCAAACACTTGACTTGTCCAACCAACCAACCAGCCAACTAACTGACCAAATAAACAAACAAACCATCAACGAAAATAAATTGATGGCTACAAATTTTGAAATTAGAAATATTTGTTAGAGGGTACAGCGACAAAAAAAAAAAACTAATTAGAATTTTTGTTTAAACTCTTGTTGTATGAAATGCAACTGTTAGAGGTTGCTTATAAGAACTATTCTAATACTTGAGACGAATTGGAAACAAAATGGGTATTTTAAATGAGCACACTTTAAACATATTCTGACTTGAATATGATTTTATTATTCAAAAGTCAATTACATATTTAAATTATGGTATGGTGTTGTCAAATATGTACCCTATAATAGGCAGAGGTGTTTGTTTCATAGGCAGATGTAGCAAAAGTATGTATTTTTAATTGTGTAGTACTCGAAACAATTATAATAGCATATTTGGCAATGCATAGGCATTAGAGATGTCAATTTTTCGAGTTAAATTTTAATCGCAAAAGTTAACCATTTTTTATCATTCGAGTGATCGATTCATTTTTACACTTTATTCAATTATTCGAACAAATAATAAAGAAAAAATATATTCGAATAATTAAAAAAAAATATTTCAAACAGGAGTATCAACTCTTTATTTAAATAGTCACTCTCTTTTAATAAACACACTTTAAAAACACTATTTATAATTTACAAGAATACACTGATAATACAGTTAATGTTAACTCTAAAAGCGTCTACGATATACTGACTCCTCTGCAACTCGGTGTTACTATTTATATACCAAGTGTCATCATCTAGTAGTTTCATGGATTATCTAACGAACAAAACTATTATTTTCTACAATTTCGCCATATTACCTGCTGTTGGCAATTGCAACTTACTCAATTCTCTCTTGAGTTGTCCCACTTTTAGTTCTTCAAACTTAATGACTGCTTCTTATTTTGCAATTCCACTTCTGATAGCAATTGTTATGTCTTTACCTTTTAAAAACGGTGTTTTTTTTTTCATTTAAGTAAACCAGATTATTCTCTTGTGTTCGGTACCATACTTACATTGCAGAGCAGCCATTAAGTTTGCATAATTATTCCAGCAGCTCATTGGCACGCATTTCAAAGTCAAAATCAATTTTATAGCTTTTTCTTCATTGTTCCATAAGTTTCTCTTGGAAACTGTATCAAACTGGAACTTGAGAATGCCAAATGATGCCTTTGTTCTAGAAGTTTCTGGAATAATTCACACCGGCCCATCTTTGCATTGAATATTATTTACCTTTATTTCTAATTCACACAGTTTTTTATCGACACTATTCTCTAAGTCCGACAGTTTTATATTAACGTCTATGGCTAGAATTTCTAGGCAGCTCTCTAAGTCGGACACCTTTTTGTCAATTGAATCCACTCTGCTGTTTATAACCTGAAGTTTCTCGTCACAGTTTCTCGTTGTTGGCTTTAGAAGTTTCTTGCACTTCAGCTAACAGTTTCTCATTGTGGGCTCTAGAATTTTCTTTAAATTCAGCTAACAGCTTCTCATTGTTTGTTCTAGAAGTTGGCTTCTTTGAATTTTATTTCCATTTTTTTCATCATTGCCGCAAAAATTGTGCTTAAATCCATGCTGCTTGTTGTTGCACGGGTACAGACCTCCGTTTCTTTTTTATACACAAATTCATAAGATCTGATATCAATATCACAGCACTTGAATTCATCTACAATTCTCTTCTGCTGCTTTAATGTTAGCTGCTTTAACAGTTAATGTTGTCATACTTATAAACAATGTTAATAACAGAGTGTTGTCATATTTTTATGGACATATCTTTCTGATTTTAGAAACATTTCATTATTTTTAAAAATATTTAAAAAAAAACTACATTTGTCTTGAGGAAATCTGTCAAATATATGAACACGAATATATGAAAACGATGATAACATATGACAATATGTTGAGCCTACAATTTAATGACTATAAACTTGATTAGTTTGTTTAAATGTTTATGTTATATGTCTACTTATAGTAGGGCTCTTAAAATTTACTTAGTATCTTCTAATATTATTCTTCAATATAAATAACTTCAATGACATCATCATCTTTATAGAATGATTTTCATTTATGCTCATAATATATAATTATTAAGATACATCTATGCAAGTCAGACGTTTAAAGGAAAGCAATGATTTGGAAATAAATACGTTTGATTTATTACTAAACGATACATATTTAGAAAGGTCTACGAGTGCTGTATCAAACGGAAGTATTTACTTTTGGCGACAGCAGACCTGTCACAATAACACCAATTCGGCATCTTTTTACCGCAATTTAAATTATTCTATTAAGGCCTTCGGGCTATAAGAATTTGCCGAATATTTTCTTCGAAGGCTTTTAGAACCTGTGAAAGAAGTCACATCAGGCGATCAGAAACTGAATTCTTACAGAAAAATCTTGCGAGCTTTTGATTTCCTACAGGAAAATCTTGCATATTAGAGCTTTCAACTAGAATGTTTTTGTTTGTTTAAGTTCAAGATTTCATTAAAACTTCTATAGATATGTTTCGCTTATTCAAGTATAAGACTTACTATAGAACCTGTGACTTGTTAAATCCCTACGAAAGAAATCGTATTAGGCGACAGAAAAATAATTATTTAATTGTATATATTCCCGTGAGCTTTTGATTTTGTTTTCCTATAGAAAAATCTTGCGAGCTTTTGCTTTTTAAGCTTTTGATTTCCTACAGAAAAATCTTGCATATTAGAGCTTTCATCTATAATGTCTTTGTTTGTTTAAGTTCAACTTTTCACCAAAAATTTTTTAGAAATTTTTAGCTTATCCAAGTATGAGACTTTCTATAGAAAGCACTTACTAAAAATTCAGCATTCCTAAAGAATGCTCCCGTTTATTAAGGTGTCATCTTTTCTAAAGAAAGCTCTCGCTTATTCAAGCTTTCACTTTCCTATAGAAACCTCGAATTTATTCGATCTTCAGTTTGCTAACAAAAATGTTCGAATGTTCAATCTTGAAACTTTATATAAAAAGCTTTTCAATCATCATACTTAAATAATTTTTTTATACAGCCTTCTTTAGTACTATAGAAAGCTCTATTTTAATCAAGATTTTATTAATTTAAACAAAAATATGTAATAAAAATATCTCACTTGTTAAATATTCTATAAAAAGCTCAACAGAAAGCTCAGATTATCTTCAAAAGCACCTGCAAGTTAAAGGTTTTCGGTACTTTTTTATTTCTCTTGAATTCTGTCACTTTTTTAATTTTAAGATTTTTGTGTAAAGGTTTTTTCTATTCCAATCTTCAGCTTTTTTAAAGAAAGCTCTTCTATATTCATTCTTCGACTTTCCTATATAAAGCCCCTTTTTATTCAGACTTACATTTTTCAATACAACTTTTTAAAATGTTCCATATTAAACTTTAGTATGGAAAGCTTACGCATTGATATTCAAGCATCAAAAAGCATTATATAGCCTGCATTAAGGCTTCTGTAATCCTAAAGAAAGTTGACTTTTTATATGTCCAATAAAAGTATTCCATTGTTTAACCATCATATTTACTACTGTAAGCTTTTACTTTCTTAATCATTAGCTTCTCTGTATAAAGCTCCGCCTTGTTCAAGCTTCTCGATTTATTCACATTATCTCTCACTTTATGACTTTTGAGGTTTTGTATAAAAAGATTTTGCTACAACTTTCCTAATGACAGTATTCTTATAAGATGCATTCAGATGTACGCCATGTTTCCTATGGCGTCCTCGAAAGTACAAAGCATGAAGACATCTCTGGCGTAAATGACACAACATCCAATGACTTTGAGTGGGGGTAGCGACTGCTCATAAATTATACACGGATTTTCGATGCACAGAAGAGACAATTTTAAAGTTAAAATAACCAAAAATATATGAAAAAGTTAAAAAAATTTCAGTGTTAAATTTAGTTTAACAACTTCCTTTTTTCTAAGCAGATTTTGCTGATATTTAATACCAAACTGTTCAGAATAATGGCAAATAAGTTGGATAAAAATCAAGTATTTCAGTTTCGTATTTGAGAAAAGCACGTGATTTCCACAGCCATATGGACTAGAAGGCTATATGCTGAATTCTTCATAATATAGATTTTGGTGACTTAAATGAATATTTTGAGATATATATTTTGTAAAATTTCCCAAAAGACTGTATTCTTTTAAACATTATTATGCAAATACGTTTTAAACACAAAGCACTCTTAATAAACACTTTAAACATTTTTATAATGAAGTTCTACATACTTCAAACTATTATTATTAGTAGTACTACTGATGTGGCTGCTACTGACATTTCATAGATTCTGGCTACTAGTCTTCTTCAGACTACTGTCATTCATATATTCCACAAAACATTCTCCTTCCACATACAAATGTTTCCCTATTCCTTCAGCTCTGTTTTCAATTATAAATAGAAATGCAAACAGAAAAAAATTTATATGTTGTCTATGTATGTAAGTGTAAATATAAAACAAACAAAATAAAAAATGATTATAATTAAGTTCATGATTATTACTACAAAACAAATTAAAAATAATAAAAATAAAAAACACAAACGAACGATGATGAACAAAAATGTAATATAAATATGGACATTATGTGTAATAAATGGTAGATGATACAGTTCTCTTTAGTCATGTTAAATGTGTATTTGTTTGAAGAAAAAAAAGTATAAAATAATTAATTATTTTAAATAAAAATAATGGAATAATAAAAATTTTACAACTAAAAGTAAAAAAGAAAAAAAAAAAAACTAATGAAGAGATAATAAAGTGCTATAAATTTTAAGGCAGATAAATGGCGCCGTTACATATTCGAAGCACAAAGGCTAATAAAATATTTTAAATTTATATTTTGTGTTAGATTGCAACATGCTAAATAAATCATAAGTTTTGGAATGGATTTTATTTTTTAAAGGGGCAGAAAGAAGGTACTACATATGTGCAAAAGGCAGGTTAAAGAATTTTGATTAGTTGAAATAACTTACAGTCACATTGCCTATAAAAAGAACTATGAGTTTTTTAAATTTTTTTTTTTCAAAAGGGCCAACATTAGTTAATTTTAAAATGAATGCAAATGAGCCTTAGTGATAACATGGAAATCAAGAGATATGAAAGTGTTTGTTTTTCTTCAGCAGTCTTAAAAGTATAAAAATGCGGTATTTACAATAGATGGTGTATTGTACTTATATATATCATTTTGAAGGGTGTAAAGTTTTTTTTGCTTAGAAAATATTGAATTTTGTTCCAACAAATGGTCATATGCGGGAAGTTTTGCTTTACTTATTTAATTTGAAGAAAAAGCTGCTGAAGTACACCGATTGCTCACCAAAGCTTATAGTGAATGTGGTTCATCGGTTTCAACGTGCGAGAGATAGTTTGTGCGGTTTAGAAGTGGTGATTTTGACACGGAAGACAAAGATCGCCAGGCCAGCCAAAAAAGTTTGAAGACCAAAAATTGAAGGCATTACTTAATGAAAAGTGTTTTCAAAATCATTGGGAACCACTCAATCAGCAATTTCAAAAAGATTTTCGAGCAGCAGGATTCATCCAAAAGCAGAGAAATTGGATACCATACGAAATGAAGCTGAGATGCCTTGAAAGACAATTTTGTATGACTAAAATTCTGCTTGAATGCAGCATTTTAATCCAAAGAGTAAGAGATCATATGTGAAACCCGGCGAACCAGCCTAATCGACACCAAAGCTAAATCTCCATGGCGCTAAGGTAATGGCTCTGTATTTGGTGGGACCAAAAGGATCCTATCTGTTATGAGCTGCTGAAATCTGGCTAGACCATCACAAGGAACCTGTACGAACGCAACTTATTCGCTTGAAGCGAGCATTGGTCGAAAAACGCCCAGAATATGCTGTCAAACATGAAACCGTAACATTCCACCGTTGCAAAGCTAGGCCAACTGTTGCAATACCTGTTAAAAACTATTTAGAAAGAAGTGGTTGAGTACTTTTACCTCACCCACCTTATAGTCCAGACCTTGTCCCGTTGGACTAATATTTGTTTCGATCGATGCAGAATGCTCGCTCTGGGATACACTACACTTCAGTACACATAATTCAAAATTGGCTTGATTCGTTCGTGGCCTCAAAAGAAGAGCAGTTGTCCATATGTTGCCATGGAGAAATTCATATGTTGCCAGAAATATGGGAAAGGGTCATTGCTAACAATGACCAATAGTTTGAATATACTTATGTTGTGCAAATGTTTCAAATTTAAAGCTAAAAATTGAAAAAAATCCCGCATTTTTACGTCACAAAATTATTAGCGACAGACGAGTTTCTTTTGAAAGTCATTGGCGATAAACAATTTCTATTGAAGTTCAAAGGCGACAAACAAGTTTCAATAGAAAAATACTTAAAAATTTCTCTAAAAAATATTGGCGATAAACAAGTTTATACAGAAAATTATTGGTAGCATTCTATTTTTTATAAAAAGTTCTAGCGGAAAACTAGTTTCCACAGTAAATCATTAATGACAAACAACTTTGTTTTGGAAATCATTGGATACAAAGAAGTTTCTATATAACATAATTAGCAACAGGCAAATATATAGGCGTATTTATTGAATTTCCCTTATTTTCTTAAGCCTAACAAGAGGTACTAAAATCTTATAATTAAAATTATAACTAAATGCTCTCAGACGGGATCCTTGATGGACAAATGGACTCCATCTTAGCGGTGTGGTGGATGGGCTCTATGAAACCTTGATATTGTTTGGATCGTGCTAGAATTCTTGCAAGCGGCTTCGTGTAGTTTTGTAATTTTATAGTATATTTTTTCACGGTTATTCTTGAACTCATCCTTAACTAACGGCACGTGTAAGTCTCTATGGATGTTCTCATTTCTTATGATCCATTGTGAACCCGTCAAGGTTCTAAGAATTTTTGATTGGGTCCTCTATATAAGTTAAATCCTGGAATTACTGATCATTCTCCACAATTGGATTCCATATGTCCAAATTGGATTTAAAACAATTTTATACAGGATGACTTTATAGTCAAGGCTTAATTTTGATGTGTCTTTGATTAACGAGTGAAGGCTAGAGGCTGTTAACTACATGTGAAGTCTCTTGGCTTTTATATGACGATGCCAAGTACATCGTCTATGCAAGTGAATACCAGGATATGTAACAGTATCTGTCTGTGGAATGTTATTTAATATGATAGGTGGAGTAAATGTAATATGTTTACTTTTGAGTTCATTTACTTATATTCTCCAATTACTCAACCATATCTCCACTAGTCTGAGATAATTGGCTAATTCCGTAGAAGCTACCTCTGCATGGTAGCTAAGTATTGCCGTATCATCAGCGAATGTCGATATGATAAATCTATCCCTCACAGGCTAATCAGAAATATGTGGCAAATGAAGTGTTGGTGCGAGAACACTTTCCTATGGAACACTAGGTTTTATTTGGTAAAATCCTGTTACATAAGCTCAATATTTCACTCAAAAAACACGGTCTGCTATGTATGACTATAGCAATCCATGCGTATTTGGTGGCAGCATACATTTAATTTTGTTTATTAACCGCTTATATCATACCTTGTCTTTTTGGCCATTGCCCAGGCCATGTCCAAAAAGATAACACAGTATTTTTTGTTTTCAAAAGATTTTCTTTTCTCTCCAGTTAATCGATTAACTTGCTCAATGGTTTCATGTTTTTCAATAAAACCAAATTGATGAACTGGAATAACATTTCGTTTACTTTCTCAAATAACTTTGATAAGAAGGGCAGTAGACTAATAGGTCTGTATGAAGATGGCATTTTTAAATCATTTCTTGGCTTAGGTATCGTTATAATCTGAACAATTTTCCAATTTGTTGGGAAACTGCACGATTATAGCTATATTCGGTAGATTTTTTATCATGGAAGTTGTAATTTTGCCATATCCTAGAGATTTTTTCGTATCTATGTTATTTTCGATGACTTTTTGAACGTCCTTGGGACTTACTCTGATTTGATCATACGTTGACTTATAAACTGGAGGACTTTCCAGCCCAAAATTATTGTTGGATGGATTTGGCTTAAAGACGTTATTCAGGTGCTTGGTAAAAACTAATGCATTGCTTGCCCAATCAGCTATTCTCAACGGAGTTTTTTCCTCTATCGGAGGTTTGGCAAAAAAATTGTTTATTTCAAAATTCATTGGAGAATAAAAAGTTTCTAAAAAACAATGGTGACTAGCAAATTTATATGTAAATAAATGGTATTAATGACAAAAATATGTCAGAAACCGAGGTTCTCCTGGTTTTTTTCTTCTCAGCCATTTGTTGGCCGAATTTAAAAAGCAACCGAACCTGGACTGTAGCCGATATATTGATGTATGGCTTGAGTATGTAAGTTATTAGGGGCTTCGGAAAGTTGATTTCAACATACATACGGACAAGGCTATATCAACTCCGCTATCCATAATAAGAACAGTAAAAACCATTTTACCTGAACCTCTTTAATCCATATAATCCAAAGTCGAAAATACCGTTCAAATCTATGAGGAGAAGGAGGAATCAGTGCAAAACCTTCTTTGTGACTGCCCGGCCTTGCAAGAACGTAGCCTACTACATCTTGATAGAGCTGTTTTTCATGATCTGGACTGTCTCATAGATTTGTCACTAATAAACCTAAACAAATTTATTAGAGGTACCGGTTGGTTCTCACGGGGACCACAGGAGCCACATTGTCATCAGAATTAGGGAGGGAAACCATACTATATTCATGTACGGTTTTCAGCATACGAGAAAAACTTTTTCTAAGGATACCACAATGGGCCACAAGGCCTTCGAGTGACCTCCCTAAATTGCAAGCAACCCAAGTAACTTAACCTATTTCGAATACATAAAGGGTCTTCCAATAGGGACTTCCGAACTTTGAAAGTTGATAGTGACCATATTGTTCAAGCTACGTACATCTAGGACAAGGCTATATCAACTCCGCTATCCATAATGATCAAGAATATACCTTATGGCTTTACGCAAATGAAAATTGTAGAAATTACAAACGGAATGACACACTTATTCTTGCCACTCCTGGTGAAGGGCGACAAACAAGTTTACAAGAAAATCCTTGGCGACAAACTATGTTCCATATCAAATGACTTAGGACCAACAAGTTTCTACAAAAAATATTTAGCGAAAACCAAGTTTATATAGACCAACATTGACGACAATTAAGGATTCTCTTAAACAATTTTAAATCTCCCATTTATTTAGCACTCATTTAATCTACCATCCTTTAAACAAACTCACAATTTAATCTACTTTAAATAGCCCTTTTTCACACATCAATATTTTCACTAAAATAGTTTTGAAACACTTTGCTTATATCATCATCCATTAATTCTATAATAACAACAAATTTGTTTAACATTATAGGTTTTTCCGATAAATAGAAGCAAAGCGAAAAAAAAGCAAACCTAATGAAAAACCCACTGCCATTATTTACACAATTCTTGTTGCAACACATCAAATAAACCAAACACACACACAATTTTCTATCTATCTCCATACACATAAAAATCATTCTGTTCTAAATAAACCATGCGACCTATCAAACAATTCAGACCTACAAATAAAACTTTACAACCCTAGAGTCAACAAATCAATGCATTTTATATGGAACACCTCTATCCAGCTAAAATAGAAAAAAACGAGACTTTTACACACGTACTTGTATAAAATGACAAATGGCAGGGGGAAGGTTAGCTAAGGAAAATATAATGAAAAAGGAGAATATTTTTTTTTATAAAAATATGCTTAGAGAGAAGGGAATTGACACAAAACTAGTCATGTAGGGAACGCTTCTAAATAAGTAGTTATAATTCTTTGTATGAAAGGACCTACCTCTTTTACCCTCTGTGGAAGGTCCATTTAATCTATAAGATTTGATTAGTATAGCAAAAATTGTACATTTCTCGAAATATGCTCAATTCAAATTCCAGCTAAATTATTAAGGCAAATTAATAAAATTCTCTAAATGTTTAACATTCATTGAAAAATTCCAAATTATTTTTTCGAACACCTTCCCCTAGCCATAGAGTGGTTGCATCAAAATATAAAATTTTCGAATACTTTCGTAGACCTCACAACCTCAAAAAAATGTACATACGTATGTATACTCGTACTTGTCTATATGCAAACATACGTGAATTTACACGTATTAAACATGACATATAGCACTTCAATATTATAGACATATATAAACTATATATAGCTGGAAAAACTACAAAAAAACATAGATACAATTTCTCACAGTTATTCATACGTAGACAAGACTAAATTTTTGATGTATTTGTTGTAGTTTTAAGGAAAAACCTTCACATGCCAATAATATAAATATTTAAACAGTTTATAAGTATGTGAATTGTGAATAGTAGAATCTATGGAACTTGAATTGCATACGTTGTACACTAAGGTGGCCCTTATTTTCCATGTCATAGAATTTTTTATGATCCCAAAGGACTAAAATTATTAGAAAACAAATGCAGAAAATTTAATCAAAATCGGATAATGTGTAGAGGTTGCATATTTCATTTAAATTTTCGCAAAAATATTCCAATTATACTTAGATGTACATATTTTTTGTCATCGTTTTTAGAACTTAATGCCAAAAAAGCATACAATTTCAGGTACTTATCTGAAATCCCACAAATTTTCAAGAACTTGAATAAGTTTTTGTCGATTCTAAAAACAGCTATATGATTATTAAATATTCAAATGTTAACGGTTGTACCTATGTACATTTCGTATCCTATTTTGTAATATTTATTTTCAGATTATTTCTTTGGATTAATAATTTACGTGTCCGCAGTTTTATATTTTAAAATATTGCTAACCCTTGTATATCTTGGTCACAACTGGTTAATACATAAAATTTTGATCTCTGCTCTAAAAGATATTAAAAATATATGAATACATGAAATCTGTTAGTTAATTTAAATTGTCGTACTCTGTTATGCAGTGAACTTAAGAACAATAAAAACCTTTTTACCCGAACCTCTTTAACCCACATTAATCCAAAGTCGAAAATACTGTTCAATCGATGAGGAGGAGAATCAGTACAAAACCTTCTGTGTGTCTGCACGGCCTTACAAGAACGTAGCCTACTACAGCTTGATAGAGCTGTTTTTCATGATCTGGACTGTCTCAGAGATGTGTCACTAATAAACCTAATCAAATTTGTTAGAGGTACTGGTTTTCACGGGGACCACAAGAGCCACATGGTCATCAGAATTAGGGAGGGAAACCATACTCTGTTAATGTATGATTTTCAGCATACGAGAAAAACTTTTTCTAAGGATACTACAATGTGCCACAAGGCCTTCGAGTGACCTCCCTAAATTGCAAGTAACCCAAGTAACCTAACCTTTTTCGAATACATAAAGAGTTTTCCAATAGGCACATCCGAACTTTGAATGTTGATAGCGACCATATTGTTCAAGCAACATCTATCAAATTGGCTGTCATTTATTCAGTTTGTTTTGCAAATCACCATTGACGGATATAGCGTTCAACAACAAATTTTTGTATCAAAATGGATCTTCTGTTCGTTTTTCATCAAAAAACTCATCTTCAACCATGAGGTCCGTTGCTGGATGAATGCGTATCCATTCAACAAACAATATTGTCGAATTTGAGACGATACCAATTCCCATGAGATCCAAGAGTGTCCAATGCATGCCGAAAAGGTCACTGTTGGGTATGGATTTTGACCTGGCGGCGTCATCGTTCTATATTTATATGAGAACTATGTTGGCCAGGCCATCTCCGTCAATGGTGTGCGTTATAAGTTGATGATTAGCAACTTATTTTAGGCTGAATTGGATATTATGAACACTAACGACATGTGGAGGGCTCTATGTGACACACAGCTCATTGGTCATTTTGCACGAGCTATTTGAGGGCATGCTCATCTCACATGGTGAAATTGACCAGCGATATCATGCGATTTTACCCCTGGAAAGATACCAATCTACATCAGTTTCAATAGCGTCCAATGCATTCCTAAAAAGTCAATTTAAGTTGGTGGTTTTTGATTCATCGGTATATATTTCTTTGAAAGTGACCATCACCGACAACGGCGACCGCTACAGGTCGATGATTACCAACTTATTTTGTCCTGAATTGAATGACAAGCAAACCAACGTCATGTGGTTTCAACAGGATGGCTCTATGTGCTACGCACCTCATGCCACATTGAAGTCATGCTAATCTCGCGTGGAAGTGATGTGAACTAGCCACCGAGCAAGTGCGATGTGATCCCTTTAGACTTCTTCTTGTGGTGGTTTCTTAGTTGGCTTGTCTATGCGAATAAGCCACAAACCACAGCGGCCCTCAAACCCAATATAACCCAATACATCGGTCAAATTTAACCTGAGTAATGGAAAAATGCACATTTTGGTTGCACGCAACCCAGCGAAGACACTTCTGTCATGTGCACAATGTTATATTCCGTACATAATGACATTGATAGACATGTCAAACGAACAAAAAGTTTCGATAATATCTCACACATTCGCTGTTTTATTTAAATTTAAAGATAGTAATCGCTTAATGAAAGATATTTTATAAATTAAGCTATTGTTACGAAATTGTATTATCTATTTGACTTTAACGGTCTGTTTGCCACATTTAGCATTTTTATAGTAATTTACCTCAGTAGAAACACATTGTTATTAACATTATAACTTTACAAGTTGTCATGTCATTAACTGTGAAGCAGCTTTAAAATCTCTAGATGATCATTGTGGAAATAAAACATTCTAGTATTTCCGTTAGATTATTCATGAAACTTCTAGAAAAATGTGTTGTGTATTGTACAAATAGTAACAGCGAGTTGTGAGAGAGATAAGTAAACATCAACTGTATTACCATTCTTTTTATAAAGTGTTTGTATTAAAAAACAGTGACTATTTAAATTGTTGTATTTATTTTAAAACTACTGATCGCTTTTATTTCCAATTAAAAGTATACGGTTTGTTTAAAGGAAATATTAAAGGCAAATTGTTCTTAGTATAGAAAAAATTGTTTTATTATTAATTTTGGTTGCCGATTTTGTAGTTTAACCTTAATAATGGTCTAACTGAAATGCAGAATTAAATTGATTTTAGCTTGTCATAAATTCACAAGGTTTTCTATATGTCTTATTGTCATAATGTCCTAATATTTCACGACTCGGCGGCTCGGCTTATCTGACTCTTAGGCGTTAGGTATAACATGATAGACCTTGTGAATTGACCAATTATATTTTAAATAGTAATACAAATGTTAGACCTTGGAAACAGTGAAAATCAAAGAACTGTGTTATAAGGGCCACCCTATTTTACACTCATCATAAAAACTGCATTACAGGAATATGGATGGAGAACTTTTACTCAGTCTTACATAAATGCATTTACATACGTGTGTATATCTGTATATAAGGAATACCTAAAAACTGGAGTATAAACTGAATTATAGTAATTTAGATAAAATGTGTGTGTGGTTCCTTTAAATTGTACAATTTCATAAAATAGACGCAACATTACTAAAATAGTTACTCCAACCAATCACAGTGTCTACACAGAGAGGTATAAATATGACACAAATGACAGACTGTAGTAGTAAGGCATTAAAGTATGTATGAAATCATAGGGAAAATGTAAGTAAAATATTCTGTCGATACGAATGTATGTATTTAACCTAAGGGTTTTTCCATTGTTGTTGTATATTGTATAATATTTTATGGGCCAAAGTGCGGTGTTCTTCTAATAAATACGTTTGGTATGACATTTAAGAGGCCTGTCATAAAGTAGAAAAAAAGTCATAAAATCTTTTTTTATAGATAAAAATTAAACAAATAAATAGAAAAAAGAGCTGGTAAAAAATCAATGTTTATGCAATTAAAGTTATTAAACAATTAAATGATAAAACACAGATAATCATATGTGTCCATTCTGGTAAGAAAAAGAAAGGTTGTCAATAGAAAACAAAATATACTTGAAGTCTAAATAAAATTAGTATAAGTTAACATTGATATGATTCAAGGAGACTTGGGTAAGGTGCTACAACTTTATATGGTTTTTTAATAATCTACAATTTAGAAAGAAAAGTTGTCTAATTTTCCCATACGGGTTTCTTCAGCAATCTTCACAAACATTATTAAATGTAAAAGGAATATCATGGATCTCCAAATATGAAAAGAAATTGGCGATAACTATTTATCTATTATAGTTCTTAAGTTATACGGTTTCGATAATCCAAGTTTTAAAATTGCTGCCCTTTTTTTATAATAGCGAAGACAATATATGACCAATTTCACTAAAATTGTGGCAGTTAGTTAAACAATTACTCTCTTCTTCCTAGAAAAAAAGTTTATTAAGGAACTGATGATGGTTTTATATCTGTTTGAGTGAATTCATAACAAGGATTACTTTCAACAGAAAACCTTTAAAATATACCAAAAGGGGTTTCCCAAGGCAGTTCTGAAATTAATTTATTTTCTATCGAAATTTTTAATTTAAAATCCCAAAGCTAGGTTTCCAAATGGGCAAAAGTTTTAAATTATATATTATTAAAAACAAAACATTCATATTAAGGACTGAGATCGAAAAATTCCTAAAATACGTTTTTCATAAAACATTTAACCAAGTATTATTCGATTTTTTTTTTTGATCAAGTTACCTTTGTAAAGCATGTCAGTTATTATGTTTAATGTCAATTATGTTCATTTGTTGTTAATCTGATTAAAATGAGTGGCGAGAAAAAAGTGTGTACTAAAATTAATAAATATTTTCAACAAAACCAAAACTTGGTCCTACAAAAAGTTGGCCAAACAATCAAAGGTCTCCCGTCAAACTGATTGCAATGTTATTAAGCAGTAACGGGAGAACTTGTCCGTTAATAGAAAACCTGGTTCATGTAGAGGGCATGGTCCACATGGTGTTTCTAAAGCCAGTAAATAGAAAGTATTTTCCAAAGAAATCCCAACATCTCTCGTAGGAAAGCAGTTCGATTAGCTCAGTATTCGGACTATTTAGTGCGAAAAGTTAAAGCCAATGCAAGTTTAAAAATATAAAAGGATTATAAAGTTCTTGATAGGAACTCTACTAAAAATTTAGAGGTCAAATACAGAGCACGTAGTAAAATTTAAGTAAAATTTTATATAAAAAAACATACCTGCAGCTCCTGGGACAATTACTTATGTTGCAGATGCTCGAGGGAATGTTGAGGAAAAGTTTAGGACCCAAAAGCAGACAAAATTTCCCATAAAGTTCTTGGTATGACAATGCAGTTGCGGCAAAATAAGCAAAACATTTCTTACAAATAGCTCTATAAATACCGAAATTTACATCAAGGAATGTTTAAAGGGATGCTGCCATTCATAAGACTTCTTAATGTGTCCACTTATTTTTGGCCTGATTTGGCACCCTGCCACTATGGTAAGAAAGGTCTTGAGTGGTAAAAGAACAATAATGTGGTATTTGTACCAAGAGAGGCAAATCCTCCAAACTGCCCGGGGCTAAGGCCAGTGGAGAGATATTGGGTTCTTATTAAAAGAGAATTGAAGAGCACAAAAAAGGTGTCCAAAAGTGTGGTAGATTTTAAAAGGAGATGACTACCTGGAAAATTCGTTATATCGAGATTTATTTTTTGAATAAGCTTTAAGCTGTGTGGCATTGGGAGACTGAATACGGTCAAGCATTTTTCCATCTTTTGTAGTTTTTATTTATTGTTCTTCGGGAGTTTGACATGGGGCATTAAATGATTCTACCATTAAAAATATTTACGTTTGAATAAATATCCATCACTGATAGTTTGATATAATAGTCAATGTTAAAATTTGATAGTTTGTTTGATTTTGTTTTATTTTTCTCAACATTTGTTATATCGAGTACAAAATTGTTTAAGAATTCGTTATATAAAGTAGTTAATGTTAAAAATTTTAACGGATTTACGTTAAAGTTTTTTTATACGTTTACTATAATATTCTTTCTGTCATTAATGTCCAGGCCTTACAATAAGTAATTAAATTTTAAGCTACTTATACACGGTTGTCATAAGTATTTTTATAAAGTTGTCAGAAAATGTTCAATAAATGGATAACAACCATATGTTTCAACATAAGTTCTCATGGTTGTGTTAACCATTTTCTTAGCATGTTTCTGACAATATGAAAACCGTGTATACGTAGCTTTAGAACTTAAAAATTATTGTTCTCTCAGTGGAGTGGTAAATCAGCTCTACGTAGCCTTGATCTGTTTTGAGTTACTGCAAGTAACTTTGCGTGCGGATTCGGATGAAGGTCCTTGATCAAAAGCACATATCTGTGGATGTTCTCATTTCTTATATACCACGGAGCTCCCGTCAGTATGATATCTATACTGGTGTTAGTAGCTGGTCCCCATATTTGGATTCCGTGTGTCCACAATGGTTTTAAGGCCGTCTTATATAGGATGACTTAGCAGTTCAGACTTAATTACGATTGATGATGGATTAGCCAGTGTAAATTAGAAGCTCTTAGATTCATGTGGAGCCGCTTAGCTTCTATGTGCCGACGCCAAGTAAGGCCCCTATCTAAATGAATACCAAGGAATGTAACGTGATCAGACAGTGGGATTTTCACACTGTTTAGTGACACTGGTGGACAACTTCCTCTCCTAAGTGAAAACGTTATATACTTATTTTTGATTTCATTTATTTGTATTGTCAAATTTCTACACGTTTGAGGTTTCCAGAAGCTAATTTTAAGTACAATCAGAATTAAGAACGTGTCATCTGCAAAGGTGGAAATGGTTAATTCTTTGAAATCGGGCAAAGCAGAGGTATATATAGTTAATAAGTACTACCCTGAGGTACATCAGCATTGATCGCTTGTCACATAATAGGTAAGAGTCTAGTATTTTGTGTGTACTAGAAGGTAGTAGGCATTTTATCTTGTGTATGAGACCTTTATGCCAACCTTGGCAAAAGCCTGAGCAACATCTAGAAATATTGCCGAACAGTACTTTTTTAGTTCGAAAGATTTTTGTATCTCTCCAGTTAAGCGGTTAATTTGCTCAAGATGCTCACAAAATCAGAGTTCAGAGTCTGTTTCTATGCGAATAGGTAGTTCCCCTAATACAAAATTATTTGTTGGGAGGTTTGGTGTTCCGTTACTTAAATGTTCAGCAAAAACTATGGCCTTATTCCCAGGTATCATCAGATTTTCTTATCGGACTTTAATCCTCTACTGGTGGCTTCCTATCTTTCTTTAAATTTACATAAAACAAAGTGTATGGGAGATATATTCGAAATGTTCAATTGTTTTGAAAGAAGTATAGTGCAAATGGCCGCTGCAGCTTCGCTGGCTGGAGTGCATACAATATGTCCAATTTCCATGAACGAGAAATGTTAACTATTTATGCTGTCAGACCAAAATCCACACCAAACAGTGAGCTTTTCGAAATGCATTAGCCGCTCTTGGATCTCCTGTGGATTGGTATCGTCCCAAATTCAACAGTTTTATTTGTTGACGTACCCATTCATCCCGAAATGAGCCTTATAAATGAAGATGATTTTATGAAATTTAGAGTCAGTTTCCAACAATTACAGGGCCCATTCAGCTAACGCACATCGTTGTCTATGGTCGTTTAACCTCAGTTCAGTTTTGTGCGGCGGTTTCAAGCCCAAGTTACGACGCAAAGTCATCTGCCTCAGATTCTATTCTACACCCTCACAAATAGCTGCGATGTTGTCGGTAGATCTTGGGTTTTGTCGTCGTACGGGTGTTGGTTTATTGTTTACTGAACCAGTGCTCTCAAATTTATCCACCAAACTGCGAATACTCTTCTCTGTGGGATGATTATGGCGACCATAAAATGGAAGAAGTACGCGAAATGCTGCCCGAACAAAATATCCATTTTGATAAAACAATTTTATCATTTGCACGCCTTGTTGAACGATATATCCATCCATGGTGATTTGACATAACAAACTGAATAAATAACAGCCAATTCGACGAAAGTAGCTTCAACAATATATACGCTATCAACTGTCGAAGTTCGGAAGTCCCTATTAAAGAAGACCCTTTATATAATACATATTTGAAGTTTCTCCAAAAACCCTATTTTAAGCACACTCCTCGGACAAACCAAATAGCTTTCACTGCGTACTGTACTGCAAGTTTTTTATTTAGATATGAATTGATCTAATGAATTCAATGTTAAATTTTCGCAATGGAATATATCCTGCTGAACAGTAACAATTCAGTATTTTCCTGGAGTACCATGTCATGCTGCAGATGCAACTGCATTAATTCTTCTATTGGTAGGTGTAAAAAGATATCTGCTACTAGAACCTGAATTTGTTTCCAATCGAATCGTCGTCTTATTTAGAGAATGTGTTTGTGCAATAAAAATAATAATTCTAGAGGAAGTAATGCCAGTTTCCTAAATGTTGTAGCTGTGTAATTTGTATGACTGAAAACAAGGAATATTTACTTCCTTTTTCTGGTATAAATCAAGTATTCTTACTTATTTAGTTAAACTTAAGTCATATCATTCAATCTTCTAGTTGGAATATGTTAATTCTAGTTTTATTTAATCACAGTTCTATGCACCTGCTGTAGGGTCCCTAAATTACAAATACATTCCTTGTTAAACCCTCAACCAACAGTGTGTGGTATACCCTTTACCATAATACAAACCTGTGTGTCATAATTCCTAGAAAAATAAAATAAAAAAAATCAACAACTACAAAAAATTTTGAAGTAAACTTGTGTTTTTGACACGTGCTTGGATTTCAAATAATTTTTTGGCCAAACAAATTGAAAAAGTAAGTAAGTACTTGCATATGCAAGTTTTCCTCTCTCGTTTACCTTTAGGGTTACAAAAACCCTAAATTTAATTGTGATAATGTTTTTACAAATAATAAATTATGATTTTTTTTTTTATTGTTATTCAATAATATTTCAATATGTAAATGCATACACAAACACAAGCCAATTGAAAATTCACCCCTGTTTTAATCGTACATGATTTTGTTTTTTTATGAAGAATTGTTTATTTGTTTTATATTCAATACAATTGTCTTCTTTATCTATTTGTGACTGTTTTTGTATTCTTAAATTATATTTGTATTGATATGAATGAATTATTAATAATAAATTTAAATTTATATGGTAAAATAATATTAAATTTGTTTAACAGGCACTTTTATTTATACACATTTTGTGTGACAATCTTTTATTTTAATTTTTTTTTTGGGAATAATTGATTGGAAATTTTGGGAAAACGTTTTGATTATAATTTACATTTTTTGTAAATGTTTGTAGAAGAAAATATATAGCAAAGAATTGTGTAAGACTGGCTGGTGGATGTCTGTCTATAGAGGCGTCAGTCTATCTATGTTTAGGGTCTCAATTGCATTGAGACAGGTGCCAGTTGTAAATATTGATTAATATTTCTTTTCTGTTTTTGGTAAATTGAAATATTTAATTGTTTTGCTAGGTACATATTTAAATTTTTATTTTAATCATGCAATTATTTTTTAGATATGATATAAAGGCGTATAAAATGTTCGATTTATTGAAGTTTTGTAAACAGTTTGTAGTTATTATAAGTTGCAGAAGAAGGTAGGAATGTTATTTGTTAAAATCAAAAGTAATTGCTTGATTTTGTACCCTTTAACACCAAATGGGAGCATGTAGTCATATAACACTTTCATGTACAAGTATTAATCCGAGATTTTATTAACTATATATCTTAGTAATTTCTAGAGCGATCGGGAGTGTGTATAAATCACGCTCAAGTCCAAAATATGCATCCAAAAGTAATAAGATTTACGTGATATTTTAATAATAATCCTAGTAAGTTTGGTATTGAAAATCAGACAAATCGCTTTTATAGAAAAAATATATTTTTTTATTTTACTTTTTTTTTCAAAAATCAAAAACTTTTTTGCTGATCTTAAGACATCGGTTTCAAAAGTTTGTGCACTTGACATGAAATCCCCTATATATAAATATCTTTAAAATGAATTCGGAACTGTATCTATTTCGTTTCGGTTTTGACAAAACTGCTGGAACCAGATCTATCTTGTGCCAGTTTTTTGAGCTGCGCCCACGAGAGTCCTCTGCTTCTAAGTTCAGTTTCGACTGATCTTCGCCAGGTAAATTGTGGACCCCTATATTTCTACATCCCTGGGGATTCCACTGAAAGTAGCCCTTAGCAATATCGGTTTTATCTTTTCTAATAGTATGGCCGATCTATTTCCCCTTTCTTCGCTGGATTTAAGTGTTAATAGGAAGCATGTTGCTCTTTTGAAGCAATATCGTTGTTATCTTTTCTAAGAGTATTTCCGATCCATTTCCACTTTCTTCGCTGGAATTCAATGTTAATAGGAAGCATGTTGCTCTTTTGAAGCAAATCTTGATTGCTTATATGCATTGGCCAAAATATTTTAATAATTCGCATTAATTTATCAATACTTGTAACTTGTTGGGGAGTGTATTAGTTACCATCCATGTTTCACTTCCATATAGTAGGAGCGACTTAACACTTGTATTACATATTCTCATCTTATGATTGTTGGATATTTGAGAGGACTGCCACACCATTCCTACAGAGGCGATTGCGTGGCGAGCTTTATTGATTATGCTCTTCACAACAGCATCAGCACCACCATCCGTACTTATAATTCTACCCAGGTAACTGAACTCAATATCTTCGATGACGTACCCATTAACAGTAATCATTTTTGTTTTTCGAAAATTAATTTTTAGACCATTTATTTTCTCTCAAATACCTGCTATAGCTACTAGTATTGAAAACCTGACAAATTTATATATAAACCACTAAGATATTGGCAAAGCAAAGTTATAGTCTAACTCTGAGTAAATGTTTAGCATTCTAGATATAGTTGTTCTAATTAATATAATTGTGACCACATCTATCATTTTCATATAGAACTCAATTCCTTTGCAAAACAAACTTATCTTTGTATAAATATTCTTTACTAAACTAACAAATCAAACTTAATACAAATAACTCCCCCATTTTGTTAAACCATCACTACAAAAATCCGTTTATTTCTAAACATTTTTAATTTTCCAGCTTTTCTCTGCATATCAAACAAAAAAATTTTAACTCTCATTAAAAGATATGTTTGCAAAAATATACATGAGCTACAAACAGCAAAATCAGCTGCAAAATAATTGACGTTGTAAATGAATGAATTGAAAAATTTTACTAATTAAAACATCAATATAAACCAACATTAAAAACTGAAATTTACAGAAATTTAAAACAAAAATAAACAAACAATCAAATAAATAAATATCTACATACGTATACAACATATGAAAGAGTGCCTATTGTGCGGACAGACTCAGTTAAACATAGAAGCAAAGATCATTTCAATCTCAGGCACATGTTATAACATGCCTGCATGCAGTCATCATATGTATAGAAAATGTTGATGTTGGTCATGATTGTGGTTTTGGGAAGCAAATGATAAAATGTGTAGAAGAAAAAAACTGCAGAATAAATGTAGTGAAATACAGCATTCAAATAAACTGATTTTTATTACAGTTTATAGTTGTAACTATAACTAAAAGTAGATGTCACAGAGTTTTAAAGGAATGCATTCCTTCTAATCTCGAAACTGTTAAAAATAAACACACATTGGCGGAGAAGTTATAAAAATGTATGACTTCCCCGCCAATTTTGTTTATCAAATTTTAAAAATCTCTATATTGTGTTCTAAACCAAATTTTTATAATTTTATTTCATATTAAGAGTAATATTTATTTATTGAAAAATTTAAAATCAAAATTAGATGAAATTTTCTTTTTCATTTTTTATAAAATATTTTACGATATTTTCAAATCTTTTTTATTTTCTTATTTTTTTTTGTAATTTTATTAAATTATATATTTATAATTCTAAAGATAGTTCTAAAAAGTTATTTTAGAGCTTAACATAAGAGTTTGTATAGTTGCAAATAAACAAAATTGGCAAAGAAGTTATAAAAATGTATGACTTCCCCGCCAATTTTGTTTATCAAATATTAAAAAATCTCTATATTGTGTTCTAATTCAATTTTTTATAATTTTATTTCTTATTAAGAGTAATAATTGTTTATTGCAAAATTTGAAATCAAAATTAGATGAATTTTTTTTTTTTAATTTTTTATAAAATATTTTACAATACTTTCAAAATTTTTTTTTCTAATTTTTTATTTTTTTAATTGTATCAAATATTATACTCATAATACTAAAGATAATTTTAAAAAGTTATCTTAAAGCCAAATTTAAGTGTTTGTAGAATTTTAAGTAAACAAAATTGGCGGAGAAGTTATAAAAATGTATGACTTCCCCGCCAATTTTGTTTATCAAATTTTAAAAATCTCTATATTGTGTTCTAAACCAAGTTTTTATAATTTTATTTCATATTAAGAGTAATATTAATTTATTAAATAAATTAAAATCAAAATTAGATAAAATTTTTTTTTAATTTTTTATAAAATATTTTACGATATTTTCAAATTTTTTCTAATTTCTTATTTTGTTTTTTTTTTTTTGTAATATTATTAAATATTATATTCATAATCCTAAAGATAGTTCTAAAAAGTTATTTTAGAGTTTAACATAAGAGTTTGTATAGTTGCAAGTAAACAAAATTGGCAAGGAAGTTATAAAAATATATGACTTCCCCGCCAATTTTGTTTATCAAATTTTAAAAATCTCTATATTGTGTTCTAAACCAAATTTTTATAATTTTATTTCATATTAAGAGTAATATTTATTTATTGAAAAATTTAAAATCAAAATTAGATGAAATTTTTTTTTTTTAATTTTTTATAAAATATTTTACGATATTTTAAATTTTTTTTTATTTTCTTATTTTTTTTTTTTTGGAATTTTATTAAATATTATATTCATAATCCTAAATATAGGTCTAAAAAGTTATTTTAGAGTTTAACATAAGAGTTTATATAGTTGCAAATAAACAAAATTGGCAAGGAAGATATAAAAATGTATGACTTCCCCGCCAATTTTGTTTATCAAATATTAAAAAATCTCTATATTGTGTTCTAAATCAAATTTTTCTAATTTTATTTCTTATTAAGAGTAATATTTGTTTATTGAAAAATTTAAAATCAAAATTAGATGAAATTTCTTTTTAATTTTTTATAAAATATTTTACGATATTTTCAAATTTTTTGTATTTTATTTTTTGTAATTTTATTAAATATTATATTCATAATCCTAAAGATATTTCTAAAAAGTTATTTTAGAGTTTAACATAAGAGTTTGTATAGTTGCAAATAAACAAAATTGGCAAGGAAGTTGTAAAAATGTATGACTTCCCCGCCAATTTTGTTTATCAAATTTTAAAAAATCTCTATATTGTGTTCTAAATCAAATTTTTATAATTTTATTTCTTATTAAGAGTAATAATTGTTTATTACAAAATTTGATATCAAAATTAGATGATTTTTTTTTTTTTAATTTTTTGAAAAATATTTTCGAATATTTTCAAAATTGTTTTTTTTTTTTGTATTTGTATTAAATATTATATTCATAATCCTAAAGATAATTGTAAAAATTTATTTTAAAGTTTAAGATACGAGCTTGTATAGTTGTAAATAAACAAAATTGGCAAGGAAGTTGTAAAAATGTATGACTTCCCCTCCAATTTTGTTTATCAAATTTTAAAAAAAGTCTGTATTGTGTTTTAAATCAAATTTTTATAATTTTATTTATTTTATATAGTTATAATTATGTATTGCAAAATTTAATAACAAAATTAAATAAAATTAATTTTATTTTTTTAAATTTATTTCCAAACATTACACAAAAGCTTTTTGTTGTATTGTGTATATTATATCCAAAAGAAAAGTTAATTAAACTGGTTTGGAGCCTAAGATATGAGTTTGATAATTTTAAATATATCAAACACCAAGAACCAATCTCGAGATTAGTTTTGTTTTACATCCCTATCATTTAGGTTGCAACTGGAACAATTTTGTAGAACAAACCAAAATTCTAAATTTTCATTTATGAATTAACACCTTTAAACCTAATTTCATGACTAATAAATACGTCTGTGCAAAAGAAATGTGTTTAGCGATAAATAAAGCATAGTTGAAATATTTTCCCAGGTTTTTATTTTAAACGAAAACTCCAACACACATATTCACTTACTCACATACATACTATTTGCCCCATTCATACAATATTTTCCTTTAATATTAGAAATAATTATTCATTCATGTTGAAAAATGTGTGTATGAGTGAGTAGTGGTCGGTCGCTGCTGAACATTTAACAAACCATGTTTAATACGGAAATTTCTTTAACAAAAAGCTTTACATATTTTTGTTTAGCTTCAAATGAAAAACCATGGAAAACCTCTGTCCATGAACGTCCGTCCCAACCAACCACACATGTGCAGCAGCGGCTAATGCTGGCTGAATGGCTGGCGCTGATGATTACGAGCACAACAAGATGTATGATGTGAAAATTGCTTTATACTTTGCATGTCTACCACAATTTATGTTGATTTTTATTATTAACATGTTGATTTAAATTTTCTTTAGACTAAAATTTCTATTGTTTTGTATTTAGCAAATAATATAAGTAAAAGAAAAAAATTGAAATGTAAATGAAAGTCATTTAGAAATTAGAGGAATAAAAGCAGGGGTATATCTACAACCAGGCGGTATTACTACTAAAAAAATATATAGCAAACCCGATAAAGAATAACCCAAGATTTTCACTTTAGTTTTATGTACGTTGTATTTGAAAAAAAAATTATACTTTCATTTATTACCTGCCATCACGTTCAGTCTAAAGATAATTGATTTTTCGTTTTTTTTATTTTTTAATTTTAAACTTTTTTTTTTTTCAAAAAGAACCTGTGTATGTTCAAGCTGTGATATGAAGTGCATAGAAAACACCGTTAATTAAACATGAACAAAAATGTAAATGTTTACATTTATTAAACAAAAAATTATGATTAAATTCTGTTAAAACAGTTTGCTGTAATAAAAATATTGAATAAAAAAAAAAAAAAAAAAAATTACACATAAAACACTTGTTGAAATTTATACTTTCGCCATCACTAAAGTAGTTTAAAGTGAAAAACACACATTTAGTTCATGTCTGTTCTAGTTTTAATAATTTTTTTTTTCTTTTTTACATTTTCATACAAAACAGCATTTAATGAACTATGTAGTGGACTGATCTTTATCCAATATATGAGTAGTTAATAGTGTTTTGTATGTTTATTCGAAACAGTTGTGCGGAGGTAAAAAGCACAAAGTGGAAAGTGATATAATAGTTATTGTTTTGATGTTTCACAAAAGAAATGTTATCCCCCACATCCTCCTTATCTTCTTTAGACATTTGAAAAAAATTTAATGAAAACGCATTAATTTATTAAAAATATTATTTACATCGAGATATTTAAAAATAAACGTTTCTTACCCATTTGTGTGGTTTTTCACACATATGTAATTTCTATGTATTTTGCACTAAAAACATAATTTTTCGTCTGAAAATCTGCAGTATCTGCCAAAAAGGTATATTATGTAAGAGTACTCATAACCGAAATGTTTAAGTCAAATGTGTTGAAGATAAACTACTTTAATAAAAAGCAAATACAAAATATAAAGAAAAATATTTTATCGACAAATTTTGTTACTTGTGTAAAATACATAGATATACCATATGTGTGGAAAACAACACATGAGGGAAAACAATGTAAGATGTATTTGAGGACTAAGAAACTTTTTCTAAAACTGTTTTTATTCTACAAAAGCCAAAATGTTTACTAATTTTTTATTAATTTTTACTTTACGTTTGTTTAATGCAATATTTGTTTAAATTTCTTACCAATTTTCCCTAAACAAATTTTTCTTCTTAAAAATACTTTTGTCCGTTGTGCTACTTTCGGCACCTCAACTGTTCATTTACACACACTCATCATACTTTAAGCAAACAATGCAATTTAAACTCATACACATTGTGTTGACATTTATGTCAGTCCCTTCAAATTATTTCTGTTGACGGTTTTTCTCATTTTGGATTCTTGTTGAAAATGTCAACGGTTTATATTTAATCGGAAAAAAATGCTATTTGTTATCACCAGTTTATCGATACATTTTCACTCCAAAAAACTCAAATACACGCAAACACGCACTACGCCCCACAACTACCCAAGCAGGGCTGGATAATATAAGAAATTTGTGTTTTGGAAAAAAAATAATTTGATTAAAATTTAGAACTGTAGAACAATAAATTCGTAAAGATATTTTTAAATTTTTATTTACATTACCCATAAAACATTAGCTCGACACCATTACCGAAATAATAGCAATTTTCCTTAACGCTAATATAGTCGAAAATACAATTTTGTGTTTTCCAAAATTGATTTTATATACATATTTAATCATGGTTGCAATTTTCATGTAAATTCATGTTAGCAGTCGGTCAAAAATTCCCAACCACTTCACTTTAAGTACTTTTTTACATGTGTTGCAACATGTGGCCGAGTTTTGTCATGATTGAATATTAAAATTTCATGTCTGGCCGCATATTCTGGGCGATTTTCGTCCAATGCTCACTTCAAATGAATTTGTTGTGTTCGGTATGAGTTCCCTGTGATGTTCTGGCCAGATTTCAGCAGCCGGAATTGCTGATTGAGTAGCTCCCAATGATTTAACAACCTCCTGTTGATTTGTACAACATTCTTCATGGAGTAATTCCTCCAATTCTTGTTCTTCAATCTTTTTGGGCTGGCCTGGGCGATCTTTGTCTTCTGTGTCAAAATCACCACTTCTGAACAGCACAAACCATCTCTCGCACATGAAGTCAATGTAACACATTCGCCGTAAGCTTTGGTGAGCAATCGGTTTGCTTCAGCGGCACATTTTTTCAAATTAAAGAAGTTAGGCAAAACCTCCCGCGTTTTGCGTCATATGCGCTTTGTTGGTACAAAGTTTGAAATTTTTGAAGCAAAAAAACTAAATTTTTTACACTATAATGTTCAATAACTAAGTGACAGGATACATACCGCGTTCGAAAGTTACGCCATGTATTGTATAGCTATGTCCGTCTGTCTGTTCAAAACACGCTAGAGCTCAAAAGAAAGGAGCTAGCTTCTACAAATACTCTCTGTTGATTAGGTTTGTTTGGTATTGAAAATGGGCAAAATTGGTCCATGATTTCACTCATCTGCCATACAAATGTCCTTCGGGAATACTGTTTGGGCAGTCATAATTGTTTTGATTATGCGGCAATCTTGAGAAAAATTTTGCACAAATTAGTTCTAAGTTCTCTAAAATTATACTGTAAAGTAACACGAAAATCGGGCAACATTTGTATGATTTATATTTGATTAGTCGAGCGTATCAAGAATGACACGTGAACCAACTAACCATATTTTGAATTCCCTGATTTCTATTTAACAATGTCACATATTGTAATACCACATAAAGTATTTTTTGCGCAGAATTAAGTAGAAATTCTGAATCTTAAATCACCATCCCTGTATCCAAACCCTTCCAACATATTGTCACCATATACTACTGCGAGCATACTACAACGGGATCTCTTATAATTCAATTGTTGCACTAAAACTTTTGGCTGAAGCTGATTTACGATGAAAGCAATTAATATGAATGTAGTTGCATGTATAAATGTTTGGAGATTTTTAGTGGATGAATGTATGTTTGAATACATTTCGCGTTCCAGCCAACAATTGTTTATGTGCGTGCGTGCTGCTCCAGGTTTATTTTTCGTTCTTTTTTTTTCATACTTGACGTATTGGTTTTTGTCGTTGCATGCTCTAGAACGTACGCATGTTGACTCTCCCTGGCTGGTTTGTTTGTTTCGCTGGCAATGGCAAAAGTACTCGAGTTGTGTATTTTTTTTTTGTTTTTTTTCAATTTTAATCACTCATTCATCTTGCATGAAAGTGCTTCAAATAATTTCTGTTTCTTGTAGTATGTTCCATAGTTATTTTTAATTTCAGTTTCGGTTTAGTTGTTTTGATTGTTTGTTTGTTTAGTTTATTTCGTTCGTTCGTTCGTTTTTTTCTTTATTGTTTGATTGTGTTAAATGTTTGTTTATAATTTGTATTTGTATTTCAACGGAAATACATTTTTAAGAACTTCAATGCGTTATTACGTGTTTTATTATTATTTTTTTTTTCTTTCAGTATTTGTGGTATATATTTTATGAGAAACGTTTGTTTCCTTTTATTTTTTATATACAACTTTCAAGGTGTTGAGTTGTGGATTTTTGTCATGAACACAGTTTTCTGCTCAGAGGGGGTTGTGTGGTTTTTGCAGTAAAATTCTGGGCAAATTCCAATAAAGATTTTTTTCTGGTTTTGTAGATTTTAAGTAAATATTGATAAAATTTATGATGATATATCAGTACGATTGTGTTTATGAGGATATATTGATGTGAATGGTAAATATATTTGAACTCAATAACAATGACCCTGAACAACGTTTTATGGAGAAGTTGTTTTTTGGGGGTATAATAATAATAAAATTTTTTCATCAATACAGACTATAAAATTTGTTTTTATTTTGAGAATATTTTATTTTTATTTTTTTTATTTTCACAGTTTACATATAATTCTTATCTAAAATATCATACCAGTAAAATTTTACTCCCATTATCTGCAATGAATTTAGCACATGATCAGTAAGTGATATTTGTCGGCGATGAGCGCAAGAGTGTCAATAATGGTGAGTGATTATATCTTTACTAATACTGAGGCGCCCCTTAGATTCCTAGATCATGTGTACATTACATCAAAAATTGCCTATGAATACCAGGAGTTTCTTTAGGATATAGCAAGCCATTTATCGGCAAAGGGACAATTCTCTGGCTGACGGATTTGAGAAAATCGCAATCACACTGGATCATATTGAAAGAAGTATTCAGATAGCCTTATCTCCCACTAATGGAAAGCTCTTAAACACACGAAAGTTATAAATCTTAGCTGTATAATGGAGAGAATTGACCACTCGCCTTGTTGGCTACAACTTTCTTACAATGACTTTTGGAGAAGCTGTAAGAATGAGATAAAAATTAAACTTTTTTTATTCCAAAAAATATTTAAAAAAAAAAATAAAAAATGGACATTTAAGATTATTTCAGAAGATCTCATTAAAATCCTTTTTTTTTTTTTGTTGAATTATTGAATTGTTATGTTTTGTTTGTTTTTTTATGTTTTTGTTCTTTTTATTAATAAAATACTTAAGTAAGTACACAAAATTAGTGGTTTTATTTTCAATTTAAAATTACAATATAAATTATTCGGTTAATCGAATAATTTAAAATTAACCGATTATTAAACGATTAAATCTAAACCCCGATTAATTATTTGCTCTATTAAATCAGAAACCCGATTAATTGAAAAGCCTAGTGATTACACATGATATATGGTGACTAGTACTTGGAAATATTTACAAAAAAATGTGTACTTGTGTGGTCTTGTGCAGGAGATATTTGTGTTGATTTTTTTTAGTTGTTCAGAATTTGAAACCAGGTAATTGTATGGTACTTATTTATATAGGGTGTACGACTTAAAACTGCGATATTTACAATAGATGGCGTATCTTTTGATCGCGGTTTTGGTTTTTTAATAACTTATATGTCAAGCGTATATAACTGTCATTTATTCTCACTCAGTTATTGAACATTATACTGTAAACAACAACGATTGTGCTAACAAAACATCTTATGTGGGAAGTTTTGCTTTACTTCTTTAATTTGAAAAAAAAAGTGTCGCTGAAGCACACCAATTGCTTACCAATGCATAGGGTGAATGTGTTTCATCAGTTTAAATGTGCGAGAGATGGTTTGCTCGGTTCAAAGTGGTGATTTTGACACGTAAGAGAAAGATCGCCCAGGCCAGCCAAAAAAGATTGAAAAATAAGAATTATATGCATTACTCCATGAATATTGCTGTAAATCTCAACAAGATCTGTCAAATTCATTGGGAGCTACTCAAGCATCAACTCTAAAATGTTTGCGAACAGCGGGATTCATCAAAAAGCAGGGTTTTTGTATGTTGGAAATGATGCTTGAACGCTTTAAAAGAAAATAATTTTTACGATAACCGGAAGCGTAACAGATAGTAGGTGAAGCCCGGCTCTACTAGCCGATTCGATACGAAAACCAAATATCCATGAAGCTAAGGTAATTCTCTGTATTTGGGCGGAGCAAAAGGGTCCTATCTCTTATGAGCTGCTGAAATCTGACCAGACCATCACAGGAAACCTGTAACGAACGCAACTGATTCATTTGAAGCGAGCATTAGCCGAAAAACACCCAGACTTTGAGGTCAGACATTAAATCATAATAATCCATAATGACAAGGCTCGGCCACATGTTGCAATACCTGTTAAAAAGTATTTATAATGAAGTTGTTGGGATACTTTACCTGAAGCGCTTTATAGTCCCGTCCGTGCCCTGCCCGACTACTATTTGTTTCCATCGATGCAGAACTCTCTCTCTAGGATACACTTCACTCTGGAACAGAGTATCATATTGGCTTGATTCCTTTTTGGCCTCAAAAGATGAGCAGGTACTACAACAAGACCTACTTCTGGATCCGCATCAAACTGTGATTTCTTTCTTTCAAATCCAACATTTTTAGCCAAGAAAAACTATTTAATTCCCATAATAAATACATATTTAGAGAAATAACTGATTTCTATTAAAAAATTAAAAAAAAAAAAAAATATTGAACTATAAATGATTCCATTTAACAAAATTAAAAAAAGTAAAATACTGTACAAAAATATTAAATATCAATAGTGTTTTATATCTGTCAATTTTTAACACAAAAACCCCAGAAATATTTCAACATTTCGAACAAAACAGAAATCTCCTGCTGATATTTAATACAAGTATCTTTTTTTCTAATTTTTTTTCACTTTTTGCGAAAAATAACAACGAAATTACTAACAGCTTTGTAGACAGTGTGTATTTATTTTTATTTTATTTTTTTGGTAGACAATTTTGTGGCAAATTTCATATAATAAACAAGCCAGAAATATTTTGACATTTAAGATGAATACATTGTTATTTGAAATAGCTTGTTTGCTATTATTATTGTTAAGCCAATAAATATATATAAAACTACAACACCAAAAATACAATATGACATTTGACACATAAACCATGTTTAGTTAAAAATAATTTTTTTCACTTTAACAAAGTATCAAATAAAAAGGGCAATTTTAATATTTATTATTTTTAAGTTTTTATTTTTTGGAATTCTTTTTTTGTATAAGTTAGGGATAGGGATTTGGTTTTTCTGTTAAATGTTTATTTATTTTTATTTTATGCTCGCTCTTGTTTACTTTTGGTGCTGGAAAATGATAACAGATTTTGTTTGATTTCGTTTTTTTTTTATATTGTACTTATGTGTAAACGATTTTTTTTTTTAATACATAAACCAAATGTAAATAAATTCATACGGGCAATAGTGACAATAAACAGCGTCAGTGCTTAAAAGGTGTTATAAATAAAATCCACAACATAATACTTAATGTAGCTGATAAGGGGCTGCAATTAAATGGGATTAATAGGTTTGTAATGAGGTCATGAATTTCTGCTAAATGTTGGAATATTCTTGAAAGTAGATATTGGAAAATCTTGGCCTTTTCATTGTGTTCATTTGTTTAATGTTTGTTTAAGATTAGCTGTGGAGTACCTTTAAAATTCGTTTTAGCCCATCTGTACACCTCTTTCTTTTTTGTGTAATGTTTGTAATCACTGTATGAGTCATAAAATAAAATCCATGTTGCACGCTCTATGAGCACGTTGGCTGTGTGATAAAGTAGACTTTATGGCTCCTAAAGTGTCAATATGAAAAAAAAAGAACTCTGATAACTGGGATTTTTCATGCTGGCTGTCTGTCTGTCTTTTCCCGATATAAATCCCTTTAGTAACATTAACACTACAATTTTTTATCGCCCAGTTTAATGTTTAGCAATACTATGATTTCTTTTATTTATTTACACTTGATTATTTTTCATATTTTATGTTGACTGTTACATTTTTCTCACCCTACATTTTTGTTTTATAGAGATTTCAGGGAAGACATTTTAACAGATTTTGTAATAAATTTTTAAATGGAAACAACCAAACAAACAACAATTTAATAAATAAATCAGGGAGTGGGTTATAACAAATTTATAAATAAATATAAATTTTTAAGAAAATTTGATTGGAAATTAAATATTCTTCTGGCGTTTATGTTTTCA
Organism: Calliphora vomitoria; assembly: GCA_942486065.2. Classification (NCBI taxonomy): domain Eukaryota; kingdom Metazoa; phylum Arthropoda; class Insecta; order Diptera; family Calliphoridae; genus Calliphora; species Calliphora vomitoria. Next base: position 11,289,938 of record OW818033.2, read on the forward strand.
TATTAAGGCGTTTTATTGATTGTTTACAAAAAAAAAGTAATAGAATTCTTAGAATTTTAATTGTTTATTAATGTTGTGGTGTTTCTAAAGTACTTAGAAAGAAACATTTATGCAGCTAAGTATTTACCATTTTATTGTTTAATTTGTTTTGTTTTGTTGGGCTGTGTTAAAGGTGTAACGGAAATTATTGATATTTTGTGTGGAAAATCTAAATTTGCCGTTAACATTTTTATGGCAATTTTATATATTTTCAAATAATCATCAATAAAATATTAAGAAACAATAAAAATACAGAATTAATAATGCCAGACAATAAGGCGTCTAACTGAAAAGCTATTAAAGTTTTAACAAAATAATTTAATTAATGAAATTATTAGGAATTTATAAGGTTTTATTAGCAGGTTAAATTAATGAAAACTAATAATATCAAAACTAAACAAACTAAAATTAATTATTGCATCAAAAAAATATATATTTTATGTTGTTAATAACATTTTGGGTGTATGATTTAAAAATACGGGATTAACAAGAGATATCGTAACTTTTGAAAGCTGCTTTTATTCTCACTAAGTTACTAAACATTATAGTTTAAACCACAAGGTTTTAGTTTTGCTTCGAAAATGTTGAATTTTGTGCATTACAAAACTTCATCTGCGGGAAGTTTTGCTTTACTTCTTTAATCTGAAAAGAAAAGCCGCTGAAGCAAAACGATTGCTCACCAAAGCTTATGAAGAATGTGTCCCATCGGCTTCAACGTGCGATAGATGGTTTGTGGAGTTAAGAAGTAGTGATGTTTACACGAAATAAAAAAATCACCCACACCAGCCAACAAAGTTTGAAGACCACGAATTAGAGGTATTACTCCATGAAGATTATTTTTAAACTCAACAAAAGTTTGCAAAATCATTGCGAGCTACTAAAGCACCATTTTAAAAACATTTTCAAACAGCAGGATTCATACAAAAGTAGAGAAATTTGGTATCATACGAAGTGAAGTCGAGAGATCTTGAAAGGCGATTTGGCATGACCGAAATGATAAATGAAAATCATTTTTCCAACGAATCATTACTTGCAATGAAAAAGGTATCCACTGCGATAACCTGAAGCGTAAGAAATCGTATGTGAAGACCGGCCAACCAGCCGAATCGACGGTAATGCCAACTATCTATGGCAATAAGATAATTATCTGTATTTGGTGGCAGCAAATGGCTCCTAACTATTATAAGCTGCTGAAATCTGACCATACAATCCCTGGGAACACATACCAAACGCAACTGATTCGTTTGAAATGAGAATTGGCTGACCCAGAATATGCGGCTAGACATGAAACAGCAATATTCCATCATGACAACGCTCGGCCACATGTTGCAATACCTGTTAAAAAGTATTTAGAATGAGGTGGTTGGGAAGTTTTGCCTTTTCCGCTTTATAGTCCTTCGATAGTTGCAGAACGCTCTGTCTGGAATACTCTTTACTTCAAAACAGAGTATCCGAAATTGACTTGATTCGTTCTTGCCCAAAAAAGATGAGCAGTTGATTTGGCTCGGAATCCATATGTTGCCAGAAAGATGGAAAAAGGTCATAGCTAACAATGTCCAATACTTAGAATATATTTGTTTTATACAAATTTGAGAAAATCCCTAAAAGACTCATTATTATTATCTACATTATTGACATAAGGTAAAGTATGTTAAAACTTTTTGCTAAACAAAATTGTTCAATATCTTTATCATAAAATCTTAACATGTTTAGCATTGTTTTTTTTTTTTTTTTTTCTTTATTTATTCCTCGAGTGAACATAGGACTTCAACAAGATATTTCCAATTTAACCTATTGTTCGCAATTATGTCTGCCTCCCATGATTTATTGATGTCAGCTAGTTCCTCTTTGTCTACATCCATGAGGGTTCAATTCCAGCGCCATTCTGGTCATAATATGAACTGGCTTTCATAATTTCCAATTTCTGGGTTATGCCTGTCTGTGTATGGACTCATTCTTTGGCCAAGCTTCACAGGTTTTCGTTTGTTATTGTGTTGAGCCAGTATATGCCTCATATAATGCGAAGGCTTTTATTTATAAAAACTTGTAGCTGCTGCCTGATCGATTCACTGGCCAATCATGTTTCACTTCTGTATAAAAAGGGTCGACTTGACACATGCCTTGAAAATACGGATCTTTGTTGTTCTCGTGATTTGTGGTGCCCGCCCTATATACTTTAGTCTGCCAAATGCACTTCTTGCTTTATTGAGCCTATTCGTGATGTCCCCATTAATGCCACCATTTGACGACATTTTACACCCTAAGTAGCAGAAGCAGTCAACGTATTTTAACTATTCGGTGATTGTCAATGGTGATATGAGCGTTGCTGTTGTTATGTAGGCGCATGACGAACGTCTTTTTTATATTCATTTCTAAGCCAACTCTTCTGGCTGACTTCACAAGATCGTTTGTTTTATCTTGCATGTCTGAAAGTTTATGTGAAATAAGGCAAATATCATCTGCATATTCTAAATCTTTCAGATGTCTTTGAAAACTCCACGCAATACTCCTTTTCTTTTTGCCCAGTTCCTCCATAAAACAGTTTATTACCACTGCAAAGAGTATTGGCGATAGAGGGCAGCCCTGTCGGACACCCATATTGGTCGTGAACGTATCACTAATTGTCCCATTGTGTAGAACCTGCAGTTTCGCATTGGTGTACATAGCTTTAATGAATTATATTATTTTGTTTGGCACTCCTTTCTTATTTAGAGCTAACCATATAGTGTTTCTATTGACAGCATCGAACGCTTTCTTAAAGTCAGGTAAAGTGGTGACTTCCATTCGAACGACGATTGATCTGTCTTGCTCCTGTACGCTACAGGGTAGTCCGAGTTCCTATGAAATTTGAAACATAATGGCGACAATTTGTTTAACCATTGCTAGCACAATTTATATAAAAATTCCCTTTAATGAATTAAAAATTCAAACACATATATAACAGCCATCCTACACTTTCCTATATTTCTAGAATAAATTACTTTCAATGAAAATTTACTACATTTGAAAATTGCAATAAATAAAAGGAAATCAATTATAAATAATTTCCGGGAAGAAATATCAAACTGTAATAAAAAACCTAATTACACCAACAAAAGAGAAAAAAAAAACACATCATTACTATAAAAAAGCCAACCAATAAATACACTTACTTACAATTTAAAATCAAAAAAAAAAAGTCCATATTTGAAAACAAAATACGAAATTAAAGTGTAAAAATCAAAACGAAATCATTAAAAAAGAGAACTGAAATACATATATATATTGACCTAAATAAATTAATGACTTTATTTTCTATATCTATCCGCACCTGATGGGTAGAAAAACAAAAACCCAAATGGAGGCAAATATAGAAAAAAACTAAAAATAAATAAAAGTATATATTTAAAATTCTGTAAATACGTCGCCACAACGTCTGGTAAAATGCAATTGAAATTATAACATTAATTTGGTACGTTTTTAATGATCTTAACGGAATATTGTTTAAACAAAATAATAAGTAATTTAAATATAATTTCCGTTTTGATTTAATAAACGTGGCTGTTGCTGGCTGTTGATCAGTAATTTTTAGTATTAGTAATACATAATTAATATGGTGTTAAAATTGAATAATTAAATAGAGGGGAAAATTGGTTTAGTGTTTGTTATACACCCTACATGAATTGCATATATAATAATATAAGCTAGCTTTATACTCAAGTCAATGCACAGTGGGTCCAATCACAAAATATATTTTCAAACAACTAGACAGATTTCTTTGGAAGGTGCAGCTTCAAAAAGGCTGGAATTTGAATTTCAGAACATTGTCTTAAGAGGTATCAGTTTTAGGTACTTTTGAAAAATAGCCTTTGAAAAGACTACTTTTTAAATGTTTATTGAGATCTTAGGTACATTCTTGTAGTTGATTGTTTCCTTGAATTTTGAACGTTTGCTACCTATGGACCTAAACAGGGGAAAGAAGGAGAAAAAAATAAAATTTTTTTAAGTTTTTTCGATTTTGATCTTGAGGATTAAGTTTTTTTGATTTTTTTTCTTTATGACAAGATCTACAACTTTGCATCAGAGAGTAAATCAAAATTCCTGAGAAAATTATCACTTTTTTATTTTTGCGCCTCCAAATCTTTGGTGGCCCATAAAAAAGTGCAATATTTTGACCAAAACTGGGAGACACTGGACTTTTGTTTGTTGATCTTTTATCACGTAGTGGTGTCCATATATGGTTATATTTCCATGACTTAAAAAATTACACACAGTGTTATTGAACATTATAGTGTAAAAACCAACGTTTTTTTTCGCTTCGAAAATGTCGAATTCTGTACCAACAAGGCGTCCTATGCGGGAAGTATTGCTTTACTTCTTTAATTTAAAAAAAATTTCGCTGAAGTACACCCCTTGCTCACCAAGGCTTATGATGTAAGTGATCCATCGGTTTCAACCTGCGAGAGATTGTTTGATTGTCCAGGCCAGCCAAAAAAGTTTGAAGATCAAGAATGAGAGACACTACTCTATGAAGACTGATCCCAAACTCAACAAGAGCTTGCGATCGTATGTGAAACCCAGATGAATCGACACAAAAGCCAAATATCCGTGGCACTAAGGTAATGCTCTGTATTTGGTGGGACCAAAATGGTCTTATCTACTATGAGCTGCTGAGATCTGGTCAGACCATTACATGAAACCGTAATATTCTATCATGACAATTTTCGGCCATATATTGCAATACGTGTTTAAAAGGTATTTAGAAAGAAGTAGTTGGTAAGCTTTACCCGCCTTATAGTAAAGGCCTTGTCTCTTCCTACTACTATGTATTTCGATCGATGCAGAACGCACTCTTTGAAATACGCTTCACTTCAGAACCGAGTAATCGAAATTGGCTTGATCACTTCTTGGCCTCAAAATATGAGCAGTTCTTTTGGCTCGGAATCCATATGTTGCCAGAAAGATGGGAAAATGTCATGTTGTACAAATGTTTCAAAATAAAAGCTAAAAATTTTAAAATTAACCCGAATTTTTAAGTCATACACCCAACATTTTTTTTTATTTTAAAGTTCGGACTATAGCTGGCTGCACCGAAATTACTTAACTTCGGTCCGAAATTATAGCGGAGATCTAATCCGATTATACTGAAGTTTTTAACACTTGAATTAATTCCACTCATAGCTTATAATCTTAGAAATAATTTTTTGAAATTAATAATTCAAATAAAGTGATTTAATTATATATTCATTAATTATACCCTTCACCACGAGTGCCAAGGGTATATATAAGTTTGTCATTCCGTTTGTAATGTCTACATTTTTCATTTGCGACACCACAAAGTATATATATTCTGGATCGTTACAGATAGCGAATAACTGACATACATGATTCACACATTAATATATCGGGCTCGGTTACTATTTGAAATCGAGAATGACTGAGATATAAGGAAAAAACCGGGACAACCTCTATTTTTGGCCTATTTTTGATGTATATCTCGATTACTAAGTCATAAATATATACAATATGGATATCTAATAGTAGATATTTCAAAGTCCATTGATACGATGTATATAAGGCTATATATAGTAAGTTGGACCTAGAATGGGTCAAAATCGGGAAAAATATTTTGTCATAAATTTGTTCACTAATAAATTAAAAACAAAATTTAAATTAAAGAAAAATTGTAAAAAACTTAAAAAAAAAATCAGAAAACAATTTGGGAAAAAAATTTTAAAATTTTATTTTAGAGTATAATTTGGTGAGGGGTATATAAGATTCGGCAAAGCCTAATATAGCTCTCTAACTTGTTTTTTATTTATCTTGAAATTCAATATTTTTGCTTTATTTTAACTTTTATATACCCTTGCACTCATGGTGAACCTTCAGCGCAAAAGTGGTGTAACCCCAAAATATTTACTTGGGAGGGAATGGGGATTTTAAATTTGGTAAATATTTTTTTTAATTTAATTTCTTTTGTAAAGATTTTTTAACTGTTTAATTTTAATTTATAAAAAGGTCTTGCAAATTAGCAATAGCTGTGTATTTTTGTATATATTAAGTTAATATTATGGATAAAATTTGGACAAGTTTATTAAGAAATCAATCAAAATACATAGTACAAGAGCTATTCACCATCTGTCTCATGATAATACACTCCATCCCTGACACTGTTGCAGCAATACCGGTTATTGTAAAAAGTATGATAAAGTGCAACAATTCAAGAAGATCCTTTTTTTCAGCTATGGTTGGCTATTTCAATGCATCTAGTTATGTTATGGTCACTGATTGCCTTTGTTTAAAAATGACTTCATTAAATAGAACATCTTCATTGTTAGAATACTTGTAAAAAATTTCAAATGTATGGATTTTATGGAATCTTAGCGGATGAACTTTAAACTAAACTGGTTATATTTTTTTCCAGCGATTTGGAAGAGATGAAATCACTTGCACTCATTCGTATTATCTTGAATTGTTGCCTTTTTCGAGCCGTTTTAATTACTGCGAAACGTATATATCTTTGAAATGTTTTATATTTTTTTATATTACACCAAAATCTTGGTCAACTGACCAAACATGTTTGGTCTATTTCTCTTATAAGCAAAGTCCTACTGACAGAACAATGACATCTTTATGTTTCTATTCTGTCCCCCACATTGTTGACACATGACTACTTTTTTAGTTGTCACAAAATGTTTGTAATACATTATTCCAGTACTCATCATAGGGGTAGGGGTTACTTATACCACTTATGCTGTATTACCTTGATATATTATGCTCTGTGCAAAATCGAGTTTTTCAGCTCCATCTGCTTTTGAATACCAACAGGTTGCTTACTCCACTTTTCCATTGATAGTTGGTAATGTAATGAATGTATGTAACACCAGAAAATCAAAAAGCACAAATTGCGGGTTACACCATTTTTGAGCTGATGGCCTCATATAGAAGTTTGTCATTCCATTTGTAATTTCTACATCTTTCATTTGCGACCCCATAAATTAAATATATTCTGGATCGTTCTAGATAGCGGAGTCGATAATAGCCATGTCTGTCTATCCGTCTGTATGTTGAAATAAACTTTCCGTAGACCCCAAATAACTTACAAACATGATTGATACATCAATATATCGGGAATTCTCCCGGCTCGAATGCTATTTAAAATCGAAAAAATCGGCAAACAAGTGGTTGAGATATAAGGAAAAAAACCTGAACAAACTCTATTGTTGGCCTATTTTTGATCTACTTATCTCTGGATTACTAAGTCATTAATATAGACAATATGGATATCTAAAGTCTATTGCAACGATGTATATAAGGCTAAGTTAGTTTGACCTACAATGGGTCAAAATCGGGAAAAATATTTTGTAACCTGAATTTTTTTTAACCAAAAAATTTAAAAAAAAAAATTACAAAAAAATTTCAAAAAAATTCAAAAAAAAAAAATTAGAAAATACTTTTTACAAAAACAATTAAAAACAACGAAAAAAATTTTTTTTTTAAATTTTATTTTAAGTATAATTTGGTAAAGGGGATATAAGATTCGGCACAGTAGAATATAGCTCTCTTACTTGATTTTATTTATTATTGTTCTATGCATGGTTTTCAAAAAGTGAGATGTTTATTGTAATTTCAAGTCAATTTCGCCGAAATAAAGCAACATAACTTAATTTGGAACCTACAAAAGTGTATGGGAAATTACTTAATCAAAAAATTATTTAATTGTCTCTATCTAAATGGGCTATTTGATTTGAATAAACAAAAATTTAATTTTTCAATTATGAATTAGTTATGAATTTTGTAAATCAGTTCATAAATATCAGATTATATATCAGTCATTACTAAACTACTTCTAAGTAATGCAGATAATATGTAGTAGTCATTGAAACTTAAGTTGTTTAGTGATTACAAGTGATTACCAAGTTTTTTTCTGGTTTGTATCTACTGGCAATTTAAAAAGTTTAAAAATTATGTTATTTTTTTACAACAACAAACCTCCTCTTTTATTCGAAAAGCTCCATTGTAGCGTGTTTTTCAATTCTTATTAATAAATTTAAAAATTTAAACTTAGTTTATTCAAAAACTAACTGTTTATGAGGAAGCCCTCATAAAACTTTATAATTTTAATCACTCAAAAGAATATTTAAAAAGAAAAACGTTTCTTTTTTAAACAATATTTATTAATGACTTATTTAGAATAGCTAAAATTCTGCCCGCAATTTCTTGGAATTGCTTAAAAATTTTTTATTGTTCTTTATATGCTGTTAAGTTTTTTTTTCTTCTATTGTATTCTCAAAAATACAATAATTTAAACAATAATACAAAACATTTTCAGAACGGAAATTCATTAAAAAACCACACACATTGTAAATAATAAATGCAGTTGATTTGAGGAAGATGGAGGAATTGTATTCAAAATTGTTGCGGTTGATGATTGGTGGTGGTTGTGAGTGGGGCATACTTATGGTGTATATACATAATAGCTACAAATTTCTAATCAATTTTGTAAACTTTGCAAGTAATATATGAAATAGCTTACAGCTAAAGGTGCATTATGAGTACATCTTTAAGGCTAACATTTTAACCAAATCACGTACAACATTTTTTGAGGTTTTTCCTGTTAACTTAACAACTAAATAATGATGTCTTCCAAACACACCAAACATACATACATACACTTAATAAATAAATAACAAAATAAAAAAAAAAAAATATATTTATATAGCAAAAGCTTTTTCTTCTTTGGCTTTTTGCGGCCACTACAAACAACTAGATAATTTATCCTCAAAAAGAAAACAAAAAATGTCAGGTTAACTTGGTTGTAATAAGCTAAAATATGTTCATATTCATAAACAATATAATATAAACAAATGTCTAAATACTTCTTTTTTTAAAAAAAAAAAAAAAAGAAATAATGGTGTTGTCACATTTCACACATCTAAACACACTAATTTGGGTTTTATTGTTTATTTCCGTTTTGTATTTTCAAATAAATAACCAACGTCTTTTAACTCAATGCAAACGAAAATACTTACATATACAAACAAATTTCCATTGCAAGTAAAGTAAGTAAATCTATAAATGAAATATTACTTTGAAGTATGTACATTTAGTTACAATTGTTGTAACCCCTTTTTCCTCTCTGTCTCAGCCACAGAGTTCATGCTGTCTGTTTTGTTTGTTAAATTATTTATTTTGGTATCTAAAATATTTTTCTCTGTAATTATCATCATTATTCATAATTTGTTTGTTGTCATTATCAAGTTAAACAGTGTAGAGTATTTGAAGTTTCTATGACAGTTTTCTGTCATGGTTTTAGAAAAGAAAAAAGATTTCAATATTTGGTTTTGGGAATGTTAAAGAATTGGTGGGAATATTTTTTTTCTCTGTTGATCTACTTCAAATTTGTTTCAGTTTTGGGAAATAATTAAATGTGTAACAGTTTGTTGTGTGTGGTAATACTCGTATGTCTGTGTAATTTGATTTTTAAATTGAGGTGCAGCATACTTATAATTATTTGTTAGTACTTTAAACATGAGAGTTAGTTAAAAAGGCTGGAAATTTTTAAATAGAATGTAAGCTTCTTTCAAATACTATTGTTTAAAGAATTAATAAGAAGAAAGTTAAAAAATTCTATGGATCTTTTCGGCTAAATTTCCTTCTTTAATGTTTCAGGCCTAGAAAAAACCCTATAAAAGGAAATTCGCAACTTCAACAAATAGATAACTATGGTGTAAAATACCCAGCAGATAAATTTATCAAAAAGGTAACATTAATTTCAATTAAAAATTACAAAATATTTTTACTACATAAGTAACTAGGCAGTGATAGATATCTATTTGATGAAATTAGGGGCATTGGAGGGTCAATTTTCTCCGAGACGGTAGAGAACTTGACCAGGAAATGTCTCTTGCAGTAATTGAACTATTTCACAGACTGTATGGCATGTGGCACAGTCTTTTTGAAAACACATGTTGACCAAATCAATATCATTCATATGTCGTGATATCGAGTAATCACAGATTTAGCAGCCTCATTTTCGAAAAATTATGATTTACGAGAGTAGGACAATAAGTCCGCAACATTTTGAATTTCTGAAAGGGCAACACTGCTCCTGTGAACAGACATCTGTAAGTTGCCTCCTGTGAAAATTTTGAACTAGCTGCGTCATTTAGTTTGTGTTTGACAGCCATTGATAGCAGACTACCTAGTGAATTGAGGAGAAATTGGAAAAATCATCACTCAAATAAAGGCTAAGCTTGATATATACTACGAAAACTCTGCACCATCAATTTCCATGATAAAAAGTGGTTTGCTGAATTTCGTTGTGGCCATATAAGCACGGAAGATGCCGAACGTTCTGGATGCCCAGTTGAGGTCTCTACACCCAAAACAGTTGAAAAAAATCACTATAAGGTGTTGGCGGATCGGAGATTGAAAGTGCGAGTGATTGTGGAAGCTAAAAGCATCTCACATGGCTCAGTGGTTTTCATTTTGAATGATCTCTTGGACATGAGGAAGCTTTCCACAAAAGAGTAAACACGTGTGCAGTTTCTATAGAAAAAATCCATGTATTAGGCTCCCTCTTACGACCTTTACTCCAGATTTAGATTGTTTCCAAATCTAAAGAAATATCTCGGCGAAAATAGATTTGACTCCAACAATGAAATCAACTCACAAAAATACTTATTTTGATGACCTCGGTAAATCTTATTTTTTGAAAGGTATAAAAAACATTGGACAAAGTGCTACAATGGAGACTATTTTGAAAAATAAAATAATTTTGTATCCAAAAACAATGCTCTTACTGTTGATACAAGCAGAGATGATGCCGAACACTCTGGATGCCCAGTTGAGGTCCCTACAAACCAAACAATTAAAAAAATGCATGATATGGCTTTGGTCGATCGCCGATTGAAAATGAATGAGATTGTGGAAGCCAATGTGGATACTTTGTAATTTACATACTTAGTACTTAATATACTTTATAAATAATTTAATTTTTTAAGTTTTCATGGAGTTTTAAATTTGAAAAATGTTTGTATGAGAATATAAAATATATAATAAGGATTATTGAATTTTTAACAAACTGATAAACACAAATAAAATTTTGTTGTCCATTTTATAATAAAAATTATAATTATTATTATAAAAATATAACCACTACATATTGGCGATCCTGCCAGGAGCATATATTTAAATCAAGTGCAAATTTTGACCAGTAACGATAAGAAATTGAATACTCAAGATATAACTTTTAATCGCAAATGTTGACCAGTTACGAGAAGAAATTCAATACTCAAGATTTTTTTAAAAAAATACAATTTCAAATATTGTTCAAAATATATGTATGCAGAGAACTTATAGCAATTATTGGGCAAGTTAATCAATATTGAGCAATATTCTTGGATTTCAAGCTACATATTTGTATATACGAACTATCAGTAACTTATGAATAGTAATTCACGAGAAGCTTATTAATCAAGAGGACGATACTCATAATTGAGGAAGAATAAAAAAAAAGAAAGATTTATCTAAAATAAACTCTCACTGGTATATATTAATAATAACGCTTATTTATTTGTTAATTTTGTTAAATATTTAGTTGTTTGTTATTTTGTTGATTGGTTTGTTTATATTATTTTTTAATACCATTGTTAACTCTTCTGCCGAATAATGTTGCCAATTCATTCACCCTCGCGCAATACTTCTCAAACTCAACAGGTTTCAAACGATAACACAAATCCTAACACCACACGAGAAATACGAATACCTCAAACACAGAACCCTCCTTTAGACAGTTGTTTTCCACAATCAAATTACGATCTGTGTGCTACTTCAGTCAAACTTCCTCAATTTTGGACAAATTGTCCTGATGCGTGGTTTATTCATGCAGAGATGCAGTTTACAACCAAGGGCATATCTTTAGATAAGACAAAATATGAACATATTATTACAGCACTTCCACAAGAAGTAATAATAACTGTTCTAGATATCATTCAGAATCCACCACCTAATAATCTTTATAATAATCTAAAAAAGGTATTAGTAGAAAGGCATTCACTGAGCGAAACTTCCCGGTTAGAGAAAATTTTGTCCGACAGTGAAATGGGTAACAGAAAACCATCCATGGACAAAAGAGTACACACGTGTGCAGTTTTCATGACAAAACTCCATGAAATAGGCTACGAAATGCTCCCGGAAAGAGATTGGAGTCCAACGATGAAATCATCTCACAAAAACATATTTAGATGACCTTGACAAATCTTATTTCGTGGAAGGGATAAAAAATTGGAGAAATGTAAGACAAAGTTCATAGAGCTCAAAGGAGACTATGTTGAAAAATAAAATAATTGATATTCTTGGACTTCCATCCACTCGACTTCTACTTTGACATTTGAACGTACGATTTTTGGATGACTAGTGTGTGATTAGCGTAATCTCCCTGAATTTTATAATTACTCTCTTCAAAGTTGTCGTAGGTTAATCAGTATTCGGATCATATCTTGCTTGAAATTGAACACAGACAAAAAGATTCCTTGTGGGGTCCGAATTTGTTGCCAATCAAATGATTCATACTTTATGACAGAATTTACCAATGTGGCTTCAAGATTTTGTAAGAGGTGACCAAAATTTGGTTGTTTCAATCGTAATTCCTCTTGGTCAGCCAACTTTATGTTGCTAGAACCATTGTTATGTCCCTATTTCTACACACCCACATAAGTACGAATCTCTAAAGCTTTGGCATTCAATATGAATAAAATTCTTGGTAAGAATTTTATCGCGAATATTCCTGCACAATATTCTGTTGTAACCACTTAGCTGCACTTTTTACAGCCCTTTTATAGACATCCATATAAACAAAGAGGCTCACTTTATCAGGCGAGAGTCCTTGTGATAATTCCATATTTATAGATCTGAATAAGAACTGATCAACTTTACTGTACTTTTTACAGCTGATACAACTATTTGGGTAACATTATTTTGCCAGATCACTCTTCGCTTTTAGAGACATCCTCAGAGGCTCAGAGGAAGAGGCTCACTGTATCAGAGGATAGTCTTTGTGATAATTCCATTTCCATACATCTGAATAAGAACTAACGAATTTATTGGCATACCATTTAAGGGCGCCTGGCATTCCTGGACTCGACTCGACTCGATGTCGTGTATACTCCTGGCAGAGATTTTATAGCGGCTTAGTATATATACATATCTCAGTATATATACATATCTATCTAAGCCAGATAGCGGCCCCGTTTCATATCTGAGCCTGATGTATTCTTCACTTGGAATCCTAAAATACATCCATATTCTAAATTCCTGGATGTAGACACCTCTTCTTAGTCGTTTTCTGCTATTAGTGCTGCTGGTATATAAGGAGAGGCATAATGTTTCAGAAAAGAAGATCTTCGCTTATCCCGAGGCTTATTGAGAAGAAGGGCCTAATAGAACATTAATCAATATGATCTGGAAAAGAAGTAATTTTTATAGCTGATATGTCAACCTGAAGTGTTTGAGACCTTAAGAGATGTCTTTATTCCAAATTTCTTGATGTAGACATCTGCTACAATCTCCTACCTCTCCTTTTAGATCCATCCGTATTCACTTTATCTCAGGAGAAACAATATTTTGTAAACAGAAAGGATTATAATAATTTTAATACTAAATTTGTTTACATAGCTACTTTTCAAAATAAATGTTTAAAGTAACTACACTCTAGGTTACTAAGAGACACTAAAGTGACAATTGACTTCACGCTAGGTTACATAAAATGTCAGTATACATAAGCAAAATTAATATTAGAATTATGAGAATTATGTCAACACAATTTATATAAAACCAGTTTGTACGAATTACTCACAAAAACGTAGAGTAAAAAACGAAACTTTTAATGTGACTACACTCTGGATTACTTAGATACACTCAAGTGAAAATTGTCTACACGCTAGATTACATGGGATGTATAATGTAACCAATTGACTTCTCTCTCCACTACAAAGAGCAAATAAGTATCAAATGACCCTAAATATATAAATTGGAACCTGTCAAGTGGACATATATTAGTGACAATTACTGTGTATAAGGGATACATTGACTACTTACTTAACTAATGGGCAGAGAAACTATTTGAGTTAAAGTTCTTTGCTATGTTATGTGTCTCCCATCGGTTGGGTATATACAATCATGCAACACAGGCATGATAGATTGCTATCAGCCATGGAATGACCAAGTCTACGTTATTTTGTAGTTCAATATAAAATGTTAAAAAAAACAGCTAACTAAAAAAACAAATTGTATAAAAACGATAATAACTTGAGATAATTTACCAAATTGCAAAAATATTGTCAAATAAATCCCAAAACGAAACATACAACACAGTAGCCTTTTTAATCCATAAAATAAAATAAAAAATAAATATGAACACGTTCACATTTAAATGCATTTTTAGAAAAATATCAGAAAAAAAAAAACTTACAAAAAGTCTGGCTTTGATTTATTTTGCATTAAATTGAGAAACATGTTTCATTCGCGTACTTTGCTAAACGTTAATGGACCTTGACATATCAACTGCAATTCGTATTCATATCAATTAAATTAAATTTATTGCAAAAAATAAATAAATATATTTCTATTTCCATTTTTATTCTTATTTATTTTATTTATTTATATAGATTTAGTAGTGTAAAATAGCCAATGAAAAATGGAAAATTCAAAAATAACACAAAAAACTTGCGCATTCATATAAAAATAACTACAAATCGATTGCATAGTTGCGGTTGATTATCTTGTGAACAAAATCACCAATAAATACAATTTTTTTTTTGTTTAGTTTTTGGTATTTTATAGAAAGAAATAACAAAAACAAAAAAATACAACTTAAATGCTGTAAATAAATCACAGATTAAAATGTTATAAATGAAACATTGAAAATATGTAGAACATATGCTGCATGCAACACATAGTAAAAATAAGCCGCGCCGACTACACCAGAACACTTAGATTTCACACGTTTTTAAATTTCATTGTCTGTTGTCTGTTTTGTTTTTGCTGTTGTCTTCCATGTGTGAAAGATCTTTTATAGAATAAGCAACAACAACAACAACAATAATAAAAATCCAGAAAATAACAACACATTGAATTATACGAAAATATCTCAAAGATGTTTTTCCGATGACTATCATCACAGTCATTCATCAAAGTATAAATACCGTGTTGTCTAAGTATTGAAAACTTTGCATTCTGGCTCTCCCAGTCACTCACTAGTTCTCTGCCTTGGTTACATGCTCATAAGTCCGTCTGGTTGTCTGTCTTTCTGTGATGAGTGTTAAAAGATTGAAATTTTTAAATTTTTCTGTCGCTTGTTGCTGTTTGTTAGCTAGTGATGATGAACGCAGAGAGCGATCACTTTTTAATGTGACCATATTCTATAACATACAATTTATACAACAAAAACTTCATAAATCTTAACGAAAATAAAGTGTTTTGTTTAAACTTAGACAAAATCTATGAACAAACTTTGAAACAGCTTCCAAAATAAATTATATTCCAGTATTAATGGGGTTCCAAAATTAAGGTAATGCTAGACAAGATTCTCTATTTTACCTTAGTTGTGCTTGATTTTCAATACCAAACTGCTTAGAAAAATTATAACCATTTGGTATACATTTCATTAATTTCGCTTATGTATTTGGACGTGAGAGTATTTTACACAGAAAGACAGACAGACAGACGGGCATGGCTCAATTGAGTTGGAACTTCATAAGCATCAATAATATATATACTTTGGTTGGTCTCAGATGAATATTTCTCAATGTTACACACGGAATGACAAACGTATATATTCCCTAAACTACCTTTACATGGCCATTTGATGTAACCCTTTGACGACCATGGAGACACCGGAGTCCCAACACAAAAATATTGAATAACTAAGTAACGAAAAAAAGAATGGATTCCATTTTAATTTAAATTAGTTCGTAAATGTGCTTAGATTAAAACAAGTTCGGTTACAGCTTTTATTTTTTACTGTCTTTGAAAATTGCCAGTTATAGAGGTACTGTGTTCAAGAATTGTTCAAGAATTAGACTTATGGTCGTGAAAGGGTTAAAACTTTTTATCCACAAAATCTTATTAAACATCACAAAACTATATTTCTCCAAATAAAGCTTTTGCTTCAAATAAACCATTTCACCATAAAATATGTTCTTGAAAATAAAGCTTTCTTAAAAGAGTAAACGTGCACTTTTACAAACATTTTAATTTAAAAAAGCTTTTTCTGCATTTTTTGTTAAAGCTTTTGCTTCATACTAAGCTTTCGCCACAAAATAAGAACCTTAAGACAAAAGTATAAAAAATTAAAATTAACGTTGAAAAGCTTTTGCTTCATATTAAATTTTTCATCGAAAAAGTTTTTTCTTAAAAGTTCAATAATTGCAATAATTGACGTATTCATTCCAGTAAATTACCATTTAACTTTTAAGTTTTTGTCCACAAAATCTTCTTAAACAAAAAAAAAAACTACATTTCTCCAAATAAAGCTTTTGCTGCAAATAAACCATTTTACTATCAAATATATTCTTTAAAGTGATGACGTGCACTTTTACAAAAAAAGCTTTTTCTGCTAAAATACATTTTTCCTAGAAATCGTAAAATTTTAAGGTTAAAAAGTTTTTGCTTCATATTAAGCTTTCACCCCATAATAAAACTTTAAGAAAAAAATATAAAATTTTCAATATAAAAACATGTATTCTCTTTTCAAATAAAGCTTTTTTCAAGAAATAATTTAAAAAAGCAGAAGAAACTGAAAAAACCTTTTTCTTAATTTCTTCATTTCATTCCAAATAAAGCTTTCTTTCATCGCAAATTTGTTCTCCAAAGTAAACTATATTCTCCAAAAATAAAGCTTGGCAATTAAAAGCATAAATAAAATACGACGTCTCATAAAAAGATAATTTTCATCCAAAAAGCTTTGTCTCCAATTAAGCTTTTCCATTAGCTTACCTTTTCACCACTTCATACCATGCCGTCGTATTTCCTGTATGTTGGAAGGTTGCTAATGTAACGCCAATTTTTAAAGAGGGAGAGGCTAAAATCCTGAAAATCACAGTCCAATAGCAATTTGTTCTGCACTTTCAAAAGATATGGAGATTATGGTAAACTATCATCTGGTTAAATATTTGGAGTCCAACAATTTACTTAACAACCGCCAGTATGGCTTTCGTAGAGGTCGCTCTTGGAAAAATGGTGAAAGTAATGTGGTGGCTCTAAGCATTGCCAAGGCGTTCGATAGCGAGTGGCATGGTGCTCTTTTATGAAAACTTATTGCTTTTGGTGTCGGTAATAACTTCTCTCGATTTATATCAAGCCTTCTCAATGATCGCACTATACGAGTTGTTATAGATGGGATCTTATCCTACGAGTTCAAGATAAATTCAGGGGTACCCCAAGGCTACGTTCTTTCTCCTACTCTATTCCTTATAACCCTATCTACAAGGTGGCGCAAAAGTAATCCTCCTATTAGAAATGCTATAAATTTTGCCGATTATTGGTCAAATAAATAGTCAGCAATATTCCGCGCTCTGGAGCAGTGTAGCGTAACACTGTTCATTAACGTGTATTTCGCATGTGTTTACTACACAAATGTCAAAACAGAACTGACATTAGGGGCCAATCGCAAAATTTATAGCATTTTCTGATAGGAGGATTATTTTTGCGCCACCTTGTATTATTTTGCAGATGACAGCAACATTTGCCATTCATATTCATTCAGTTATACACCAAGCCTGTCTTCTGAGATTGGTGCAATGATTCAATGAACGATTCCTTTAATCGGGACCTTGTGACAACATATGAATGGGGTCGTGCGAATATGGTCGCTTTTAACACTCGCAACACTCCGTTCTTTCACCTACTCTATTCCTTATAACCCTAAATATAATTTTGCAGATGACAGCTACATTTGCCATTCATATTCATTCAGTTACAGACCATGTCTGTCGGAGA
This sequence comes from Calliphora vomitoria, assembly GCA_942486065.2. Taxonomy (NCBI): domain Eukaryota; kingdom Metazoa; phylum Arthropoda; class Insecta; order Diptera; family Calliphoridae; genus Calliphora; species Calliphora vomitoria. The sequence goes on from OW818033.2 coordinate 11,307,956, forward strand.
TAGAGGCAATGAGGCAAAACATTAATGATTCCTTTGATCGGGACCTTGTGACAATCTCTGAATGTGATCGTGCAAATATGGTCACCTTCAACGCTCGCGGGACTCAGCGTTGCATGTTGACACAAAAACAAACGACAGACCATGTCGCTTCATATGTATTTATGGATAGTGTAAATATTGTGGAATCAGACGCTCTTGATGTCCTGGGAATGAGAATACAGTGTGATGTCTGCTGGTCTAAACACATTTTTCAAGTATCGAAAGAAGCATTCCAGTGTCTCGGTTTTCTGAAACGGTTTAGGAATTACTTTTCTCCATCTGATCTCCTCACTATTTACATATCCAACCGAAAATGGAATACAGCTCCCATGTGTATCAATGTTTAATTTGGAGCATCACGACTACGTACTGGAGAGCGGAAAGGTAATTATTTGGGACAGTAGGATACTCAACTCTATTTATTCGCTGGATGAACCTGAGTTTCACTGTTCTAGCGATACTACAATGGAATGAGTTTTGATTAAATTAGGGAACTTGTTCCTGACACCCGCAGATTTTTTCCATTTGTGGTTTATTGGACAGTGGACGGCACAACGCACTACAGGGAAAATTAATTTTTTAACCGTTCTGTCCGTATGTGGAACAAACTTCCCGCTGAAGTGTTTCCTGTCATTTTCAAAGTAGGAAAGTTCAAATCGAATGTCCTACAATACTACTTTTTTCCTAGTTCCAACAAAAAGCTTTGCATATTTAGAGGTCATTTCCAGTGTGCTGGTCTAAGAAGAAAAATAAATAACCTACTACTACTTCTAGTTCCAACACGATGCATAGCATGAGTAGAGACCATCGTCTGAATGAAAAAAAGTTTTTTTTTAAATAGGAGATTGTCACAAAACCAAAAAGCTTTTTTCCAAGACATGTTTTTTTAACAAAAACAGCATTAACTTTAACAAATCAGCCTAATCCCTAGAATAAAGAGATTTTCCTCTAAAAGTTTTATTCACCTTTGCCTTTTTCCAAAAAAGAAATCCATTGATTAAATGAAGCTTTTCACTAAAATAAGCTTTTTCTGAAAACCAATATTTACAGCAAAGGGCTTTAGATGTTTTTATGAAAAATATCGTTTCATCTTAAATTATTTTTTCTCTGTAAGCTTTTTCAATATAAAAAAACTTTTTCCCAAAATAAGCTTTTGGAGGCTATACTTTTATTTACCTGGTAAAGTGATTACCCTTAATACATTTGTTTATATTCTAAAACGGCTGTTTATTACTTATGTTTTCGGTTTTTCTACTTGTTTTTTTTTCTTTTTGTGAAAAAGATTAACTGCCTCGTTTTGTGTTTAAGAAAATTGCAATAAATTGAGGTTAGATTAGATTACTGCAAACAACAAATGATCTAGACACTAAAACTGACCGCAAAAGTTTTGTTAAGAAATTAGATAAAATCATGTGTAAATTGCTTATTTGCTTGAGCGATTTTTAAGATAAGAAAATTAAATAGCGCTCACTCGCTGGTTATATTAATGAATAAAGGTCAGAGGCAAACAATATGATGTGGAATTGAAAGTAATCACAAAGAAACTGGATATACTATAAGTTCGCTATAAGTTCTCTATAAGATCCCTTTATAATGAAAACTTAAATGTATCTAGCATCAATATCTTAATTTAGGATTGCTGAACCATTAAACCTGATCACATGACCGTAATTCCCACAATTACACTTTCGTTCTCTATGAGTTTCTTTCAGAATGAAAACTTAACTTAATCTGGCATTTTTGGCTTAACTCTGGATTCCTTACCCTCTATGATCGTTTGGACACTCCTGAATTTTAATCTATTTTATATCTTTAGTGTTGTTGCCAATGATTTTTGTTTTCTGGCTGGCCAATACTTTATTTACACTGTTTGCGTGTTTTCAACATAATCGTTTGTCAACTTTTTAGCACTTTGGTGGAAAATTGCTTTAATACTATCAGCCATAAGAGTTGTGAATGCGATTGTTGCTCGTTAAAAACAACAGAGTGTTAGAAAAATTTGTCCAAACAACCATTAACACATTTTTCAAACAACATATTTTTTTTCACCACACAGCAAATGTTTTCCTATAACCAGCTAAATTTATAAAAAATTGTTTTGTAAAACCGAAATTCGAAAATTATTAGTTTTGAAAATTGTCTATGGCCAAATTTTTTTTTCTTTTGCTGTGTTTGCTAAGTTGTTTATTTGTGTTTTGCTGTCTTCCAGCAGTGTTAATGTTTTTTATGTGGCTGCTAATGTTTTTTATGATTTTGTAAATATTTTATTTAATTTGTTCTATATTTTTTTGTTTTTGAGGTTAAGAATTGTAAATGTTTTTTAGTTCTACTTTAACCCATTTTCATATACATTTTAATCTAAATATTTTGATTTCCAATGATAGAATCTTACAAAAATATTTACTGCAACACATCAAAATCATTTGGAATTTTAATTTCATCATAGCAACTTATGTATGAATGTATAAATATTGTATTGATTGTAATTGTTTAATTTAATTATGTAGTGATTTTTTATGATAATGTTAACAAGATGTTTATAATTTCTGTTTTTTTTAATAGTGTGCGAGATGTTGCAATTTCTAGATTATTTGTTTTGTATTTTTTTCATGGAACATTAGGTTTTTGTGGAATTGTAATAAAAATATTTTAAAACAGAATATTGCGCTAGAGCTGTAATGACAACAAAAGATTGATAAGCGGAAATCTTAAATAATGTATAATAAATATTAAACCGAATTAATTGATAGTGTAAATAAATAAGTTCTAAAGTTGATGGTCTGTTGAATAGAAAAAATATAAACAATTTATAGGCTGATTTTATTTACACCCTTCACTTTATTGTACTGACAAAAATAATATTTTTTTTTTAAATGAATGAATGTATCGCCAATTTCAAAATCAGGTTTATTCCTGTTCTCACTTTCACCGCATTTTTGGAAGCATAATTATATAAAGTTTCTAATATTATATAGGATTTTCCAACAAGAGCTGTTATTTTGGTATTCAAAGAAAAATGGCATTTTTTGAGATAAATGATCGGATGTTTATTTCATAATAAAGAGGAATCCTTTTCATGAAATTTTCCATAACCAAATCGCAAAGTGGCTGCTCTATGTCCTCGATAGCCTCACGAATTCTATGTTTGAGGTCTTGAATCGACGCTGAGCGTAGACCTTATCTTTCACGTGGCCTCAAAGGAAGAAGTCGCAAGGTGTTAAATCACAAGATCTCGATGGCCAATTGTGATCACCTCTTTGAGAGATAACACGTTTCGGAAACTTTTCCCGTAAAAGAGCAATGGCTTCGTTGCTTGTGTGGCACGTAGCGCCATCTTGTTGAAAGCAGACGTTGTCCAGATCAATATCATCCAAAATACGGTGTAATTACGTTTGTGAAATGCCCAATTCCAAAGAACGACGAGGAATGGACAAACCTGGATTTTCTTCAACACTTTGGGCTACAGCAGCAATATTCCCTGTTATTCTTGAGCGACGTGCACGGGTTTTATTCTTCACATCACTATCTGTCCCAACAGCTCGAACTTTTCCACCAATTTCTGTATTGCGATGCGACAAGGTGCCTCACGACGACCCAAAAATGCTTTAGTTTTGCGAACTGTGACTGCAAGGTTTTAACTATTTTTATAGGGAATTTTAATGTCAATGCATTGTTGAAGCGAGTATCGTTCCATTTTTAGTAATGTCTACTTTTCAAAGAATAAAAGCTTTAAAAGTAACAGCTACCGAAATACCGCGTGATTCAAAATAACACCTCTTCTTGGAAACCAATTTATAATTAAGGTTAAGAAAATCACCTGTAAATATTTATAATTAGAAATGCTGAGTAATTATGTTTCCAAAAATACGGTAAATTGTGAGAGTGAGAACAGGAATAGCCCTGAATATTTCTGAAATAATTTGTTTTTTATAGATTTTTTTTGTTAGCGGATTTTAGTGAAATAAGAGATTTATTGTGATATTATCAGTATCTTTCATTAATTAATTTTGTAAAATTGGATTTCTTTTTATACCCTTCACCTTCGTGAGAAGGGTATATATAAATTTGTCATTCCGTTTGTAATTTCCATAATATAATTTTCCGACCATATAAAGAATATATATTCTGGATCCTTATAGATAGCGGAGTCGATTAAGCCATGTCCGTCTGTCTGTCTGTCTGTCCGTCTGTCTGTTGAAATCAATTTTCTGAAGACCCCAGTTATCTTCGGGATCCAAATCTTCAATAATTCTGTCAGACATGCTTTCGAGAATTTTGCTATTTAAAATCAGCAAAATCCGTCCATAAATAACGGAGATATGAGCAAAAATCCGAGACAACCTCTGAAAATTTCATCAAAAAAAGACAATTTATTGCATGCTTTTTTTTAGAATCTAAAATGTGGAATGAATAAGAATTATAAATCAAACACACGCATGCATAATTTCGTTTATTTTTGTTGTTATTTTTTCAACATACAATTGTGCAAAATAATTGTTTTGTTTATTTGGTTAGTTATCAGTGAGCACTAAACGTGTGAATATGATTGTCGGATGTTTTGATATGATTTTTTGATATAATATTATGATTTTTTCTTGTTGTTGTTGATATAAGAAGAGTTTTGCATGGGTAAAGGCAATGTACGTAAATATGTATACTTAGGTGAAGGGTATATAAGATTCGGCACAGCCGAATTTAGCTCTGTTACTTGTTTTAAATTTAAATTGTTTTATATTGATTTTCTGGCTTAAAAATGAGGGATTATTTCAAATATTTTTCCTTTATTTTGAAACATTTTTACAATATAAATTTATTCGAAGTATTCTCCCATCTTTTTTCCAACATATGGAGTCCGAGCCAAAAGAAATGCTAATATTTTAAGGCCAAGAACGAATCAAGCCAATATTGTATACTCTGATCCCAGAGAGAACGTCCTGCATCAAGTTAAACAAATAGTAGTCGGACGGGGCACGTTTTGGACTATAAAGCGACTGAGGCAAAACTTTCCAACCACTTCATTCCAAATACTTTTGAACAGGTGTTGCAACATGTGGCCGAGCGGTGTCATGATGGAATATCATATGTTCTGGGCGTCTTTCGGCCAATGCTTGCTTCAACGAATTAGTTCCCATCGGTACACGTTCCATGTGATGGTCTGGTCAGATTTCAGCAGCTCATAATAGATAGGACCCTTTTTGCTGCCACCAAATACAGAGGATTATCTTAGCGCCACGGATGTTTGGCTTTGGTGTCGATTCGGCTGATTGGCCGGGCTTCACATACGATATATTACGCTTCGGATCATTTTGCATCGCTCGTTCGGTGAAAACATGATTTCCTTTTAAAGAGTTCAAGCAGCATTTCGTACATGCAAAATTATATTTCTAGGTCCCTCGGCTTCAGTTCATATGGTAGCCAATTTCCTTGCTTTGATTGCCAGATAGTGTAGCTGCCAATGATTTTGAGAGCTTTTGTTGAGTTTTACAACAATATTAAACTACAATGCCTCCAAATCTTGGTCTTCAAACTTTTTTGGCTGGTCTGGCCGAGCATTGTCTTCCATGTCTCTTCCGTACATTGAAACCAATGGAGCACATTCACCGTAAACTTTGGTGAGCAATCGGTGTACTGCAGCGGTAATTTTTTTAAAATTAAAGAAGTAAAGCAAAACTTCCTCACAGAGAAGACAGATTCGTGCTAGCAACCGAATTTGTTGTCAATCGAACGATTCTGTTATAAACATATAATTTTTCGGTTCTATCAACAGAAAGTCAGTTGATAAAGAGGAATTTCTGTTGAAGCAGTCATAGCCTTGTTACCCCTTCTAAAATTTTGTAGCCACCAATGTAAAATTCGGTAACTAAGATAGAATCATTCGATTGACAACAATTTCGGTTGCTATCACGAATCTCTATTCTCTGTGCTGCATATGACAATTCGTTGGTAGAAACTTCAACATTTTCGAAGCAAAAAAACTTTGTTGTTTACACTATAATGTTCAATAACTACGTGAGAATAAGTGACAGTTATATACCCTTCAAAATAACATATAAGTTATTAAAAACTAAAACAGCTTTCAAAAGATACGCGAATTTTATTTCTCTGAAATATTAGATCTCTACAAATATATGTAGGCTTCATTGAAGAGTCAAGTTGTCAATTTTTATCCCCCTTTGATATTTTGAGAATTGCATAGAAGGCTCCTTTTAAGCAATAAGTATATTTATAACGCTAACTTCTAGACTACTCACCTTACCCCAACTAAACTTGGTTGGTTGGTCTGTACAGTGAAATTTATGCACAAACTTAGTCATGGTGCAAACAAATTAACCACTTTCAGAATATGGTTTGCAGTGCAGCAATGTTTATTATTAAATAGAGCTATAGTGCATAAAATTTTTCTTATTCTATTGTTTGGACTCAAATCGAAACTAAACTTGACTGATCAATACAGTAGAAGATAAGATTTAAAAATATTGTTTGCTCTCAACTGTAACTAATATATATAAAGAACCATAATGAATTAAGTTTGAACTCTTCAAGTGTGAAGGCTTTCACTAATTAACGATACTTGTTAATAATATAAACTACAATTTGTAAATCTATATAAAAGCTAATCTTTCATAGTATTTTTGGTATTATAGTGAACTTTATGCTAAAATTGAGCTATAGTGCATGAAATTTGAACGCTTCATATTGAAAGCTCCAACTAATATGTATAACTTCTAAGTTTCTAACCTGATTGAAATGAAATAAAACATATAAAAAGAAAAAGAAACTAGGCTTTCAGAATATTGTGTGCAGACTACAAATAAACACCATATTTTTTCACATACATATTGCTTGTATTTTTTTTGTCCAAAAGAACCATCACATCACCATTTGCAAAAGAGAGTTAACTTGCAGTTTCCATATTTCTTTAAATCATTTCCTTTAAATGACAGTAGCTAGCGCTGAGCTGTATGATTAAGTAGATCTTGAAGTAGTACCTCTGACGAAATCGATGTGATTGTAATAGTGTCCACTGATGGCAAACAATCCTTCTTAGCAGCAGTTGAGCCTTTCTCAATCGCACGCAATCTGAGCTGATTATATTGTTGTTTTGTTAACTTCAGATCCAAAAATAATGCCAATGCTTCTTCATTTGAGAACTGTTTTTCATCACACTATTTGTTCTCACTGTACTAGCATTAAAAACTTTTTGAATGATGTCGACTTTTGTCTGTTGTTTTTGTGCTCGAAATTGATATAGCAAAGTTTCTTGTATATTTTCACATCCGATTTCTTCATTAATATCCTTAAGTTTCCGCCTTTTAGATCTATCCGCTACAGTTGTTGATTGATTTTGGTGGTCTGCCAAGATTGTTTTGGTTTGTACTTTCTGAAGATACCTGGTCAGTAAGTTCCAGATTTTAAACCAGTTTTCAGACAAAGTCTTTGTTTGCTCCATCCAATGTTTTTGACGAAATCCGTAATTTCATTTTCGAAGTCAAATTTTATTTCGGTGCTGCGTGGATATAAGTCTGCTTTTTTGAACGTAACTTAGAACATCTTCCCGCGTTTGGTTTTTAAAATACTCTTCGGATAATTCTTTATAGCTGAAGTTTTAAAAGTTGATTTTTATTGCTTAGTTATATTACAGCAACTGAGTTTATATTCGAATGCCGGTGGATTTTATCCTATTCTTACATTACGTTGTACTATGTCCTAGGTAGCAAAAATAAGTTCAATAAAAATTAGTAATAATATAAAAAAGTAATCAAATAATAATTATATAATATACTAAAGGTACCTATCACAACTAATATTGCATGGTGTATTTATACAAGGTGGCGCAAAAGTAAACTTCCGATGTTTTTTGGCTGTAAAAAAAAAATTAAAAACTTTGATTCTTCTTGTGGATTATTTTTATTTGGTCTTTTAGTTTTTTTATATCAAGTCGAGAATATGATGTCAAGTAAATGGCCGACGCCACAGTTGATTGTCATTTGAGCCCTTTTTATGGCATTTTGAATCACTTTGGCCAAAACCTCCGGCGATAGGTCCTCACATTCTTGACGAATATTGTATTTAAGAGCTGCAAGAGTCTGAGGCTTGTTGACATAAACCCGCAAATCGCCAAAACGGGAGATTAGGCACCCGGGAAATGCATCCTTCAGTATATCGCAGTGTGTGCCGTTACACCGTGCTGTTGGAACCACATGTTTTCCAAGAAAAAAGGTCCGATGACTCCTCCAGCGAAAACAGCACACCATACAGTGACTTTGATCGGGTGTAATTTTTAGTGCCCCAGAAGCGTAAATTTTGCTTATTTACGTACCCGCTAAAATGGAAATGGGCCTCATCACTCATGATTATTTTTGGTGAAAATCATCTTCCTCTTGGTGGTGATTAAGGATGGCTTGAGCGTATATTAGACGTGATTGGAGGTCAGCAGCTAATAGCTGATGCACCGTCTGGACTTTGTACGGAAACATCTTCAAATATTGTACCAAAATTCGCTGTAAAGACCGTCGACTGATACCCATTTGCGTGGCACGTCGTCTGGTCGAAGCCGACGGCGCTTCCATGACATCTTCGGCTACAGCAGCAATATTCTCTGCAGAACGGCTACTCCGGGGTCTGCCACGCCTGGCAGCATCTCGTGTTGTGCCAGTCTCTTCGAGGCGAGGCGCTAAACGTCGCAGTGTTTCACCAGTAGGCGTTTGACGGCCAGGAAATCTGCGACGAAATTCACGTTGTGCCAAAGTCACCGACCGATTGTTGGTCAAATAAATAGTCAGCAATATTCCGCGTTCTGGAGCAGTGTAGCGTAACATTGTTGATTAACGTGTATTTCGCATGTGTTTACTACACAAATGTCAAAACAGAACTGATATTAGGGGCCAATCGCAAAATTTATAGCATTTTCTGATAGGAGGATTACTTTTGCGCCACCTTGTATTTGTGTCATATGAACAGGTAAAATAAAAAAAAAATGTGGGAGTAATTTCATTCAAATGAAAAAAGTGTTCAACAAACAGGTCAAAACTGGGCAACAAATATATATGGACTTAAAGGGCAGACTTTGGCGTTTCTCCTGGTAGTAAAATTTGTTTAACCCCTTTTGACCCAAGGCACTTTTATTCCACTGAAGTTCAAATTTGACTTAAATAAAGTAACTGAGAAAAAATTTAATAACACAGCAGGTGCAAACTGTACAGTGACAAATCATACCAGTTCTTAAAAATCATTGAATTATCGATAATGGTTTGCGAGTAATGGTAATTTACTTCTGATAAATTTTACAAAAATCACATTTTTTATAAAATGACATACAATATTTGAATTTAACAGCATGCCAGGCACACAATTGACAATATTGAATGGCGTTAACAAAAAGTTGTATTAACTCCGCTTTTTTAACTATTACACGCCCTTACCACTTACGAATGAACCATATGTGTGGAAAACAACACACAAGAGTATGTAAAGTAAGTTTCTTTTAAGGGTTCAACGATTTTTATCCGTGAATTGTACGCTTATAACAGAGCAACTAAATTAAAATTGGTTCCAAATTTTTGAGTTCTTTTCAAAGGAGTCTTTTTTTAAAGCCTTTGCTAAAAAAGCAACAATTTCGTAGGGAATAAAGGCTTATAACTAAAAGTTTTATTTTTTATTTAATTTTGTCTAACTATTAGCTTTACTATTAAAATGACTTACTTTTCACGTACATCCATTTCTACAATCACCTTAAACTACTCCAAAATTGTTGCTCCAAAAGGAAACTTTTTGTGTGACAATTTTAACGACACTTTAAACTACTGCAAGAAAACAAAAAAAAAAAAAAAAACTTTAAAACAATTTCATCAACTCGTACCTTTAACTCATGCTGCATTTTACAAAACATCCATAATAATTCCAAGAGTTTTAAACACATTCTTCATTCACTCATCCATCCATCCATTCATTCATTCATTCTCATTTATTCATCTTTTAGTGCCACCAACAAGTTCCATTAGTTAAGAGCATAAATCGTAGTGGAAGTCGTACTCGCACTCGCACTCGAACTTAAATACTTACTATAGAACCGAAAAACATACTGACAAATGTATTTTCGTTACTTTATGACTTACAATGCGAAATCCTTAAGCTAAAGGATTGTTTTTTTTTAAGAATGAGTGTATGTGTGTTTTGAGATGTTTTTTTGTTTGTTTGTATTTTAACGTTGTTTTTTATTGCTGCTTTTACGCAATTGTTACTCTATACACATTCGCCGGAATAAAAGAAGGTAGAAACGAATCCAGAAAGAAGAAGAAGAAGTAAAGAAACATCTGGGCCAAAGTAAAGCTGTTTGGAGTACAACATGCAGCAATGCATTTCAATGGTTAGCAGAGCTTGATTGCTTAGTTGGCTGGCTGGCTAGTTAGTTAGTTGCTGCTACAAATGGTAGTTAAGGCAACCAACAAAGTTTAGCTGTGTGGTTCTAAGGACAATATTACAAGTAGTTCTTTAAGTTCACAACAGGTGAATAAAATATTTGAACAGCTTGGGAAATATTTGATAAAATTTAAAAAGAAAATTTTGTATTTAATGTTTTGTGCAGATTTGGTTAATTGTTGTTACATTGCAAATATTTCTCATCAAAAAAAATTAAGTTTTCCTAAAAATTTTTTGTGTACGTAAGTTTCCAGTCTTCTTTGCTGGTGTCTTTTTTTTCAAAGCATTTGTGCTGCTATGTTTTCATTTAGTGCGGTTTTATCTTAATGCACAACTACGAGTGTAGTAGAATTCTTATGGCTTAAAATTTTCATTGAAGAAATATTTCGTTTATTTGTGCTTTTCTTTTTAAATCCACAAAAAAAAAAACTTTAAAAAAAAACAAACGAATCAGATCAATAAACTATTGGTTTAAAAAGTAAACGAAAAAACCAAAGTAAGACAAAAAATATAAAAAGAAAGAAAAACATTGAACTTAAAAAAAGATTTACTTTCTTATGGGGGTCATATGTATTTTTTCTTTTTTTGCAAACAATACTCTTGTTGCTGCTGCTGATACGAATGGATTGCACATTGTTTGGCAAGAAAACAAAATTGCTTTATAATTACTCAAGGTTTAAGAAGAGCGAAATAACAAGTAACAGAAATATACGAAAAATCTGAAAAATCGTTGGCGTTTTCTTGTTTGGTTTAAAACACCACCACAACATTTTAAGACTGAAAGGAAATCCATGTGAATTAGTTTGTTAACATTTCATCTTGCTGCAACTGTATGTATATATGCATGCATTTCTGTACTTTTGTTAAGCAATCACAATACAATTTTGCAATTGTTACAGGTGAAAATTTATGATGATGGTTTAAAGTGATAATGCCAAAAGCTATTGCTAGGAATCATTCTCTCCCAAAAAGATTTATCCTTAAAAAATTACAAACACTTAAAGAATTTCCTTTAACAAAATACTAATTAATTTAACAATAAATCACTTGCCACAAAACAGCCACAAACAAACGGAACATTGGATAAAAACTATCTAAAATTATTTTTAGCAATCGACCAAAACATGTCAATGTTTTACTTGTATTCTGGCAGAATAAAAAATTTAAAATAAAAAAACTTACGAAACAACACGAAAATCAAGGCAGATGTGTGAAAAGGGACAGAACGTCTCTAACATGTGTAAAAAAAGTGATAAAATGTACTCAAATTGTATTAAAAGAGGGAAAAGTAGAACTTTTGGTTTAATATTTAACTTGTTAAAGAAATTGTTAAAAAACAATCTGTAAAACTTGGTGATCACAATAAATGTTTCAGAAATTTCTTAAAAAGTAGTATGGTACTATTTGGAAAGTTAAAAAAAATTACGTTTTGTAGAATAAACGTACTCTAAAAATTGACTTTAAAAAGTATTTTACGAAAAGTAAAAAAAAGAACTTGAGAAACAACACGAAAATCAAGGCAGATGTGTGAAAAAGGACAGAACGGCTCTAACATGTGTAAAAAAGTGATAAAATGTACTCAAATTGTATTAAAAGAGGGAAAAGTAGAACTTTTGGTATAATATTTAACTTGTTAATGAAATTGTTAAAAAACAATCTGTAAAACTTGGTGATCAAAATAAATGTTTCAGAATTTTCTTAAAAAGTACTAAAGTAATGGCGCAAAGGTAATCCTCCTATCAGAAAATGCTATAAATTTTGCAATTGGCCCCTAATGTCAGTTCTGTTTTGACATTTTTGTAGTAAACAAATGCGAAATACACGTTAATAAACAATCTTACGCTACACTGCTCCAGAACGCGGAATATTGCTGACTATTTATTTGACCAATAATCGGTCGGTGACTTTAGCACAACGTGAATTTCGTTGCAGTTTTCCTGGCCGTCCAACGCCTAATGGTGAAACACTGCGACGTTTAGCCGCTAGCCTCGTAGAGACTGGCACAACACGAGATGCTGCTAAGCGTGGCAGACCCCGGAGTAGCCGTTCTGCAGAGAATATTGCTGCTGTAGCCGAGGATGTCATGCAAGCGCCGTCGACATCGACCAGACGACGTGCCACGCAAATGGGTATCAGTCGACGGTCTTTACAGCGAATTTTGGTACAAGATTTGAAGATGTTTCCGTACAAAGTCCAGACGGTGCATCAGCTGTTAGCTGCTGACCGCCAATCGCGTCTAACATACGCTCAAGCCATCCTTAATCACCACCAAGAGGAAGATGATTTTTCATCAAAAATAATCATGAGTGGTGATGCCCATTTCCATCTTAGCGGATACGTAAATAAGCAAAATTTACGCTTCTGGGGCACTGAAAATCCGCGTGTAACCCACGAAGAGCCATTACACCCGCTCAAAGTCACTGTATGGTGAGCTGTTTTCGCTGGAGGAGTCATCGGACCTTTTTTCTTCGAAGACGTCGTAGGCCAAACGGTTACTGTGAATGGTGACCGCTACAAAGCAATGATCAACGATTTCTTTTTGCGGCAACTTGATGAATTGGTATTGGAAAACATGTGCTTCCAACAGGATGGTGCGACGGCACACACTGCACGTGCCACAACCGATATGCTGAAGGATGCATTTCCCGGGCGCCTAATCTCCTGTTTTGGCGATTTGCACTGGCCAGCAAGATCGCCTGATTTGACCGCTCCAGACTTCTTTTCGTGGGGCTTTTTTAAAGTCGCGGGTTTATGACAACAAGCCTCAGACTCTTGCAGCTCTTAAAGACAATATCCTTCAAGAATATGAGGACCTATCGCCGGAAGTTTTGGCCAAAGTGATGGAAAATACCATAAAAAGGGCTCAATTGACAATCAACTGTGGCGGCGGCCATTTACATGACATCATATTCTCGACTTGATGTAAAAAAAATTAAAAGACCAGGTAAAAATAATCCACAAGAAGAATCAATGTTTTTCATTTTTTTTTTTTTAATTACAGCCAAAAAACATCGGAAGTTTACTTTTGCGCCAGCTTGTACTTTTTGTAGAATAAAACTCAAGTTAATTACAAAAAACCACTAAAACGTACTCTAATACTGCATCTATAAATACAATTTAAAAAAGTACCACAGTAATTAAGTACAATACTAAAAAGAACTTTTGAATATTACACAAGACAAGTATTCATTAAATTGTTTTCCTTGGAAAGGAAGTAATTTTTGTAAAAAAAAAATAGAATTAATTACTAAAAGTAATGAATCCTAAAATTTACTCAAAAATCAATATTTAAAAGAAGTACTTTTTTAGTGAAGAGCACACAGAATAAAAATTTTTGTAAAATAAATCTGTCATTTATAACTTAATAATCCGATTCACATTAAAGTTTAGATAGCATAGTAGATCAGAATTCGAGTTAATTTTATGAAAATTGACCCCAAAAATCTCTCAGGATTTGCGTTGAAGTGGGTCTTCCATTGTTTATCTCTTATAGTTATTAACATAGAGTAACATAGAGACGAGACGTAAATGTCAAAAACCTAACTCTTGCAATAACAAAATACATGCTATTCAATGTATTTTGTTGTTGTATCAAACATTTGATTTGTTGTATTTTTGTTTGACAAATCGGAGTGCCTTGTCTCTATGTATAATTGTCTATGGTTAATAAGTTTTACACATTTGAAAATTAAAAAATGTTTTCTTACAATGGCCCACATTTCTCATAATACAATGAAACACCGATTTTATTAAAATTTGTGTTAATTAAACAATAAAAAGGAAAATCATATGAAAACAGTTTTAAGGCAATACCTTTTACGAGTGTAAAAATAATTGATTTTGAATTTGCAAATTTAGAAAATGTAAAATTTTTGCATTTTTTTTACGAAAAAAATTTTGCTTCATAGAAAAAATTTTCTTCTAACTAATAACGTTTTTATATATATATATTTTTTTTGCAAAGTAAATTTTTACAACTGGGCCCCATCATGCAGTTTTTGAGGCAATAAATCACAGGAAACAGCTAGGCCATTCAGATTTCGTACACATCGTAATAATGAACTTCTAAGTCTTCAGTCAATCGGGCAGTGCTACGCCCATTTCCAGTAGGTGGGTTAAAGTACTACTGCGGTTGAAGGGTAATAATAAGTTTCTGAATTTCAATTAAGTCATATAAATGCTCGCCTAAGATTTTAGTAATCATTTTAAGTCCGCCTACTGCCACACCCACCTCTAGTGACAGAAAATATATGCATGGCAATAGGCGACTCTTGAAATTTAGCGATAATTGCATCATTCTGTTCAAGATACATTTATTTAGAAACTAATTTTAAATAAACAAAATAATTCATATTAATACATTTAAGAAAATTTCTTTAGAAACTAATAAAATTCTTGCTGTGTGAGTGTTCACAACATACTGGAATACCCACATTTTTAAGAGATATATGCTGGTTAAAGTGATTTTCAGAAATGGGCATTATATGGGAGCTATGTCTAATTGAAGACCGATCGTCACATAATTTGGTGGTGCGATTTTGGCTTACATAAAACTTATTTGTACTGAATTTGGTTTGAATATCTATATTAATAAGATTTTTTTCTGAGAGCATAACCATTTTCAGATAGGGCAATCGTAAGGGGGCTAGCAGAAATAATAAACCGATTCTAACCAAATTCAATAAGCTTAGTCCCTGGGACAATAGAAAAGCTTATACTAAATTTTGTCGAATTATCTTTAAAATTGCAACCTGTAGTTTGATTACAAAGTCTACATTGACAGAAAGACAGACGGACGGACGGACGGACGGACAACGCTTAATCGACTCAGAAAGTGATCCTGAGCAGATTGGTATACTATAAGGTTGGTGTTGCGACAATATTTTTGCACGTTATAAACATCAGCACTTACCCTATATACCCTCCCCACTATAAATATCCAAATTTTCAAGTTATACGCTATCTGGAAATACATTTTTATAAAGAGCGGCAGATAGTTTTTCCAAAAAATTATAGCAGACATTATTACCTTTCCCCACATATAAATTGTTTCACGGATAACCTCGGATAAACAAAGTTCTATTCCATAGAATTTATGGACGACAGCAAAACCTTCACAACAAAGACCTTAAAACATTATTTCACATAACTTTCTAACTTTCTTTTGAAATTTTGAATAACATTTTAATTTACATAACTTTACAAATCTTTTCCATTTTACAAAATTTTTATAATCTTAAACGATTTTGTTTGATTGAATTGTTATGATTGAATGTCAGAAAATGTAGCAAAGCAAAACTTGGCCACTTTGGCAGCTCGGCCTGTCGTCATGAGTTGCCACCTGACTTTAATTTTTTAATATTTTAGTGCTTCAAAGTGTTAAATATAAAATTCCATTATTATTTTTTTGAAATGGTTGACTTGAAAAAAGGACTTTTTGCCTCAAAAACATGTCATTGGCCCCATCGTGCTATGTTTTAAAAAGTAGACATTTTGTTAAATTGGGTTAAAAAATACAAAACTTTAAATCGGAATTTTTAAATTTTAATAAAAACGTAAAAATATTTTTTTTGCTGCTATTTATATTTGTGTTAGTGCTGATGTTTGTAACATGCTAACATATTGTCCCAACACCCAGCTTAAAGTATACCAATATGCTCAGGATCACTTTCTAAGTCGATGTCAGTTCGTTCGGCCGTACGGCCGTCCATGTAAACCTTGTAATCAAACTACAGAACACAATTTTAAAGATAATTCGACAAAATTTGGTATAAGCTTTTCAATTGGCCCAATATGCCAATTGAATTTGGTAAGAATCGGTTAATTATTTCTCCCCCATCAGAAAGTTTTCGATGCAAAAAAAACTTTAAACCCTTTAAAACGACATATAAGTTATTAAAAACAAAAACCGCGTTCAATTGATATGTAATTTACTGTAAATCCCGCATGCACCCAATATTTAAATTTGCTATCACATGAAAGGCCTTTTTGTGTTGCTTCTAAGTCTATCAATATTCGAACTTTTGTAATTGTTGACAAACATTTAAGTTGATTTCAAATTTTCCTGCCAGTCTAAAAATATTAAAATTTTTTAAATATTTGAAATAATTAGTTAAAATTAAAATTCGTTTTTCAAAATTCAACATATATATAATTCAGGCGCGGATCCAGGGAGGTGAAAAAAGGAAAAACCCTTACCCCCCTTCCCACCCTAAACTGAAAAGTTTAAATATAAAAAAGTAAAAAAAAGGAAAATGTAAAATAAATTTGAATTTATTTAACCCCCCCCCCCCAAAAGGTCGACCTGGATGCGCGCATGATCTAATTTTATTTGAATTTTTCGTAATCTGGTTTTTCGCCAAACTGATGTTGTCACATGGAACCTGTACCGAACGCAAGTGATTCGTTTGAAGCGAGCATTGGCCTAAATATACCATCATCACAACGCTCGGCCACATTATACGTTACCTGTTAAAAAGTATTTAGAGTGACTGGTTCGGAAATTTTGCCTCACCCCGTTTAGTGCAGAGCTTGCCCGTCCGAAAACTATTTATTTTGATCGATGCAGAACGCTCTCTTTGAAAATTTCAAAACAAAAAAATAACGTACATTGAATTGTTTGTATTTTGTATATTTTACTAATAATCCTTCCCTTAAATTACTTTTCTTACCCTCCTTGCATTTTACACTCACAGCTAATGTATTATACTTAAGTAAAATTCGTTTTAAAAACTTTTATTTAAATTTCAAATAAAATCTTATACAACAACAATAGTAATATCAACATCAACCATATCATCATGCATGCATGAGGTTGTTTTAAGTTTCTTTATGGAGTTTTTTTTGGAAAAAACTTTTTTTCCTCACTCTCTATTGTTTGATGTCAGTGTCATTTGGTTTTCATTTCAGTTTTTGTTACTTTTCTTTAAAATATTTTATTTTTTGGGAAAAAATTAAAACTTTAGTTTTTTTTTTTTTTGTTTTTGTTTTGAAAGAAAACAAAAATGTTGCTTGCTTGTTTAAAGTGTCACAGATTTCGGTCCTCATCTTCTTTTGCTTCTGGTGTTCCTTGGCATTATGCCCAAATACATATTGAATGAGTTGTTTACACCATGCAACAAATATGCAATGTGATGTATTCAGTGGGGTTTTTATTACGGTTCGTGTTTGTTTGTTTGCTGTTTGATTGTCGGTAGAAGCCACAGTGTCAGCGGCTTTTGCAACATGCACTAAAAAAAGTAGAAAATCTGTAAGCTCTCGTAGTAGTAGCAATAGTTAAGAGTAGCGGCTGTAGCGGCAGCAAAAAACCTTAATTAATTGGATATTGTGAAATTTATTTTAATGAAGTTTACAAATGACTACATATGTAGAAAACACATACATATGTACATCCCAATATATGTATATATAATTATATAGACACACTGTATAGTATATATGATTATATCAACATACATATTACGAGTACACTACTGTAGAATACTCTAATTTATTTATAAGTCATGTATAGTAAACATACTTACTTATGTACATATGAATATAAATATATGTACATTAGGGTAGCACTTATTTAGTTCTTTGTGGATTTTCGATTCTCTCAAAGTCTAAAACTATTATCGGTCATATAAAAGCCAAATGTAATTCTATTAAAAATTTGTTTTGTATTTAATTTTATCTTAAATCCCAAGAAGTACATTTTCAAACGAATGTTTTCGATTCTAATAAACACTAAAAGGGGATTAAAATTTTATGGTATCAACTCAGGAAAAACTGTAGCAGTTCTACAACTATTCTCAGAACGCAAGCCAGTACTTTCCTATTTCGGCATTGCGACCCATGATTTCTGTTTGAAATTGTCATCTTGGGAACAAGTTTTACAGAAGCTTTAAGAACCTAGTACTCCTTCTGTAATCAATGATTTTGACTTGAAATTATCACCCTCAGAACTAGTTCTACGGAAACACTAAATAACTAACAGCACTTCTTAAGATCGTTTCTAGAAGTAGTTCAATAATGTTTTTACACACATGTGTATTTTGTCTTTCATTATAGAGGGTGTTTCAAATTTAAATGAAACAAGGTGTGTGTGAGATATCATCGACATTTTTTTATTAATTTGAAAGGCCTATCAATTCCATACAACATGTGCAAATATCCGCTGCAGCTTCGCTGGGTGGCTCACATCCGAAATGTCTAATTTTCCATGATGTTGGTGCATAAATCTGGCTGAATATGACCGACGGCGCGAATTATGTTGGCTTTAAGAGCCGCTGTGTCTTGTGGGTTATTCGCGTTGACCTACGACTTAAGAAAACTCCACAAGAAAGAGTCTAATGGGGTAAAATCGCACGATCGCGGTGGCTAGTTTACATAACCTCCACGAGATGAGATGACCATGTTCTCAAATCGCTCGTTCAGAATATCCAATATGGCATGTCCAAGTTTAGCAGGTCCTGTTAAAACCACATGTCGATGGTGTCCATATCATAAAATTCAGGTCAAACTGTGTTGGTAATCATCGACTTATAGAGCTCGCCTATGACAGTGATGGCCTGGCCAACATCGCTCTCAAATAAATGTGGACTGATAACTCTGCCGGCACAAGATGCACACTAAACAATGACTTTTTGGGATACTTTGCACACTTTCAGATCTCATGTGGTTTAGTATCGTCCAAAATCCGACAATTTCGTTTGTTGATGTACCCATTCATCCATAAATAGACGAAATTACCGTAAAATGGACGAAGCGCGCTGAACGTTGCCCGAACAGTACTTTCTTTTTGACAAAACAATTTTATCATTTACACCTGTTGTTGAACACTATATCCGTCAACCAGGTCAACCAATTGGGGTGAAAATAAATTAAAATTTATTTCCTTTTTTATATTAAAACTTTTCGGTTTTGGGGGGAGCGAATTTCCTTTTTTCACCCCCTTGGATCCGCATCTGCCGTCCAAGTGATTTGGCAAAAATAAACTAAATTAATGACAGCCAATTCGACAGATGTAGCATCAAAAATATATCCTCTATCTCTAATTACAAAAAAAGTATTGACATATAAAGGGTGTTTTTGAAGCTAAAAATTGTAAAAAATAACACAAAACATAAAATTTTAATTCAAAAAATTTGTTTATTAGAAAGATCAGTACATGGCATCAACATTTGAAAATGATTTCGGGAATATGGCCACCGTGGCTGTTCTGGACGTCCAATTTTTGGGAACTATTTCTGTCATTGGTGGCCGTATGTCACGAATAACACGAACAATGTTTGCCTCCAAGGCGTCAATTGTTGCTGGTATAAGTATCAGTATAAATCAGTGACTTCCAGTTGTCCCACAGGAAATAATCGAATTGTATCAAATCGCATGACCTTGGAGGCCAATTGGCAGATCCATTTCTCGTAATCAAGTTATCGCCAAATCTAGATTTCAATAATTCGATGAAAAACCGCATTGTCATCCTATTGAAACCATCTTGGCCATCCTCTTGAAGCCACATCTCGCCCGGATCAATGTCATTCATATTTTCATACAAAAAAACATTGATCATTTTTGAAGAAATAAGGTCCGATGATGTTACCAGCGTGTAATCCGAAACAATCAATGCATTTTTCTGGATGTCTGTAGGGTATGTTGTGAATTGTCTCACTCCATATGCGTCAATTTTGTTTATAAACAAACCTGTTAAGACAAAAGCAATACTCATCACAATTTTGCGATAGAACTGTCGTATATAAGTTGTGTTAATCGATGACAGATATTCAAAGCAAATTTGGATAATTGGTAGCGATCAATAGATTCATGATGATTTACCAGAGTATAATGACCATACATTTTGAAAGGTGATCGCAGTATGACAGTTAACGCTTTCGTAAGTTCTATCGGACTTAAAAACACCCTTTGCATACTTTAAAACTGTTAACCCTTTCGTAACATCTATCGGACTTATTAAAAAAAAAGCTTATTGATTACAGGTATCAGTTTTTACATATGATTAGGAAAATGCCCACCATAATCAGAAAATGGCTTCAGAATGACTGAGTGGCTGACTTAAGTAAACTTTACAGGTCACAGTTTTGAAGATATTTCGATAAAATTTGGTACATACATTTGTTTCAGCTATTGAAACTGACTGAAATCGGTCCAGTATTTCACCTAAGCCCCATACAAATGTCCCCCCGAAATTGGACCTTATCGGTCATAACCAAACAAGTTTTATATATACGGAAGTCACGTCACATAATTTAATGATGATCCGAACATAATTGGACATAGAAAGGCTCGCTTCCGAAAATCTCTTTAACGAGCTCTAATCTCTTAAAAATGTTTGTATCACAATAAAATTTAACAGAAATAAGCTTCATCTAGACATAATTTCATGGCTATCAGTCCATGATGGGAGCTACGTCTCCATTAACACCAACATTCAAAAATCATTCACGAAAATAAATTATTGAAACTACTTAAAAATAAAAGTTTCTTGATCATTTACTCAGTGTAGGGTATTATTTGGTCGGGCTTGACCGACCATACTTTCTTACTTTTTTTGAATTTATTGACACATACTTTTCATATTTTTCCTAAAGAAAGTTAAATTTTTTTTATAGGTTCAATATAGTTCTTTCGGAACTAGTTCTGCTCTTAAAAATTAGTTGCCATAACACTCTTTACTACGGAATCATAATACCATTCCACAGAAAGGGTTCCAGAAGTGGTTGCGATACCACTAGTTCTATGGATGTTATCAAACAATATAAAGTGTTACTAAATATAGCCGTTCTGGAACTAGTGACTTTGGAACAAGTTCTAAACATTTTCCAGGAAAATAGTATTTTATATTAAAACATATTTGAGTAAATCAAATACAATACAAAAACTATTTTTAATCTAACGTTTTTTTTTTTTTCAACATTTTAATTTTGTAAATTTCAGCGTTTCTAAATTTTAACAGTCCAATATTAGCGCCACACTAATGTACATATGTACGTATATATGTTTGTTTATTCCCGTCCACCAGTCTGCTGTTATGGCTGTGTTTTGCTTTTTGTTTTTATTTGCAACATACTGCATGTATGATGCTGCATGTTGAATATGATGTCCCTGTTTGCCATGGCGAAAAAAGGGAATAAAATTGCAAATAAAAATTTAGTCTAATTAGTTTGGTAAACATTGTACACTATTACACTACACCATGGTCATACCTACAAATCTATAGTTACTACACTTAGCTACAGCTACAGTATATAAAATCCGAATTCACACAATACACTTCTAATTATTTTAATAGAATTTTATTATTAATTTACTTAAGAAGTCAAAAACCAGACTCTGTATTAGGAATCTAACCTTTAACTTTTAGTTTTATAAGGAAGTAAATTAGAGATTAAAAATTCCATAATGTATGACTGCAGACTTTTCATACTGTGATTACAAGTATTTAAGTCAGACTGTATGCAAGTGTGAGAATTTGTTAGTTTGTTTGCTTTTAAGCACATTTATGTTTGCATATACATACATAATTTGTATGATGGTGTAAATTTTAATTATATTTTAATTAAGATAAAATACAACTGCAGAAGAAAATTTTTGTACAAAATTAAACTAATTAAAAGTGATGATGATAAGTGATTATTAACGATTGTTATTATTGTTTTAGATGGCTAAAAAGTGGAATGTGGGAAGGGGTGTGTTGTTTCAAATCGAATAAAATTGATTTGTTTACAAAAATTAGGACAAATATATAAGAGACAGACAACATTATTTAAACATTCTAAATCATTTAGCTATTTTTATGGCTAAATAAAAAATTATATGTTTTATCTACAGATCAGCAATAATTGCTATTGAAAATGAGAAAAATAAGTTTAAAAAAAGAATTGGCAGGAACAAAAATTAACTAAATATGTTGAACCATGGATTCGAATCAGGCGCGGATCCAGTAGTATGAAAAAAGGAAATTCCTCCTCCAAAATCGAAAAGTTTTAATATAAGAAAGAAAAAAAAAAGAAAAATTAAAAATAAATTTGAATTTAAGCGTCTGATTTAAACAAATACAAATCGTTGGTACTTTCCATACATTCTTCACAATTGCTTTAGTTCTCATATTATGTCTTTAAATTTGTGTTCGAATTTTTTATTATTTGCCTGCGACTACGTGTACAATTTTTAGAAACCTTTTTCTTGGCTTGCTTATATGGGAGGCATATTCGTATATTCACTTATCAAAATATTCACCGAATTCTAAGTTATCGCAAACGATTATTTAATAATTTCTATGGCTTTCATATACAAAATATGGATTTTGCAAACAAGGTGTTAAAGGTGTTTTACAAGTATCGGCACAGGTTATACGCTTTTAAAGGTTGTACGGCACAGGTTGTACGCTTTTAAAGTCAATATACAGGAATATATGTATATTTCCTTACATCTGAACGTGTGTTATATTCATACATTTTTGTTTGTTCATTTGGCCCAGCGAAAATGGGAGGAAAAAAGGTATAAAAAACACCATACATAGGTGTCGAAGTAGTTCAATACCAATGAATTTTACATTAGAGTGTTCATTTTTGTCAACTTTGTACTTCATATAATCCACGTTCCTGATACTTGAGTCAATTCAATAAAAGGGTATTCCCATTTATTACACAGTACTCAAATAAATTCAGCCAGTAGAAAGACTACTCAGTATTATTTTGTGAGCGTATACCTAATATTTTCCATATAATTTGTATGTGGTACCCGGGTGCATTGTCGGCTCTATCAACCGAAATTCTGTTGATAAAGTAGAATTTCAGTTGTAGCAACCAATTTAGAATCATTCGATTAGCAACAAATTCGGTCGCCAGTACGAATCTGTTTTCTCTGTGTATGACCTTAAAATGAGGGACTTACAATAGATGGCGTATCATTTGAACGCGGTTTTTATTTTTAATAACTTATATGCCATTTTGAAGGATACATGTCTGTCAATTAGATACTGAACATTATAGTGTAACCAACAAAGTTTATTTCTGCTTCGAAAATGTCGAATTTTGCACCAATAAAGCGTTATATGCGGAAAATTTAGCTTTTTTTCTTTAATTTGAAAAAAGTGCCGCTGAAGTACTTCGATTGCTCAGCAAAGCTTATGGTGAATGTGTTACATCGGTTTGAACTTGCGAAGGATGGTTTATGACTTTCAGAAGTGGTGGTCTTGACACGGAAGACAAAGATCGCCCAGGTCAGCCAGAAAAGTTTGTAGACCAAGAAGATTTTTGGCAAACTCAACTAGAGTTTGCTTAATCATTGGGAGCTACTCACGCAGCAGTTTCGAAACGTTTGCGAGAAGCAGCAGGATTTATCCAAAAGCAGGCAAATTGTGTACCATACGGACTGCAGCTGAGAGATCTTGAAAGACGATTTTGCATGTCCGCAATGATGTTTGAAAGCTGCAAAAGAAAATCATTTTTGCGCTGAAAAATGGATCCAGTAGGATAACACGAAGCGTATGATATCGTACGTGAAGCTCGCCCAACCAGACGAATTAACACCAAAGCCAAATATTCATGGCGCTGAGGTAATGCTCTGTATTTGGTGGGAGCAAAAGTGTCCTATCTATTATGAGCAGCTGAAATCTGACCAGACCATAACAAGAAATCTGTACCAAAGGCAACTGATTTTTTTGATGCGAGCATTGGCCGAAAATCGCCCAGAATATGTGACCAGACATGAAACCGTAATATTCCATAATGACAACGCTCGGCCACATGTTGCAATACCTGTTAAAAAGTGTTTAGATTGAAGTGGCTGGGAAGTTAGGCCTTACCCGTCCAGACCTTGGCCCGTCCGATTACTATTTGTTTCGCTCTCTGGTATGTGCTTCACTTCAGAACAGAGTATCTAAAATTGGCTTGATTCATTCTTGGCCTCAAAAGATGAGCAGTCCATATGTTACCAGAAAGACGGGAAATGGTTAAAACTTTGAATAAACTTATATTGTACAAATGTTTCAAAATAACACCCAATATAAAAAAATAATATACGTTTACGTGTTTGTATTAAAAATTATATCGTCTAGAAAGAATTGACATTTTCCTGAAAAAGAAGTGCAAAAAACATACATTTTTTAAAGTTAGAACATTAAGAAAGAAGGAATCTATTGCAGTGCTTGGTGGTAAACTAAAAAATGTATAAAGACGGCGTTGGCTTCTCCAGACGTGAGCATGCAAGATACAGTTGATCCTGTGTGCCGCAAACTTGCAACGAGTCATTGCTAAAGCCAAACGAGAGGGAAACTTTAATCATTTATCATTAATAGGTTATACGGGAATACAAAATTAATACTTTGGTAAGAATTAGTGTGCTGAATTCTCAATAGTTGATAAATTCACTAAAATTTATTTTTGGGGGATAAGCTAGTTCATTTTCAGAGCATTTCACTGGTTGCTTAGTAATCATTTAAATTCAAATGGCATGTCAGTGGAAATGATTGAGAGGCGTGGTATTAAAACATCTTCGCCTTTGAATTTCTTATTTAAAATTGTTTGTACAATTACATTATTTATTAAATTTTTGACAGCAAGTCTTGTAAAGTATATATATTCTGGATCGTTATAGACAGTGGAGTCGATATAGACATAACCGTCTGTATGTTGAAACCCCCAAATAACTCTGATTGATTGATTCAATAATAAATACGATATAGTCCAACTTAGGTTGCTCTATAAAATAGCTGAGATATAAGCAGAAAACATCGATTTTTTCACCAACATTTTTTTCCTCCATTTTTTTATATCAAATATCTTTCTTTTCACCAACAATTTTTTTTCACTATTATTTTTCAATAAATTTTTTTCCATATTTAAGTATACTTTGGTAAAGGGTGTATAAGATTCGTGACTACCACTCTTTTGTACACCTTTTTGTGCCCTTCAATTCTCTTTTAACAAGATTCCAATATCTCTCCACTGGCCTTAGCTCCAGGCAGTTTGGAGGATTTGCCTCTCTTGGTACCAATACCACTCTATTATTCTAGTAACACTCAAGAACTTGCTAGTGGCAGGCTAGCCAAAAATAAGTGGACATAATAAGAAGTCTTATGAATGGAAGCATCCTCTTTTGTAAACATTACTTGATGTAAATTTCGGTATTTATATAGCCCTTTGTAACAAATCTTTGGCTTCTTTTGCCGCAACTACATATTGCTTACAATGTCAAGAACTTTTTGGGAAAAATTTCAGCTTTTGGATGATAAGCTTTTCCCCAACATTCGCTCGAGCATCTGCAACATAAAAATATTGACCGGGAAGCTGTGACAAATTGTCCATACGTACGTTTCGTCATCCATTATGCATCAGGTATATTTTTATTTCTAAAATTTTACTTCAATTTCCGAGCACTGTCTGTGGCCTCTAAATTTTTAGCAGAGTTCATGTCAGCAACTTTTTGAGTCTTGTATGTTTTTATGCCTGCATTGACTTTAACTTTTCGTACCAAATAGTCCGAATACTGAGCTAACTAAACTGTTTTCCTACCAGATGTGTTGGGAGCTCTTTTGAAAACGCTTTCAATTTATTGGCTTTAGAAACATCATTTGGACAATTCTCTCTACATGAACCATATTTTTTATAATTGCACAAGTTCTCCTGATACTGTTTAATAACATTGAAACTAGTTTGACGGCAGACCTTTGATTGTTTGGCCAACTTTTTGTAGTACCAAAAACATATTTAATAACTTTAGTACGCACTTTTTCTCGGCACTGATTTTAATCAGATTAACAACAAATGAACATGACTGACATTAAACATATTAACTGATATGCTTTACAAAGGTAACTTGATCATAAAAAAATCAAATAATACTTGATTTAAAAGTTGTAATCAAAAATGTGTGTTAAGGTTTTTTCGATCTCAGTCCTTATAAGATTCAACACAGCTGAATATATCAATCTTACTTGTTTTTTTACTACTTATAGTTCTTTTTCACTATTTTTTAAGTAATCAAGTTAATGAATTTCATAATTACCAAATTTCTTTAAAGAAAATATTATCAATTTCTTAATACTCTACTAAACTTTCCAGTAGCGGGGTCATTGTTATATCCCCACTAATGCATTTTTAAATACTGCAACAATAAAAAATCGCGGCCATTAAACAAATATCTCGGAAAACAACTACTGAAAACTGGGTGTATCTTTATCACTTTGTTAAAAGTTGAGTGGAAAGAAAGAAAAGAGTAGCCTTTTGCATGTTTTGGTAATCAATCTTGTGAATAACACTTACCAAGTTTATTTGGTAACAACAACTGCAACAACAACAAAAAGCCTAACTACAAAATAAAGTGCATGGACAACAACAACACACAACAGAATTTCATGAACACTGGAGAAAAAAAATTCAAATAAAAGAAAAACAAAAAAATCAGTTATCATGAAAACAATTTTTAAGGCCTAAGCAAACAAATAAACAAAACAAGGTAATGCAATATTTATTTACCAAGCATGTTTTGGCCACAGACAAAATAAAACTGGTCTACAAACAAATAAATTTAATTTTTTCTAAATATTTCAGTTTTTTTTGATTTGTTAATGCTAGAGATGTTTATCAACGGCACCAAGTAGTTTTTTTTTATCAAAACTATACGCATTTTTTCTTACTTACTCGTTTTAATAAAATTTGAAACAATTTTTTTTTCTTTCTTTCATTCATTTAAGTGGAATTGTCTGAAATTTGTTTTGTCCGTAACTTAATTGTAATGGATTCCTATTCAATCATTTGGTTTTTTTTGCTGTGTTTTCAATTTTTCTATTTATTTATTTATTGTTTCTTTTTTCGGAGGCTGTTTCGGAGGAAAAAAGTAGCTCAAGTGGATTTATGTTTTTTAAACAATATCGCAACAAAAGCTATAATAATATAATATTAAGTATTTTTTTTTTTGTAGTTTGCTTTTGTATCATAGAGATTTTGTAACACTTTTACTTTTGCTGTTGGGGCTCTTTTATTTTCTCCTCGAATAATGAATGAGCGCAAAATTATAAATAAATTTTGAAATAATTATTAAAAGTGAATGTTATTCAAAGTTTATTACTCTAGCAAATGAAATTTTAATGAATGGCTGGAACTTGAAAAAAAAGAAACAATTTTATTCATTAAAATCATAATAGATTTTTGCGAAATACACGCGAGAAATGTTGTAAACTTTTGGGTGAGTTCTTTTAAATAGCCCTCAAGCTTTTAAATAAATAATAAAAAAATAGATACTTTCGGTCATTAATGACTCATTCGTTATAAGTTTTGTAGTCATACATATCAGACTTTAAGTAGCCATTACATAACTTCTTCCGGATAATATCGATTATCGAGGAACTTCTGTTTCACTATTCCGTACAACAAGGAAGTAATGGACGGACCTTTATATGACACAACGGATCTCTCAGTCTATACAGACGGTTCTAGGAAGGGAGATCGAGTTGGCGTAGGTCTCTACATTCAGGAATTCGAAACTAGGCTATCTTTCAGACCTCCAAATGAATACAGCATTATTCAGACTGAAATATCAGTCATTAAAAGGGCGGCTAAATGGCTCAGTTATAACAAGATATCAGGCAGCGATATTCGAATATATACTTAAGGTCAGGCCGCAATAAAATCTCTAACAGGTGTATACACAACATCTATTTGGACCAGAAATGTTAGGCATCCTTAAACAGGATGACGAGACATTCAACAGTCGTACTCAAGTGGGTACGTGGACGCGGAGATATCACGGGCAACTGTTTTGCTGATGATTTGGTGAAAAAAGGCGCAATGCTGCCTGGCGGAGACGTAGACTTCCTATGTGGGTTTCCGTTATCCAAATAAAAACTTCATATTAGTAACTTCTATTATGAGCGAGCTCAAGATAGGATTATGAACCCATGTACTATAACCAGAACGATATGGCCCCGACTGAATCGTTAATGGACAACATATTTTCTTGGCTTAACACCCTCACAATTGAGTGGTGTAGTGGCAGTCACTACCGGACAGTTTTTATGTTGATAGCGGCCATATTGTTGAAACTACATCTGTCGAATTGACTGTCATTTATTCAGTTTGTTTTGAAAAATCACCAACAACACGTCCAAATGATAAAATAATTTTATCAAAATGAGTGCTCTGTTCTGTGATGGGTAAACTTGAGACCACTGGTTCAGTAAACAATGAACCCGCACCCATACGATGACCAAATGCAGGAATTTCCGAAAAATGGCTGCTGACCGTGAGAGTGTGCAGGAGTCGAATTAGCGACGCTCACAGAACTTTCGGTATTTCAGACCACAACTTGGCGTATTTTTCGTCGTGACCCAGGAGCTGAAGGTTTACGACCATAGGCAACGACTGTTTGGTGCGGATTTTGTGCTGGCGGCATCAGCGGTCCATATTGCTTTGGAAACGACTTTGGTTTGGACATCACATTCATACATCCGAAAAAAGTCACTGTTTGGTTTGAATTTTGGGCAGGCGGTCCATCACTGTCAACGGGGAGCTTTATAGGTCGAAGTTTACCAACTACTTTCAACGTGAATTAAATTCAGCACGAGCGATTTAAGAAGATGGTCATCTCATGTTGAGGAGATGTGAACTGGTTACAGAAATCGCGCAATTCAACCCCGTTAAACTTTTACTTGTGGGGTTATATTAAGTCCAAGGTCTATGTTAATAAGCCAGAAATGATATCCCATTGCCATCTCTCAAATTCAGCCTGATTTATGCGCTGGCGTCAGAGAAACAGATGCACTCATAATGACATCGATAGGCCTTTCAAACGAATAACTGAGTGAGATCATATTTTGTTTTATTTAAATACTGATCATACTTTTTGACTTCTGTGGAAGTTGTCAAAACGAGGAGGAGGATGAGACAATTTTTCATTTTCTTTGTCACTGTCCGGCATTAGCAGATCTACGCTTAAGGTTTCTGGGACATCGATCCCTAAATAGTCTTTCTGAGCTCTCGAATATGAAGCTAGAGTGTATTAGTGCCTTTTGGCTAATCAGACACGGTAGTATCCACAGAGTGACCTAATAAATCACTGGTGCGTAATTGATAATCTCCTCTCTCTTTTTCAGACCTTCTTCCTATTCACTTTTCAATCTCTTCATCACATCTGACTGACCCCTTCTCTTTTTCATTTCTAGCTCATTTTCTATATTTCTACTTTCAGGTAACCCAAAGGGACCTTTTGTATGAACCCACGTGAGCTGCTGTTCTTTCCTGTCTTCACTTCGTAGCTGCCTGGAAACCTAACCTAACTTCTTCCAAGTAATATAGGTTGTATATAAAGGGTATATCATTAAGCGCTTCCTATCTAATTTAAATAAAACAAAGTAGGATCTCACACATTTATTCGTTTGAAAGGCCTATCGATGTCATTATGAGCGCATCTGAAATGTCCAATTTTCCATGACACAGACGTATAAATCAGGCTGAATTTGAGAGATGGCAATGATATATTATTTGTGCCTTATTAACATAGACCTGGGACTTAATAAAACCCCACACGAACAAGTCTAAAGGGATCAAATCGCACGTTCTCGGTAACCAAATCACAAAATCTCCACGTGAGAATGTTGAAACCACCAAGGCTGAATAAAGTTTGTAATCACTTCGCCGTTGACAGTGATGTCCTGGCCAACTTCGCTCTCAAATCAATATGGACCGCTGGTGCCTCCAGCCTAAAATCCACACCAAACAGTGACTTTTTCGGGATTCATTGGACCATCTTTGGTTTCATGTCAATTGGTATCGTCCCAAATTCGATGATTCATCCAGAAATGGTTCTCATCACTGATGATGATTTTTTTATGAAAATTTGGGTTAGTGGACGTGTTGTTGTAAGTTTTATCTATCCATGGTGATGTGCAAAACAAACTGCATTAATGATAGTCAATTAGTGAGATGTAGCTTCAAAAATATGGCCGCTATCAACTTTAAAAGTTCGGAAGTCGCTATTGGAAGATCCTTTGCAAACCATGCTGTTCACTAATAATGTAACATTACCAAATGTACGCTTAAATTATTTCCAAAACCCTACCTAATCTTTTAACCAATTTTTCTTTAACTCATACCTATTTGCCATTCACTGCCACTTATTTAACCCTGAGCGGTGGCAAATTAATTTCATTTAAATATCTTAAGGTGTCCTTAACATTTTAATATTATCTTTCTGCTGCCTTGAACAAAAACAACATTATTTTTTTTAAACAATTTATAACAATATAAATCAAGATTAATGTCATTATGCTAAAGATTTTCAAAATCAATTTTGATGTATTAATGGGTAAAGTTTCTTCAACAAGTTTTCAGTAATTTTAAAAAAAGATTTTATTTAATTTTATTGTTGTTTCATAAAAACCACAATCAATGTGATTTTCCATAAAATGTCAAAGTAATTCATAGACTACATATTTCATTAGAATTAATCTGCAATGGTTGGTTGTTGTTAAATGGCTTAACATGTTGATGGGTTCTGGTTGCTGCTGCTGTTGCTTTTTCTTTATTATTTGGAGTTTGTTCCCTTTACAGAACCTGTATTATTATTTCATTTAAAAACGACATATGAACATGCAATTAAAACAACAACTATAAGTAACAGCAGCAACTGCAACAACTAACTAACAATTGCAAGCTTAAGTATTTGAACCTTGTATTATCAGAAAAGTACGAGTGACAAGTAGTTGTAAGTAGTAGTAGAAGTTGTGGAAGTTTTAGTTGTACTAACTAAAACCACAACATATATTTATAGGAGGGTTGGGTGTTGAGGATTTAATACTCAGCACCAAGATATTCTCTGATTCTGCAAGCAATTGAAATGTTTATTTTGACCTTTAAGTTTTTTCTAAAAAGTTTTGGAGATGATGCCACGTATATGTAATTATACCCTTCACCTTCGTGAGAAGGGTATATATAAATTTGTCATTCCGTTTGTAATTTCCACAATATAATTTTCCGACCCTATAAAGTATATATATTCTGGATCCTTATAGATAGCGGAGTCGATTAAGCCATGTCCGTCTGTCTGTCTGTCTGTTGAAATCAATTTTCTGAAGACCCCAGATATCTTCGGGATCCAACTCTTCAATAATTCTGTCAGACATGCTTTCGAGAATTTTACTATTTAAAATCAGCAAAATCCGTCCATAAATAACGGAGATATGAGCAAAAATCCGAGACAACCTCTGAAAATTTCATCAAAAAAAGACAATTTATTGCATGCTTTGACAAAAAAGCAACAAAACATATGTGTGTTGGATTCATTGTGTGTTGGCTTCATGCTTTGTGTATTTTGTTTTTTTTGTTTGGTGTTTCACAAAAAAGCAACAAAACGTGCATATGTTTGGATGTTTGTTGGCTTCATTATTTCGTTTTTTTTTTGGTGTTTGACAAAAAAGCAACATGTGAGTTGGTTTCACTGCTTTGCGGTTTTTGTTTTTTTTTATTGGTGTTTCGTTTCGTTTGGCGTTGTTGTTTTTGAGAAGGGTATATATAAGATTGTTGTTTCGTTTGTAACTTCTACAATATAGCAATAGCAATTAAATGTAAAATTTTTAAAAGTTTTCTTGATAAATTTAGGATGATATACGCTGAAAATAGGCAAGTAATGCATCCACAACAAAGGTGAAGGGTATATAAGATTCGGCATAGCCGAATATAGCACTCTTACATGTTTTGAAGTCATTTATTCTCACTTAGTTATTGTGAACTAACAACGTTTTTTTGTTTCGAAAATGTACAATTTTGTGCCAACAACGCGTCATATGCGGGAAGTTTTGCTTTAATTCTTTAACTTGAACAAAACTGGAGCTGAAGCACACCGTCAATATGTTCCATTAGGGTTCAACGTGCCAGAGATGGTTTGTGCAATTCTAAATTGGTGATTTTTATACGGAAGACAAAGATCGCTTAGGCCAGCCAAAAAATATTGAAGACTTGGAGACAAGAGCTTGCAAAATCATTGAGAGCTACTCAACCAAGTATTTCAAAACATTTGCGAGCAGAAGAATTCATCCAAAAGCAGGGAAATTGGATGCCATGCAAATTGAAGGCGAGATACCTTGAAAGTCGATTTCATATGTCCGAAATGCAGTTTGAACCCGAAGCGTATGTGATCGTACGTGAAGCCCAGCCAACCAGCCGACACCAGAGCCAAATATCCATGACACTAAGGTGGGATCAAAAAGGTCCTATCTGTTATGAGCTGCTGAAATCTGGCCAGACCATCACATGGTATCTGCTACGAATGCAACTGATTCTTTTTAAGCGAGCATTGACAGAAAAACGCCAAGAATATGCGACTAGACATGAAACCGAAATATTCTGTCATGGCACGCTCAGCCAGCCGTTGGAATACCTGTTGAAAACTATTGAGGAAGAAGTAGTTGGGAAGTTTTGCCTCACCCGCCTTATAGTGCAGACCTTGCCCCGTCCAACTACTATTTGTTTCGATCGATGCAGAACGCTCTCTCTGGGATACGCATCTCTTTAAAACAGAGTATCCCAATTAGGTTTGATTCATTCTTGGCCTCAAAAGACGAGCAGTACTTTTGTCGCGAAATCCACATGTTGCCAGAAAGAAGGGAAAGGTTAATAGCTTTAAATAAATTTATATTGTGCAAATGTTTAAAAATAAAAGTTCATATTTAAAGCATTTTTATCTAATAAAAAATCTTTTCATTTACGGGATTCCCTGAAATAATTTAATACTAAATTCAACCAAAAAATGTTTTAAAATTTCTAAGCTTAGTTCAATCGCACCGGTGCGAATTTCAGACTAAAAGTTTTGTGAAATTTTCTCTTTCAGAGTCTTTGACTTTTTCGAGTAGTCAAACTGGGTGATCGTCATCTACAGATCAAGTAAGATTTGATCCTGATCTAATAAAAAGTTTGATCCGAGAAAACGGTGTCAGAGAACTATGAATAGCCTGTGTATAATACGATCATAGATCATTTCTAAGTGCCCTTTCAATGATTCTGTTTATTTTTGGCCCTCTCTTGAGCCAAGGAGAATCGGAGAAGTTTGAATATCCTTCAAATTGTAGATCACCTTCTGAAATTCATGCTACAGTTTCGTCGGGGAAAACTGGATATGATGGTACATATGACGGGGTGAAGTATTAATACATTAGAGTAGTATAGATCAAGAAAGATTTGATGCAGATCAACCTAAAAATTTGGATCCAGGAAAAATGTTTAACCAACAATACCCCTATACATGCCGTTTATTGTGTTGATGTTAGGAAATAAAGTTATGAGATGGAGCAAAGAGGGAGTTGTGTTTGTGGACGTCATTGGTAAATATTATTGTATATTCTGCAGGAAAAATTTTGGCCAACATACATATGGTTGGATCAAAAAAAGAATTTCCCTGTAATATATCATGCGTTAGGTACTCAAATTTATAGCAAATAGGTGCGATCTGCGTTATCCGAATTAATAACCGTGTATTAGCTATAAGACTACTAACGTCTGCAGAACATCCCTTACAAGGACTGAGATCGTAAAATTCTTAACACGCGTTTTTCATTAAAACTTTCAACCCAAGTATTATTTGATTTCTTTTTAACAAGTTACCTTTGTAAAGCATGTCAGTTATTATGTTTAATGTCAATTATGTTCATTTGTTGTTAATCTGATTAAAATGAGTGACCTGAAAAAAGTGCGTATTAAAATTATTAAATATTTTCAACAAAACCCAACTTGGTCCTACAAAAAGTTGGCCAAACAATCAAAGGTTTCAAACTGTTTCCAATGTTATTAAACAGTACTGGTAGAATTTGTCCGTTGATATAAAACCTGGTGCAGGTAGAAGGAATGGTCCGCATGATGTTTTTAGAGTCAAAAAAATAGAAACCATTTTCAAAAGTGCTCGCAACACCTCCGGTAGGAAAGCAGCCCGGTTAGGTCAGTACTCGGAGAGATATTGGCATATTGTTAAAAGAGAATTGAAGAGCACACAAAAGGTGTCCAAAAGTGTGGTAGATTTTAAACGGAGATGGACAACCTGTTCGAACAAAGTGACATAAAGCACTATAAAAACCATAATGGAAGTGTTTTTGAAAAAGGTTTAAAATTTCATCAACTATAAAAATATTTTTTTTGTAAATGATTCAAAACTGTAAGTTTAGTGGTATCACTTTTATTAGCATAATTGTATGTTAAAAATTTGTCGATATCAGTCCTTAATATCTGTGAAATGAATATAAGCAGCAGACATTCTTCCGATTATCTTCTAAAGTATCAATGAACCGGGTAATAGTTACATCCCCTATAAGAACCACCCTATTGAACATGGTCCAGCAGCTCTAGACTATACCTCCGCCCAATTTGTGTGAATTATATTCCATTTTAGAAAGAATGAAGAAATATATCCGACAACGTCTCAAGAAACCCAAAAATTGTTTCTTTGCAACATCAAATATATGAAGATTCCAACGGACTTCACACTGTATTCTCGTACCTAGAATGAAAAGGTTATCTGCAACAGTTTCGTTACCTATACGCATACATGATTGTGATGTAGTTTCTAGTCGTCAGGGTGTCAATAGGCAACATGAAACGAGGACCAGAATAGATTGTATATCCTCCACAATGTTGATGACTTTCTGCCATTCGTGCAATAGCTTCGCCCGGGAAAACTGAATAGGTGGTTCATGTATTAGAAAGATGAACGCATTGGAGTAGTCAGTCGGTTAGTTAGTTAGTTAGTTATTTATACTTTTTTTTTAGTATTTTTCAACAGCAAAGACCGAGTTCTCTAGCTTCTAGGGAACTTCTAGGTAGTCCAAAACACTACTTATACAACCATGTGAAATTTCAATTCTGAACTCCGGATCATGTGGTGATGATGATCTGGAATACGTGGAAGTTATGAAAATGTATTGCTAGAGCAGACATTGCTCTTCTGATAATTTAAATATTGATTGCCTTAGGTCTAATGCAACTACACCGTTTAGTGTGCAATCATCTGCAGAATCTCCTAAAACAAAAGCAGTGGAAAATAAGATAAAGACCCTTTCTAAGATTTATAGTGTGGAGTAGTTTGACTCTGCCTCAGGTTTCACAAAGAAAGCAAGATAATAAAAATGTAAAATATAAAAGTATGCCAAAATATTACAAAGTAAAACCATTCAGTGGGTGGAAGATGATGATGAATGGTGTACTGAATCGCAATTTGAGAAGTTTTTTGACGATGAGTTGGTACAAATGAAATGCAATGAAAGAAACAGTTATGCAGTATATAGTGGACAAGAGAAGCCAAAAATAACGATGTATGAAATGCGAGTTTATCTTAGAATCCTAATTGTTACAGGTTATGATTCAGTTCATTCAAAGAGAGGTTATTGGTCAAATGAAGGTTATCTTAAAAACGAAATGGTTTCGGATTCTATGCTTAGAATTCGTTTTGATACAATATTTCGTAATATACATTTTATTGAAAATGCAAAACAACAAGGAGATGATAAAATCTGGAAACTACGACCATATAAAGATGCTTTAAAAACACGTTTCTTGAAGCACTTCCACCCTGAACAATGTCTATCTTATGATGGATTTTATATCACAAGGGAGGAGGAAGCATGTCCCGGTTGAATGATTTGAAAAGTACCACAATTTTCCAACAACAAACTCAATAACATTAAACAAATTTATGAATTGTGTAAAATACATTAAATTAAAAAATGTTATCTTTTATGTAATAAATGGAAGTTTTTGTTAAGTTTTGTTTATAACAAATATACGTTTTATTTTGAAAAATGGATGGCCCAAAAATTGCCCCAGAACCCAATCTTGGCCACATGAACATTTTTTTTATTAAAATAGATTCATTTGGCTAAGGCAAGGCTGTTCAAAATTTCATTGATATATATGGTCTCGAACGCTGTGGGCATTAAAGGGTTAAGCTACATGTACACTTCCTGGGTCATCATATAAGTAAAACAACTGAATGTTTCTCAAAGTCTTCTCAGATATTGACAATAAATATGTTGTTTAAAATCATTTAAAACTAAACATTTATTATTATTTGTCCTAAGTTAAAGAAGTTTTCAAGCTAAATTAAGACTTTTGATTTTGTAATATTGGTCATACAATTTTATTTTAAACTAGCTGACTGCCCGGCTTCGGTCGGTAGCTATTTACTAATGTCAGTTCTTCAAGTTTCTCCAAAAAATGTCTCTTATTAAGAACAATGAGAAGTGAAAAGGAGGCAATATATTAAAAATTTAAAATTCGTTTAAAATTGATTGATAAATTATAAACTTTTTGCCTTAATTATATACTTAAGTGAAGTGATATGTCCCAAGTGTAACCATACCTTTACACATGACCAAGTATCTCCTTCTGGACCAATAATTTACCATCCTACCCTCGTTTTGTTTTATAAAACCTAAGAATTAAGCATTAAAAATAAATTTTTAAATACAACTCTACTATGAAGAACTAAAAACAGAAAAACCTTAATAAGTCTTAGTACTGCTTTATTTTCAGTTTTAGTTTTAGTTTCTTGTTTTGTTTTGTTTTGTTTTGTTATTTCTGCTTTATGTGATGTTAAATGACAATTTAATTGTTGTTTGTATGTATTTGGTTGCATATGTCACTTACAATGACAAAATAATTTAATTATGTCAACTAAGATTTACCTTGAAGTCTGTTTTATATTTTAGCTTTGCACTGCACACATGCATGTTGGTATATGCCAACTTCATTGGCAAAAGAATCCTAAAATAAGTCTTATTTCTGCTTTGACTGCGTTAAGAATCAGCAGAAATGTACAATAAAGTATTAACGCCATGCCAACATTCATGTTTCAATATATGAACGGGAGAATACAAGAAAAAAAATAAATTTGCAGTAGAAAAAAAAATAAAAGAAAACGTTTGATAAAATGAAAAGCAGCATTATGTTGCATGTTGCTGTTCTTTTAGTTGCTGGTACTTTTTTTGTTGTTGTTATTGTTGGCGTTGCCGTTTCAGTTGTTGGAATGATGTATTATAAGAATATTTCGCATTTTAGTTGGCCAGGTTTCGTTTTCAGTGGCATTTATTTTTTTAAATAGGGGGTAAGAGGAAAAGTATAGCAATTAGAGAATTTGAGTGTAATATTGCTGGCAACAAAGCGTTATTCGCTTTACGTCTTTAATTAAAAAAAAATATCTCACCAAAGATCATGGAGAATGTGTTCCATTGGTTTCAATGTGCGATAGATTGTTTGATGGTTTCGGAAGTAGTGATTTTGACACGGAAGAAATAGACCGCCCAGGCCAGCTAAAAAAGTCTGAAAACCAATGATTGAAAGCATTACTTCATGAAGATTGTTGTCAAACTCAACAGGACCTTGTAAGATCATTGCGAGCTACTTAAGCAGCAATTTCAAAGTATTCGTTAGCAGC
Source organism: Calliphora vomitoria (assembly GCA_942486065.2). Classification (NCBI taxonomy): domain Eukaryota; kingdom Metazoa; phylum Arthropoda; class Insecta; order Diptera; family Calliphoridae; genus Calliphora; species Calliphora vomitoria. Next base: position 11,345,825 of record OW818033.2, read on the forward strand.
AAGATTCATCTAAAAGCAGAGAAATTGGGTACCATGCGATTTGAAACCGAGAGACCTTGAAATATTATTTTGAAGGTCCGAAATGATGTTGGAACGCTTCGAAATAAAATAATGGTTGCTTTAATCATTACTGGCGATGAAAAGTGGATTCATTACGATAACCTGAAGTATTTGAGCTCGTACGTGAAGCCCGACTAATCAGCCGAATCGACACAAAAGCCAAATATCCATGGAGCTAAAGCAATTATCTGTATTTGGTGGGAGCAAAAGAATACTATTTATTATGAGCTGCTGATTCGATTCGAAGCAGGCATTGGCCGAAAAATCCTGAAACTATACGGCCAGTTATGAAACTGTAATATGCCACTTACTTCTCTTTACAGGAAATCTCTTCCACCCCTTAACCAATAAAAACTGATCCAATTTTGTTTGCTGTTTTTTAAAGAATTCAGGTTATTTTTTTTTATTTATATTCTGTTTTCTTTTATAATATATAAAAAAAATTGTTTCTACCTTTATTTAATTCTGTATATTTTTTTTATAACTACAACATACAACATTCATTACTTAAGTTTTTAAGTTAAAGTTAAATTGTCGTGGCATGCAATAAACTTTTGTTATGCTCTTAAATGCCGCCACCATCAGCAGCACCACCAGCTAGCTAGCACCAGCACAGTACCAATCACTACATTTGGTACAGAAAATTACTGCCTCCACTTTACCTCACTAAACTACAATATATGGATGCATGAATCTACGTACTACAACTACTGTTCATTCATACATTCGTTCAAACATTCATCTGTTTATATGCTGCTCTTAACTTGTTTTAATGTAATTTATCAAATGCATTGACATTTTCATGAAGCCAAAGGAAAAAAAATTCAAAATAAGAAATAAGACTTGGCAGTAGTTGTAAGAAATATAAAAAAATAAAGAAATATTGTAATGTTTCTTAACATTTTATTGGCGGTATTTAAGATTTCCTTTCATTTCTTAGGAACTGCCACATAAACTACTTGTTGTAAATATTTATGCAGAAAAAAAGGGAAATTGATTTATTTTTAAATAGAAACAAATTTTAACTTATATAAATAAATGTATATAATGTTAGATTATAATAAGGAGAGGCAATAGCAAATATACAAAGTATAAAATCAAATTAGGTTTCTAATAAATAAAGTGATTTCTGTTTGAATTCTGTAATTACACCAAACTAAAGTTTATTATGCTCGATATTTAAATTTGTCATATTCAAACTTTTTATTTGCGTATATTTCATTTGGGTTACTATGTAAATTCTCCATCCATATGATACCCTACATCCAGTTTATAGAGGATTTTAATGAAAAAGTAGTCAAGGAAAACGCTTTTGGTGCCACAGTCGGTAAATCATGTCCTCACGAGAACACATTAACAAACTAATCCCACCCGAGGACAATGAGGCGCAAGGGTATCACATATTAACTGTAATGAAGAAAGCCTATGATACTGAAATTGGGCATGGTAAGCCGCCAGGGAGAAACCAATGTACAGTCTTTCATTTCTAAGTAACCCGTTTGTCAGATTGACATGAAATTTCACATAGGTGTTTAATTTTTGGCTATAGAACCCCAGGATAATTGCATTTTTTAAATGCTTGCATGTATTTGTTCAGCCTCTTGTTCAAAGATTATAATATATTCTCAAAGCTCTAGATTAGGCCTGTAAACATCAAATAACATGTTTATTTAACCATACGTTGCACAGTGTGGTAGCTCGGAAATCTAACTGGACAAAATTAATAAATCGCGTTGGGTTCAAATCAATCAATCTTCGGGTAAAAATAACAATTTTTTTTACATAAGTAAATAAGCACTGATATATATCTGTTTGTTGAAATTAAGGTAATTAGTCCTATTTCAGGCGGTATTTTGAATGAGAGCTTGGAGAATTACTGCATATTATCTCATCCAAATGTAACTAAATTTGTTGTGAGTGCTACAAAAGGTAACATGCCAAATTTCGTTGTATTTACTTCGAAATTACGACTTGTAGTTTACAAAATTTACTTGGAAATTTTATATATTTAGATTAAGTTTTTCATTAAAATCAGTAAATTATTTCCATGTATATTAGATATTTTTGAAAGCTAGACTTCAGTACCTATCCAATGGTATATAACAAGTGGCATTTGCTTCATTATTATATATAAAAACAGTACATCCAAAACCAACCTCTTGATATATTTCCTATGAAATTTATTTATAACAAGCAGAGCTTACTATGCGCTTCTCACTTTTTCATGTACCTAATGGCTTTTGACTGCTTTTGATTAACGTTATGAATGTGTTAATATTTCGTTAACATTTTAAAATTTTTTTCACCAAAAAATAAAAAAAAATATATTTCACTAAAAAATTTAATTTTCACTAAAAATTTATTTTTCACAAAAAAAAAAAAACATATTTTTCACTCGAAAATGGTTTTTTCCCAAAAGAATAAATTTTCACCAAAAAATAAATTTTTCACCAAAAAATTGATTTTTCACCAAAAAATTGATTTTTCCCTAAAGAATTGATTTTTCACTAAAAAATTGATTTTTCACAAAAAATTAATTTTTCGCTAAAAATTTATTTTTCACAAAAAAAAATATTTTTCACTAAAGAAATAGATTTTTCACAAAAAAAAAATAATTTTCATTTAAAATTTTTTTTTCGCTAAAAAAATTATTTCCTACTAAAAAATTGATTTTTGACTAGAAAATGGATTTTTCACCAAAAAATTGATTTTGCACTAAAAAATTGTATTTTCACTAAAAAAGCAATTTTTCACTAAAAAGTTGATTTTTCACTAAAAAAATGGGTTTGTCGGTTAAATGAAAATTGACCCTTCTTAGAAAACCTTCGGTTTGTGATAAGGTTGTATGGACGGAGGGTCAATTATGGACCGATCCTCACAAAAGTTGGTAAAAAGATTTGGTTTCATATTAAACTTGTTTATATCCAATTCCATCACGATAATAATTATTATAAGACAATTTTCAATTCATTTTCTAAGGGGTACTAGGGTATTATTTTGCAGTACTTAGAACTAATTTGTGAAAAATTGTATCAGAATTAATAAGGGGGGATATTTGAACGGTAGCTAGATGAAACTATGAACCGATGTTTCCCATTTTCAATACCAAACAAACCTTATCAACAGGTAGTATTTGTAGACAAATTCAGCCAGGTAGTTGCTTTCGTTTGGGCCCTATCGTGCTTTAAACAGAAAGACAGACATACGGACGGGCATAGCTAGCTATAATAAGGACACAGGATATATATACATATATACTTTTTGGTTCCACGACCAATATTTCAATATGTTAAACGCAATGACAAAATCAATATCATCTTTTTTGATGCGGCTGGAGATGTCAGCTTTGTAACCTCCTCTTTTATCCAATCTACTTCCCAGAATGATTCTATATCGTCAAGCTATTGTTTCTGAACGGTTAATGTTTGCCAATTATTTACGTTTATCCGCAATTTTTTTGTTTTGCTGATATTATCTTCAAGCCAACATGTGATACATTAGTGATAACTTAGATTGCATGCCAGAAAAGGTGTGAGTAAGTAGACAAATTCCTCTTCTATGAGATGTTGCCTTATTCATTACTACGTCAAAAAGCAGTTAAAAAGCAAACGAGATAATGCCGTACACCGAAGTTAATGTTTATTTTGTTGCTTAGTTGTTTTTCGAGAATAATATGACAGGTAGCGTTTTCATATAGACCTTTGCGTTCCATATGGCTGCGTGGTTTAGGATATCAACCGATTTCTCAAAGTCCATAAACGTTAGATACATAGGTGATCTCCATTCTACAGACTGCTCTGTGATCACTCTGTGATCGACACAGGATTTATGAGCACAGTAACCGGCTTGTGCCTTTCTAAACTCAGGAAAAAGTGACGATGAAATTCTTTTATTTTGGAGAGTTATTACTCAAAATCGTAATAACTCTCCAATTTTTACAGGGGATCTAACTCCTTCTTTTGGTAAATTTATGATGACACCTGCAGCGCGATCTGGAAAGCCACATAGTTGATAAAGGCACACGTCAATGAGGGATCTGTAGTGACTGCTTATATACGTGTACAGTCTGGCGGCACTTAAGCCTTTGAAGTGTTATTTAATACATTCCTGCTTAGTGGAAGACTGTAGGAGAGCTCTAGAGGAGGTAGTGGTACGCTGCTCAATAATATTGTGTTGTATACCGGGCAACTGTGGTATACAGGGAAATGAGTTAGTAGATGAAGTGGCCACTCAAGGTTCTGATATAGATCATGGTACTAGGGAATGGGGGGTAAAACCTCCTATATGTCACTACTACAGGCAAATATTTGAAAGATTCCGAGACTCCACCAACCAATTCTGTAGCAGTAGGACTCTGTGGCCTTTTGGCCAAAACTGAATGCAAATTCAACTAAAACACTAATTGAGTTGGATAGGTGTAGCCTCAGGATTCTAGTAGGACATTGCTCTTTTGGGGCCTTCATAAGTAAATTGGATAAAGGTACACAGGATTTCTGTAGGTTTTGTGGGGATGTAGAGGAGCTAGAGACAGTAGAGACAGTAGAGCATATTATGTGCAACTGCCCTAGACTACAGGGTTATAAATTTAAATGGCTAGGAAGAAGATTTCTGGATAAACTCGGTAGTGTTGGTGGCTGTAAACTGTGTAATATATTAGATTTTATCAGGGGAATTGGTTGGCTATTTAAAGGACGTTCTACGGCGATTTAAAATTCGTAAAAATATTTTTTTTATTTTTTCTTTTCCCATGCAGATTTGGATTCTTCTTCACATTCTTTCTTTACTATATATGACTCTTGATGGGAATCGCAATGGACCTTACGGTCTCCGAGTGGAAGTGCACATAGTGCACACCCCTTCCAAACTAGACTTAACTAAACTTCAGCAATTTCCTCTAGAAGTAGTTCCGTGTGACCGAATGGTTTATAATTGGCGTGAGTAAATGGGCACGTTGTTGCATCAATTTTTAACAGCTCTGGAGAGATATTGTCTGTACCAGTCGATTTATTGTTTTTCAGTGATTTTATTGCTTTGCAAATTTCAGTAATATTGGTGCAATCAGTGGAAATATTTGTGTTCGTCGAATGTGATTCACAGCTGCATATTGACTGCTGTGTGGGTAGGGTCGACGACAACATAGTTGTATAGAATTCTTCCCAAAGTTTCAGTTATTGTTGTTTCGATGTAGCGAGTTCTTTAGTATCGTTTTTCAATAGTTTAATAGTGGATTTTGAACTATTTCCATACGATACGTTTCTGCAGCAGCCTGAGCCTCTTTAGTGATATTGTTAACACAGTTTCGTTTGTCACGCCAAGCACTATGCGTGACGAAAAACCAAAAACTGGGAATCACCAGCAGTTTTATCTACTGTATTTTGAAAGTGATTCTGAGTTTAGAGGTAAAGTTTGTGCTGGGTGTTGGACTTTTATTTTAAGCGTTACAAACAAACGCATAATATCTTTCATACTATGGTGGTGTAGGGCACACAAATAACTACACTGGACCTGTAAAAATAATGAAATATCAACAAAGAATATATATTTTACAAAGTCATAGAACGGTTGTAATCAGTTGCAAATTGAATGAGTAACTATCTCTTATTATTTGAAAAATGCATATAAAATTCTTTACATGGGCCAACAATTTCAGCTGTCTTAAAAACACTTACAGTAAATAAAAGTAAATTACTCAACTTACATGGTAATTACATAAAATTCCATAAAATTTGTATTTTTATTAATAGAGCATGACCCAATTTGCAAAAAAAAAAAAAAAAAAAAAAAAAACATAAACAAACACATAATAAAACATTAAACTTACAAAATCTATAAAAAATAAAAAAAAGCAAATTTAATAAATATTCCTGTTAAATAAACCAGACGAAAACAAAAAAACTAATTTAATATTTTATGACTTAAATAATCTTTTAAGGTCATAGCTCCATCTGGCTTTTCAAACATAAACTAACGCTGAAAATTAAAATTAGGCCCCCTTATAGAAAATAAAGCAGCTCTAAACAAAGCAAAACAAACATAAAATAAATTTATGAGTTTCCTCTAATAACAAGAAACACATCCAACAGATTGCAGTACAATACATACTCTTAGTTATTATTACGGATAGTTGGTTGCCGGTGATTGTTGGTACTTGTATGTATTTCTTTAATTTTACTGCCCAATTTTAATTACTTTTTTTTTTTTTCCTACATCGACTTACCTTTAAAAAAACATTTGTTGTGGCATTTTAATTACTTTTGCTACATTAAAAGAAATATACATAATAATAAAAAAAAGAAGAACTACCGCATAACGCAATATTCACACAAATCTGAAATCTGTGCTATGGTAGGAAATTCAAACTCATAGATTTTACAATTCCTTTTCAACTAAGTAAAAACATTCAAATGAATGATTCGAAAAAAAAAACTGACTCCAAAAAATTTTACTTCAACCATACAGTCATACATCAACTGAACCATTGAAATCACGACATGAGGTATCACAGGGAAAAAAAAATCAAACAAACAAAAAGCTAAAAAAATAAATTTGAAGACGGGAGGAAACACTAACAAACAAAATAACCGAATCATGCGTAGATTTTTGTTACATACAACTACAAAAATTACTAGCAACTTGTGGCAAGTATTCGTACTACTACTGCACAATTTGATAAATGTTGTAACGGCCCAGCCAGCATTAACCACCAAAACAATTCGTATGACCAGACAAAAAAAGAATGATACAACTCATATGAAGAAAAACAAGTAAGAGTGCTATATATTCCGCTATACCGAATTTTGTATACCCTTCATTAAGATACCTATACATTAAGATAGATATTAAAGACTATTTTTGGTGGAAAAAAAAATTTGATTAAAAAAACTTGGAGAATTTGGTGAAAAAAAATATGGTGAAAAACAATTTCGCCGTTTTTTGCTTTTGTGGGCTGATTTTTCGATTTTAAATAGCAATCTATGTTTAACTATAGCGGATATATTTATGTATCAATCATGTATACAAGTTATTTGGGGGCTTTGAAAAGTTTATTGATATCGACTCCGCTATCTATAACGTTCCAGAATATATAAACTTTATGATTTTTGCCTATATCTCAGAAATTTGTGGGTCGATTTCAAATAGAAACCTAAGTTGGATTATAACGGATATATTGCTGTATCAATCATGTATGAGAGTTATTTGGGAAATGAAAAATGTAAAAATAAAAACTGAATTATTAAGGGTACTCATTTAAATGCCTAAGTTTTCCATTTGTGCAAATATGCAAATTTACGAGACGTGTTTCATGAACCCACCTTTTAAATTTTGTGCAATTTTATACAGAAAATGTCTATTTGATAAAAATGTCAAACAAAAATAAATTCAACAAATCCTTAAAAAAAAGTTTTAAAAATTATATAAATTTAAATTCTAAAAATTTCTAATGAAAGTGTAATCATTGGAGCAAACAATGGTAAACATAGTTTGGAAGATTTTGCTTACTTTCTAGCTCTTGGTTAATATTTCCATACACAATGCCATTCAATCCAATCATTATGTTCCAAAGTCACACAATTTTCACATGTACAAAATATTTGTATTTTATTTGATTTTTATTTCTTATAAATAAAAGTAAACAAAAGCAGCTGATTCATCAAATGCACAATAAATTCAAGTTTGCGAGTCTAAATTGTCGCACAAACTTATCGAAGTTGTGCAAACGAACTTCCATAAAATTTTTGACAGTTCGAGAGTGAAAAATGCACAGTTTGCGAGGCATTTAAGCATTTACCCTTATTTTTTATTTAATTTCCCATAGTGGTATCATACCAACTTTGGTGTTATATAGGAAGTTAAGGGGTCTTATACCTGAAAGGGATGAGTGGAATGGTGGCGGGATAATGCCGATCAAGTGTGGTCTACAGATGGTTCCACTGGGCTGGTGTTTATGGGGCCAACTACAAAGGGGATATCCCAATGGGTACATTTCCATCTATATTTCAGGCGGAAATTTACGCATTCCTTATTTGCTCTAATGAATGTTTGAGGAATATTAGGATATTTGTTATGTCAGATAGCCAGGCTGCTCTTAGAGCCTTATAATCATATGAAGTAAAGTACGCTGTTGTTATGGACTGATGGACATTCTCGAATGAACTCGGTGCGCACAATGAACTCACCTTGAAGGCCACGCTGGTAATGAACGTGCTGATTGTCAGGCTAACAGGGGCGCCCGACGCTCGTTCATAGGTCCTGAACCGTTCTTTGGCATCCCACGTGGATACACTATTGAAAGTATTCGTTCTTGGGTTGAATCGGAATTTGCCCGATTTTGGGGTAACTTACCTGGTAGATCTCAATTATTGCTATCCTTCGCTAAGAGTAACTTGAGAATTCTTAGTAGATTATTCACCGGAAACTGTGGTTTAAGGTATCACTAATTTATTTTAGGTAATATTGAGAATGAACAGTGCAGGTTTTGTAAACTTCCTGCTGAAACCTCTGAACATGTTCTTTGCGACTACTCAATGCTGGTAATGTGCAGAACTAAATGGATAGCAAGGGCCTTTATGATCTCGAGGGACGTAATTTATCTCTCATAAAATATAATAATTGGCTTAATATGTAGCCAAAATCTGTTGGACATGCAGTGCGTAAGGCCACGCTGATAATAATAAATCCACATAGATCCTATGTGGAACATAGGGCCTCAACAAACAAGTTAAAGTTCGGTTTATCTAATGCCCTGCTGTTAATTCTCCTTGTATTAGCAGGTCTTCCTTTTCTTCGGCTACACTTCGAGTAACATTGTCTAGGGAATTCCTCAACGTGTGCCCAATTCATTCACGTCGTCGAATTTAAGTCTTTATTGGAAGTTAATGTATTGTTGCCCATAATGTGGCGTTGGATAAAGTGTTGGACCTGAATATGCGTAAGATTTGCAGATACTGGTTTAAAGACACTTGGAGTGCATTTATTTTCTTAGTGGTAGCGTGTCATGTTTAGCTCCCAGTGAAGCGTAGTTCAAATGATATTTTCTGACAGCTTCCTCAACAGTTAAATTGTTATTGCCCATAATGTGACATTGGATAATGTGTTGGGCCAGAATACGTGTAAGATTTTTCTCAGTCACCGGCTTATGAACACTTGGAGTGCATTTATTTCCTTAGTGGCAGCGTGCCATGATTCGCTACCATACAGAGCAACCGATTTTACACTAGCGTCAAATATTTCAGTCAAGCGCCGTTCGAATGATATTGTCTGGGGGCCTTCTCAACGTGTGACCAATTCAATTTCATTTACGTCGTACAATTTCAGTGAGGTTGGATAAAGTGTTAGGCCAGAATATGCGTAAGATTTTCCCCAGACAACGGTATATGCACACTTGGAGTGCATTTATTTCCTTAGTGGCAGCGTATCATGTTTCGCTTCCATACAGAACAACGGATTTTACACTAGTGTAAAATATTCCAGTCAAGCGCCATTCGTGTGCTATTATCTGAAGGCTTCCTCAACAGTTAAACTGTTGTTGCCCATAATAGGGCATTGGGTAAAGTGTTGGGCCAGAATACGAGTAAGATTTGCAGACACCGGTTTATGAACCCTTTGAGTGCATTTAGTGGTAGCGTGTCATGTTTCGCACCCTCACTGAACAATGGATTTTACACTAGTGTTAAATATTTTGAGTTTGGTACGCTTAAAAATTAACGCAAACTTTATTCTGCATTCCAAACAATTTTCTACTTTTTGTGATGTGGGACTTATATCATTACTTGTTCCGGAATTGCTGGAAATAATACTTTCCAATTGTCGGTATTAATGCTCATTATCTTGGTTTTTTCAATGTTTAGCCAAAGGCCTGATTTAGCTGGACATTCGCTCAGGTGCTGAAGTTTTGTCTAGATGTTTGTGTGCCAGAAGACATATGTCATCTACATAGTCTAGGCAATCAAGTGTATTATGAAGGCCCTATGTAATATCGATGTTGTTGATCATTACAAGCAGGTAATGATCAACACCAGTCTGGATACTTATATTGGCGCTTAATTGGTTCTCGAAAATGATTCGACATCTACCTCCATTGTACAGCCCTTTGACCAGATTGATCACTTTCGCCGGCACTCCATTACATTCCAGTACACCCCAGATTGCCTTATGGTTTAAAGAATCGGAGGCTTTTTCAAAATCAATGAAGCAATGATTGCTCAACAATAGTGCGCAGGGTGTTCACGTGATCAATTCATGAACTTCTTGCTCTTGTCTTAGGTTAGGTGCTAGAGATTCGCGCATATATAAGGAGTCCTCCACTCCAATGATTGTTGAACAATAATGCGCAGGGTGTTTGCGTGATCAATGCATGAACTTCTGGCCCTAATCCAGCTTTCTGTTGTCTTAGGTTAGGAGCTATAGATTCTGACAGCCTATTGTTGATTATGAGCACGATCATGTTGAGCAGAGTTCTTACTCTCCAGTTTTTGCACTGCGGCATCTTCTTTTAAATCATGTGGCAGCGTTTCAGTTGTCCAAAATTAGCTTTTAAGTGTGAGGAAAATATGTGCACTAACCAAGGTATCCACCTTCAATAGTTCCGGAGCAATATTGTCAGGGCCCGGAGTTTTATTGGGCCTAATCGTCCTAATAGTGGGCACAATTTCTGATACGGCTGGACAAACTGAGCTAATATTTTGCTTTTTTTGGTGGTATTCTTTAAGAAATGGTAGCGGAAGCATCCAAAGCCCTAATCAGATTAGGTCACGTGGTACATCAACGTCAGCCTGGAGGAGTTACCGGCAATCCCACTACCAGGATCAGTTGCTGAAAGCAAATCTTCTACTCATCTAAACACCAATTGATAAAAGAAACCGAAACTTGCAATGAAAAACAAACGTAATGACAAACTTAAATTAAAACCCTATTCACTCATGGTGAAGAGTATAAAAAAACATAGTTACAATGAAGAGTATTTAGTCTTGTTTAAAATATGTATGGCTGGTTGAATGACTGACTGTATGAATGGCGAGTTACAACAGCCTGCATGATCATACAAAAAAAAAAAATATAAAAATAAAAATAAAGTAACAACAACCTTGGTCAAGTCTTAGTTAGTTTGCAGATGAGTAAGGAAGTGTGCTGGTATGTGTCAGTATGCGTCGATGTGACTGACTGATAGTTTTTGAAATTGTTTGCTTTTTTTTGGATTTTTTTTTACTGTATTTCTTGTATTTGTGGTTTTACTCTTTCTTTCTTTCTGTATTTCTGTCTGACTGACTGATGTGTTTATCGTGCGCCAGTCATTTGGCAAATGATTGTCGATCGCGACCTATTGATCTTAAACGTCAAATTCAATGAATGAATGAATGAATGTTTTGTGTTTAAAATGAGGCTTTTAAAGTTTTGCTATTTGTGTTAGTGTGTGTGTGTAGTCAACAGTGGCGTTAAAACGCCCCCTCGATCTTGATAAAATAAAAGGATTGGTACTACAGCTTCCTTTATACTAAATGAGTTGAATGTTAAAAAAAATCACTTAGAGTATCTAAAAATAATATATTTCATCAAAAAAGGTTTTCACTTTAGATCTGAGAAGATTTTCTGCTTCAACTTGGAAGCTTATAATTCAAAGCTTCTTACAGCTGATCTGATACGCTTTAGCTATGGAATGATGATTTAACCTGACAGACAGCTATCTCTAAGATCCCAAATGTATGTAAAGTGTCTTTCAGTAATCACTTCCAGTCATCGAAATTTATACGTTTGAAAGTCCTATCGTAAGGATATAACATCGTACAAATGTCTGACTTACGTAAAACAATATTATGCGAATTTCGACCAAGAGCAACACTTCAGTTACTGTTAGTGGTGATATCATTGAGAATGTCACTGATTTTAGTTATCTAGGTAGTGTAATAAGCACTGATGGAGGTGCGGATGCAGATGTTAAAAGCCGAATCAACAAAGCTCGCCATACATACGCATCCCTTTGCAGAGTCTGGCAGTCATCGCATATATCCAAAAATCACAAAATCCGAATATTTAATACAAGCGTAAAATCGGTCTTGCTTTACGGATGTAAAACCTGGAATATTACAAATTCAATATCCAAGAGAATACAAGTATTTGTGAACAAATGTTTAAGACGGATCCTAAAAATATTCTAGCCGCGGCGTATAACTAACCAAGATCTGCTCCAAAGGTGCAACTCAAGACCAATGGAAACGGAAATACGTCGAAGAAAATTGCAGTGGATTGGTCATACCCTAAGAAAGGACAACGCGGATATAGCCAAATTATGTTTGCAGTGGAATCCCCAGGGACATAGGAATCGTGGTCGTCCAAGGATAACCTCGCGAAAATCGGCGAAAGAGGAGTTTAGAAGCAGGGGGTTCTCATGGGAAAAACTCAGGCATCTTGCCCAGGATAGGATAAGATATAGAAGTTTTATTCAAACACTTTAGAAATATTTTCATTCCATATATACAAGGTGGCGCAAAAGTAATCCTCCTATTAGAAAATACTATTAATTTTGCGATCGGCCCCTACTGTCAGTTCTGTTTTAACATTTGTGCAGTAAACACATGCGAAAAACACGTTAATAAACAACGTTACGCTACACTGCTCCAGAACGCGGAATATTGCTGACTATTTATTTGACCAATAATCGGTCGGTAACTTTGGCACAACGTCGCAGATTTCCTGGCCGTCCAACACTGCGACGTTTAGACGCTCGCCTCGAAGAGACTGGCACAACACGAGATGCTGCCAGGCGTGGCAGACCCCGGAGTATCCGTTCTGCAGAGAATATTGCTGCTGTAGCCGATGATGTCATAGAAGCGCCGTCGATATAGACCAGACGACGTGCCACGCAAATGGGTATCAGTCGACGGTCTTTACAGCGAATTTTGGTACAAGATTTGAAGATGTTTCCGTCCAAAGTCCAGACGGTGCATCAGCTGTTATCTGCTGACCGCCAATCGCGTCAAACATACACTCAAGCCATCCTTAATCACCACCAAGAGGAAGATGATTTTTCATCAAAAATAATCATGAGTGATTAGGCCCATTTCCATCTAGCGGGTACGTAAATAAGGAAAATTTACGCTTCTGAGGCACTGTAAATCCGCTTGTAACCCACGAAGAGCCATTACACCCGCTCAGAGTCACTGTATGGTGTGCTGTTTTCGCTGGAGGAGTCATCGAACCTTTTTTCTTCGAAGACGTTGCGGGCCAAACGGTTACTGTGAATGGTGAGCGCTACAGAGCAATGATCAACGAGTTCTTTTTGCCGCAACTTGATGAATTGGGATTGGAAAAATGTGGTTCCAACAGGACGGTGCAACGGCACACACTACACGTGCCACAACCGATATGCTGAAGGATGCATTTCCCGGGCGCCTAATCTCCCGTTTTGGCGACTTGCACTGGCCAGTAAGATCGCCTGATTTGACCGCTCCAGACTTCTTTTTGTGGGGCTTTTTGAAGTCGCGGGTTTATGTCAACAAGCCTCAGACTTTTGCAGCTCTTAAAGACAATATCCGTCAAGAATGTGAGGACCTATCGCCGGAAGTTTTGGCCAAAGTGATGGAAAATGCCATAAAAAGGGCTCAAATGACAATCAACTGTGGCGGCGGCCATTTACATGACATCATATTCTCGACTTGATATACAAAAATTAAAAGACCAAATAAAAATAATCCACAAGAAGAATCAAAGTTTTTCATTTTTTTTTTTTTAATTACAGCCAAAAAACATCGAAAGTTTACTTTTGCGCCACCTTGTATTATCAAACATTGTTGCTAGAAGCTCCAATAGGAGTGGCGTATTTACTGTACAATAGATGTGTTAACTAAAATAAAAAAAAAATGTCCGAAGCGTTTTCGCTGGATGCCCAGTCAGGCTAAAATTTCCCGATGGCAAGGATTATATTGGCTTTGAGGGCAGCTGTGATTTGTAACTTATTTGAAGAGACCAGCGACTTAAGAAAACCCTACAAGAAAATTTATAACGAGGTCAAATCGCACGCTCTCTGTGGCCAGTTTAAAGAACTTTATGTGAGATGACCATGCCCTTAAATTGTTCATGCAGAATGTCAAATGTTGAATGAAATGTGTGGCACCTAGCGCCGTCCTGTTGAAACTACATCTCGTTGGCGTCTATATCATTCAATTCAGACCATAAGGTTTGGTTTACCATCGACATATAGCTCTCGCCGTACACGTTGATATCCTGAACAACGTCGTTCTCAAAGAAATACGGACCGAGGACGTCTCCAGCCTAAATTCCTCAACAAACAGTGATTTTTTGGGATGCATTGTACACTCTTGGATCCATAGAAGATTTATATCATCCATTCATGATGACTTGGCAACATAAACTATATAAACGACAGCCAATTCAACAGATGTAGCTTCAACAACATGTCAGCTATCAACTGTAAAAGTTTGAAAGCTCATATTGGAATACCCTTTTATAAAATATATAGTTTTTGGGGTCGCAAATGAAAGTTGTAGAAACAAATTTCACTAGAATACTTATTAAATTGATTATAGCAAATCTAAATAAATTTCAATAAATCATAAAAACTCCTACAATAATTATTATTTTCTTTTTACTCATAGCGACTCTGCTTTTTAAGTTTATTTTAGTTTTCTTTGGTGGTCAACCCCAAAAATAAATTTGACTTCCTTTACAAGCCTGTTTTGTAACCATAATTTTTCTTTTTTTAAAAATATGTAAATTATTCTCAAGAAAACCAAGACAACAAAAAAATACCACCTGGATTAAATTTTTATTTTGGATTATATATCAGCATTAGAGAGTCATAAATCAGTATTTACTCTCTTAATTATGATTAAATTATGAAATGTTGATCACACTTTGGCAATGGCAATCAGTTACTTATTCAGGTAGCATTTTAACGGCAAACAAACACCCCAATTAACCTGGATTTTTTTTTTTTTTGTATAAGAAAAACAAAAGATTATTTTGTGTGGATTTTAAACAAAGAAACTCCCCCATTAAAGAAAATATTGAAAATTTCTTTGTGTTGAAAATAAATAGAGAGAGACAAATATTTTATATTTTGTTAACAAATAGATGGTAGACTAACGATAAGTTACGCTTAATTAGATCGATTTCATATGCTGGTAATCTCCCCTGAAAATATATTGTAAAACCAGCCAGTATCATCTTAAGTATTAACTATTTGGGATGTTTGGAGCAGTAAGCTGTAGCTTTTCTTGTAGAAAGATGAAAATACTGATGCTGATGACGATCATCATCATTTGGTGGCTGGTTTAAAGATGCCGTTCGATAGTTTACTATCTTTTGGCGTAATAACATACGTTCTGTTGTAGTTAATATTAGAGCTGATAATACTGATGCTGCTGCTGCTGTTGTTATTGTTTAGGCAAGGCCATCATCTTCCACTTAGGTTCTATTTTCTTAGCTTTCCTTGTGTTATTGTTGGCTTAAATATCCAAGAAAGCGTTTTTTTACTTTGTAAGTTTTAGTAAGAGTCTTTGAGAGAGTGTGTTTGTGTTAGAGAGGAAGAACTAGAGTTAAGATTAAATGCATACAAGCTTAAATTGGAATCACGATCTTTATATTTATCTAAAATATTATATCTAAACAGACATTATAAACGCACTTAGCGAAAAGTGGAAATATAATAGTGGCTATATGCTACGTAAATAGCCACAGATTACAAACTATTTGCAACTTTTACTCTATGCTCGCTAATAGAAGACTCGATTATATTTGATACTCTCCGCTTTGGCTTGATGTTGGTGATGATGATCATGTTGTTGTGTGTATTCGCTGCTGAATTAACCCTAAAAAGAGGCAGTTTCTTAGAATGCGAGAGATCCATACATAATTTGGTGGCAGAAAAATGTTTCATTTGCTCGGATTTTTAAAATAACTGTTGAGTGAATAAATTTTTAGTGAAAGTGAAATTTCTAGATAAATTATTGTTGCTATATAAAGAAGTAGGCCTTTTTTACCCTTTAAGTACTTTTGTGTGTTAAAGTTATGAATATCACACATATGTAGTTCTGGTGTTGCTCCTTTTTCTGTTTGTTAGAACTTTTGTTGTCGTTCTTGTTTTTGGTCTTCTCATTTGTGTGTTTTGTATATAAATTTTTTGCGTGTTTGATTAGATTAAAGTCGTATTGTAAACCTGGCTAACAAACGAACCAACAAAAAATAATAATAAAAAACCCAGCTAAATAAATGATAATCGTGTTGAAATGTTTAAGCATTTAACCATGTTTTCTGTAAGGTATTAAATGTCGTTTAAAAAGGGTTTCCTTTCTACTGCTCTCTACAGGATCTAGCTCTTCTTCATTTACCACCAGATCATCTTAAAGCTTAAGCTTAACTTAGGCTGCACATTATCTCTAACAACAAATTTCTTTAGAAGATGGTGTGTTTTGGCCACATTAATAATCGTTAACTAAATGCACTCAAAATGAGGCTAATTGTTGCCATGAAATATCTATTAAACATTGTGTTTAGCTTTTCGTAGGCAACAGTGTGTTTTTTTCTTTTTTTTCTTGAATAATAATTTTACTGTGCAAAGTAGATGCTGGTAATCATGTTCGAGTTTTAGTGATTTATGCGGCGGGAGAGTTTGTAGTTTTGTTGCAAGTAGAATTGTTTGTGATTTCATTTAAATTACTTGCTAAATATTTGACAATTAAATAGTCATTTGCAATCTAACATAAATACTTTGTAGCTGATATCACAATCATGGGAAGAAATTTTGTGTAAATGTTTTAGCATGAATGCAAAGGAGAAAGGTAATGATGTTGGCTTAGTATGATTTAATGGAGGGTTATTAAAGGAACAACTAGCGTTATTAAGGAATATATATGTATAAAGTTTATTTGCTTAGTTTTGAAATTGGTAATCTGGCTACATGTTAACAAAATTAGAATTTGAGTAACAAGGTTAATAATAATGATAATGACTTAATATCTTTGAAAGATTTACAAAAGTTTTTTGCATTAAATTTATGTATTTTCTTTATAAAGTCAACAAGACTGTCTAAATGTAAATTTTCTTCATTTGAAAGAATGAAAATCTTTTTCTGAAAGCTTTTTGAAGCAAATACAACAAAGCAAATTAAACAGTTTCCCTATATTTAACCCTTTGACGACCACGGGGACACCGGTGTCCCAACACAAAAATATTGAATAACTAAGTAACGAAACAAAGGAATGGGTTCCATTTTAATTTAAGTTAGTTCGTAAACGTGTCTCCTATTAATGTTTTTAGATTAAAACAAGTTTGGTTACAGCTTTTATTATACCCTTCAACTTCGTGAGAAAGGTATATATAAATTTGTCATTCCATTTGTAATTTCCACAATATTATTTTCCGACCCTATAAAGTATATATATTCTGGATCCTTATAGATAGCGGAGTCGATTAAGCCATGTCCGTCTGTCGGTCTTTCTGTTTGTTGAAATCAATTTTCTGAAGACCCCAGATATCTTCGGGATCCAAATCGTCAACAATTTTGTCAGACATGCTTTCGATAAGTTTCCTATTTAAAATCAGCAAAATCCGTCCATAAATAACGGAGATATGAGCAAAAATCCGAGACAACCTCTGAAAATTTCATCAAAAAAAGACAATTTATTGGATGCTTTGACAAAAAAGCAACAAAACGTATGTTTTGATGTGTTTTAGTGTCATTGCTATGCGTATTTTGTTTTTTGTGTGTTTCGTTTCGTTTGGCGTTGTTCACCATCGTGAGAAGGGTATATAAAAGATTGTTATTTCGTTTGTAACTTCTACAATATAATATGTTCGTCAGCAATTAATTGTGAAATTTTTAAAAGTTTTCTTGATATATTTAGGATGCTATACGCTGAAAATGGGCAATTAATGCATCCACAACAAAGGTGATGGGTATATAAGATTCGGCATAGCCGAATATAGCACTCTTACTTGTTTTTTACTGTCTTTGAAAATTCACAGTTTTATTGGTAATGTGTTCAAGAATTGTTCAAAAGTTAGTCTTATGGTCGTGAAAGGGTTAAGCAGGATTTAAGTTAAAGAGAAATTCCAGAGCTTGTTTCTTTAAAACATATTTACTCAGACTTCCACTAAGATAAACTCTTTTGTTTAGAAAAGTCTCTTTCCGATCACACATACAAATTTGAAAATCAATATTATCTACGACTCACAATTGAATATTACAGAAATTGTTCTATTTTTAGTCAAGAACCCACAGCGTTTTAAGAATAGAATCAAATCGCACGATCTCAGTGGCCACTTCAAACCACCTCCACTTGAGATGATCATGCCCTCAAACCGATCGTGCAGAATGACCAACTTGGCATTAGCTGTGTGGCACGAAGCTCCGTTCTAATGAAACCACATGTCATTGGTATCCACATCATCCAATTTAGGCCAAATGAAGTTGAAGTAGACTGTGTCCCACAGTGGAACCCCCGTTCTCTCGTGTTTAGATGAGTTATCAAGGACGAATCTGAGACGCATCCATTTCTTTAACAGAGAATCTGGTTGGTTCACCTTGGAAACAACGGATGTGGTATAAATACTCAGCTGTTTACTTCTTAGGTATCATAATGGAGTCTGTTTTAAAAGGACCCAAGTGAGCAGCTTGATAAGTGGCTGCCCATGGAACCTAACTACCAAATCGTGCCGAATGCCCAATTTGACATGAGCTGTGTGGCACGAAGCGCTATCCAATTTAGGCCAAATGAAGTTGGAGGAGACTTTGTCCCACATATTCTGCCAATGCCTGGGTCTGACGAACTTGGGGAAACGTATTCATGGAAGCCCCTCCCTCTCGTGTTTAGATATGTTATCAAAGACGAATCTGAGATGCATACTTTTCTTCATCAGAGAATCTGGTTGGTTCATCTTGGAAACAACGGATGTAGTATAAATATTCAGCTGTTTACTTTTTAGGTATCACAATGGAATCTGTTTTGTACGGACCCAAGTGAGTAGCTTGATAAGTGGCTGCCCATGGAACCTAACTACCAAATCGTGCAGAATGCCCAATTTGGCATTAGCTGTGTGGCACGAAGCGCCATCCTAATAAAAACACATGTCGTTGGTATCCACATCATCCAATTTAGGCCAAATGAAGTTGGAGGAGACTGTGTCCCACATATTCTGCAAATGCCTGGCACTGACGAACTTGGGGAAACCTATTCATGGAAACCCCTCCCTCTCGTGTTTAGATATGTTATCAAAGACGAATCTGAGATGCATACATTTCTTCATCAGAGAATCTGGTTGGTTCATCTTGGAAACAACGGATGTAGTATAAATATTCAGCTGTTTACTTCTTAGGTATCATAATGGAATCTGTTTTGAATGAACTCAAGTGAGCAGCTTGATAAGTGGCTGCCTATGGAACTTAACTACCAAATCGTGCAGAATGCCCAATTTGGCATGAGCTGTGTGGCACGAAGCTCCGTTCTAATGAAATCACATGTCATTGGTATCCACATCATCCAATTTAGGCCAAATGAAGTTGGAGGATACTGTGTCCCACATATTCAGCCAATGCCTGGCTCTGACGAACTTGGGGGCACGTTTTCATGGAACCCTCTTCCTCTCGTGATTAGTTGAGTTATCGAGGACGAATTTGAGACGCATACATTTCTTTAGGAGAGAATCTGGCTGGTTCTCCTTGGAATCAATGGATGTAGTATAAATATGCTGCCGTTTACTTCTTAAGTTTCACAATAGAATCAGTCAGCTGCTTGATGAGTCCCTGCCCATGGAACATAACTACCGAAATCTGAGATTACAGCTTCTTCCATACAATGATTTTTGTAAGTTTTCAATTGTAGTTTTCTAACACCCTATCAAAGATTAGGGTCGCTAGCTAGGTAGCTTCTCTTTTACAACCTTACTAATCTATTAGCGATCGTCAACAGTAAATCCTTTGATTTTGAGGACCGCTGCGGTATGTGGCTTATTTGTATAGACATGCGATATCGATCACGTCCTTAAATCACTCGTGCAGAAACCACATGTCGTTGGTGTTCATATCCAATTCAGGCCAAAAGAAATTCATAATCATCGACCTATAGCACTCGGTGCCAGTAATGACCTCGCCAACATCGTTCTCAAAGTAATTTGAACCGCACGCCCAAAATCCAAACCAAACAGTGTCTTTTCCGAGGAGCATTGGATGTTCTTGGATCTCATGTGGATTGGTTTCGTTCCAAATTTGACAATTTTATTTGTTGAAATACCCATTCATCCAGAATTGGACCTCATCGCATAATGTTTTCTATATTTTCTAACCCATAAGTAGGCATCTAAAAGGTGTAGAACCCACCACTGTGCGTAAAGGTGGAAACTAATACAAGAATTAGGAAACAGAAATTTCTCAATTTCACCAAAAAAAAAAAAAAAAAAAAATCCCAATTTTGGTATTTTTTTGGAATTTTGGCTGGTAAGACAATAATAAGAATGATTTGGAATACATCGTGGTGTCTAAAACCGTTCTCCGTTTTAGAATCCCAGCTTTAACATTTTAGAACAAGTAGCATATGTTACAAATTTTTATAAAAACTTGGAAGTACCTAGGAAAATGCCTGTTATTATGACTTGATGAAATACTTCTAGGAAGCAAAGAGTAATAGCAGGTTTTAGGCCAAAAAGAAATAAGAAAAATTAAAATTTTCTCAATTATACATATAAGAGTAACGTTACTTTTGGCCCAAACACCCAAAGTAAGAGATATGCAATTTCGACTATAGACTACCCCCTCTCTATATAGATCCACGAAAACGGGTAAAATCGGTTATGGTTTCTTCTTAGCCAATAAAGATTCAAATAAAATTTAAAATGCATCTTCATCTACATAAAAAAATTTGGCAGGTGTTTGGTACGTTTTTCAAATTCGAACCCTTTAGGGGAGGAAATGGGTCAAAACTATTTTTTGGTACTTTTTTTACACCTTTTTATTTATCTATCAAAGATTAAAAATGGGAAGTTACCTTTCATAATAAAGCCAATTTTGATAATATTTTAAACATTTGTTCTTGTAGTCATACAAAAATTAACTAACAACGTTTTATGTGGAACTCGAGTGCGAAGGTGTATTAATTCATTTAGCTCCTATAAGGAGCATAGGGCCTCACCAAGAGATTTTCAGTCGTTTCTATTTGATGCTAGGTTCTTGATTTCATTCCAGCTTTTTCCTGCTCGCGAAGACTCAATATCTATCTCTATTTGCCAAGTGTGGACAGGCCATCCTCTCCTTGTGCTACCTTCCGGATTCCAGTCAATGGCATTGCGGGTTACATCTTCGGGTGGTCGTCGTAATGCGTGTCCAATCCATCGCCATTTCCTTCTCAAAATATCGGAATGTATTTGACTTTGATGTATGACTATCCAGAGGTGTGAGTTCGATATTCTGTTGGGCCAGTACATTTGTAGTATTTTTCTTAGGCATTAGTTGGTGAAAACTTGCAAACTGTTTACGTTTCTGGCAGCCATATTCCACGTTTCACAGCCATAGAGGAACACAGGCTTAACACATGAGTTGAAGATTTTTATCTTAGTGCGGGTGGAGATTGATGGTGATTTCCACACTGTGTTTAGTTGGCCGAAAGCTTGCCGAGCTCTCATGGTGCGATTTGAGATATCATCGGAAGAGCCTCCAGTCGATGTTATGATGCTACCGATATAGCAAAAGTGGTGCACGTCCTGTAGTTGGATGTCTTGGATAGAGAATGTCATTTTGAGTCCTGTCTTTGCAGTTTCTGTCTCTACCATTTGAAGGCTTTGCGAACGTGTTGATTGGGTTTAATACGGGTAAATAGTATGGTACTTTTTATAACATATATACATAACAGTTGGCTGACATGCTTCTGAGTTAAGAAGGAAAGAATCAAGATTAGATGGCTTAATATTATTATGGTACTTAAAAGGGGAGAACTAATGGTACTTTTACGTTCTTCAAATAGTACTTTTTTATAATAATGAATCAATAATCAGAAAATTAAACACATAAATTTTACAATATCAATGTCAAAAGCATATAATGCTGTATCTGTAAAAACTAAAAAAAATGAGTTATTAAACAATTTTTAATTATAATTGGGAAGAAAAAGCAATGCCTAGTATATATATAAAACTTTCCATTTCTACTGATAACAACTTCTGTAAGTTCTTACGATCACTGAGTTATTGTAGTCCTTACACGTAAATAGTTATTATAGTAACATGAAGGTAGTACTTAAGTACCATTTTGTAAGCAAGCAGTAATACATAATTGCTATCATGTTTTTAGTCTTAAGAAAATACATGCAGAATTATTATTTTAACAAAAACTATAAAAGGTTTAAAGCATTAAGGAAATTGTTAAGCAATAATGAAATTGATTAATCATAATACACTAACTATATACAAAAATCACCGACATATAAATAAATATGCCAAACTAGAACAAACCACATAAAAAAAACTCTAACCAACAAACAAATAAATGTTTAAACCAAAATAGCTATATTCAATTTATATAATTTTGAAGAAAGAAACTTTAACATAAGACGTATTATAATAAAGTTGGAAAACGAACAGCAGCCACAACAACATCTATCAGGATTTACAAGAATTTCAATAAAGAAATAAACTTTAGAAACAAAAAAAAAAAAAATATATAATAAAAATAATGCAAAACCATTAACTAGTTGGCGTGTATCAAGGCCAATTGATTGGTTAAGTTTTGTTAACTGGTCAGTCAGTTTGTTTGTTTGAATGAATGAGTTAACGAATGTCTGAAATGTGTGTAAGTTTTTTAACTCAACCGGCTATCAAATGGTTATGAGAGATGTAGGCTTCCAACAACCACCATATTACGTTTATTGCAAAAAAAAAACTATTTTCTTGTAAAATGTATTTGTTTATGATTTTGCATGCAAGTGTTTCAATACTCGTAAAATACACTTTTACATTTAGTTTGCTGTGATTTCTTCTGTTCTAAATAATAATATTCTATAATTTAATGTTGGCAAATAATTGTTTTACCCTACATCATCATGACTTCGTGTTGATATTCGACTAATAATCACTTTCTAAGTCAATAAAACGATGTCCTTCCATCCGTTCTGGTATACAGATAGAATTCAACAGAAATAGATTTCATATAGCCATAACTCACACGACCTAATTTCATGACGATCGGTTCATAATTGCTCATAGATCCCATAAGGACTGAGTTCGTAAAATTCTTAACACACGTTTTTCATTAAAACTATTAACCCAAGTATTATTTGATTTTTTTCTGACCATGTTACCTTTGTAATGCATGACAGTTATTATGTTTAATGTCAATTATGTTCATTTGTTATTAATCTGATTGAAATGAGTGACCAGAAAAAAGTGTGTACTAAAATTATTAAATATTTTTAACAAAACCCAACTTGGTGCTACAAAAAGTTAGCCAAACAATCAAAGGTCTGCTATCAAACTTTTTCTAATGTTATTCAACAGTACCGGGAGAACTTGTCCGTTGATATAAAACCTGGTTCAAGTAGAAGGTATGGTCCTCATGATGTTTCTAAAGCCAACAAAATAGAAAGCATTTTCAAAAGAACTCCCAACACCTCCTGTAGGAAAGCAGCCCGGTTAGATCAGTACTCGGACTATTTGGTACGAAAAGTTAAAGCCAATGAAGGTTTAAAAGCATGCAAGGCTCAAAAAGTTTCTGACAGGAACTCTACTAAAAAATTAGAGGCCAAAGACAGAGCACAGAAATTGAAGTCAAATTTTATACAAAAAATATACCTGCTGCCTAATGGATGACGAAATGTACGTATGGAAAATTTTTCACAGCTTCTGGGTCAATTTTTTTATGTTGCAGATGCTCGAGGGAATGTTGAAGAAAAGTTTAGGACCAAAAATGTTCACAAAAATTTCTTGGTATGGCAAGCAATCTGCAGTTGCGGCAAAAAAAGCCAAACATTTGTTAGAAAGGTCTTTATAAATACCGAAATTTACATCAAGGAATGTTTGCTTCCATTCATAAGACTTCATAATGTGTCCACTTATATTTGGCCTGATTTGGCATCCTGTCACTATAGTAAGAAAAGTCTTGAGTGCTTAAAGAACAATAATGTGGTATTTATACCAAGAGAAGCAAATCCTCCAAACTGCCTGGAGCTACTGCCAGTGGAGAGATATTGGGGTCTTGTTAAAAGAGAATTGAGGAGCACAAAAGAAGATGTCCAAAAGTGTGGTAGATTTTAAACGGCGACGGACAACTGTTCGAACAAAGTGACAGAAAGCACTATAAAACTCATTCCGAAAAAGGTTCAAAATTGCATCACTATTGATTAGACCCATAAAATTTTTTTTTTTTAAATAAAAAAAAATATCAAAACTGTATGTTTAGTGGTTTCTTTTTTATTAACATTTATGTATGTTAAGATTTTTTCGATCTCATTTCTTAGACTTCCGAAAGTCTCTCTCCAAAATAAATTATTGAAATTTTAAAAGAAAAATGATTTTGCTCATTTACTAAGTGTAGGGTATTATATGGTAGGGCTTGACCGACCACAATTTCTTACTTGTTTTTTTGCTTTAATTAAAAAAACATTTGTTTCGTATTTTTCTTTTTGATAGTTTATTTTCCATAACATTTAATTTAAGCCACAGAGGTGGGTGTATGTTTGAAATTTTAGGAGGGGTATTTAATTGCAACCTTTAGTTTTTAGATATTTTAAGGAAAGTATTAGTTGTGGAATTATGTATTTATTTACATATTCTTTACCACATAAACAATAATTACGTATTGAAATTGTAGCAACGTATGACTACTAATCGCGAGAAGTGTTAGTATTTACTTTTAAGTTAAAGTTTTTATTGAGTAGTTAGAAATCCAAAATGTGGGTTTAAAAGTGGCAAAGATATAAAGAAATTAATTTTATTTTTAGCGAAATAAAAACAAATTTGCTCTAACATATTCAAGGTTAGGTTAGGTTTCCAGGCAGCCATGAAGTTAAAGAGTAGACAGCTCAATGGTCCCTTTGTGTTACCTGAAAGTAGACAGTTAGAAAGAAAGATGGCTGATAGAAATGAAAAGAGAGAAGTGGAAGATTGAGTTGTTAAGAAGAAGATGTTCAAGGAAATGAGAAGGAGATTTACAAAAATTGCATATCAATAAGATAGCGGTTATTAGGTTAACCTTGAAAGGTTCCCATGTCCTATTAACCAATTACTAGCCTCATATTCGATAGACTATTTATGGAACGGTGTCCCAGAAACCGTAAGCGTAGATCACCTAATGCCGGACAGTGACAAAGAAGATGAAATATGGTTTCATCCTCCTCCTCGTTTTGACAACTTCTGCAGAAATCGTTGTAGATCAAGCCAAGTCTCCTCTCGTGGTTGCCAAAAGTGCAATGTCCGGTAATGACTGCCACTACGCCACGCAATTGTGAGCGTGACAAGCCAAGCGTGGCAAGCAACCTTAAACAGGATGGAGAGACATTTAACATTCGTACTCCAGTGGGTACGGCGACACGGAGATGTTACAGGTAACTGCGTTGCTGATGATTTGGCGAAAAAAGTCGAAAAAAGTTGACTACACTCCTGATAAAGTCTTCAATACAGACGAATCGGAATAGTTTGCCACAGCGGACTTTTCTAGCAAAAGTAATACACTGTTTTAAAATCAAATTTTTTATGGAAATTTTGCTTGAAAACATTGTTTAAATTAATTAATCCTATGAATATAGGAGAATGTATCTGCTTAAAAATAAATACATTTTCTAAACAAAATTTTAAATTTATTAGTATTTGGGACTTTTATTTTCTTGCAAGATCTTTTCTAGTAGCAAATTGTTTTGAAGGGGTTGAAGAGGTTTGCCCCTATTTTGATGGAGTTTTGGTACTTTTCAGCGTCATTATGCAAAGCCGGACGATTTTTGCGGGAATACCAAACTCAGCCATTGCGATATTCAACTTTTTTCTTATCAGGCTATCAAACGAAGCTTTATAGTCGACGTGATGGCGGGTGTCGATGTGTTTTTGTTTGGATTTTTCAAGGGTTTGTCATATTGTGAATATCTGGTCTATGGTGGACCTACCAGGTAGGGTGTCCTTTCTTGTGAATAGGGCAAAGTACACAGAGTTTCCACACATTGATACCATATTTTTCATATTTATCAACTCTTTGCCTATGGTTTTAAACAAGCCCTCAGCTCCAGAGGCCTTTATATACTTCAACTATAACCTCAATATAGTCGGGCGGCGGTCTATGGTCTATGGTATCCTTTCCTGTGAATAGGGCAGAGTACACTGAGGTTCCTGTCATTGAGACCATATTTTGCATATTTAGCAACTCTTCACCAGCATATTTAGCAACTGTAAACAGCTCAGCGGGCAAGTCATCGGTTCCAGCGGCTTTATTATTTTTCAATCGGGCTATAGCTATTTGTACCTCAATACAGTCGGGCGCGGTATGATTCCATATACAACTGGGTCCCAGCATTATTTTCGCCTTCCATAGCAGTTGGTTGCAAGGCTGGTTGCTCTATATGCATCCTTTTTCTCTGTAGTGGTATCGCGACACTCCTGCTCGTATCACTGTTTCCTTCGAGGCTGATATTACTCGATTACCACTTCGGCAGCAGCTCGGACGAGTTTTGCGGGAACACCAAGCTCAGCCATGACGATATACAATTTTCCTCTTATCAAAAGCAGCTTTATAGTCGACGAGATGGTGGGTGTCGATGTGTTTTTGTTTGGATTTTTGAAGGGTTTGGCGTAGTGTGAATAGCTGGTCTATGGTGGACTTACCAGGTAGCATGTCCTTTCTTGTGAATAGGGCAGAGTACGCTGAGGTTCCACTCATTGAGACCATATTTTGCATATTTACCAACTCTTCGCCTAAGGTTTTAAACAGCTCAGCGGGCAAGCCATCGGCTCCAGCGGCTTTAATATACTTCAACCAGTTACTAGATTTCCATTGGTATCTCTACATGAAGACGTTCCACATTTAAATCCTTCAGATTGAGGCTTTATTTTTTGAAAGATTTTCTGAACTGGCAACACTCATCATTTCTTTTCTCCATATACAACTGGGCCCCAGCAATATTTTCGAATTGCATAGCAGTTGGCTGCCTGTCGGTATGCATCATTTTTCTCTGTAGTGGCATCGCGACACTCCTGGTCGTATCACTGGTTCCTTCGACGTTGATCTTACTCGAGTACCACTTCGGCGGCAGCACGAATTGAGTGGTTCATTGACCGTATAACGTTTTCTTGAAGCATTTCGGAGAGTCAAGTGGAGTAGCTTCCCGCTATATGTTTTGATAGGAGCTTTGTGGTTTCTAGCTTACTTTTTTTTGTATCTAACAAACATAAACAGTTTATCAATAATATCATTGTCGGTCTCATACCAAATCTATTTTATTAAAACTGTTTTACAAACATTTGCCATATCGGATACATATAAACTCATAGCACTCATAGCCACCATGGACTAAACATTATTGTTTATTTAATTAAAAACAATACGAATGACAACAAAGTTCATACAAATTATAAAATCAAAAAATAAAGATCCTAATGCTGGTCAGATATTCTCATTATGCTGACCACTGATATAAATGTTTGATGAGTCAAAAAAAAACATTATATATTTCCACATATAAGTTTCACTTGTACACTACATACTTATGTATGATTTGTATGATTTCCCCCCCATGAAAACCAACTAAATGTGATTGAAAAGTTTTGAAAAGAAAATGAGTAGCCAGCAACAGCACTAGAAAAGTTTAATGCTTAAATCTACATAAATCAATTTTCATTTCCTGCAATTTTTAGACACACTCTTAAGCCTAATGCTTTAAAGAAAAATATGAAAGAAAAACAAACAACAAAAAAGTAATACATACTAACAAAAGTAACAAAATCAGCAATAATAATGCCAAAAACCAGCAGTTAGTTAAGAAAAAACTTAAAGCTAAACAGTCAACAAGCAGCCAGCCAGGCCTGGTTGTTTTTTATGTTTAACCAACCACTCTGTCAGTCAGTCATAGCGAGTTAGACAGGCCAACAGCCTGTTGTTATACATACATACATACGTTACTAACTAAACAGCAACAAGCTGCAAATACACAGTATAAATATGTATATGAGTTTGAGTATGAATTGGCCAAGTAAAACTATGAGTGCTCAGCATTCAGTGCATAAAGAAAAAAACTAGCAATTGTTGCAAAAACCCACTTATCTAATTGTGATTCCGGGAACTGGTTCTCCTTGATACATTTTCTTTTTTTTCTATGTGCTGTTGCTATTATTACTATTTTTACAATATTTGTTGTTAAAAGCATATACAAACTCATTAGAACTTAATCATAACTTGATGCTTGGCATCGAGAGTAAAATTTTAAGTCTATACAAATGCTATACATAAAACCAAAACTATAAAACAAATGATATCTTAGCCAAATGAACAAATTCAATATGTTGTGTAGTAAACAAAAACAAATGTTAGTAAATTTGTTTTTGCATTTAATTTATTTCTGTTTCTGTTTATGCTGTTATGATTTGGCTGTAAGCCATATCAATAAGTTTGTAGCAAACATACACATACGTACTTAGTTTGCAGGCTACACTACTGTAGTTTTAAAATTTTTTTAAATTTAGACAAATCCGAAAATCTATTCCATCAAAATATGTTTGACTTCAATTGAAGTCATGTGTGAAACATGCAATATTTTGTAATTTAAATTTTGTAAAGCTCAACTTGTGTCGAGTTTGCCTGTTGCTAATTTTTTTTAATTTTTTGTTTTAAATTTAATGTTTGATCTATATTTAGTTTGCATTTGGGTTGGGTTTTAAAATCACATATTTTTAAAAACAACTTACAGAGGAAGATAATATAAAAGTTGTTTCACAGAATAAAAATTCTGAATCTAAGAAAAACTTGGTCATGATATGACATTTGTGTTTAAAATACTTTGTTATTGTATACTAAATAGCAGCTACATTACTTAGCAGTTGTTTAGTAATGATACGCTTATAATCTGTAAGTTTTTATACCCATCACCTTCGTGAGAAGGATATATACTTATAAGTTTGTCATTCCATTTGTAATTTCCACAATATAATTTTCCAACCCTATAAAGTATTTATATATATTCTGGATCCTTATAGATAGCGGAGTCGATTAAGCCATGTCGGTCTGTCTGTCTGTCTGTTGAAATCAATTTTCTAAAGACCCCAAATAACTTACAAACTTGATTCATACATCCATATATCGGGAATTCTTCCGCCATGGTTGCTATTTAAAATCGAGAAAATCGGCCAACAAATGGCTGAGATATAAGGAAAAAACCAGGCCAACCTCGACTTTTGGCCTATTTTTCATCTATATCTAGATTACTAAGTCATTAATATAGACAATATGGATATCTAATGATAGATATTTCAAAGTCCATTGCAACGATCTATATAAATAGTAATTTGGACCTACAACGGTTCAAAATCGGGAAAAATATTTTTTAACCCGATTTATTTTTCCCAACATTTTTTTTCACTAGTAAATTTAAAAAATTAAAAAAAATTTTTTGAAAAAAAAAAAATTTAAAAAAAAATTAGAAAACAATCTTAAAAAAAATATTATTTTTTAAATTTTGAAAAAAAAAAAATTTTAATTTTAAAAACAATTTTGAAAAAATAAAAAATAATTTTGTTTACCTAAAAATATTTAAAATTTTAATTTTAAAGTATAATTTGGTGAAGGGTATATAAGATTGTTAAATGTAAGTTTTTATTTATTAGACATCTCCATCAGTATAGGTATATTCGATTCTTAGCAGCACTCGCAAATATTTTAACGTGTCATTAAATATCAATATGATTCTCCTTTACTTAAGAATATTTTACGTTATTTTTGTAATATCATAGTAATGACTTATTTAAGTCCAGGAAACAATTAAGAATATTTTATTCGGCTATGCCAAATCTTGTATACACACTATATATAGTTTTAACATTTAATGGAGACTTAAATTAGTTGTGGTCTGATCTGTACAGAATTTGATAGAGTGATTAATTTTTTAAAACTTCAAACGACTTTATGTTAATATCAATATCGACAATATATGGGAGTTAGGTTCAAAGTTGGTAGAACTTGTTCATGTTCAATAAGACAATTATGAATGTTTAAGTTATTTTGTGAGGAGGACTTTGTCAGGGAACTAGGGAAAATTTTTGACCGATTTTCGACATACTTTACAAATTAGTTCTAAGAGCACTTAGAACGAATTTGTGCAAAATCTTATCAGAATTCTCGCACAATCAACAGATTTATGACCGCTCAAACAGTATTCCAGGGGGTCCTTTGTATGGGGGCTAGGTGGAATCATGCAACGTTACTGCCCATTTTCAATACCGAACAATCCTTATCAACAGAGAGAATTTGTGGAAAATTTCTCCTTTCATTTGGGGTCTATCGTGATTTTATTAGATGAACAGACATTGCTAGATCATTTTAGAATCCTATGAGGACCTAGAATATAAAGGGTTTTCCAAAAAGAGGTGTTATTTTGGTATTCAAAGAAAAATGTAATTTTTTGAAATAAATGATCGGATGTTTATTTCATAATAAAGAGGAAGGAATGCCTTTAATAATGAAAAATAACATCAGCCAAATGGCCACCACGACCACGTTAACAGGACCATATCTTTTTCATGAAATTTTCCATAACCAAATCGCAAAGTGGCTGCCCTATGTCCTCGATAGCCTCACGAATTCTATATTTGAGGTCTTGATTCGACGCTGAGCTGTTGGCGTAGACCTTATCTTATACGTGCCCCTAAAGGAAAAAGTCGCAAGTTGCTAAATCACAAGATCTGAGTTACCAATTGTGATCACCTCTTCGAGAGATAACACGGTAAAGAAACTATTCCGTAAAAAGGCAATGGTTTCGTTGCTTGTGTGGCACGTAGCGCCGTCTTGTTGAAAGTAAACGTTGTCCAGATCAATATCATCCAACTCCGACCAAAATACGGTGTAACAACGTTTGTGGAATGCCCAATTCTAAAGAACGACGAGGAATTGACAAACTTGGGTTTTCTTCAACACTTTGGGCTACAGCAGCAATATTCTCAGTTGTTATTGAGCGACGTATACGGGTTTTATTCTTCACATCACTAACTTGTCCCAACAGCGCGAATTTTTCCACCAACTTCTGTATTGCGGTCCAACAAGGTGCTTCACGACGACCTAAAAATCCTTTAGTTTTCTGAACTGTGACTGCAAGATTTTAACCATTTTTGTAGTGAATTTTAATAATTTCAATGCGTTGTTGAAGCGTGTATTGTTCCATTTTTAGTAATGACGTGGTTTCTACCGATATACCGGGTGATTCAAAATAACACCTCTTGTTGGAAACCTCTGTATATACTTTTTGATTGTACGACCAATATTTGGATATGTTACAAACGGAATGACAAAATCAATCAACAGACGGACAATTTTAAATACGCTGCACACTATCACACATTGGTTTAGAAATTTTTTTTTTTTTGGAAATAATTCGGTATCTCGAAGTTGCGGCTTCCTAGCGCCAATGGAGGCAGGGGTCTAAAATCAAAAAAAAAAATCGCCAAAAATCCATTTAGTCCATGAGAAGATCTACAAAACAGACTGTTACGAATTTGCAATAGCGACTGCCTGGAGCATTCATCATGTTTATAAACATGTCCATCAGTAGAAGCTTCTACTTATCCACAATATTGATAGCATGCGGTTATTAGCATTGTTTATAAGTATGGCAATACTAACATTGACATCGAAAGCTCAAAAATTCGAACATACTAGTTTGTCCGTTAAGAGCATTGTAGAAGATTCACGAAAGATGGCGTGTGTATAAATAGTATTAGAGGTTGCACTCGTGAGTGAGTTGATCATAGACGTTGTTAGAGTTAACATCAACTGCCTTGTACATTTAAGTTGGTTCATTTTAAAGTGTGTGTGCATTTCTGCGAATTGATAAACGTGTATAAAAAAACACTGAGTGATTATCTAAACTGTTGTTGTTGTACATTTTAAATAAAGAGTTGTTACAATTTTAAACTACTAAACGGCTTTTATTTGCAATCAAAAGTATCCGGTTTATTTAAAGGAAATAAACCAGCGTTTTAAAAAGGTTAGAACGTAACAATACGCTTACATGTGTAGGTTATCTCTATTATTTGAAGAGATATTGAGGTTTATTTATTTATTTTTTTAATTTTGGTCGATCTTTTTATGTTTTTGTAGATATGGAGGGCCTACGGAGGATCGAAATTTATTTTGAAATTATCACCTATATTGGCGATACAATTCTATCCAGACCTATCCAAACTAGCCCAGTTTAAAAAAAAATTCATTTTGAGTAAAAAATTCTAAAAAGCCGATCTACAAAAGAGCTCCATATTTGTATAGTTCTATATGTTTCTTAAATAATTGCAAAGGCCTTTTAGTATCACGCGGTAAATAACGTCACAGTAGGCACTTTTCTAAAAAAAACTCCGTTTTTGGAAAAAATTTTCCCCGTTTAGGAATTCTGGTATTAAGAAATAAAAACTTTCAAAGATTATAATACCATTGCTTTAAAAACATTTGAGGCTATGTTAGCTCCACATTTAATTATGATATCTTTAACCGTTAAAATTTTACAGTAATTCAAATTTTATATTTTTCTTTGTGAAAAATTACCATTTTATAATTTTTTTAGTTTTTAAGGTAAAGGACGTCCCAAAAATTTATAAAATTATTTCGTTTTACTAATATATCCATCACCAAGTTCTAAGGTTTTCACCAGTATCAAAAACTTATATAAAAAGCCTTTACTCACTCCTCAAAAGTTCCAAAAACCTTGCCACCTTCGACTAATTTGTACGTTTTTTCAAAAAAAAAAAAAAAACGTTTCTAAACCACTTTGCTCATTATAAGGCGTCTTTCAGGATGCGTTTGATCATTAAAAGTAAATGTATTGCGAAAACGATCTATAGTTTATCAAATTATTCGCTCTGATGGACATTATGAGCACCATAAAATCCAAAGAATGCCCGATGAAATTGTTCAATTGAACCATGATTTTCAAAATAAATTTTGCTCTGGCGTGAGTCTATTCATAATAAACTGCCAAACAAAACTAACCTCAAAACAACCTAGAACTATCAAATCAGCTGTCACAGAAAAAGTGCTGCCTATTTAAAGTTCTCCCCCTCTAAAAAACACCATTTATAACGATCCAGAATAGACGAATCAAAGAAGAACAAAATTTAATGAAGAAAAAAGATTTTAAATCAAGTTGGATTAAATTTTAATTAACAAAAATATAATCATTCAAAAGTTGCATGCATTTTACTATGAATTCCGATATTCGTAAGCAAGTACTTATATATCAGATTATATGTCAGCCATTACAAAGCTACTCCTAAGTAACACAGATCTTATGAATTGGTGTTTGAGAATTAAGATTTTCAGTAATTGCAATTGATTACCAAGTTTTTGCTGGGTGCCTATCAAATTCCTATTTGATATTAGATTTCTTTAAAACGAAGGGTAACTTTCGCTAATGCAAGTTAAAGTATGTAGGTTAGTAAACCTAGTTTTATTAGGTTTAAAGTGTAATAAAAGTTTTATATATTTTCTTTTAAATTTTCCTATTTTCAATTATAATTTTCTTTAAAAAACAAAATCTATTTTAACGACTTTACTGAACACATGCTGGAAAATTTCAGCATTTTTTTATGCCTTAATTACTGACATGGGTAACATGAACTGCATTTTATTTTGCAGATTTTTGCTCATATTTGATGAAAACATAAAAAATTAATAAAAACACTTTAAAAACTAATAAATTCTTTAACTACTTTCTACTAAAAAGCAACAAAATTGCACTAAATTACCACAATCAACAGGCTGTAAACTGGAAAAAAATAAACCTGGCAATATGTAGCTACCACTTGGTGGAAAATTTATAAAATATAGCTCAAGTTGAAGAAGGAAAGAAAAAAAACAGCCAAGAAAATATGTTTGCAGCCATTTATTTAAAGTCGTTAAATGAAAATTGCCCCTTTGGAAAACATCATAAACTTGAAATAGTTTAATGAATTAAACACAAGAAATCACAAAATATAAAGAATGTTTAAAGCAGAAATGAATCAAAAATTTTAAACACGTGTTAAGAGGAGAGAAAGAGAACAGAAAAGGCTTTAAGGTAAAGTAACCGGTATTTGTTAAAAACTAAATTAAATACTTATATGTTTAAAATACAAACGAAATTCAACAACAAATATTTGTTTATGATTCACTCAAGAAATGTGTAATTAAAGCAACAAATTTAATTAGATTTATTTACCAGAAATATTAAAATAGATATAATTTGTAGAAATTAGCAGTAATCACGGGTTATTATGGTTTTGGGTTTAAATGGTTAGGAAATTTTCCTTTTCGAAACCTATTTTCTAACCGATATAATGTAAGCTATATATTCAGGGCACAAAATATACTGAAATAATTATAATACTGCTAAATTACCTACAAGACATTGCAATGTCATACTCGTTTATGACTTAAAAATGCGGGATTTACAAAAGACTTTTGAACGCGGTTTTTGTTTTAAATAACTCATATGTCATTTTGAAAAATACATATCTGTCATTTATTCTCACTTAGTTATAGAACATTTTGGTGTTAACAACAATTTTATTTTTGCTTTGAAAATGTCGAATTTTGTGCCGACAAATGGTAATACGCGGGAAGTTTTCCTTTACTTATTTAAATAAAGAACACCGATTGCTAACATAAGATTATGATGAATGTGTTCCATCGATTTCAATGTGCGAGAGATGGTTTGTGCGGTTCAAAAGTGGTGATTTTGACACCGAAGACAAATACCGCCCTGACCAGCCAAATAAGTTTGAAAAAAAAAAAATTGGAGTTTACAAAATCATTTGGAGCTACTTAATCAGCAATCTCAGAACATTTGCAAGCAGCAGGATTCATCCAAAAGCAGTGAAATTGAGTACCATACGAATTGAAGCTGAATGACATTGAAAGACGATTTTGTATTTCTGAAATCCTGCTTCAACGCTACAAAAGAAAATAATTTTTGAACCGAATCATTATCTAAGATGAAAAATGAATCCATTATGATAACCCGAAGTGTAAGCGATCCCGGCCAACCAGCCGAATCGACACCAAATCCAAATATCCATTACGTTAACGTACTGCTCTGTAGTTGGTGGGACCAAAAAGGTCCTAGTTTTCTACAAGGTGGCGCAAAAGTAAACTTGGCTGTAATTAAAAAAAAAATTAAAAACTTTGATTCTTCTTGTGGATTATTTTTATTTGGTCTTTTAATTTTTTGTACATCAAGTTGAGAATATGATGTCATGTAAATGGCCGCCGCCACAATTGATTGTCATTTGAGCCCTTTTTATGGCATTTTCCATCACTTTGGCCAAAACTTCCGGCGATAGATCCTTACATTCTTGACGGATATTGTATTTAAGAGCTGCAAGAGTCTAAGGCTAGTTGACATAAACCCGCTACTTCAAAAAGCCCCACAAAAAGAAGTCTGGAGCGGTCAAATCAGGCAATCTTGCTGGCCACTGCAAATCGCCAAAACGGGTGATTAGGCGCCCGGGAAATGCATCCTTCAGCATATCGGTTGTGGCACGTGCAGTGTGTGCCGTTGCATCGTCCTGTTGGAACCACATGTATTCCAATCCCAATTCATCAAGTTGCGGCAAAAAGAACTCGTTGATCATTGCTCTGTAGCGCTCACCATTCACAGTAACCGTTTAGCCCGCGACGTCTTCGAAGAAAAAAGGTCCGATGACTCCTCCAGCGAAAACAGCAAACCATAAAGTGACTTTGAGCGGGTGTAATGGCTCTTCGTGGGTTACACACGGATTTTCAGTGCCCCAGAAGCGTAAATTTTGCTTATTTACGTACCCGCTAAGATGGAAATGGGCCTCATCACTCATGATTATTTTTGATGAAAACTCATCTTCCTCTTGGTGGTGATTAAGGATGGCTTGAGCGTATATTAGACGCGATTGGTGGTCAGCAGCTAACAGCTGATGCACCGTCTGGACTTTGTATGGAAACATCTTCAAATCTTGTACCAAATTTCGCTGTAAAGACCGTCGACTGATACCCATTTGCGTGGCACGTCGTCTGGTCGATGGCGCTTCCATGACATCCTCGGCTACAGCAGCCATATTCTCTGCAGAACGGCTACTCCGGGGTCTGCCACGCCTGGCAGCATCTCGTGTTGTGCCAGTCTCTTCGAGGAGAGCGGCTAAACGTCGCAGTGTTTCACAAGTAGGCGTTGGACGGCCAGGAAATCTGCGACGAAATTCACGTTGTGCCAAAGTCACCGACCGATTATTGGTCAAATAAATAGTCAGCAAAATTTCGCTTTCTAGAGCAGTGTAGCGCAACATTGTTTATTAACATATATTTCGCATGTGTTTGCTACACAAATGTCAAAACAGAACTGACATTGAGGGCCAATCGCAAAATTTATAGCATTTTCTGATAGGAGGATTACTTTTGCGCCACCTTGTATTTTAAGTCCCAAATAATTTACACATTTTTCATTTGTGACCTCATAAAGTATAAAGGCCTTATTATGAATAAGCGGGTAAGTATATATTCTAGATTGTTATAGATAGTGAAGTCGATTTAAATATTTTCGTATGTCCTTCTGAATGCTGAAATCAACTTGCCGAAGCCACCAAATAACTTATATACACGAGTAATACATCAATATATCCGCTATAGTTAGATTGCTACTTATTTTTGAGAAAATCGGCTCACAAGTGACTGAGATATAAGCAAACTACATGGATTTTTTTCACCCATTTTTTTTAAACAAAATTATTTTTGGTTTGTTGGTTTTATTATAATTATTTTTCTGCAATTTTTTATACCCTTCACCTTCGTGAGAAGGGTATATATAAATTTGTCATTCCGTTTGTAATTTCCACAATATAATTTTCCGACCCTATAAAGTATATATATTCTGGATCCTTATAGATAGCGGAGTCGATTAAGCCATGTCCGTCTGTCTGTCTGTCTGTCTGTCTGTCTGTCTGTCTGTCTGTCTGTCTGTCTGTCTGTCTGTCTGTCTGTCTGTCTGTCTGTCTGTCTGTCTGTCTGTCTGTCTGTCTGTCTGTCTGTCTGTCTGTCTGTCTGTCTGTCTGTCTGTCTGTCTGTCTGTCTGTCTGTCTGTCTGTCTGTCTGTCTGTCTGTTGAAATCAATTTTCTGAAGACCCCAGATATCTTCGGGATCCAAATCTTCAATAATTCTGTCAGACATGCTTTCGAGAAGTTTGCTATTTAAAATCAGCAAAATCGGTCCACAAATGGCTGAGATATAAGGACAACCTCGATTTTTTACCTATTTTTTGACCTATATCTGGATTACTAAGTCATTAATATAGACAATATGGATATCAAATGATAGATATTTCAAAGACCTTTGCAACGACGTATATAAGACCATAGTAAGTTGGACCTACAATGGGTCAAAATCGGGAAAAATTTTGAACCAGATTTTTTTTTTCACCAAAAGTTTTTTTCGCTAAATATTAAAAAAAAAATAAATTTAAATTAAAAAAAAAAAATTAAAATTTAAAAAAAATTTACATAAAAACTTTAAAAAAAAAATTCGAAAAATATTTTTTTTCCAAAAAATTAAAAAAAAACAACTGGAAAAAAAATTTGTTTACCTAAAATTACCTAAAAATTTTTATTTTGAAGTATAGTTTGGTGAAGGGTATATAAGATTCGGCCCAGCCGAATATATCTCTCTTACTTGTTTTTTTTAAACTTTTATTTATTTTTCTCCAAATCTTTTTTCAACCCATTTTTTTGGACCAAATTTTTTTTTGCCAAAATGTATTTCGCAACATTTATTTTTTAAATTTTTTCATAAAAAATTTTTAATATTTTTCTTGAAGTATATATGATTCGGCACAGGGAAACATTTCAGTGAAAAAAATTAATTGTAAGCGTTTAACAGTTTGCATGTCTGAGGTACCCATAGCATCGCTTTTTTGAGGTCTATGGGATTCGAAAAATATGGATCGGTCCATAAAAATGATAGTCTTGTGATCTGTTTTCTCATGAAACTAATTTGTGTTGAATTTTGTATGGATTCCGCTGTTCTATAGGCCTTTATGTAACATAGGAATATATTTCGGGAAGAAATTTTTATGGAAGAAATCATTGACTGAGTTTGATCGTTTATCATAATAATAAGGTTTTTAACAGTGCATCGTATTACCTGCAATATTGTTTTAAAAAAATAGCAAACAAATATTGAAAAATATTAATTGGAAGTTGTCTCATATTTTGATTCTCTACTCTTGGTCTACAGAGCGATTTTGCTGAATTTAAAAACTGAACTTCTTAGAACAACGCTAAATGTTCTTGTGTAAATTTTTTTATATTTGTTTGTATATTTTTGGAGTGAGAATGTTTTACACAGACGGTCATAGCTCATTCATATAAAAATTTCATAAGGATCAAGAAAACTGTGTGGTCTTGTATGAATATTTCTCAATATTACACATGGAATGTTAATCATATATATGACCTCGTTCACCACTTTTAATGGTGTAGGGAATATATAGTTATATTGTATAAAATTTGTCCTTGAATATTATCATATTTAAGCTTTCATCCTACTGTAGCCTGCCCAGTTGCAAGTGCTTTAGTATCAATACCATTTCCAAGGTCTTTAACCTCTTTAACCAACTAGGGTTGAATAGCCCGGAAGCCTTGCATATTAAAAACACTTTATTTACACTTGCATCTCAGACACTTTGTTATCATTCCATACCATTCGTCATGTAGGTACTTGTTCATAATCATATTTTTTGCTTTTTTATTTCATTATGTATTTCTAATTTATTTTTCTACCCATTTTCAACACTTTCTACTTCATTTCCACTCATAATACAACTATCAGTTAATCAAGTTATTTTTTTTTTAATAATTTTCCTATATATTTTTTTATTTCTCACATGCATTTTGCCTGACTGTCGGTCTGGGGTTTTCCATCCATCATCAGCATTACAAGTTATGATCTCAATATATATCAAATATCTGTGTGGCGATTATTATTAAATTATTTGCAGTTGATACATTATACATTATTAACAATTGTTGTTGCTGTTGATGATGGTTGTGATTTTAATAACAGACTTTTTTTTCAATGATTTTCCTCTGTGGTATTGTATGCAACATGGAGAAAAAATGTGAAGAAAGAAATGATCTAAAATTTATATTAAACACCATTGTAGTGCCTGTGAATTAGATCTTTGGAATACAAGTAAAACATACTTGTAAACCAGAAAACCACAGGAAAAAGTGAAAACTTTAGTGAATTGTTTGCAGTTTGAATTTATTTCTTTGTACAGCTTCTTGTTTAGCTATTTTTCTCTCAGTTTTCAACTGGCTGTTAAGCAATTTAGTTGGTAATTTAGAAAAAAATAAAAAATTAAATAGATTGTTTTGCACACACATAGGTTTTTGCGAAATTATACTCTTGGCTAAGCTCAAGTAGGCACAGTGGTGTAAATTAAGATAAAATTATGAATAAAATTGCTGCTTTAAAAATAATATTTAATTTTTTAACAAAATTATGTTAGAATTTTCTTAAACTTTGTTTAAATCTAGTTAAAACCTGTTTTATTTTTAACCACTGTGTTATACTTTTCAAAACTATCCTACAGTTTGTACATAAAAACACATTTATTTTCCATTTGCCAGCACCTACCATTTGTTGAATGTTTTCAGTTTCTGTTTTCTTTGTACACCACTGCTGCAGCTTGCGGAAAATGTTGTAAAAAAAATTTAATTAAGTCCCCAAGATATAGAGTAACAATCTCGATGCTTAATGTAAACTACTTTTGTTTTCTTATTGTCTAAATGTCTGTCCGTCCAACCAACCGTCCGTCTGTCCTTCATCCCGCAGCTTGAGTGCAACAAAACTTTTAACTAAACTTACAATTGGAAAAAAAAAAAAAATCTTAAACAAAAACTTACACAAATCTATGGGGAAAAACTCTGGGGATTTGCCAAAACAAATGTTATAACAATAAAAGTGTTTGCAAACATGTTTTACTTTAAGCAAATAAAACTCCACATGATTTTCAAACTGAAGTTTTTTTTTTTATATTAAATTAAATACACGTAAAAAATCTCAGCGAATATATATATGTATGTACATTGTACACGTATTTGTATTTACTATATAGCACACATCAGGTAGTAAATGGATTTCACAAAGTTTTAGGTTTGCAATTTGTTACCAGATAATTGCTGGTGATTGTTAATAGAAGAAACGAGCCAATGAAATAAACAAAATAAAAACAAACAGAAGCAAAAGGATTTTTTAAAAGTGATTTGTACATTCGAAAAAAAAACGATAACTGTAAATTAAGTACTAAATTAGCGGTATACTAAAATTCAATACTTTTGGATGATATTCAGAGTATTAGTACTAAATACATATTGCATGTTTGGTCAGCTTTTTATACTCATCATCAAAAAGTATAGTGGTTTTGTCATTTCGTGTGTAACATACCGAAATATTGGTGGTAGAACCAAAAAGTTTATATATTCTGGGTCCTCATAAGATTCCAAGACCATCGAGCTATAGCCGTCCGTCCGTACAAAGGTACCCTTGGAATACTGCACAATCCGGATAAAATTTTTCAGAAACTAATTCTAAGTACTTCGAAACTATGCTGTAAAGTATGGCAAAATCGGGCAATATTTGTCCTTAGTGCCCATACAATGTCCTCCTCAACGACTTGAACATTCATAAGCAGTTGAAGATGGAATACCAGCTGAAATTCTTCGGGTTGACATCGAAACCACAACAGAACTGCTACGACCGCACATCACATCAGTTTGGGAGTAGAAATGGCTACCTCCAACTTCGAAGAATGGCATAATCGTTAATTTACCGCAAAATAGCGACTTGAAAGATTCCAACAACTGGTGAGGAATTACTCTGCCTAACACTATACACAAGATACTAGCTGTCATAATACAGGGAAGGCTTCAAAATAAGATGGAGAACAAGCTACGAGATGAAAAAGGTTTCTGGCCAAACAGGAGCTGCGTAAACCAGGCTAACACTTTATTAATTATAATAGAACTATCCCTAGAATGGCATACTCACCTGTACCTACTGTTCGACACTATCAGACGGTCTGCCTATGGAAAGCATTAAGAAGAAAGTGAGTACCCCAGAAAATAACTCGAATCATCAGAGCTATGTAGGAGGATGCAAAACTATCAGTTCTTCACAACGGGAATATAAGTCAATAATTTCACAGAAGTAAAACAAGGATGCACCCCGCTATTCACCCTAGTGCTGGATGACATCATGAGCGAAGTCTGTTCAGAGAGAACAGGAATAACAAGGAGCATCTCACATCAACTTGACAGTTTGGCTTATGCGGATGATATCTACAAGCAAAAGTAGAATCATCAGAGCTATGTAGCTATGATTAGCATGCAATGTGGAAATTGAATTAAATATCAAGAAAACCAAAGATATGGGTATCAACAACGTTGGCAGCGATAAAATCATGCTACATAGAGAAAACAGATTCGTTATAGCAACCGAATTTGTTATCAGTCAAATGACTCGGTTGCACATATAGAATTTTTCGGTTTTATCAACAGAAAGACAGTTGACAAAGAAGAAATTCGGTAAAAGCAACCAAACTTTTGTTACCCCTTTTAAAATGTTGTAGGCACTACTGTAAACTTCGGTCAGTAAGGTAGAATTATTCGGTTGCTATCACGAATCTGTTTCCTCTATGTATAAGTCCATCCAGTTGAATACGTAGAAAGCTTCTGCTATCTAGGCAGTACAGTATCAACAAAAGGCGTCGTTGAATCAGAGGTAAATAGCATGCTCAATAAAGTGAAAGCTGCATTCGGAAGACTGCAACTAGTATGCAGAAACTCACAAATATCCAGACAAACCAAGCTTAGAATATTCAACGCATGTGTAAAGTTAACTCTGTTGTATGGAAGTGAAACTTGGTTAGTATCGAACCCCATAACACAAAAGCTACAGTTATTCTTCAACAACTGCCTCAGAATCATATGCAGAATATTCTGGCCTAACAACATCACTTCTGGAACCTTATCACCGAGGAACCGATACTAACACAAATAAAACATAGGAAGTGGAGGTCGATCGGCCATAGGTTAGGTTAAGTTTCCAGGCAGCAGCAAAGTGAAGAAGAAGAGTAGCTCACTTGGGTCCAGGCAATAGGTCCCTTCGTGTTATCTGAAAGTAAAGAGACACAAAAAAAGGAGGACAGAATAGATATTTAAAAAGAGAAGGCGACAGTCAAGATTTGGTTAAGATTGAAGAGGAAGAGATACGAGAGAGAAAGAGAGAGGAGATTAATATTTGGTCACTCCATGGAGATTCCCATGTTTGGTCTGGTTAGCCAATTACTATTCCTTACAAAAGCATTAATGCACTCAAGCCTCAAATTCGAGAGCTCAGAGAAACCTTAAGCGTAGATTTTCTAATGCCGGGCAGTGACAAAGAAGATGAAAAATTGTCTCATCCTTCTCCTTGTTTTGACAACTTCTGCCGAAGTCATTGTAGGGCAAGCCAAGTCTCCTCGCGTGGTTGCCAAAAGTGCAGTGACCGGTAATGACCGCCACCACACCACTCAATTGTGAGTGTGTCAAGCCAAGAAGATATGTTTAAGGATGCTCGGCATTCCTGGACCAAATTAGAGGTTATATATGCAACTGTTAGAGATTTTATTGCGGCCTTTATTGCGTTCATTACTAACATGGCCATTATGTCAATAAACCCAGCACAAGGTGAGTTCATTGTGCGCACCGAGTTCATTCAAAGATGCTCAGCAGTCCATGATAACAACAAACCTCACTTCATATGATGATAAGGCTCTAAGAGCAGCCTGGATATACAACTATCCTCGTATTCCTTAATCTCCTTCTTAAATATTCATTAGAGCATATAAGGATGGCGTAAATCTCCCCCTGAAATATAGATGAAATATTAAAAATTTGGGAACCATCGGAAAACCACGCTTAATCTTTATCCTGCCACCATGTCTGATTTAACCACTCATCCCTTTCAGGTATAAGCACACAAATCTTTCTATGTAACACCAAAGTTTGCTTAATATTTATCCTGCCACCATGTCTGATTTATCCACTCATTCCCTTCAGGTATAAGCACACAAATCTTTCTATGTAACACCAAATTTGGTGATATATAATCTGATACTGCAATACTAGGATCATTCCCAAAGATGCCCAGATCAACCGGCATTACACGTGATATCCCCGATAGTCTGGATGTACTCCAATAGGATTCCTCCATTATCAATGTATGTAAGGGTGGGATGTGTTGAATTACATCAAGAGCATGAGTGGGGCAGGTCTTCATGGCCCCAGTAATAGAAATACAGATGAAGCAATATACCTTATCAAGTAATGGTCTCGCAGTCATCTGTTCCACTTTACTCCAACATACCAAGGCAGCATATGTTATTATTGGCCTTATCACTGTAATGAAAGACCAGTAAATCATATATGGTTTTAACCCCCAAGATTTACCAAAAATTCGCTGGCAGGCATAGGTTTCTCGAGTAGCTTTTTTGGTGGTTTAGGCGAAGTGACAATTCCTAAGTGACTATCAAGTATAACCCCAAGATATTTTACCTCTTATGAAATCCATATAGATGAGCCATTCAATGTAGACTCTATAAGTCTAATAACTCTTCGTTTGGTAAATGGTACAAGAATTGTATTTGATCTTTCCAAGCACCACTTGATGTTTATATTCAGTGTAGTCTGCATCCTATTCGATATCGTTTCATCATCCCACACAGTAACAGAACTTACTAAGTCATCGGCGTAATCATATGTGCGGAATCTTAAGTTGTAAAGTTCTTCCAGTAGTTCATTGATAACCCAGAGTCCACAGTAGAGGCTATAATACAGTTCCTTGTCGACATCCCCTAGTTGCTCTTATGGTTCTACATGGTTCTCCATGATCCTCCTAAGTCCAACTTAATAACTCTCAAAGACAGCATTTTCAACATCCTTTTCCTTATAATGTAAGGAACCCCTTTTTTATAGAGTGCTAGATCGATAGCACCGTATGACGTGTTGTCGAAGTACCCGTGAATGTCCGTAAACGCATAGAGCGATATGTAATTGGCACATATAGCCTTTTCGATTAGCGTCGTAATTCGATAAATGGCAGTCACAGTAGATTTACCAGCTTGATAAGGAAAACTGGAAACTGTGTATTGGATACATCAAAATATAGGTATCCCTTATGTAACCATCGAGTAGTTTCTCCATCGTTTTCAAGAAAAGCAAGCTGAGACTAATTGGTCTGTACGACTTTGGCCGTTGTTCAGTTCGGACCATAACTGATACAAGGCCTCATAAGTACTTGTTAAAATTACATAGTCCACCTACTTAT
Organism: Calliphora vomitoria; assembly: GCA_942486065.2. Classification (NCBI taxonomy): domain Eukaryota; kingdom Metazoa; phylum Arthropoda; class Insecta; order Diptera; family Calliphoridae; genus Calliphora; species Calliphora vomitoria. The sequence goes on from OW818033.2 coordinate 11,390,422, forward strand.
TTTAGTTAGATTACGAAATATAAAAAAAAATTCGAATTATATTGAATTTTAAAAAACGGAAAAACTCATTTCGGTAATTGTAATAGCTATTACTTTACCACACTTAAGTAAGGCAGACAGTATATAGTTGTCAGTGCAAGGTATATTAGCTAGTAATTAAATGTGATTACCAACTTCTTGCTGGGAATTTATGTTTAAAATCCAATTATATTTTCTTTTATAGGAATTTAGAAATTAATCTTAGTTTATTATTAAATATTAATTATTCAAATATATTAATTCCTAGATTATCTTTATAATTTTGGGTGGTTTTATCATAAAGATGTATTGATTAAATTCAAAAATTCCTTTATATGATGGGAACTTTTCTTTAAATAACATAAATTAATAACTTTTTTTCTACTTTTTGAATATCTGTATTAATCTCTAACATAAATTTGACTCAACGACACATTTGTTGACCCTGAAACTGTTAGCCACTACCAGCACCACTTCTTTTATACTACATATATATACTTATTAATATAAACAATAACAAATCCAAGTCTAAATAAATAAATAAAAAAATCCTCTACCAAATCTAGATTATAAGACAACAAAACACACACACACAATGTTCGTTCATGATTTATGTTTTAGAAAACGTTTATCTCTGTTTTAAGATCTATAGTTTATTTCAGTTTCTGTTTTTATTTCGGTTTTCTGCCATAAATGTTTAAAACATTATTTTATTTTTTAACAATTTTATATGGTTTGAAACACTCACTCACTAGTGAGTTGTGTATTGATGAAAATTTATTTAAATCGTATAAAACATATGATATGTATTTTATACGCTTGGCGATCATTAGAGATTAATAATAATTTGTTAAAACAACAAATTAAGGGAGACAAAAATATATAAAAAAACAGAAACAATAAAAACGTTGAATGTTAAACTATTTTGCGCGGCTTAAAAAAAAGAGTAAAACATTAACATTTTATGCTGTCGTAGTATTAACTGTTTGTTGTTATAGAGGGGGAGAGATAGAAATGGCACGAGGAGGAAACACATATGTGGTGAAGCGTATCATATATATTAGACTGCTGCAAAAAAATTAATTTGAAATTTGTAATTGGTAAAAATTAATACACTTTAAAAAAAAAAAATCCCATAATTTCCATATTTGAATTAGTTGTTTTTCTTGAAAACAATGAAGAAACTACTCAATATATACACTCCGGTTCACTTATTTAAAGGCACGAAAATTTCCATATTCAGCAGCCTGTATCTTCTGCAATTTTTAACCAATTGCAGAATTTTAAAATAGAAATGGAAGCTAGACATCTTGAGATGTAAAAAAAATCATGACAGTAGTGGTTTCTTAACTAAAGAACTTTTTTTGAGCAATTTATAAAAAAAGTCAAAAAATTTGCTATTTTTTTTTTTTGTTCACTTGAATAAAGGCACTTTAACTAATTTTAATTAAAAGCAGTTTTTCTTGTTTGTTTTTTTAAATTTATTTAACTTTATTTTAAGAAATTAGTAATAGGTACGACCCCCTTTGTTATTAATAACTTCAAATATACGGGTTTTTATTGACAGACAAAGCGAATGTATGTAATCCAACGATATTTGATTCCAAGCATCCTTAATGGCCTGAATTAGTGACTGCTTGTCATCAAATTGTCTACCTCCTTCATAGACCTTACGAGATAACCAACCCCAGATATTTTCGATAATGTTTAGATCTGGCGAATAGGGTGGCGAGTCAAGAATATTAATATTTTGGCTTGCAATTAAATCTGGCGGTGTGTATTGGGGCATTATCCTGTTGCAATATCCAAGATACGAGACCAAATTGTTCACTGAACTTCGGAAAAGCTGATTCCAATAACGTTTTTTAGCTTGCGCCAGTAATTTTTGCACTTTGAAATTCAAGATCGATGGTGCCATAGTACGTAATAGCACCGCACACAATAACGCCGCCCTCTCGGCTGTGATGTCGGTTCAAAAATCAAATTTCTTTGCGCAAATCATGGAAATAATAGCCCCTTCCAAATTAAACTTCTTTTCATCCGTAAATACATCGATTCTCCAGTTATTTACATGACCACTTTGCTGAACAACCCATACCATGTAGTCTCTTGCGAATTGATGCCGCTTTTCCTTACGAGGAGCATTAAGTGGCGGTTTTTTTGTAATTTCAGGTATTTAAGATACTCACAGCTCTTAATTACTCTGCGTATTGATGACTTGCTTGCTTGCACTCCAGCTTGAGCTCTTATTTCTGACAAGGATAAGACAGAATTAGAAACAATTCTGACGATTTTTAATTTCTCATACGTTGATAAAGACAATGAAACCCTTCCTTTAAAATTTTTTCCATACCCCTCGGGGTCCTTGATGTAATTGTCTACAATTGTTGGGCTTCGTCCAATTTTTTAGCTATTGCTTTTCTTGAAAACGATAGAGAAACTACTCGATAGTTACATAAGGGATACCTATCGTTTGATGAATCCAATACACAGTTTCCAGTTTTGTTTATCAACCTGGTAAATCTACGGTGACTGCCATTCATCATGTGACGACGCTAATTGAAAAGGCTATAGGTGCCAAATACATATCGTTATGTGCGTTTATTTACACTCAGGGGGCCTTCGACAATGCGTCATTATAAGAAAATGAATTTTGGAAATGCTGTCATCGAGAGTTATTCAGCTGGATTTATTAGGATCGTCAAATACCATACGAGGGGATGTCGACAAGGAACTGTATTATAGCCTCTACTGTGGACTCTGGTTTATCAATGAATTACTGGAAGAACTTTACAAACTTAGGATTCCGCACATATGGTTACGCCGACGACTTAGTAAGTTCTGTTACAGTGTAGGATTATGGAACGATATCGAATAGGATGCAGACTGCAGTGAATATAACCATCAAGTGGTGCTTGGATAGAGCAAATACAATTATTGTACCATTTACCAAAAGAAGAGTTATTCGACTTATGGCTCATCTATAGGGTTTTCAAAAGAGGTTGAAAATCTTGGGGTGATACTTGATAGTCACTTAGGAATTGTCACTTAGACAACACCACCAAAAAAGCTACTAGGGAAATCTATGCCTGCCAGCGACTTTTTGGTAAATCGTGGGGGTTAAAACCAAAAATGATTTACTGGTCTTTTATTACAGTGATAAGGCCAATAATAACATATGCCGCCTTGGTATGTTGGAGTAAAGTGGAACAGATGACTGCGATATCATTACTTGATAAGGTATATTGCCTCATCTGTATTTCTATTACTGGGACCATGAAGACCTGCCCCACTCATGCTCTGGGTGCAATCCTACATATCCCACCATTACGTACGTTGATAATGGAGGAAGCCTATTGGAGTGCATCTAGACTATCTGGGATATCACCTGTAATGCCGGGTGATCTAGGCATCTTAGGGAATGATCCAAGTATTGCATTATCATATTTAATATACATACAGCTTCAAAAGTGAGTAAGCGCCACAGAAATTATTTGATTTGTTTTAAATCTATCCATTAATTAAAATTTAAAAGTTTCGGTTTGTAGAAGATTGGGCTGAATAATAGATTCGGTTCTGAAAAAAAAAAATTCAATTAATTCACAGCGCTGTTCATAATCTTAAAAAAATCAAAAATTCTCTGGTGTTTACTGACATTTGAGGCAGTATGCATGTCCATCCGTCTGTCCGTCTATATGTAAAAAACACGATAACACGCAAACGAAAGCATATTTTAAAGCACTGAGGTGCCCTACTTTGAGAACTCACAGCGCTGTTCCTGAAGGCAATGAGGAGCCCGTTGTCAAGACTTACATTCGAATGCCCCTCTAGTATGAATACATGAAATTTAATGTGAATCTAATCAATAAGTTAAAAATGGTAGATTTATTTCGAAAATAGTTTGATTCCGCCCCACTGTGCAGTTGTACACAAAATTCGCTATAGTAAATACTCTGAATAACAGTTATGCACAAAATATTCTATAGAAAAATCTCTGAATAATAAATCTGCACAATATTTTCCTATAGAATATTCTCTGTATAACAGTTATATATAGAATTTTCTATAGAAATGTCTCTATATAACAGTTATAAATACAATTTTCTGCAGAAAATTCTCTGTATAACAGTTATACATTAAATATTCTATAGAAAATTGTATGTATAACAGTCAAAAGTAAAATGTATAACAATTATACATTAAATTTTCTATAGAAAATTCTCTGTATAACAGTAATACATAAATTTTTCCATAGAAAATTTTCTGTATATCAGTTATAAATATAATTTCCTATAGAAAATTTTCTGTATGACAGTTATACATAAAATTTTCTATAGAAAATTCTCTGTATAACAGTTATACATAAAGTTTTCCATAGAAAATTCTCTGTATATCAGTTATACATATAATTTTCTATAGAAAATTCTCTGTATAACAGTTATATATGAAATATTCTATAGAAAATTGTATGTATAACAGTCATAAGTAAAATGTTTTATATAAAATTATCTGTATAACAGTTATACATAAAAATGTCTACAGAAAATTCTCTGTATAACAGTTATACATTAAACTTTCTATAGAAAATTCTCTGTATGACAGTTTTACATAAAATTTTCCATAGGAAATTCTCCATAGGAAATTCTCTGTTATACATACAATTTTCCATAGAAAATTCTCTTTCTCACAAAACTTTCTATAGAATATGCTGTTGTACACAAAATTTTCTATAGCAAGTAATGTTATACACAAGTTTTTTCATAGAAATCACTGTTAAACATAAGATTTTCCATAGAAAACAGAGTTATACACAACATTTTCTATATAAAGGAAATACTGTTATACAAGGCACTTAGACATCAAGGTATCAAAATGCTACTTTATTTCTAGATTTGATTTTAACAAAAATGTTTTTAAATTTTAGAAAGCCCCCTAATATTTAACAAAATTATTGTTTTTATTTGAAACAACAACAAAATAAAATGTATTATAACACAGTTCGTTCGGTTTTCAAACCAACCACAAAAGGCGATCCAAACAAGATGTTTTGTCAAAGATAACAAATTATTTACAATTTTTTATATTTTATTTCAAAGCGTTTTTTTTATATATTTTAGACAATAAAAAGATTTATGGCAAATCAATAATTAAAATTAGTAAAACAAAACATAAAAGCAACACACAACAAAAGCTGATAGATCTATTTAAATAAGTCAAAAGAATGAAAAAAATAAAATAAAATATTTGCCTTAAATAGTTATATATCAAAATGTACATATGTATAGCCAGTTTCTTTAAAGAAGAACTTTTTAAATAAAAACTTTAAAACCTTAATTAGTTAAATTATGTAGCTTTAAAAGAATTTCCAGCTGATTGGTTGGTATTAAATTAAATCTGTTCAAAATTTTACTTTCAATTTCAGTTGGCGTTTAATTTGTGTTAATGACTTGTTAAGTCAGTTTGAAGCAAAAAAAAAAAAAAAAAAAACAAGCAAAAATACAGACATTCATTTAATTATTTAATAAAACTGTCATTAGTGGCAAATACTGCTATGAATGTGTTGTAAAGTTTAGCAGTAGGTGTAGCTAAAAGTGTCGCTGTTAATTCATATCAACAACAACAGCAGCGTTGTATGTAGCTGTCAGTGACGCCTAATTGTCTAATAAAATATAGATAACTGTTAGAAGTAAAACTTTAATTATATCACTCATTAACAAGATATATTACAAACACTGCACTACTGAATATTCAATGCTTTGCTTACTCAAAGTACCCTGAATTATAAGCTATTAACAGCACTATGTAGAAATAAATATGCTGCTTACTCAATTATAACAAGAGAGTGTTTTATAATCGTTTGTATTGAATATTTAAATTTTAAAATAATTAGTAATTCAAGCTTAATTTAACTGCCATCGAATTTATACTTTAAAATTTGAGTTTTAAATAAATAATAAAAGACAACAATTATTTATTTATAACTCAGACTCTTAAAAAATGTATATACATATATTTTCAATAACTGAAATTATTACTTTTTAGGTTTTTTTACAAAACTTTATAATTTTTATTCGCTGCAAGTGAAAGAGCACCAAAAACCATAAAGAACATAAACTAAAAATTTGCATGCTAAAGCAATAATTCTTAATTTATACAATTTAACCAAAAAACCTTTTATTAATAAATGCTGTCAAAAAAAAAGAACAAAATCATATTTAATAATAAAGAATATGTATTTTAAATGAGAATTTACACGCAGTGGTCAAGACATTCAGTTAAATTGTGGCATTTTAAATCTAAAGGGGTAAGAAAAATTCAGACATATGAATTTAGTTACGCATTTGGTGGTAATGGAGAATGCCAACAAAAAATAACAAAACATATTTCAAATAAATGAAATATACCTGAAGTATATTTTTAGTATTTAATGGAAAAGGACAAGTTTACACATTCCTATAGATTCAGCATTCTTTGCCATATATGACAGAAAATGTTGTGTATGAAGTATTTTTTACAGAAACTGTTGAGTATAAAAGTATTTTCCGTATTGTTTGAATCATAGACAATTTGAGTATAAAGAAAGAAATATTTTTCAACAATAATACTTAAAAAATTTTTTAACAAAAACAAAATTTAAAAAAAAAACCAAATCATTTTTCATAAGAAAAATTTCAGCCAAAAAATTAGTTTTCAAAAATAAAATATAAAAAAACAATTTTTTTTAGCAAAAAATCCAAAATGATGATGAAATTAAGTTATACAAGGTGGCGCAAAAGTAATCCTCCTATCAGAAAATGCTATAAATTTTGCGAGGCCCCTAATGTCAGTTCTGTTTTGACATTTGTGTAGTAAACACATGCGAAATACATGTTAATAAACAATGTTACGGTACACTGCTCCAGAACGCGGAATATTGCTGACTATTTATTTGACCAATAATCGGCAAAATTTATAGCATTTTCTGATAGGATGATTACTTTTGCCCCACCTGTTATTTAGTACATAGTTTTTGATAAGTTTTGAATTTACGGGTTTTAAACTGAAATGGAAACACTGCTCCTGTCAACAGGCATCTGTCAGTTGACTCCTGTAAAAATTTGGACAAACTGCGTCCTTTAGTTTGTGTTTGACAACTATTGATAGGAGAGTACCTCGTAACTTGAGGAGAATTTGGAAAAATAACGAAAAACAATAATCAATAATAAAGACTTAGCTTGATAAATACTATGGAAACTCTGCACTATCAATTTCAATGGTAGTAAAGAGGTTAACTGAATTTTGTTGCGGCCTTACAAGCATATAAGATGCCAAACGTTCTGGACGCCCAGTTGAGGTCTTTACACCCGATACAATTGAAAAAATCACGATATGGTGTTGACCGATCGGATATTGAAAGTGCGAGATATTGTGGAAGTCAAAGGCATCTTACATGGCTCAGTGGTTGCAATTTCGAATGATTACTTGGATATGAGAAAGCCTTCCGCAAGATGGCCACTGCGTTTGCTCACAATTGGGTGCACAAAAGGGTACACACATATGCTATTTCCATGGCAAAAATCCATTAATTGTGCTACGAAGTGCTCCCTCTTCGGCCCTATTCTCCGGATTTAGCCCCGAGAGACTATTTCTTGTTTCCAAACCTGAAGAAATGTCTCGGCGGAAAGAGATTTGATTCCAACGATGAAATTATCTTACAAAAAAATACCTATTTTGATGACCTCGACAAATATTTTTTTTATAAGGGATTAAAAACTTGGACAAAGTGCAAAAAAATATGTTTCCTCTAAAAAGGCAAGGACTTATTTACCCACCCTCATACATTCTTCACCATAAGTGGTAAGGTTACGATATATACGTTTGATATTCCGTTTTTAATTTCTACATTTTTCATTTGCGACCCCATAAAGATTGATAGCTGATTTAATATTCTCATTTCCGTCGGTATGTTGAAATCAACTTTACGAAGCTCCCAAATAACTTACGTAAGTACATGATTGTTACATCAATATATCCGCAGTAGTCCCGATTTAAGCCAAAAATCATGACTACCTCGATTTTTGACCTACTTTTTTATTTATATCTGGCTTACTAAGTCATTAATATAGACAATATGGATATCTAATGATAGTTAATTCATAGACTTTTCCAATGACATATATAATGCCATAGCAATTCGGATCGACAATGGATCAAAATCCGATAAATGTTACGTATATTTCATGTATTTCCATATAATCCTTCAACGATAAAGAGTGTTCTCACTTAGTTTAAAAATTTAGTTTTCTTTCTGAGAATTTTAAACCTGTTATGCGTTCACCGTGATCAATATGGTCTTCACGACCACTTCTATCAATGCTGGGAACTGGGACGACCTCATTGGTTATTGGTATTTTACTGATACTAACGATAAACTGCTTTGCAAAAACTGCTGTTCCCAAAAGAGATTTGTTTTCTTCAAAAGCTTTTTAAAATTCACTAGTTTGGGAACAAATCCTGCAAATATTTATGTTCAAAATTACTTCACCAGTCTTTATTCTCAATGACCACGTAGGTCGATCTCCCAACTCGATTTAATCTTTGGCAGATGAAAGCAAAAGGAAAGTAGTTCATATACCCCTAAGAAGAGCTCATCGGTTTATGGTAGGGCATATTACAGAGGAGATTTGTTAATTAATTAAAATTAAATTGTCCGTATTTTGAGCAGAAAATGGAGGAGTTTAAATAAAATGTTTACAAACAGTTTAGTACTTCAATAATGGTTCAAGGAAAAAAAACGTTATTCTGAATTCATACACTGTTGTACGAGCATATAAACGCATTTCCAAAAGGGACGAATTTTGACAGTTGGAAGTTGCCATATGGTTGAAATTACATCTGTCAAATTTGCTGTCATTTATTCAGTTTGTTTTGCCGAATCATCATGGACGGATATAGCGTTCAACAACATGTGGAATTGCAAAAATTGGGCTCTCTTCGGACAATTTTGCCCATTTTACGGTGACACCAATTTCTGGATGAATGGGACATCAACAGAAAACCTTGTCTAATTTGGGATGATACCAAACCACATGAGGACCAAAAGCGTCCAATGCATGCCGATAGAGTCAGTGTTTGGTGTGGATTTTTAAAGCATCTAGGTCAATCAAATGTCATAATAACAGAAGCTATGTTAAGAACCTAATCGACTCAAATCGTATAATACCCATTGAATTGTTTAAAAAAATCAATGGAATTTAACAACGTAGAGCAATGAGTTTCTGGTTCATATTGTTACGTTTTTACCTTTTAAAAACGGGCGTTTATTTCCTTTAAATAAACCGAATATTTTTGACTGCTAATAAAAAGCAGTTTTAGTAGTTTCAAATTTGTAACAACTCTTTATTTATTCAAATGTACAACAACAATAGTTCAAATAATCACTTAGTGTCTTTATACACGTTTATAAATTCGCAGAAATGCACACATACTTTATAATGTACAAACTTAAATGTACAAGACAGTTTATGTTAACTCTAACAGCGCCTATGATCAACTCCACTTACGACTGAAACCTCTGCCACTATTTATACATACGCCAACTCTCGGGAATCTTCTACAATGCTCTTAACGGACAATCTAGTACATTCAGCAATCCTAATAACCACATGATATCAACATTGTTGATAAGTAGAAGCTTCTACTGATGGACGTGTTTATAAACATGATGAATGCTGCAGGCAATCGTTACAGACTGTTAAATTAAAATCGCTATTGCAATTTCTTAACAATATAATTCTCCATGTAAAAGGTAGGGAAAATATGAATAAAAACGATTTGTTGAGAAGGGTAGGGTCAACAAAAATGAAGTAGGTGTTAAGTTCAGTTGTCCGCTATGATAAAGAAAAGTGCGTCAAACAGTGGTTTTTATTTCGGGTCATCTATTGCAAAGACTCAGGTATATTTTGAATTAATCCTCTACCCTATCAAATATATAAAATGCAAGTTTGTTAAGGTTTCAACTTACCCACAGAGATCCAACACGTTGGGAATACAAAACAAGTAAGAAAAAATAATACCCTACACCAGGCATATGAGCAAATAATTTTTCTTTTAAAATTTCAATAATTTTTTCTCATGAGTAATTTTCGGTAGTTGGCCTTCTATGGGAGAATTATGGATCGATCGTCATGAAGGTTAGGTTAGGTTCCATGGGCAGCCACTCCTCTAGCAGCTCATTGATCCCATTGTGATACCCAAGGGGTAAACAGCAGGGTATTTAAAATACTTCCATTGCCTCCAGGTTTAACCAGCCAATTTCCAGGATGAAGGAGTAGATTCGTCTTATGTACATCCTTGATAGCTCATCCAAGCATGATAGGAATGGAAATCCGAGGATGCGTTCCCTAGGGTTTGTCAGAGCCGGGCATTGGCAGAAAAGGTGATACACAGTCTCTTCCTCTTCTTCATTATGGCAGCTTCTACAGTAATCATTGTACTGTAGGCCCATTCTTCTCCCTTAAATAAAGGAGACAATTAGCCTTATTTGCTCACTACGGTAATCTATAAGTAGATTCTACCTGCTGGCATCATATAAGGGCCAAGTCGACCTCGCTGTAGCACAGGAAGTTTCATTATTCCTCCTGTTTTGTGCAGTCTCATATAGTTTCTGCTGAACAGCCATCTTGCATTTAACAAGGGAAATACCAGAAAAGGGGTCGATCGCCTCCTCATTCATCATCGTACCCCTTTTGGCTAATTCATCTGATATACAATTACCCTGATTTCCATCGTTATGAAAGAAGGTCCCATGATTTCTTTCTATATGATACTTATTTATGCTAAATATTATTTATATAGCAACATGCTTATGAGATTAACGTTAAAGTGATTTTCGGAAGTGGGCCTTATATTAGAGCTATAACCAATTATGGGCCGATCGCCATCAATTTCGATTGTAAGAATTACTTCCATATGAAATTTATTTCTATTAAGTTTTATGTGGATATCGTGAGTGATTTTCGGAAGTATGCATTGTATGGGACCTATGACAACTTATGTACCGATCAGCATGAAATTAGGTCTCATTTCTATCTATACGAAATTTATTTGTGTTGAATTTTATGTAGATATAAAATTTTTAAGAGATTTATGATCGTTAAATTGATTCTCGGAAGTAGGCCTCATTGGAGAGTAGAGTTTCGTGTTCGGTTTTAAACGAAACCGAAACAGCGGTTTTTCAAGGCCTAAAACCGAAAACCTACAATTATTCTTCGTTTTTTAATATTTTAAACTATTTCCAGTAGAAAAATTTAGAAATGAACAAATAAAATTAAGGCTTCCTTTGTGAATTCTTACTCATTCAGGCTAATATGTCTCTAGTTTCAAGCAAAATATCATCTTTTCCTAGTATCTACCTACTGTAGTGTATTTAAAACTTTGATTTTACATTTTTTTTTATAACATTTTGTAAATGTTCAACCGCAACAAATATGTGTGCTATGTGCGGCCAATAAAATCAAATTCAGACTAATTGCTATGATCAGACACAGTTATAAATTTATTTATTATTGTTGCGCACACACATATCGTTGGTTATTATTATTATTATTCCCATTTAAACGGTAAAGGTCTTCTCTATGGATTTAAAAACAAGCAGACATAAATGTACATATGTGAATGTACATAAACAGCGGAACCTGAATAAAAAGAAATCACATAAAAATGTTTTTCATTTTGAAGAGAAACTTCTCAGCAGTTTAGTTTATTTTATAAGGATTATTTTGTTTATATCATTTGGTAATATTAACAAGGTTTTACTGTATATATTTTTACTGAAATTCTGTTCTTTTTTTTATTTGTTTGTGGGTCTAAATGTTTTGCTCGCTTGACCGTTTCTTAAATTTGTTTTTGTATGGCTGTGTTCTATATCAAAATGTTTGAAATGATCATGGTCTTAAATGTTTTATAACAAAATTTTATATACACAATCATAAAACACCAGCAAAGCATATAATAATAAAAACAATCATAATTTATGGCATTTTAGGTTAAAAGTATTTAGTTTTTTTTTTTTTTTTTTTGGTTTATACAAGGCCTAAACGTTTTTAAGTATAATTGGTATTAAAACAGAAGAGAACGCAGCAAAAACGCCTTGAAACCGAAATTTTGTTGGCTGCTGTAAAAATATTTTGAAGAAGGGTTTAAAAAATTATGCTAATTTTGAAGCAAAAAAACACAAAACTCTTCATTAAGTTAAGTAGTAGTTTCAAATAAAGTTGCGTTTAGAGGAATTATATTTAATTAAATAAATATTTCCGTTTTAAAGTTAGTTTTTAATGAAATACCAAAATTTCTTTAAACTTAAATATGAAATTAAGTAGCATTAAATTATTTTACAATAATTTTCATAGTCAAACCGAAACATTTTAATCTAATTTCTTTTAAAAGAATGACATTTCGAGTTCCCAACTACTGTGTTAAGCCCTCTGGGAAAATGTTTTCTTAAAATTTGCATTTAACCCTGCCTTTTAGCAATTCCTTGCAAATGAGTCTTTCAAAACATATTACCAGCATTAATCATTTTGATTAGCAAAAAACTAAATCCTGTTCCAGCGCTTTTAACCTCCACCCAGCAGCAGTGGGCAAAACCTTGACAGTTAAGCAATTTCTTGGGCAAACTTGTATAATAAAAGTCAAGTCATTTCATAGTTTTTAAAAACAGATCCACCTCCCATTTTTTAAAATCCAAACCAAAACAAAACAACAACAAACCATAACTACCTCAGATGCTGTTCTATCTACAAACCTCCAAATGATTGCAGTTTCAACCGCTTTTTTTTTCTTTTTATTTTTCTCAAAATTTTTGCATTTATGTTCACGGAAATTATCAACATATTTGTTAAGTATTTAACAATTTATCATACCCTGAGAATTATTTCAATTCTTCATTTACAGCCAACAGTAATAACAATAACAGCAACAACTACAACTACAACATCACTTTTTAAAAGCAACACAAAAAAAGTGATTTCAATACAAGTAGACATGTTTAACATTTGTCAAAATCACAAAAGAACATCGTGTAAACGACCACGACTAGAATCAAAAAATAGCTAAAAGAAGAAGAAAAAAAACAAGAATGACTATTTTAGCCACTGCTAAATGAAAGAAACTAAACTGAACAACAGCTTGGTTTAAGTAAAAAAAATCTCTACAACCATATGATGAAATGAAAAGAGCAACTAAAGTAAAACTATATAAAACATGCCGATGAGAGCACTGCAAGCGGGTTAAACTAAAAAAAACTTGCAACAAATTAAAATGACTGCCACAAATAGACAAAAAAAAAAAAAAAAGAAGAGTTTAAAGAAAGACTGAAAGAAAACATAGAATGTTTAATAAACGAAATATGAAAAGTTGTAACATTGATCTACAAAATACAATAAACCACAAGAATCTTCTAACTATGAAACGGGGAATGTAAAAGAATTCATTGCTATTAACAAGTGGACGCATTTTTATAACCTTCACCACCATAGTATATTAGGTTAGTGCCGATGTTGGTAAGGTGCTAACATATTGTCCCAATATCCACCTTAAAGTTGACATATCAATGTCGTTCGTAACGTAGTAACACTTTTTGATAGCTTTTGGTGTCGGTATTAACTTCTCTCGATCTTTCTCAGAGATCGCACTTTTTCGAGTTGTTATAGATGGGTTCTCATCAAACGAGTTCAAGATAAATTCAGGGGTACCGCAAGGCTCCGTTCTTTCTCCTAATCTATTTCTTATTTTTCTAAATGACCTTCTACGTCAAACTTCCAACCCTATCTACTCTTTTGCAGATGACATCAACATTACCCATTAATATTCATTCAGTTACAGACCAAGTCTGTCGAAGATTGGGGCAATGAGGCCAAACATTAATGATTTCCTTAATCGGAACCTTCTGAGAATCTCTGAATGGGGTTGTGCGAATAGGGCAGCTTTCAACGCTCGCAAGACTCAGTGTTGCATGTTGACACATAAACGAATGACAGACCATGTTGCTTCATCTGTATTTATGGGTGGTGTAAATATTATTAAATATTAAACTCTTGATGTTCTGGACATGAAAATACAATGCGATGTCCGCTGGCCTAAACACATTTTTCAAGAGTCGAAAGAAGCTTTCAAGTGTCTCGGATTTCTGAAACGGTGTAGGAATTACTTAACTCCATCTGATCTCCTGACTTTTTACACCACCTATATCAGACCGAAAATTCAATACAATTCCCATGTATGGGCCGGTGCTTCCATGTCTATTTTGGAGCTTCTCGACCGCAGGAGAGGGCGAAGGTGATTATTGGTGACAGTAGGGTATCCAACTCTATTGATTCGCAATGTGGGCTGCGTTTCACTGTTCTATCGGTACTACAATGGAATGTATTCTGATGAAATTAGGAACCTTGTTCCTGATACCCGCCATTTTTTACGTAATATACGTTTTTCATCATGAAAACATCCTGTTGTGATCGATTGGTCAGTGGACAACACATTAGAGAGAAAATTCGTTCTTTAGCCGTACTGTACGTATGTGGAACAAACTTCCAGCTGAAGTGTTTCCCGTCATTTTCAATGTAGGAAAGTTCAAATCGAATATCCACAAACACTACTTCCTCTTTCCTCCATCCCATAACATATTTTTCTAGTTCCAACACAATGCTTTGCATGAGTATGGGTCATCCCCTGAGTTCTGGTCCAAGAAGAAACAAAAAAAGATCTTGAAAAATTATTGGGAGCTACTCAAGCAGCAATTTCAAAACCTTTGCGAGTAGCAGGATTCATCCAAAAGCGGGGAAAGTGGGTATCATACGAATTGAAGCCGATAGACCTTGGAAGACGAGTTTGCAAGTTCGAAATGATGCTTGATCGCTATAAAAGGAAATAATTTTTGCACCGAATCATTACATCCGATGAAAAATGGTTTCATTACGATAAACCGAAGCGTGATAGATCGTATATAAAGCCCGGCCAACCAGCCGAATGGACAACAAATTTTGTGTTAGCAAAAGTGTCGTTTCTATTATGAGCTGCTGAAATCTGGCCAGACCATCACAGGGAACATGAACCGACCGCGACTGATTCGTTTGAAGTGAGCATTGGCCGAAAACGGCCATAAATGAAACCGTAATATTCCATCATGACAACGCTCGACAGGGCACGGTCTGAACTATAGGACGAATGAGGCAAAACAGGTGTTGCAACATGTGTCCTATAGTTCAGACCGTGCCCTGTCGAACTACTGGACTACGGACTACTGCATCGATCGATGCAGAACGCTCTCCCTGAGATATGGTTCACTTTACAACAGAGTATCCGACATTGGGTTGATTCGTTCTTGGCCTCAAAAGATGATTTCTTTTGGGTTGGAATCCATATGTTGCGAGAAAGATGGGAAAAGGTCAATAATTTGAATAAATTTATATTGTGCAATGATCATTTAATATAACAATTTAATATTGATACATTTGGAAACATTTTGAAAAAAACTGTTATAACTTTTTAACACTTTTAAGAAAATCTGTAATACTGTTACAAGGAGTTTTAAAATAATCCAGTTTGTAAGAATGACATATTTATAACAGATTCAAAATTAACTGTTAAAATTTTCGAACACTTTTCTTAAAATCTGTTATATTGTAACACAAAACATTCCTATATTAATTTATTTTTTAAAGTAATTTATTTAGAAAAGTTTTCAAATAAACTGTTATAATTGTTTAATAATTTTAATAAAAACGTTTTCAATCCTAGCTGTATATGGTTTCTGTAGTAGAATTCTTTGAGTGCCCCAATAGACTAGAAGATAGTGTGCTGGGCTATCAATCTGAGGGTTGCTGGTTCGATTCCCGACAGAGACTATGCGTGTATCTGCTGACAAGCAAAAAGCTTCGCAGTTTTTGTTAGTTAAAAAAAAAATACTGTTCTAGGTTCTGTTGTTGGACCTTTTTTTAGCACAATAATTAGTTTAATTAAAACTTCAATCGTGGGCATTTTTGTAACTTGATTTCGGCTTCAATAGTAAGGTTTTTGTAGTTCAATTCTACCATCGACCGTAGATATTTTTGTAGCCCAATTCCAGCTTCAATCGTAAGTCTTTTTGTGGTCAAATTATAGTTTCAATCGTGGGTCTGTTTTACCCCAATTCCAGCTTTAATAGTTGGACTGTTTCTACCTCAATTCTATATTAAACCGTAGCACTATTTCTAGCTAAATTCTAGCATCAATCATAGGTTTTTTAGTAGCCAAATTCTAATTTGTATCGGATATCTGTTTGAAGCGCAAATCCAGCATCTATCCTAGGTCATTTTGTGATCCAATACTACCTTAAATCGCAGGTCTTTATATAGTGTAATGTTAGCTCCAATCATTGGTATGTTTGTAGCCTAATTCTAGCTCAAATTTCAGGTCTTTGTGTATAAAAAACAAATATTTTCTTAAATTTATCAGTATAAAAATAAGAGGAACTTAGACATTTTTAGCACAGTTTCGAATTTATCTGTTATACTCTCGAAACTGTATTCTAATCATATTATAATATCGTCTTTATTGATCATATTTTAAACATTTATTTGCAACACCATTTGGCCACAAGAATTTACTCTTTTACAGCCACTCAAACGAAAAAGATTTCTAAATAACAACAACTACAAAAAAGAATTGTAACTAGAGAATTCAAAAGTACAAGATAACAACAACAACAACAACAACAATAAAATACAATTTACAGATGGCCCATGTTGCTGGTTGTTATTATTATTGCTGCTAGATGTTATTGCTGTCTGTTGGCTGGTTATTTCATGTGGCTGGCTGACTGTGTCTGGTGGTTGGCAAGAAGGTATGAAAGGTTAGAGTTTTTAGTAAGCAATTTACGTGATATTTAAGCTTTATTTAAATTTATGTTGTACATCTTTAAGACGGTTTTTTAATTTTGTTTAAAACGAAATATTACAAATGCAATTTAACTTATAGAACAGCAAAGCAAAAATAAAAAAAACTAAACTAAAATAAAAACTGGCCAACACGAACGTACTCGTCATCATCATCGTCAACAGAAAACTTAGTTCAGTTTTAAAACACAAAAAAGAAGTCCAGTTTTGTTTTGTTCTAGGCCGGGGCATGGACAGAATAATGCAACAAAAAAGTATGAATAAGTGTACATCCATTAGTTGTGCTAATGATGAACAACAGCCCGCTTCCTCTCAATATGTTTGGTTTTTTTGTTGTTAGTTCTTTTTAAATGGACAATAATACAATGAACTAAGAACTAAGAAGCAACCAGTACAGACAAAACATCATCATACAAAAAGGATGATTGTTCTTCTTTTGACTTGTTGCTAGTTTTTCTTTTTTTTAACTAAAAGTTGCTGCTATTATTTGTAGTGGTAGTTTTGAAGACGACGGCTTATGTCTTTAGCTGTCGAGCAATTACCTTAACCTAGTCGACAGCTTGGGTAGACGTGATAATGGCTTCTGTGTGTGCACGCGCCTGCGTTCTTTTTTCAGCCAGCCAGCCAAACCAACCAACCAACAATTTTGCTATAAAACATAAATGCCACAATGCAACAGGAATCTGTTCTAGTGTTCTTCATTAAACTGCTCAACTACAGAGGAAGAATCTACAGCAAATTAAAAAAAAAACAAAAAATTATGCATTAAATTGTTGGTCTATCAAGTGTTACCTCTAACATATTCTATCGTGATCTTGTTAAAGGGAGGACTGATTTTTTGAAAAGGTATGATTCTCTGCTGTGTTTAAGAAGAAACAAACTTTGACAGAAGATTATAGAAGCAGCAGGGATAAACAAACCTGAGGACCTTAAACTATTTGCAGTTTTATCAAAATGAGTTTTTTTCAGAGAACAGAGTACAAAGGTCAATAGCAAAAAAGGCCTGAATAACCACTATATAGATTTGATACATCATAGCTACCTTAGTACAAATATGGTCCAAATTTTAAATTCTATGGAGAAGTTTTTTTGTAAAAAAATTGTGAATTTTTTTAGGTCAGCCCGATATAATTAAAATAAACATAGAATAATTTAAATTAGCATAAGCTTTAATCCGTTTATATATTGCATTTTAATCGGCTCAGTAGTTTCGGAGTTATAATAACAAATTTAAGCAAAATATATATCTTTTACGTGAGAATAGCTAATTTTTATCTTTAAAAAGTCGATTGCAGTTTGTATTTACTCTATAACTATATATATTTTTTATGTTAAGGACAAATCATGTTTCCAAAAGATTCCTACTGTATTGTTGATTGTCTGGTTGACTAATGAAAACAAAAACGCAGGCGTGAGCACACACAGAAGCCATTATCACTTCTACCCAAGCTGTGAACTGTGGCCATACAAGAAGGGCGTAACTTTAGCTAAAACAATATCGTTTCACATGCAATTATTTCTTGCGGAACCACCACAAAAGTATACCCTCGCAGGGGGAGAAATAGTTTACAATTTGTCTACGAAGTTTTTCCCGCCTACACTGTTCCAAAAAACCGTCTTCAGATATTCAAAATCTTCGTTTGTACAGCTCACTTGGGTCCAATAAACGTTCCCTTTGTGGTACCTGAAAGAAGATGAAAAACACAGAGAGAAAAGAAATAAAAGTAGATGAAAGGAATTTTATAGATTTATTAAGCAAGAAGAGAAAGGAGAAATTGGAGTAGTAAGAGGAGAAGGTGTTGAAAGTCATGTCACGCAGACTATCATGGGACAGTTGTCGATTTGCAGGTCCGGTCTTATCAACCACTTGCTTTCCATAATAAAGGCGTCTATGCACCTTAATTCCTTCACTGATAACCCGTAGAGGGTACCAAGGGATCTCTCACCTAAAATTCTGGCCCGTAAATCACCAAGTGCCGGACAATTACAAAAGAAGTGTAGAATAGTTTCTTCCTCTTCTTCATTCTGACAACTTCTACAGAAGTCGTTATAAGGAAACCCAAGTCTTGCGGCATGGGGACCGAAAGTGCAATGTCCGGTGATCATCGCCACCATATTGCTTAGTCGTATTCGTTGTAGTCGAAGTAGATATGACGTGCGTGTGCATTCCAGCGCAGGCCATATCATCCTCGAGATAGCACAGGTGGATTCATTACCCCACATCGTTTGGGCAAGTTCGTAATATATATGGCATGTATACGTTTCTTGCAAGTCTATATCGTCTTCCGACAGAAGGGCTCCTAGTCCTGCCAAGTGATCGCCAATTCAGATACATATTGTCAGTTTTTCAATGATAGCAAAATAACCTTTACTATATTAACTACACCAACATTTCTCCACATTTGTCATTTAAAGTACGCTATCTGCGAGACAAAGCATGGACACATAAAACACATGCTCAGTATTCTACATATCCTCGCCATAACATGGGCAAAATGAAGATATATCAAGTTCGAAGCGAAGGGAAACAGCCGTATTCTCGCATGAATTTGGTCAGGATTGCCCATCGCATTTGCTACTACAACTATATCTATATCTATATCTATATCTATATCTATATCTATATCTATATCTATATCTATATCTATATCTATATCTATATCTATATCTATATCTATATCTATATCTATATCTATATCTATATCTATACCTATACCTATATCTATATCTATATCTATATCTATATCTATATCTATATCTATATCTATATCTATATCTATATCTATACCTATACCTATATCTATATCTATATCTATATCTATATCTATATCTATATCTATATCTATATCTATATCTATATCTATATCTATATCTATATCTATATCTATATCTATATCTATATCTATATCTATATCTATATCTATATCTATATCTATATCTATATCTATATCTATATCTATATCTATATCTATATCTATATCTATATCTATATCTATATCTATATCTATATCTATATCTATATCTATATCTATATCTATATCTATATCTATATCTATATCTATATCTATATCTATATCTATATCTATATCTATATCTATATCTATATCTATATCTATATCTATATCTATATCTATATCTATATCTATATCTATATCTATATCTATATCTATATCTATATCTATATCTATATCTATATCTATATCTATATCTATATCTATATCTATATCTATATCTATATCTATATCTATATCTATATCTATATCTATATCTATATCTATATCTATATCTATATCTATATCTATATCTATATCTATATCTATATCTATATCTATATCTATATCTATATCTATATCTATATCTATATCTATATCTATATCTATATCTATATCTATATCTATATCTATATCTATATCTATATCTATATCTATATCTATATCTATATCTATATCTATATCTATATCTATATCTATATCTATATCTATATCTATATCTATATCTATATCTATATCTATATCTATATCTATATCTATATCTATATCTATATCTATATCTATATCTATATCTATATCTATATCTATATCTATATCTATATCTATATCTATATCTATATCTATATCTATATCTATATCTATATCTATATCTATATCTATATCTATATCTATATCTATATCTATATCTATATCTATATCTATATCTATATCTATATCTATATCTATATCTATATCTATATCTATATCTATATCTATATCTATATCTATATCTATATCTATATCTATATCTATATCTATATCTATATCTATATCTATATCTATATCTATATCTATATCTATATCTATATCTATATCTATATCTATATCTATATCTATATCTATATCTATATCTATATCTATATCTATATCTATATCTATATCTATATCTATATCTATATCTATATCTATATCTATATCTATATCTATATCTATATCTATATCTATATCTATATCTATATCTATATCTATATCTATATCTATATCTATATCTATATCTATATCTATATCTATATCTATATCTATATCTATATCTATATCTATATCTATATCTATATCTATATCTATATCTATATCTATATCTATATCTATATCTATATCTATATCTATATCTATATCTATATCTATATCTATATCTATATCTATATCTATATCTATATCTATATCTATATCTATATCTATATCTATATCTATATCTATATCTATATCTATATCTATATCTATATCTATATCTATATCTATATCTATATCTATATCTATATCTATATCTATATCTATATCTATATCTATATCTATATCTATATCTATATCTATATCTATATCTATATCTATATCTATATCTATATCTATATCTATATCTATATCTATATCTATATCTATATCTATATCTATATCTATATCTATATCTATATCTATATCTATATCTATATCTATATCTATATCTATATCTATATCTATATCTATATCTATATCTATATCTATATCTATATCTATATCTATATCTATATCTATATCTATATCTATATCTATATCTATATCTATATCTATATCTATATCTATATCTATATCTATATCTATATCTATATCTATATCTATATCTATATCTATATCTATATCTATATCTATATCTATATCTATATCTATATCTATATCTATATCTATATCTATATCTATATCTATATCTATATCTATATCTATATCTATATCTATATCTATATCTATATCTATATCTATATCTATATCTATATCTATATCTATATCTATATCTATATCTATATCTATATCTATATCTATATCTATATCTATATCTATATCTATATCTATATCTATATCTATATCTATATCTATATCTATATCTATATCTATCTATATCTACGGCATACCTTCCTCTTTATTTATTTCATAATAAAGAGGGAGCTATGCCGTTAACAATTTCCATAACCAAATCGCAAAGTGGCTGCCATATGTCCTTGATAGCTTCACGAATTCTATCTCTGAGGTCTTGAATCGACGCTGGGCTGTTGGCGTAGACCTAATCTTTCACGTGGCCCCAAAGGAAGAAGTCGCAAGGTGTTAAATCATAAGATCTCGGTGCCCAATTGTGATCACCTCTTCGAGAGATAACAAGGTCCGGAGACTTTTCCCGTAAAAGAGCAAAGAGAGCACGTAGTGCCGTCTTGTTGAAAGTAAACATTGTCCAGATCAATACCATCCAATTCCGACCATAAGAAATCATTAATCATCTCTCGATAGCGCAATCCATTCACCGTAACTGTTGATCGAACCTCATTTTCGAAAAAGTAAAGTCCTATGACACCGCCGGACCAGAAACCGCACGGACCATGAGCAACGTGCATGGGTTTTATTCTTCACATCACTAACTTGTCCCAACAGCTCGAATTTTTCCAGCAATTTCTGTATTGCGGTGCGACAAGGTGCTTCACGACAGCCCAAAAATGCTTTAGTTTTGCGAACTATGACTGCAAGATTTTCACCATTTTTGTAGTGAATTTTAATAATTTCAATGCGTTGTTGAAGCTGTATCGTTCCATTTTTAGTAATGCCGTAGTTTCTACTTGTTAAATGTCAAAGAATAGAAGCTTCAAAAGTGATAGTTACCGAAGAACCGGGTGATTCAAAATTACACCTCTAGTTAGAAAACCTTTCATATTTTGATATTTGGAGGTTTCTCAGGTACCCTTGTATTACTTTACATTATCCTTTTTCTACATTATAATGTGTTCAATATGGTTCTGTTTAGTCTATTTATATACTTCTCAGGCACCCTTGAATTACACAAGCTTTCCCACTACTGCCATATTACACTTCACACACGTGAACAATTCTAAACTCTGTGTTTGACTATTTAATGGAGTTAATTTGTTTTTGTTCATCTTTTCACATTAAAGCGAATGCATGAAGTAAATCAAAAACGGAAAAAAATATATATCTTTTTTTGTATTTAGTTTTCATATTCCAACCCTTTAAAAAATGCGTGTCATATCCCTCGTTTATAATCAACCAATCCAATCTTAGAAGACATACTTACAACAATAAAGAAATTACAAAAAACTAAAACATAAATTTATTTATATAAATAAAGAAATATTATCTCATTTATATTGTCAAGTGAAACTGTTAAAGAAAAAAAAGAAAAAAACTGCCATCCATGATGCACTTGTTTGCTAAAAGCGGCTCGTGTGTTTTTTGCCTTTTTATCATAATAACATAAAAACATGTCTTTCGTCCTTTAAACCGTCCTTTAATAAAACCTTTTTTTTACATTTTCTATATGCAGCAACTGCGTTTGCTGCTACTACATCTTGTCCATATTTGTGATGTTGGGTTTATTTCTGTATTTAGACGATGAAGTGGAAAAAAAAGAACGTCATTTATTGTTCCACATCCAATTAAGCATTTTGATACATTTGCTTCCATTAAGTTTTTTTTTTTTTTTTAACTTCTTTACTTGTTTTTATATATACTGGGTACTGACATCTTTTGTCAGGACTTTGAAGGAGGGATATATTGGTTGGTTGTGTGCAGAATTCAGCTGAATTAAATGCTTACAGTTATCTTTAGTATAATAAAGACATTTAATTTAAATTTAGCACTTTACAGCTTCATCTAATCTCGTGTGTTGTTTTCCACACATATGATATGTCTATGTGTTTTGGACTAGCAACACATTTTTGTGTTGTTTTCCACACATGGATAAGACAACATCAATTCAAGTCCATTTTTGAGCCTTAGCAACCATTATCTACCTGTTGAGCTGTTTCCTTTAAAACTCTTTTCTTTCTATGCTAATGTTTTAAATCATTTAAAGCTCTTTTTGTACAGCCTATATTTCGTAAGTAGATAAAAGTTTTATTTCTTATAGTACTGCGTTTAGTTGCCGTTTTTTGTTTTGTTTTTGCTCTTACAACATTTTGTAATCGTTAGTTTATTGCGTTTTTTCATTCTCTTTTTTCTCTCCCAGTGCTGCTTTGTTGGTAGCATAATTTTTTGCTTTATTTAGTTTTTGTTTTGTAACTTTAACTTCTTAGTTTTAGTTTTAGTTTTCAGTGCCTTTTTCCAGTAGTTTATGTTGTTGTTGTTGGTGTTTCATTTCTTAAGTTGTCAAGTTTAGACAAAGTAGTTTGCAAATAAGTCGTCTTTTAATGATTTAATGCACAGAATGTTTGTTTTTTTTTTTTTTTGCCATCGGTACCAATTTCTGTATGTGAGTGTGTTTTCTTCATTTTATTCCAGTGTATTCATTTAGTTTTCATGTTGTTTAAGTGCAAAATTTAAATTAATCTTCTATACTAAACATAATACTAACGACTACAGTAGTGTAAGAGAAAAGGAAAATTTTGTTAAAACTATTTTCATTTAAAATAGACATTAAATTTTATTTACTTAAGATGTTTACATTCGTGTGCAATTCCTAATGCAAAATACATGGAAATTTCCTATGTGTGGAAAACCACACATGGGTAATTGACTATATTTTTATACCAATTAAGCGTTTTCTGTGCTAAAAATGATTTCATGATTTTTTTTTAAAATCCACAAAAAAAATAATTATTTTGTGTGGTTTACCACACAAGGGCGATTTAAAGGTTAAATTCATATGTTTTTATTTATTTAATTTCTATGTATAGTTCATTTTATTTATCATTCACTGTAATTGTTTTTATAGTGTCCATCTTTATGCCAAAGCTTTAACAAACTAGAATTATCTTTTGGTCTCTTTTTTACTGTGTCTTACGTAGTTTTAAGTATATTTCAACTTACTGTGCATGTTAATACAACGAAAGCTTTATATAAAAACTAGAGTGGATTTTGTTTGGCTGGTTTTTTTCCTAAATTGAGTTTTTCGTCTTTTTTTTTCTCTCCTGTAGTATTTGAAAGAAAATGAATCTCGTTTACGTTAATATTATGCAAGAATGTTTCACTTTAGTTATGTAGTTTTAATCTCGCTGAGATAACAATATCCTAAAGAAGATTTACTACTGCTAGATATCAGGAAAATATAACTGACATTAAAACCTATAACTCTTTGGCTACTGGAGATATTAAATTACGATTTATAAAGCAAGCAGCTTGTTTGAGGTCTTTATAAGCAGACAACAACTTATTGATTAAATATTAACATTAAAGACAAAACAATTAAGGGGGAATATGTGTATGTCTTTGATGACTGCTGAGATGTTCACATAAACCATGTGAATGATCCTGATGACACCGTATAATTATTTCAAATATTTGGATAGTTGTCAGCATAATAAAGACTGCATAGACATTGACACTAGTCTAGACATAGACACATTTATTACCACCAAACTACTGTCGTTTTGGAGCTCTTTGATTAGTTGATCCAATAATGAGGTCCAATAATGAGGTCACGAGTTGTATTTAAAAATACAAATTTACAAATCGATTTCATTCACACTTGTCCTCGTAGTTAAACAATAATTATGCAACATACACAAAATCCAGTCAAAAAATTATCGATTTCTGAC
This sequence comes from Calliphora vomitoria, assembly GCA_942486065.2. Lineage (NCBI taxonomy): Eukaryota > Metazoa > Arthropoda > Insecta > Diptera > Calliphoridae > Calliphora > Calliphora vomitoria. The sequence goes on from OW818033.2 coordinate 11,415,886, forward strand.
TTGTTGAGAAAATGTTAAATTTTCGTATTTTTTTAGCCGAAGAAACAAAATTTGAAAAAAAAAAAAACATTCTCATGAAGAAAATAATAAAATTTTTCGGCAAAGATTTTCGTAGAATATTTTTGAAAGCACTTTTTTTAATTTTCTCGAAAAAAGTGTCAAATTGACCCATGAAGAGATAAGCTCGAGTATAAAGATTTTCCACAATAATTATCCTCATAAAATTCCACAATAGAACTCTGACAATAAGAATTCTCTCAGACGGAGTATAATGCTCTCTTCGACCAAAAAATTAAAATATTGACCCACTATAATAAAAAACTCAGACCAGCTGGACTGTAAGCTTATTCAACAAAAACTATCTACTCAGTATTGACTTTCAGAATTATAGGGTCGCTATTCTGTTCCAATCAAAGAGTCTTAATTTGTTGGACAGTGTTATTAGTCAAAAACCCACACAGAAATCTAAGCTTCCGAGGAAAATGGTTTAAAGTGTAAAATATTTTTATTATTTTCTTATAGATATTATTACAAATATTATTCCAGCATAGAAAACATTTTTAACATTTTAAGATTCCCTTCAAATCGAATTTAACACTCTAACCCGCAAGAGTGCCTCAAGGCATGCAATACAATTGTCTCAAAAAGTAATTATTCGTTAACATTCCTCTCTAAGGTCGAAATGCATTCGAACTTTTAGTTTTTGTTCTGTCAGCTGTTTTGTGAGTGATATCTATAATTTTAGCACGTGAAATTTTGTGTGTGATTTTTACTTAGTTAGTAAAACTAACTTCAGTCGCCCGATTTATTCGAAATATTTATTTTTTATAGTTAAGATATTCTTCTTTCAGTCTATAAATTTCTAAATGTTAAACAATTAACAAAAAGTGTGTTGAGAACGCAAAAACTAAGGGGTGCCTCAGGGCACTGTTGCAAATTGCGGCTAAATTGATATTGTATAGTTTTTTACCTATAGCTAAGGCTTGATAGTAGTCATAAAAGGTATAGAGTCTAGTGTAGATACAAATGAAATCAAGGAGGCCCTGGAAGAATTGGGCTATCAGTCAATATATTTAATAGAGACAAGGCTCCTCAGCGAATGTTTAGTGTTGAGTTAGAGCCTGATGATGGGAAATTAAAGAGAAATGAAACTCACCCAATATACTCTCTAAGATATTTGTTGAATCGTAGGGTAAATATAGAGGAACCACTTAAGCGTAATCGTCCAGTTCAGTGTAGTAATTATCAGGCATTTGGACACACACGAAATTATTGTACCTTACGCACAGTATGTGTTGCATGCGGAGACCTGCACTCTTCCTCACAATGTGATAGAGTTAAGAATGGTCTCAGTAGAAAATGTGGTCCGCTAATTACCGCGGATGCCTGGTCTACAAGGAGTTATTAAAAATATTAAGAGAGAGGCAAAAGCTGTTGAGAGGTGAAATAGTTGAACCAGCACCTACAAATTTGGAATCTGCATCTAGATCACTAAGCTCTGGAGTAGTTTTTTCAAATAAAAAAATAAATGCGGCTCATCCAATTTTACAGCAAAATGACCAAGCATCTATAATTAATGCTGGAGCCAGCTCATATACCTGCATTTTAAGCTCGGGTTATCAAAAGCCCAGTGTCCCACAAAATATGGGAGGGTTGGAAAACCGTATGCAAGCACTTACTGAGAATATTTCCTCTCTTAATCAAAATATGACTCAATGCAAACCACAATACAAAAGAGCTTTTGAGAGCACAGAACCAAATGATTCAAATTCTATTAACAAGAAAATTAATTTTTTTAAAGATATGTTTATGGAATGCAAATGGTTTAAACCATCGATGTGATGTTAATTTCGGAGACACATCTTACAAATAGATATAACTTTAATATATCAGGTTACTCATTCTATTACACAAACCATCTGGATGGTAAGGCACATGGCGGTACCGGTATAACAATTAGAAACCGATTGAGACACTATGCTCTAGATGCGTTTTCAAAGGATTATATGCAAGCAGCATCTATTCGCCTTGAATACCCAGCTGGAGAATTAACTCTGAGCTCTATATATTGCCCACCATGTTTTTCGATGACCAAGGAAAAATTTGAAGAATTCTTTATAACATTAGGACACATATTGAGGTTCGCGATTGGTGAATCCCAGAGGTAAACAGATGTACAAAGCTCTAGTTGATCGCAAAAATTGCTTAGATTTCGTGTCTCCTGGACACCCAACTTATTGGCCAACTGATCCTAGAAAAATTCCTAATCTAAGCACTTAGCTATGGGCTGTTTGTTTCAATACTCAATAGATCACTCAGCACTATAAATATGAGATACGCAAATAACTTTGTTTTGTTAGTTTTTTTGTCGTCCTTCACTGTATACACGCAAGTGCAAAGCAACAACACTTCCGTATCCCAGCAGTTCTAGGACACAGTCACGAACTAGTGATTTTACCCATAATTTAGGGTGGGAACTAGTTACTTCAATAGCTACGTGACTAGTTATAGTTGACCCTAATTGACTACAATGAGACCGTCTAATAGCTGGTCCAAAGTAGTCAACGGTTTGGATTCACATACTGCTTAAATAACGTCTGTTAACTTACTAGCTACATAACTGGTATCTTGATCAGCTACATTGCTAGTTATTTTAACATGTACGAGTGCAAATTGACCTAAAATAGTCAGCTAAAAGACATATCGTAGGCAATCCAATAAATGATAGCTTGTAAACAAGCCTTTCTTCGACAACTCTCCAATGGATTGCTTCTGGTGGGTCAAATAACTATTTTATAAAGTGCAGTACAAAATAAACGTTTAAAGTGACTTCACTATTTGAACGAATTATCACACAACACGTTTATAGTGACTACACGCCAGATTACTTAGAGACACTTAAGTGACAATTGCCTTCACGTTAGATTACCTGGGATGTATAAAGTAACCAATTGTCTTCTCTCTGCGCTACAAAGAGCACGTACGTGTTAAATAACCAAAATATATAAATTGGAGTCAGCCAAGTGATAAGACATTTGTGACGATTACTGTCTATAAGGGATACATTGTATTGGTTTTTACAACAAACAAATATTGATTAACAATTATTTTTCTTTAAATGTATTGGTGTTTGCTCTTCCATAAGGAACTTTTGGGCACCCCTGCTCTAGGCAATATGAATATCTAATGATAGATATTTCAAAGACCTTTGCAATGACGTACATATATAACGCCATAGTATGTCGGACCTACAATGGGACAAAATCGGAAAAAAACTAATTTTTTTTCATAAAATTTTTAACTAAATAATTAAAAAAAAATTTTAAAAAAAATTTTTGTCATAAAATTTTTTTCACTAATAAATTTAAAAAATTTTTTTTCACTAAAAATTTTAAATTTTTTTTTTTTTTAATTATGAAATGAAAATTAAAAAAAATTTTTCAAAATAATTTTTTTTTAAATTATTCTTTGGTGAAGGGTATAAAGATTCGTCACCGCCGAATATAGCTTGTTTTTTGTTATGTAGAAAATTTCTTTGCAACATCTGACTGCAGGACAAAAATATTGCCAAATGGTATCTTTCATAGCAGAAAATTTCATCTGTACTACTAAAGATGTGTTTTTAAAGAATTTTGAATTCATTAAACTCAAATAAAATAAATATTTATAGATTTCATGATTATGGCATGACCTTTAACCTTTCATTCTCTATATAAGCAAGTTATTTTAAAATTTTGCCAAACTGTCTTTTCAAACTGTCATTTCAAACAGTCTTGACATCATAGTTTTATTACAACTTTTTCTCATTTCAGAATTTTCTAATTTTAGTTCATGTTAAAGAAAACCTCAACCCAGCCTTTTTATAATCTTTTTTTTCTTAAATTTTTTCCTCTTTTCGGCAAGAGCTCACATTTCAAAATTTGTTTGTTCCTTTGTTTAATAATAATTTTGTTGTGTTTGTCTATTTTTTGTTAATTTTTGGTTTTGGTTTTTTACTGGTATGTCATTGACATTTACCGCAGAAAAAAAAATAAAAGATATTTTCACATTTGCAAACTACAACAAACTCATATATTGAAAGACAAAAACACACATTGTACGAAAAAAAAAATAAAAGCCACGCCACAACTTATTATTAAGGAAAAAAATAGCAGTCATAAAATTCTCCTCATGGACCAAGCCCCCATTTTCAGTTGATGTCTTTTTTTTGGAAAGAAAACCATACAAATATTTGCAAAAAACAAAAACCAAGCTTAAATAAACTTCAAAAAATACTTCAATAACAATGATGAGGATGTTGATGTTGATAGTGTGGCAATGGCATCAAGTTCGAAAAAAAAAAACGCAGAAAAAATATATATATAGTAACACATAAAACGCCACCACCACAAAAGTCCGTTAAGCAGCCAGCATATTGAAAAATACAAACTTGAAATAAACAAAACCAACAACATTAGTTAGTTGGAAAAAATTGTGTGTGTTTTTAAAAGGAAAATTCAAAACTGCCAATATTTATGAGTTTTCAATGGAGATATTTGAATAATGTTGAATTTGGTGAAGAGTTTGCAACAAAAGGGGTTTTTTGAAATAACTTTTTAATGAGAATGCTTAAAGTTGAAGTTATTTTCAATACATAATTTTGACATCCAAAAGGAGTTGGCATTATTTGCTGAATTAGGCGAGGAGTTTGTAGCAAACTTGGTGTTTCATAGATTTTCTAAGGAGAACTTTTCCACGAAAATGATTATGAATTGAACCCATATTGTACAGTTTCTTCCAAAGGAGTTTGCATATTTAAAAACACTGAGCATATCAGCAATTCTTTTAAAATTTCAATAATTTTTTCTCATGAGTAATTTTCGAAAGTGGGCCTTATATGAGAGCTATAACCACCGATCAGCATCAATTTCGTTGGTGTGAATTATTTCTATATGAAACTTATTTCTGTTCAATTTTATGTGGATAACAACATTTTGTTGTTTTCGGAAGTGAGACTTATATGGGAGCTATGACCATTTATGGACTGATCGTCAGCAATTTCGGTCGTGTGAATTATTTATATAACTTATTTGTGTTGAATTTAATTCGTGTACCAAAATTTGCAACATTTGCTGTGGTGAGTCGAATGTTAATGTAACCCAGATTAGTAAAGTGACTATACCGGGCCAGACTAGTCTGTATGCAACTGGTGTCGCAGGAGGTCAATCTGGTACACTCAGGTTGGCTGACTGTAAAAAATACAAAGCAGTAGGTGGTAGTGACGCAAGCTGCGAAGTGCCTTTGGACTTCTCTACAAGTACCTCCAAAGCTACTAAAGCCCAAACCATCAAGCCGGTTAAACCCTCTGCCTTGGGTGGTTCTGAAGGGGAAGAGTCTAGGTCCCCCAGTCAGTAGTCTCCTATATGCCCATTGTGCGTTCAGAACCAGCAAAGGAATCCTCCAGTCCTGAAGTTGCACCTTCCTTGGCCAACTCCGGCTCTGAAAGTAATCCTAGGCATAAAAATCCTATCCAAAGGTCTGCTACCACCAGGCGTTCCGCCTATTGCTTCATTGAGACTCTCTAAAAAAGCCGAGGAACTTAGAAAGGAGCAACAAGATTACCTTTCCTGGGCGAAAGCCCATATAGCTGGTCTCAAGACCGCACTTCCTTCCGCTGATACATCAGTGGTGCCTAAACGGCAACGTACAAGGCTGAGGAACTCACAAAGCCGCAACGAGCTTCCTTCTCTTGGGTGAAAGCCTAAGTAGCTGTTCTCAAGAATACACTTCCTTCCGCTAATACATCAGTCAGAGGACGATGCGATATCCTCGAGCCATCTACTCTTGCAAGAGGGCAATTGGTACTAACTGGGGTATTTGGCCGAAGGGTATCAATTGGTTGTTCAAAGCAGTTGTTAAAACCATTTTTTGTCTATGGAGTATTGGCGTGGTGGCATAATGTTTCCCACTGGTAGGCCGTTGAACGAGTTCTAAGGACTATTGCGGTACTGATAACAGGCGCTGTAAGGTCCACTTCCTCTAAAGCACTTTTTAGTACTTTAAACTGGTAACCAGTTGATTTGATGGTGATACAAATGGCTCTCAACTCTGCTGTGAGACTGAATGCTGGCTGGTCTGGTAAGAACATTGGGTACTCTAAGATGCTGGACTATTATGGTTACGTCCATAGTCGATTACTGCATCGCAAGATCATTTTTTAACATGCAATTTACAATAATTCCGAATAGGGATGTATGGCTGCGCGGACTCTACCCCTCTGATGATGTCATAACGTTATATACTAACGGCTCTAAATGGAGTAATAGGGTCGGTAGAAGTTTAAATTGAGTAATAGGGTCAGTAGAAGTTTATTTATCGCGATCTATGAGAAAAAATCCTACTTTGGGCTACCTAACTTCTGCACTGCTCTTCATGCGGAATTTGCTGCCATTAAACGGGCTGAAGTATTATCAAATATCTGGAGATATATGTATATTTACTGTTAGAAGTGTATGCTAACGAATGAATGCTGGGTATACCTAAATGGGATATCGAGACATTCTAGGATAACGCTTATATGGGTCCCCGGACACGATGGAAATCAGAGTAATTGTACAGCAGACGCATTGGCCAAAAGAGGAGCGATGATGGCTGAGGAGGAGATTGATCCGTTTTCTGGTATTTTCCTAGCAAAATGTTAGATGGATGTACAGCAGAAACTATATGAGACTACACAGAACAGGTGGTCTTATGAATCCACCTGTGCTATCGCGATGTCGACCTGTCCCGTATGCCGGCAGGACGAACCTACTTAAATAACTCCATCTTGAGCAAATAAGGCTAATTGTTTATTTTATTGCAGGAAACTGCATAATTGGAACACATGCTAGAAAAATGGTCCTAAGGTTTAAAGATTACTGTAGAAGCTATCGAAATGAAGAATAGGAGGAGACTCTGTCCCACCTATTCTGTCAATGCATTGATCTAACAAACTTGATGGAACGTATTCTTGGAACCCGCTGCCTCTCGTGTTCAGATGAGTTACCAAGGATGAATCTGAGATGCATCCATTCCTTCATCAGATGTAGTATGTGGTATAAATATTCTGCTGTTTATTTCATGGGTATAGCAATGGGATCAGTTTTGAATGGACCCAAGTGGGCTGCTTGATGAATGGCTGCCCATGAAACCTAACCTATAATTCTTAAGAGATTTATGCTTACTAAAGTCATCCTCACAGATAAGGCTTATATGAGAGCTATAGTCAATTATGAATTGATCTACAAAGCAATTTGAAATATGATTTCCATCTACATATATAGAACTTATTCGTGGAGAAAAGTGGGTATATACCTACATATACATATGAAATAATGGACCGATTTCAACCAATTGCAATAGACTTTGGCCGAAGAAAATGTATGTGCAATTGCGACCTGTATTTTGCTTACAAGTCAAGAACGGACGGACATCGTTAAATCGGCTCAGAAAGTTATTCTCACTTGGTATAGTTAAAGGTGGGTGTTGTACTAATATATATATGTAACCCCATATAATGTTTCAAAACAGGTTAACTATCAGTATCTCTTGTCGAATAGCACGTTTCATCGAAATCCATCAAAGAATACTAAATGTTTCTTTATATTTTGATAAAAAAATCAGTAAATAAGGAAGGATAATTTCATATGACTCTAGTCCTAAAATTATAGCCTTCTTTAAAGTCGTTTTCAATCACCCAAATTTTCCTAGTACCAGAACATTTGTTTTCATATTTTTTCCGCAATTTTTAGTGAATGAGACCAAAATTTCAATCAGCAAAACAAAATAAACTTGCAACCACAATAACAGCAACAACAATCTGCAACAACTATGTTTACAATAAAAACTTTGTACAACAAAACAACGAGCAGCAAAACAAAAAAAAAAAAAAAGACGGCCACAAATTTTTGCTTATTAATGATGATCATTGTCAAGGCACATGTGTCTCTCTCTCCATACACGTCTGTCCATCCCCAAACCAAGTCTACTCTAGACTCTTTAATAGTCTATGCGGCTCAAATGGCTCAGCCTCTATGCGTTGGCGTTAAGCAGCAAAAACAAAAAATTAAACGAAAATGCAGCAAAAAAAAATAGCAGCCACAACTTTGTTTAAGAAATTTTAGAGTTTCCGCCCGCTGTGTATTTTACAGTCAAAACGTGTTGTCGTTTGTTTGGTTTGGTTTGTCTCTTTACTTTTTAAAGCTGAACTTGTCCACATTCATGTACTTACAATAGTAAATTTTGTTGAATTTGCACAAAACAGACATACTTACATGCATGCATACTAGCATAGCTAAATAAAATAAAGATTGTCTCATATTAGGCATGTTGCCACACGACTTTACAAGTGATCGTCCAACACTATTAGGGGTCTTACAGAAATAAAACTGGCTCTCTACTCTCCTTACTGCACCACCTACACTGGTCACCGCATTGTAATGCATAAGTGCCTGTAAGTAAATAGATTTTAGTAGATTTCTGTCTGTCTGTGTGTTACGCTTTATTACTTAAACTTGCCACAGTGGTTTTTTATTTATGATGATGAAAATATGAACATTTATGACAAGTTAGGGGAAAAAGGTAATTTCTTTGATCTGTGTGAAAAAGCAAATAGTTATATTACAAATCATTGCCCAAATTGCCTTACCTATACTGGACGATTTTACGAATCTTGTTGTGTGGGTGAGAACCAATCCGTAATTCGGAAAAATGTAAAGAGATCATGATAGCGGCCTCCTAATATCTTAGTATGCAATCCTGTAGAACGCAGCATTTACATAGAAAGCATTGCAACGATTAATTCTCTTTTTCGTCCACACTACTTCTGTAGTAGTTTTTCCCCATTACATCTTCTTCTTCTTGAACTTCATTACCGGGATCGTAACCTTTTGCGACCACCAACAAATTCCAGCCACCCGCGAGTCTAGCTTTTTCCTTTATATCGAGTTTCCATTAGGATGACTCCTGTATAGAGCAGCATTTAAATAGAAAGCATTGCATCGATTTATTATCTTCTTCGTGCATACTGCTTCTCTAGTAGTTTTTACATCCATTATGTTGGGTATACACGATACTATTTATCGTATTTTTCGTAGAATTAGAGTATCCAAAACCGAAAACCGGTTGTTTATCTTTGTAAAACCTACCGGTTTCCATTAACTTTTCGGTTTTTTAAAAACCGATTTTTTAAGATGGTTAACCGGTTTTAACGAAATATATTACTTAAAAATATTTTGATAACATTTTTAAAAATATTCATTTATTTTTTAGAAAATTTCTGCATTTGACAAATTTTGGAATTTAGTACACAGTCTTATTAGTGTTCACAAAACTGAAATAGGGTTGCAAAACAATAACGATTCAATTTTAATTATGTAAATTAGAAATCAAATTAACGGTTTATATGAAATTAAATGAATAGAATTTCAATCAAAAAGTTTATTTATTTTTAGCAAAAATAGATTTTTTTTGAAAAATTTGATTTCTAGTGAAAAATTTGGTTTTTAGTGAAAAATTTTGTTTTTAGTGAAAAATTTTATTTTTAGTGAAAAATTTTGTTTTTAGTGAAAAATTTTATTTTTAGTGAAAAATTTGGTTTTTAGTAAAAATTTAATTTTTAGTGAAAAATTTTATTTCTAGTGAAAAAATTTATTTTATTGAAAATTTTAATTTTTAGTGAAAAAATTTATTTTAGTGAAAATTTTAATTTTTAGTGAAAATTTAAATTTTTAGTGAACAATTTTATTTCTAGTGAAAAATTTTATTTTTAGTGAAAAATTTTGTTTTTAGTGAAAATTTTAATTTTTAGTGAAAAAATTTATTTTTAGTGAAAAATTAAATTTTTAGTGAAAATTTTAATTTTTAGTGAAAAAATTTATTTTTAGTGAAAAATTAAATTTTTAGTGAAAAAATTTATTTTAGTGAAATTTTAATTTTTAGAGAAAATTTTAATTTTTAGTGAAAAATTTAATTTTTAGTAAAAAATATTTTTTTTTTTTTTAAATTTTTTTTTACTGAAAAATATTTTTTTTCCTATCATTTACTTATATACATTTGTATGAACCTAAGATTTTTAAATCTATTGACCTGATCAACGTTTTTTAAAAAAGTGAATCTTACGTCAACAAAAGTTTACTTAAGCCCAGTTAAGAAATTCGTATGAGATAAACTAAAAAAACGCCCAACCAATCACAACACAGCAGCAACATAAAACAAGGGTACATGTAAAAATGAGAAGTGCATAGTAAGCATTGATAGTGTTATAAGTAAATATAGAAGAAATTTTTCTCTAGGTGTGACTTTAAGTGTTATTTTAGCTTATAGTAAATAGTTCAGATATAACATATTATATATCAATGGATAGGTAATGAAGTCTAGTTTTTAAAAATATAAGTATTTCTTTAAATTAATTGATAATTTTTAATTGAAAATTAAGAACAAAAAAATGAAATTTTAATAAAATTATCTTTTAGTTTGCCTCAAGTTTAATTTCATTATTGAGTTTTTTTTTTATAAGAAATTGAATTATATTATAAATTAGTTATTTGATTGTTAGTATAATGAAAGGTTTTTAATTTTTTATTATGATCTGGGTCAGCATTATTTGTAAGAGTTGTACAATATATATCCTTTATTTAACTCACATGCACATTGAGTTAACAGTATGAGGAATCAAGGCTAGATATAAAATCTATGGCCAAATTAAACATCATATAGTATTTTGTATTAAGTAATATCGCCTTTTGGCACTGGTATTAAACTTAATCGTGGCTATGTTGAGACATGTAAAAATCTATAAATGAGTTGTTTGAATTTCGGGAGTTTAAAATGTTTACCATTGACTTTAATACGCTGTGGTTTTATATATAATACTAGCTTGATCCGGTGCGCTTCGCTACACCTCTCGTAGTCTATGTTGGAAATTTCAATAAAATCGTTTCGGCCGTTTAGTATTTATTGTTTATGAACTAAAGGTACCAATTTTACCGGTTTTCCCCCTGTTTAACCCTTTCTGTTCCAAGTATTGAAAAAAGTTATAGCCTATTGATCGATTCAGCCGTTTAGGCATGATGTTCAAACAAACAAAGAAACAAACAAACAAACAAACAAACAAACAAACAAACAAACAAATAAACAAACATACTTACAAAGACATTTATATATTTATATAGATTCTTTATTTCATTTTGTATTACTCTTCGTAAGCCTCACGATTTTAACAATTGTATGAAATTGTCTACTTATTTTCCAAAAAAATTGCAAAACTTTCTTTTGCATTTTTAATTATTTTAATAAAATGAATGTGCGGACTTTATTTTCCCCGTGAAATATATAATTTTTGTTGTAAATAATAAGTTATAAATCAGAATATTAGACAACCTCGAACACTTTGTATGTATTTGCTCGTCTTTGTAATTCTACACCATTTCCAATTGAAAAACAACATCAGCAAAATGGCCACCACGACCACGCTTACTTTTCCCTTAAAAGAGCAATGGTTTCGTTGCTTGTGTGTCACGTAGCGCCGTCTAAAGTAAACGTTATCCAGATCAATATCATCCAAAGTACGGTGTTATGACGTTTGTGGAATGCCCAATTCCAAAGACCGACGAGAAATGGATAAACCTGGGGTTTCTTCAACACTTTCGGCTATAGCAGCAATATTTTCGGTGGTTCTTGAGCGTGGTGCACGGGCTTTATTCTTCGCGTCACTAGCTTGTCCCAACAACTCGAATTTTTCTACCAATTTCTATATTACGGTCCGACAAGATGCTTCACGACGACCCAAAAATTCTTTAGTTTTGCGAACTGTGACTGCAAGATTTTCACCATTTTTGTAGTAAATTTTATTAATTTCAATGCGTTGTTGAAGCGTGTAACTTTCCATTTTTAGTATTGGCGTAGTTTCAGCTTGTCAAATGTGAAAGAATAAAAGCTTCAATTGTGACAGCTACCAAAATGCCGGGTGATTCAAAATAACACCTCTTGTTGGAAAACCTTTTATAATCATGGGACCTTTAGCTCCGCCATGGAAACCTTAACTGATACAAGGCTGTCCACAAATATATCAATATCGAGATTCATAAATGTCAATGTTTGACGTCTTGTGAGTTAATGCTGCAATTATTCTCGCTACTGTGACGATGGTGTAAATCACCCCCTGAAAAATGTACGAGTCGGACAATCACAGAAAAACTACTTAAGAGGACAAGCTTATCAATTAAACTTCCTGATGCAGTTATATGTTTCGTCTTTAAACGGACACTGTAGACTGATATCGCGACGCCTGAAATGATAGAGTCCCTTGTCGGTATTCTTACCTTTAATGTTATGACACGTATGTCCGACGTGACTTTTTATTCTCTCTAGCCATTTGCTGGAGTTTCAAAAATTGTGTCTATATTGTCTGCAAGTTCCTCATCAAAACTGTAATCTTCACATTCTTTATCACTTTCCATACTTGTACTGAGTGGTTTTTCTAACTCAGTATTCGATAAAAAATTCCTTTTCGCCATTTCGTAGGACACTCTTATTTAAGTAAATATTGCAGACAGCAGCCTAAATTCCAATATTGACGTTTTCGAAGAGATTACGCAAAAAAAATGCTTTGGCCTCCAGCATCTTATTTCCTGAAAGTGCCTTGGCAGTCAATATGTTAAGGTCCAATCCATATTCGGTGTATGCACTATAAAATCTAATGATCCACTCTAAAGTCCGCCTAACTCTTTAAGACTTAATGTAGAGTACGTAGATGTGGGAGTACTATCACGAAAAGGAACGGTGAGCAATACGTATAGAGTCTATACTATAGACCAAAATCCAGCAAGTAGCAGATTTAACCATCTGACTGTGAAGCACATTTTTAGCTTTATGGTTTTATTAATCGTCAATATTGCAGAATTTGGGATACAAAGAACCCACATGTCAAAAAATAAAAAATTACATCCCAAACGTGTCAGAGTTTGGTGGGGATTTTAAGCTGGAGGTATCATTGGTTCATACTTCTACTCAAAAAGAGGCTGGTCAAACAGTGACCGTTACAGATGCTCAATATAGCTATGTGATAAGATACTTCTTTCAACCAAAATTAGACGTCGTGGAAGACATGTTGTTTCTACAGCCCGTGAAACAATTCAATTACTAGATTAGAATTTCCTTGATCTTGTACTCTTTCGTGTAATTTAACACTATTGCATTTATTTGTATGGAGTTATTTGAAGTCAAAGGTCTATGCCAACAAAACCGCAAGCACCCCTATGCTGAAAGAGGAAATTCAACAATGCACGTTGGATCACCTACATGGAGGCAACTTGCTGAAATTCCAAAAGTAAAAACACGATTTTGGATAAAATATTTATATCATAGGAGAGGTAGCACTTTTTTCTAAATAGCCCCAATACTAGTTTCATGTGTCCAAAAAATAAGTTATTAAATTAAGTTAATTCGGTCTGTAAATGAATTTTGCAATAACACTGCAATTCTAGGGGAGTTACTTTCGAAACACATCAATTCTCTTTCTTTCTTATTTTATATTTCCTTAAGAAATTAATTTTTTCTCCTGCCCAATATATTTCAATAATGTTGTATTATTTCTCGGGTAATTCCATCTGTTCCATTATTATGTGATGACTCTTTATTTTATTGTATGTGTTGTATGGTTTGGAAAATGTATGAATTGTTTGAATATTTTTTAATTTTTTTTTTCTTTTTTGTTCATGTAGAGACATGGTTGTTTATGTTTTTAAGCGGCTTGCATTTGTTATTTGTTGCAACATTAATGTTTGCAATAAGTATGCAGAGTTGCTGTTATTGCAATCTTTTTTGTTTTCTTTTTAGCAACTTAAGAATATTGGCGACCATTATCAAAGTCTAGCAGCACTCTAATAATATTACAGTCACAATCATGATGCCACATGAGAAGAGAGTTGTTTAACAATATCAGTAACATTTCTACTCATATTCATGCAACTTTTACATGTACTACACTCATATTCATATGCATTTGTACGACTGTAATAATAAACGTGTAATACTTTATCGTTTGGCATCACAACATTATGTTGCTGACTAGATGGTTGGCTGTTGCTGATTGTGTTTTCTACAGATATTTGAGTATGAAGGCTTGTTGTATGTTGGTTTTTTATTTTTTTATTTTAATAACACTTAACGAATTATGTTGTAGATTTGGGGTGCGTCAATTTATAAGTTCATGGAACAATTGCAAACGAATAATGTGGGGAACATCTTTAAAGGAGGAGAAGTTCATATATTTACTCGTATATATATGCAGAGTTTCTTTGGCTTATATATTTTTTTATTTTTTATTTGTCATTTTGCGTTTTGTTGTTAATTTAATAAGGAAGTTGTGAAGTGTTTTCTATTAAAATTGTTGTGCTCGTTATGTTATTATTGCTTAGTATTTCTTATAGATTTCAAAGATTAGCGAAACTTTAAAGATGACTTTAATGGAATTTTTATATACTGAAAATTTTAATAAATATAAAAGTAGAGATTTTAGGAGAATGTATTGTAGAAGTAGAGAAATGTATATAGAAAACGCAAATGGTTTTATTCTGTTTAATGATGCACTTGAAAAATTTTTAATTTTTAGTTAAATATTAATAATAACTGTTAGTAATAAAGAATAACGCTAACTATACAGTTTTGTTGTTAAAAATTATAGCAATTTATAAATTATAAAAAAAAAGTTTTGGTTAAAAATCCTGTCTTATTCTACATATAGTTAGGGTATTTATATAGACGAATAGTGTGTCTTTTCACTGCTTTAGTTTTATGAGAAGCGCATAGTAGTGTTCATAAAATGCAATTGATTCGTGTATTCACTACTATTTATGAATAAACTAGACATTCAAAATTATATTTGACATCTAATGCGCATACGCTATTTTGAATGAATACATTTACATTAATAAAACCATTTAGTGAAAGATGTTAACACGAGTGCACCTAGAACACAATTGTTTTAAGTATTTGATTTATAGTAAATCAGTGAACTGCACTTCAACATATATTTTGTACAACAGTGTTTTTGAAATCATAAAATAACCAAAATCTAACCAATTTTTTTCGTATAAGAAAATATTGGTTTTTAAGTTCATTTTAAATTTTTATCATAAATACATACAGCTTTAAAAGTGGGTAAACACCACAAATTATTTGATTTTTTTAAGATAATAAAAATCATTAAATCTTTTTGTTGGCGATTGTGCTGAAAATTAGGTTCTGAAAAAAATAATTTAATTAATTTCGGAAAGGTCGAATTGAATAAAACACAGAATTTTTTTTAACATAGACTCCTTTGAGGTCTTTGAACTTTGTCCAACGTTTCTCCAATTTTTGTTGAATTGAATAAAACACAGAATTTTTTTTAACATAGACTCCTTTGAGGTCTTTGAACTTTGTCCAACGTTTCTCCAATTTTTGTATCCCTTTCAAAAACTGAGATTTGTTCAGGTCATAAAAATAGGTATTTTTTTGTGAGATGATTTCATTGTTGGAGTCAAATCTCTTTCTGACGAGACATTTCTTCAGGTTTGGAAACAAGAAATAGTCAATAGGTGCTGGGTATCCAGAACGATGGCATCATCCGTGCTAGTACGGCCACAATGAAATTCAGTAAACCACTTGATTACCATTGAAATTGATGGCGAATAGTATTTATCCAGCTTAGTCTTGGTATGAGTGATGGTTTTCCCGAAAAAACTAATGCTTAATGAACTTTTTCCAATCTCTCCTCAAGTTACTTGGTAGTCTGCTATCAATGGCTGTAAAACACACACTAAACGATGCAGGTTTTTAAAATTTTGACAGGAGTCAACTGAGAGATTATTGTTGACAAGAGCAGTATTGCTCTTCCAAAAAGTCGCTGACTTATTGACCCATCCTCGTATAATATGTGCACTGCTTTTTGTGAATTTTATATACAAACATTTGTCTGGTTAAATTTAAATTTTCTTTTAGCAGAAAATATCAGAGGTTTCATATTGCTTGATATATGCATTTAAATGTTATTGGGAACAAAATATGTTTACTTAGAAGTGTGAACCCCAATAAAGTTGTGGAAGTTCTCAACTAAAATTTAAGTTTAATTCTAGCTTCGAATGAAGCTAAATATAAGATATTGGAAATGGATTGATGGAATGAACGGCTGACATTTCTTAATTCAGAATTAAGATTTTAGTGAATTAAGCTCAAACTGAATTAACTAATTCGAAACTATCTAATATTGTTGACAGTTTTGGAATCTCAACTTTGGTATGCGGGATTTTTTTTTTAAAGAACTGGTAATCTTTTGATGCCAAGGACGAATCAAGCCAAAACAAGGTCTGGAGTATAAGGCGGGTGAGTAAAAACTTCCCAACCTCCTCTTTCTAAATAGTTTTTAACAGGCATTGCAACACGTGGCCGAGCATTGTAATTACGGAATATTATTCTTGACATTTTTCGGCCAATGCTCGTTACAAAAGAATCAGTTGTGTTCGGTATGGTTTCCATGTGATGGTCTGGTCAGATCTCAGCAGCTCATAATATATATCACCCTTTTGCTCCCACCACGATTGGTGACGATTCAGCTTTTTGGACGGGCATCATTTGGGACATGCAAAATCATCTTTCAAGGTCTCTCGGCTTTAATTTGTATGGTTTCCAATTTCCCCGCTTATGGATGAATCCAGGTGCTCGCAAACATTTTTAAATTGCAGCTTGAGTAGCACCCAATGATTTTGCAAGGTCTTGTTGAGTTTTACAGCAATCTCCATGGAGTAATGCTTCCCATTCTTGGTCTTCAAACTTTTTTGGCTGGTCTGGGCCGTCTTTGTCTTACATGTCAAAATCACCACTTCTGAACCGCACGAACCATTTTCGCATTTTGAAACCGATGGAACACATTCACCATAAACTTTGGTGAGCAATCGCTGTGCTTCAGCGGCACTTTTTTCAAAGTAAACAAATAAAGCAAAACATTTTGCTGTGACGCTTCGTTGGTACAAAATTCTACATTTTGGAAGCAAAAAAAAAACGTTGTTGTTTAGACTGATGATGTATCTTTTATTATACTGTATACATTAACACTATAATAAAAGATACGTCATCTATTGTAAATCCCCCACTTTTATGTTACAACCAATAAAGTATATGATTTCAGAAAAACCACAAAAAATTCGCAAGCGTTTGGAACACGTGCCCCCCCACTTCGTAGTGGGGGGGGGAATACTCCTCTGCTATGATCAATTTCATGCCGATCAGATCAGTCAGTTAGTAACAGCAGATTTATGTCCAAAATATTTTGATGCAGCTCCACTTTGCACTGAAGCCGATAAATACATCGCCAGGAGTTGCATTGTACATGTCTAAGACATTTGACCGAAGCTCTAGTTTCAAGGCTTATCTCGTTTGATGTCGAAGATTTAATAACTGGTTTTCTTTAGAGTTTCTTTGTAGAATTTGTATTGCCCGTTATAGTTTCTTCTGCAGAGCTCTCTCTCTGTTCCCTTTTCTTTTGTGTTTTTAATGGTCATCGTTGATTTATTGCAATCACTTCAAATACATGTTTATGACAGCAAGATTTGTGACTGGAATTTCACTTGACCATTAATCGGCTTCTCTCAGGTTAGTATATGTATATAAAATAGCGATAACTTACTTAATCATGACCTCAAGACAATGTATACAGAGGGTGAAAAGATGCCGGTTAATTTTAAATGCGATAAAACTTTTTTGTTTAACCTTGACTCTCAAATGTTCTGTCATGAGTTTGTATAAGAACAACTGATGTAGATATTATTGAATAAACTTTCGATTCTATCAGAAAAGAATGCAAAGATCCTTGAGGTTTATTGAAACTTTGTGAGTCATAATTCTCCTCATACTTTCGAATAAGAATGTTATATAACTCTTATCGAAATAACAAAATTATCTCATTCCCATTAAAATATAAAATAATTTTTCTTTGATCAAAAAATTCTTGTTATAATTAAATCGCGTACCAACTTTGTATATTCTACTAATTTATTCTACAAACATACTCTGCTTAAATCACCAACCATGTTTTCTAATAAATTCCAAGACCAAAATGAAATACAAACCCAATTTCTGTCGTTATGTGGCCATGTAAAAGATTTAAGTACTTAGCTTTGCAGGCAATCAACTTACGGCTGACATTCTCCCAGTTGACTGATGTTTTTTCATCAGCTTTAACATAATCATCATCGCCATCATCATCATCATCAGCGGCGGCAGCAACAACATGGTCGTCTTTATCATGTTGCAGCTTTTTGCACAGTTTACGCTGTAGCAATAAACGTCAAAATTTAGCCCATTGCTGTCCATTTCAACAACGTGTGAAATAAATCACTCAAAGTGCTGAAGATCCATTAAATAACACAACAATATAGCAACAACAACAGCTAGTACAATATCATACTCAACATTTCAAGGAGTAGAAAAAACTTATGTTGATGGTATTTGTTGTAGTTGTTGTTTTTTGGTAAATACTTATATATCACACACACATCTCGTACAAAAACAAAAAAACATTTATAGCGAGCAGCTAACTGCAACCTAAACTTCATTATAAGCAAACAGCGCAAGAACATACATACATTCATACAGACAACAACACATCAGCCAACATGTATTCATGTCTACAACATTGTACTTGAGCAGTAGCAACTTTACACAACAACAGCAGCAAACGTAACAGCAGCTATATACAACAATGAAAACCTACCATGTAAAGCCCTGGTATTAGCAATGTTTTGTCTTTTGATACCTTTGGGTGTTGAGTAGCAACACTAAAACTATACTTTCAACTAAAACAACAACAATGAAAATTCTACATAAGAAACCATGTTGCAAAGACTGTTTATGCCAACAATATAAAAATACCAAAAAAAAAAACTCTAAAATTGTTTGTAACCTTAATACATCTAGTAGCGCAAAAAAAGAAAAAACTACTTGACTTGACATTATAAGGGTCTGTTCTTGTTGTTTATCTGTTTCGGTTCGTTTAATTTATTTTCGTATATTTCAGGTGTTTTGAATTTAGAGCCAGGGAAACAGGGACAAATTTTTTGATTTAAAAAGATTTAGGAAAATATTCAAGTCTTTGAAAGGAAAGGTTTGTTTAGTTTTAATAAGTTTTTCAAATATATTAAAGTGTTTAAGAATATATTAAAGATATATGAAATCTGTAACGTTTTTTGGCATCACTGCATTGAGTAAACAAGTAAGTGTGTTAAAGGGTCTTTTATTAAGCGCTTCCTATCTTTAAATTTAAATAAAACAAAGTGTGTGTGGGATATCATCAAGATTTTGTATTCGTCTGAAAAGTCTAACGATGCAGTTCATTGAACTAGTTCCGCTACGTCGAATTAGTTAGCCACTGAGAACTACCACTAGTGAATTTTCAACCCACTAGCAACGTTATTGACTGGTGAATTTAACACGGGGAAGTCATTGCAGGTTGCCGATTAGCACACTCTGCATAGCACTTCAGTATTAAATTCAATAGTACGAATGCTGGTGTATTCGTACTATTGAATTTAATACTGAATTGAGAAAAAAAAGAAAAAAATAATTTTTCAGAGAGTGGGGTTGAACGCGTTAATCATTAAGCACATCTCAGCAGTTCTAGGAGACAGTCGCGAACTAGTAATTTTACCCATCATCTCGGGTGGGAACTAGTTACTTCAATAGCTACGTCACTAGTTATTTTAACACGGGCATGTCCTAATCAGGGGGTCAATTGACCCTTTTTGACTTCAATGAGACTGTCTAATAGCTGGTCCAAAGTAGTCAACGCATTGGTTTGACATACTGGTTAAATAGCGTCAGTTACCTAACTGGTAACTTGATCAGCTACATAAATAGTTATTTTAACATGTACGGGGGATAATTGACCTTAAAGAGTTAGCTAAAAAAGATGTATCACAGGCAGTACAATAAACGATTGCATGTAAACAAACCGTTCTTCGACAGCTCTTCAATGGATTGCTTCTAGTGTGTAAAATAACTACTTTCTAAAGTGTAGTACAAAATAAACGTTTAAAGTGACTTTACTATAGGTTACTAAGAGACACTAAAGTGGCTATTCCCTTCATGCTGTGTTACCTGGGATATCGGTATACTTAAGCAAACATAAAAATTAACTGAATGAGAATTATATCAACTCAATTTGTATAAAACCAGTTTGGACGAATTATCACACAACACGTTTAAAGTGACTACACTCCAGATTACTTAAAGACACTTAAGTGACAATTGTCTTCACGCTAGATTTTCTGGGATGTATAAAGTAACCAATTGTTTACTTTCTGCAATATAAAGAGCACATACGTGTCAAATGACCAAAATATATAAATTGGAGTCAGCCAAGTGATAAGACATTTGTGACGATTACTGTCTGTAAGGGATACATTGATACATTGAATTTCATATGGATCAAATCTATACTTTATTGAATATTTCTCACTATTACATACAAAATTACAAACATATTTAAACCTGAATTCACTACTTTTGATGCTGGACGGTACAAAAGACCAACAAAAAAATAAAAAATATCAAAATTACTTTTTTTTTTTGGAAGTTGTTGCACAGTTTGTTCCATAACTCTGGTTTTACTGATTCAATTTAGCTGATTTTCAATACCAAACTGCTTAGGTCAATAATAAACATTTCTGTGTGAATTTTTTTAATTTGGGATTTACATTTTAGATGGGAACGTGTTTTACACACACATACATCGCTAAAATGACTTAGAATTTCACCAGGAAGTAGATTAGTATTTCACACGAAATGACTAAGTTATATTTACCTTCAGTCACTTATTTTGCTGGTGAAGGATATAATAAACTTTAGAAAACCTCAAAATTTTAATACTGTACATCTAATTCAAGTCATATAATTAATAAACATAATGCTGGAGGCGCTTTTGTTTAAGGTTTAACTTAGCCCGATTTTCGTAAATGTCTTACCAAAATTAACAAATTAAATGTTGTCCAGAAACCACTTACCTCTCTCTTAAACCTGTACAAAATAGTCGTCATAAGACTGTCATATTATTGCGAAAGTATTATTTAAAACTGCGGCAGCAGCAATTGAAATTTAATCACTGGGCCAGAGTGAAACCATCATCAGGGTTTTTAGTTTGACATTCAACACTTTTATGCGTATGTATTTAACACAAACACACATGATGCTGATGAAGATGATGATGGTAATAATGGTACTGGTGGCCAGTTGACTGCTTTTGATGATGATAATAAACCCAAGTAAAACGTAATGCTTAAAATTGGTGACGCTGTTGATGGTGATGGTGATGAAGATGATGATGTTGTACGTTGTTGATTGCTTCATGGCGTCAAGCATCTCCAGTTGCTGTAATCATCCGGGCAGTAAATGTTTTAGCCGTAGTTGTCTTATTAAAAAGCTGTATAATGAGACAAGTTCTTTTTGTCATTTACAAGAATTTTTTTTGCCAAATGTATTTTGGTAATTGTAGGTTTTTTCTTGTAAAACGATTTTATTGTTATGAAAATATTGTCTGGCGTCCTGTTGTGTTTACAAAGAAATTTGTTGAAGGAATTAATTTGCAATATTTTGCAGTATCTGGCCATATTCAAAATGTGTAAAAAGGAAATGATGGCTTTTAATAAGAAAATATTAAAATTTAACATTTAGAAGGAAAGAGATAAGGTGTCCTTTTCAAATTTGTTATTATAAGGAAATCGATACCATACAATCTAATAATTAACTAAAAATTGTTATGTGTTATTAGGAAACAATTTAACCCCAACTGTTTTTAAGTAGTAAGTATTGCTGCTAAAACAATTAACATTTAAATAAAAATATTTATTTCAGAGGTCATTTTATGTGCTGAACTCTATTTCACATGACATTAAAACCAAAGATATGCTGCTACAATTTAGCATTAAAACATGCATATTTACCAGTTGGCTGTTAATTACATTCTAGTCATATAAGTATGTTTAAACAAATGAATGCTTGTAGAAATGTTTCAATGTATATTGTATCCATGGTTTAGAGCAGTGGTCGGCAATCATAGCCACCAGAGGCACACACAACAAGAATATAAACAAAGAGAAACAATTTGCCTCAATTATGATTCACTACTAAACATTTCCTAATGTGGCAAGTTCTGTTTATGCCCACCACTGCTTTAGAGCTGTTACTCGTATGTGTAACACTTAATAATAAAAGTAATAATTTACATTAAACATTAAGCCTTACAAGAGGCCAATGCTTGATAATGTTATTGCTTTTGCTGCTGCTGCTGTTGTTGTTGCTTGTTGCAACATGTTTATGTTTTAATTAGTTAAATCATGCCAAAGACTAAAAACAACCAACTTACAACTGCCTCAAACAAAGACACACTTACAAACATAACACAAAAACCCTCTAGACCTACAGACAATTCATTCATATAAAAACACAAGATGAAAAACAAAGCAGCAACAAAAAAAAAAAACAAAAAAATCTCTTCACAAGCCTTTAAGTGCCACAATTTACAATTTAAGTTCATTTTTCATAAATGAAGCAAAAACGAAAAAAAAAATAAAACATATTCTTAAAGTCTTTAGTTTTGTTTTCCTACACTCTCAAGAGAACTGTTTTACACACGACAACAAAGCGCAACAATTATTACAAAAATTGCCTTAGGGGCAAATGTGGCATTTGACGCCACAACTAAAGTACCATACGAACAATAACATGCTTGCAAGTATGTGTGGTAAAAAATGTTGTATATAACAAAAAAAAAAGTATCTTTAAGTTTTAAGGCAAGATGAAGAATATTATGTGGGTGCAAAATTTGGACTAAATCCAACACAGCACTTGAAAAATGTTTTATTTTTCCAAAGGGTGTTGATAAAATGTTAATTTTTAAAATGCATATTAATTTGGGAACATTTAAGAGAAACTCACAAAGGGTCTTCAAATAGAGACTTCGGAATTTTGGCAGTTGAAAGCGGCCATATTGTTGAGGCTACATTTTTGTTAAATCACCATGGACGGATATATTGCTCAAAAATAGAACCAAAATTTATTGGAAATAAATCTGGCATTTCTAAACGGATGGCCCGATCGGGATATTTGCTGTGGGCATAGTCAAGAAGTATTCGTTTAAATTATTAAAATGAACCCTACAAATGCTGCAGACGCGGCGCTATGGGGGCTCAAAGTAGGGTACCTTCGACATGGAAACGTGGAATTTTTTTGTTTCTCATCCGATTTCAAAGAAGGGATTTGGGAAGCGCTATGCTATATCTTGAAAAAAATGCTTGCGTGTGCTATTTATCTCTTATATATCCGAGTGCCCATAACCGAGTTTAAATGTTCAAATTTTGCCATACCTTGTTCCGCTTTTTTAAAAATATAGGGCGTACTTTTGAACCGAATGAACTCGAATTTTTTATTGTTAGATAACTAAATTACCAATAATATACAAAAAATCTCAGAGCAACATCGATTACGGATCCGAAAATAAACGATTTTCAATTTAAAAATTCAAAAAATAGTAGATTTTTGCTGTTTTTTTTTGGGCAAAAAGATGACTTAATTCTTTCTTCATTAAAATAAAACTTTCTTTAGGAACATATAAAAATTTTATGTTTTTCTGTAAGATATCTTTACGAAAAACATTTTGGTATATAAAGCATGTCATATTTTTTGAATATGTCGCTCCTACGCCCATTGGAATTTGACCTATTTTTTATAAAAATTTTAACTTTGGACCACATGTTCTAAAATCCCAAAGTTGGGATCAGAAAACGGAAAACAGCTTTGAAAACCCTAATATAATTCGTATTTATTTCCTAAGTATTTTCTTAGCCCCAAAGCAAATGTAGAACCTGTGGGCAAAATTGTAAAAAATACCATTTTGGGGATTTTCGCTCCAATTTTTAGGAATTGCGGGATTTCCTTTGACCGTTTGACAAGTTTTTTTTACACTTTAGTATGAAAAACTAAAAAAAAAGTTGAAAATTTCATTTAGTTCTGTTAATAAATAAAGATTTTATTACGTATTATATATTTATTGAGTTTCTAAAACTAAAATTTTTATGAAAATTTTGATATGATTGCAATTTTAAGGAACCATTTGCTCCAAATTTTTTCCGGACTAATATTTTTTTGTTTAGATAAGTTAATTTTTGGTCTTACAAGAAAAATTCAAGTCAATATCTCAATTATATTCAAAAATATGCCACTTTCAATCTAAGTCCTTCAAATTATTTCCAAATTTATTTCCAAAAAATTTTGATTCTACCCCACTGTGCACTGTGCTGTTGGTAGTTTTTTCGTAACAAAAATTGATAGCATCTTTGTGCTTTTACTTGGTATAACAGAAAAGGGTCTAGGTGCTAGTCATATATCCCTATGATATGATTTTATAGATATTCGAATTCAGTTCGTACAATGCTACTTGGTATATATTTAAATCATCACAGAATTGTCTTTAAGTGTATGGAAATGAGAATTTTGTATATTTTACAAAATATAAATATTTAAAAGCACTATAAAAACCATAATGGAAGGAAAAAGGTTCAAAATTTCATCATTAGTGATTAGAACTATAAAAATATTTTTTTTTTTGTAAATTGTAACAGTTGTCTGTTCAGTAAAGGGGATTCAGTACAGGAGATAAAGAGACTTCTGTCGTCTGTTCAGTACAGAGATTTGGTCTGCTCAAGACAGAGGCTTCGACCAACTGTTCAATAAAAAGACTTCAGTTGTCAGTTCAGTACAGAGACTTCTGTCATCTGCTCAAGACAGAGACTTCGACCAACTGTTCAATAGAAAGACTTCAGTTGTCAGTTCAGTATAGGGGATTCAAACAAATGTTCAATACAGAGACTTTGGTTCTCCGTGCAGTACAGAGACTTTTGTCGTCTTCTCATGATAGAGACTTCGGCTAACTATCTCCTTAGTAAAGTTAATTTATTTGTATTATAGACTTATTATCTAAAATATTAAAGCTTTAGTTATCACCCAATCCTGTACCGAAGTTACACATCACCGAAACCGTCTGCATCGGAACATATTATCGTAGCTGTTCGGAATATAGTGTTAGTAATTACCCGATCCTGTGCCGGCAAAACAAATCTACCTTGGTCTCGACTGAATTATCTCAGTCGACGACATAACCACATTACAGGGTTTCAGAAAGTTGATTTGAACGGACATACGGACATGACTATATCGACTCCACTATTTATAACGATCCAGAATATGTATTTTATAAATACACAAATGAAAAATGTTGAAATTACAAACGGAATGAGAAACTTATATATAGATACCCTGGCCACTCATGGTGAAGGGTATAATAGCAACATTTGTATTCTAACTGTCTGTCCATTTGTATATTATTGTTGCATTAAACAATCATTTTTCATCATTATACACCTTTCAATAATTCTAAAACGTTTTATCATCTTATTCATTTATTGTGTCTTGCTTGTTGCACTCGTGTAAGTATTATTTTTCTTTATTTTTGTCATGTGTTGTTTGTTGCATGTAGCATCTTTAAATATGGCAAATATTTACTATATTTACCCGCATTGTCTACACTGCTTTTACAACCCACGAGATTAATGTTGCAGGAAATATTTGTGAAAAGCGCGAAAATTATTTCTAACAAATCTATCTATAACTTTTTTGTTACTTAACTAAAGAACCAAGCGGCCAATGTAAAAGTACAAGATGGCAAAAAAATAAAAAATTAAATGAATTTATTTTGAACGCCTGACCATGATGGTGATGAGAGAGTCATGTGAGAAGGGGCAGAGTAAGGTGAACAAAAGAGGTCTTCTTAACAAACATGTTTAAATTTGCTAAAATAAAATAAAAAAAACATATTTTCGTACTTGGTGCTTGACTGGGCATTTGTACATTGGAACATGATCATGATCGTCACATTTTATTTTTCATATGCCCACTACTTTACACTGGTATGATTGCTGGAGTACGTGCTACATAAAGAAGATGACACTTAACAAATGATACCATAAATGTTAGTAATGATTGTTCGATGTGTGTGCAATGCACAATGCATGTGTAGGAAATTGCTGGAAGACTTTGGGTGTTTCATGCCATCAGTAGGGTAAAGGTGTGAAATCAATTTTATTAAAAAACTTTTAAAATATTCTAACAACCTAAAAATTGTTGGCTTAAATTAATGCCATCAAGGCAGTTATTGGAAAGGATTTTTTAATAAAATCTATGTTTATTTTTAACTTACGAATTCATTCCTTTACCGCATTTTAGGGTGTGCAAAAATAACACGAACTAAACACTCATTTTACCAAAAATAATACCGGCATGTAAGTAATTTTTGTTTCTCATTTTATTTCTTTCTTGGCGTACTTGTTGTCTTTTTGTATACCCTTCACCATGAGTCTCAAGGGTATATATAAGTTTGTTATTCCGTTTGTAATTTCTACATTATTCATTTGCAAATCCATAAAGTATATATATGCTGGATGGTTAATGTTATCATGTCCGTCTGTTGAAATCAATCTTCCGAAGCCCCCAAATAACTTTTATACATGATTTAGACACTAATATATCCGTTATAGTCCAACTTAGGCTGCTATTTAAAATCAAAACAGACAAATGAGATATAAGCACAAAACCGCAAAAACCTCGATTTTTCACCAAATTTTTTTTCATCAGAAATTTTTTCACTAACATTTTTTTAAAAATTTTTTCACGAAATTTTTTTCAATGAAAATTTTACTATAAATTTTATTTCAACAAAAATTTTTTATGAAAAAGTATTTTCACCAAAATTTTTTATTTAAGAAAACTGGACGCACTACAGATGGTGTATGTTTTGAACGTGGTTTTTGTTGTTAATATCTTATAAAGCGTGATTTTTTAAGCGTTTTTTTAATATCTAAAAAAACACTTAAATTTGCATCATATATTCAAATTTCTTATTGGAATCGATAAATTGGTCTTTGGCATTTAATTTTTAAAAATAACTTCATGTAAATGTTGCCCGCGGCTCCGGTTCAAATGGTCCATTCGTAAGGTCCACTTTTGCACCAATTTTTCTAGCATTTTGGCCTGTATTCCATGAATAACACTTGTTATGTAATACTATAAGGCTTCAATCGTGTTTGGCTTATCCACAAAGACCAACGACTTCACATAACCCCACAAAAAATAGTCAAGAGGCGTCAAACCACATGATCTTGGCGGCCAACTCACAGGGCCATTTCGAGTGATAAACTGCTCACC
This sequence comes from Calliphora vomitoria, assembly GCA_942486065.2. NCBI lineage: Eukaryota > Metazoa > Arthropoda > Insecta > Diptera > Calliphoridae > Calliphora > Calliphora vomitoria. Next base: position 11,443,189 of record OW818033.2, read on the forward strand.
AAATTCATCCTTCAATATGTTCATTGTTTCGCGAACTGTGTGGCACCTTCTGGTTGAAGCCACATATCAACCAAGTCCAACTCAATCAATTTGATCCAAAAACAGTCGCGTATCATAGCTCGATATCTTTCGCCGTTGACGGTAACGTTTCCTCCAAGGTCGTCTTTGAAGAAAAATGGACTGATGATGCCACTAGCCCATAAACCACACCAAATTTTTCGGGATGCATCGGTAACTCTTGTACGGCATGTGGCTCTTCTTCACCCCAGATGTGGCAGTTTTACTTATTTACGTGTCCATTTAGCCAAAAATTAGCCTCATCGCTGAACACAATTTTCCGATAAAACAGTGGATTTCCATTTGGATGGACATTTGTCACAGAGCACGAATTTTGATAATAAATTTCAACGTTTTGCAGTCGTTGCTCGTTTGTGAGTTTTACCATGATGAAATGGCAGAGTATACTGAATACTTTTCACTTTCACAGATGTCGTTTGGACACAATTACCAACCAGTACTGCCAGTCCGAAAAACTTAATTCATAAAAAATTACCCTTTATGTTATTTTGAAGGGTACATATCTGTCATCTATTTTCACATAAATATTGAATATTATAGTGTAAACAACAAAGTTTTTTGTTTGCTTCAAAAATGTCCAATTTTTTGCTCTTTAAAAGTTGTGATTTTGACACAGAAGACAAAGTTTGCCCAGGCCAGCCAAAAAAGTTTGAAGACCAAGAATTGGAGGCAGCAGGAAAATTGGGTACCATACAATTGAAGCCGAGAGATCTAGATAGACAATTTTTCATGATGTTTGAAATCTGGCCAGGCCAGCACAGGAAACCTGCATCGAACGCAATTTAAACAATTCGTTTAAAGCGAGAATTGACAGAAAAATGCCCACAATATGCAGACAGATATGAAACCGTAATATTCCATCATTAAAACACATGGCCACATGTTTAATGAAGTGACTGGAAAGTCTCGCCTCATCAATCTTATAGTCCAGACCTTGCTCCGTCCGAATACCATTTGTTTCGCTCGATGTAGAACGGAGTATGCGATATTGGCTTTATTAGTCGAAGATTCTATGAAAAAAGTGCCGAGAAAACACTTCGATTCCTCAACGAAGCTTATGGTGAATGTGTTTCATCGGCTTCAACGTGCGAGAGATGGTTTGTGCGCTTCAGAAGTCGTTAATTTGCCACGGAAGACAAGGATCAATAAAAGTTTGAAGACCAAGCTTGCATAATCATTGGGAGCTTCTTAAGCAGCAATTTCAAAATGAATCCTGCTGCTAGGATTCACAAAAAATCAGGAAAATTGGGTACTATACGAATTGAAGCCGATAGACCTTGAAATACGATTTTGCATGTCCGATATGATGTTTGAACGCTATAAAAGAAAATAATTTTTGCAACCAATTATGACTTCCGATTAATAATAAATTGTCAAAACCGTGACAACCTCGAGTTTTCACCATTTTTCACCGTAAATTTTTATTCACCAACTAGGAAAAAATCCGCAACAACCTCGATTATCACGAATTTTTCAACGAAATTTTTTTTCACCAAATCTTTTGCATCCATTTTGTACACCAAAATTTTTTTAATGAAAATTTTATTATTTTTTTTTCAACAAACTTTTTTTATTAGGTATATAACAGATGGCTTATATATCAAAGCGTCATATGCGGGAAGTTTAGCTTTACTTTTTCAATTTAAAAATAAGATGGAACACATGGTGAATGTGTTCCATCGGTTTGTATGTGCGACATGTGGTTTGACACAGAAGATAGAGATTGCTCAAACCAGCCAAGAAGTTTGAAGTCCAAGAATTGGAGTCATTACTCCATTCAGATTGTTGTAAAACTCAACAAGAGATTGCATAATTATTGGAAACTACTCAAGCAGCAATTTCAGAAAATTTTTTCATCCAAAAGCAGGGAAATTGGGTATCAAATGAGTTGAAGACCTTGCAAGACAATTTTACATTCCGAAGTGATATTTGAACGCTATCAAAGAAAAACATTTGTGCTCGAATCATTACATACGATGAAAAATGGATCAATTACTTTAACCCGAAGCGTAAGAGATCGTATGTGAAGCCCGGCCAACCAGCCGAATCGACACCAAAGCCAAATAACGATGGTTCTAATGTAATTATCTGTATTTGGTGGTAGCAAGAGGTTCCTATGTATTATAAGCTGCTGAAATCTGACAGGATCATGATGCGAGCATTTTACGAAAAAATCCCAGAATTTGCTGCCAGACATGACATGTTAAAAACTATTTATAATGTAGTGGTTGGGAAGCTTCGCCTGCTCCGCCTTATAGGCCAGACTTTGTCCCGTCCGACTACTATTTGTTTCGATCGATACAGAACGCTCTCTCTGGGATATTCTTCACTTCAGAACTGAGTGTTCCAAATTGGCTTTATACGTTCTTGGCCTGAAAAAATGAGCAGTTATTTTGGCTCGGATTCCATATGTTTCCAGAAAGATGGGATAAGGTCTTAGCTAATAAAGGTTAATACTTTAAATAAATTTATATTGTACAAATGTTTCAAAATAAAAGCTCAACATTTGAAAAAATCCCGAATTTTTAAGTTATACACAATTTTTGAAACAATTTTTTTTTTTTCGGAAATAGTTTTTAATATTTATCTTAAAACATATTTCAGTGAAGTGTATATAAAATTCGTCACTGCCGAATATAGCAGTTTTACTTAATTTTCTCCTGTCTTCATATAAATGTTCTTATAAATAAATGTCTTGTAGGAACGGACCATTATAATGTTGGCAAAATATTTCTAAAGAAAATATATTGAAAACATACAATAAATATTTTAAAGGTGTATTTGTCAAGAAAATGAGGGCTTTAAGGTCCTCTTTGTTAAAGTAAATATTAATTTAATTGATTTTTTTTTTTTTTGTTCGAACAGAACAAATTTTTGTAGGTGTTTATTTTGGTGAAAAAAAAAACAAGAAAAAAATTATGTGGATTTTAATTGAATGTGTAAGAATATGAAAACAGCTTCAAAAAAAGTTTTTGAGGAACAAAATGGGTAGTAACGATTCATAAAGGAGTGTAGAATCAATCGTTATGTTTACCTATAACAAAAGTGGCCCAAAAGAACCCACCCGAAGTGGTTTTGTTAAGATTTTTAAATGAACTGACATGATTTGTTAAGTTTATTTAAAATCTTTTATAAGAACTTTAATTTTTGAAAATTATATCGGTTGCTAATGTTAACAAAAATTTTCTCCTTTCTGCGGCATCTTTAATTTCTCTTACTTTAGTTAAATATTATTTTAAAAAGCTAAACACTTTATTTACGTATCCTCTCAGCTGAAATGGGCCATTTCGTTATTTGAAAATTTCTGCCAAACATCGTATTCTACATCGTTGAGGATCAGCAGAGTAGCAGTTAAAAATCGATTTCCTAAGACCATTATACACATCGCCACCCAAACGAAAATGCTTCTTAAGATGCTGAGAACTTTAGACGATAAATTATCGCGCTCTTGCTAAATATTCTATTAGAAAACTAAAAAACCTTATTTACGTATCCTCTTGAAAAATCCAAAAATCGTCTTCTGCATTGTTGAGGATCAGTAGAGTAGCGTTTAAAAATCGTTTTCCTTAAATCTTTATACACATCGCCATCCAAACGAAAATGCTTCTTAAGAAGTTGAGAACTTTAGACGATAAGTTATCGAGCTCTTGCTAAGTATTCTCTCAGAAAACTACACTCTTTATTTACGAATCCTCTTAGGTGAAATTTGAAAAGAGCGAAGTGACCCTCCATTGCAAATTTCTACCAAAATTCCTCCAGTGTGTGGTTGAGCATCAGCAGAGTAGCATGTAAAAATCATTTTCCTAAGATCTTTCTACACATTCGCCACCCAAATGAAAATGCTTCTTAAGAAGTTTTATTTCTTTAAATCATCTTCCTTGAAATTCTTAAGAAATTTTAAAATTTTTGCCGTATCTTATGTTACTGTGATCTTTCAGTGCAATATTATGTTACCTACCTCTTATTTTATCTTAATTTCTTTAATAATTTTTTTTTTTTGTTTCTTTTATCAAAGTAGCAGATTTTATTTAAGTTTTATTCTGTTGCTTCTACTTACAAACCAATGACCTAAATTTTTCAGTTTGAAATTCTGTTATCACTAAGTTTGTAATCACTAAAATATAAAATTAACCAAAAAAAGAAAAAATTGGACAAAAAAAAAAAAAACCGTAAAAAGATTTGTGATAGTATTTGCTTAAAATACAACATATAACTACAAAAATATACATGAACATGTATGTATGTGTAAACATTTACCAAAAAAAAAAAAAAAAAGTTAATCTTATGAACAAGAAATTAATGCAAACTTTGATATAAGAAGACAAATAAAGCAGAAGATTTTTGAACAGAGATTCCCAAGCGAAGGAAAGCATAATATTAAAGAAACTGCTCAGTTATTGCTGTACATGATCACAGCAATCATTCTAATATGATTACAAGATATTGAGCAATGTTATGGTAATTTTAATTATATATATGGTTGTGGCAAACGTAATATGATTGCAGCAATCATTAAATGTGGGATTTTAATTTTGAAACATTTGTTCAATATAATTTTATTCAAAGTATTGGCCATTAATAAAGGGTTTTCCAACAAGAGGTGTTATTTTGGTATTCAAAGAAAAATGGCATTTTTTGAGATAAATGATCGGATGTTTATTTCATAATAAAGAGGATAGTATGCCGTTAGTAATGAAAAACAACATCAGCCAAATGGCCACCACGACAACGCTTACAGGACCATATCCTTTTCATGAAATTTTCCATAACCAAATCGCAAAGTGGCTGCGCTATGTCCTCGATAGCCTCACGAATTCTATCTTTGAGGTCTTGAATCGACGCTGGGCTTTTGGCGTAGACCTTATCTTCCATGTGGCCCCAAAGGAAGAAGTCACAAGGTGTTAAATCACAAGATCTCGGTGGCCAATTGTGATCACCTTTAAGAGAGGTTATACGATCCGGAAACTTTTCCCGTAAAAGAGCAAAGACACGACGTTGTTGATGATCGGCCGGCTTGAGTTCTTGTGTTAACTGAACTTGTGTTAACTGAACTTCAACGGTGTAATGACGTTTAAGGAATGCCAAATTCCAAAGAACAACGAGGAATGGGTTTTTTTCAACACCTTGGGCTACAGCAGCAATATTCTTAGTTATTCTTGAGCGACGTTCACGGGTTTTATTCTTCACATCACTAACTTGTTCCAACAGCTCGAATTTTTCCACCAATTTCTGTATTGCGGTCAGACAAGGTGCTTCACGACGACCCAAAAATTTTAGTTTTTCGAACTGTGATTTTCACCACTTTGTAGTGAATTTTAATAATTTCAATTCGTTGCTGAAGCGTGTATCGTTCCATTTTTAGCAATGGCATAGTTTTTATTGTCAAATGTCAAAGAATAAAAGCTTCAAAAGTGACAGCTACCAAAATACCGGGTGATTCAAAATAACTTCTCCCGTTGGAAAACCCTTTAGCTATGCCCTTTTTCATTCTTTTGAGGCCAAGAAAGAATCAAGCCAATTTTTGTTTAGAGGGAAAGCGTATCCCAGAGAGGGCGTTCTGCATCGATCGAACCAAATAGTAGTAGTACGGTGCAAAGTCTGGACTATAAGGCCAATGAGGCAAAACTTCCCAACCTCTTCATTCCAAATACATTTTAACAGGTATTCCATAATGTGGCCGAGTGTTGGCATGATATAATTCATGACTGATATAATTCATGACTGATATTCTGGAAGTTTTTCGGTCAATGCTCGCTTCAAATTAATCAGTTGCTTTCGGTTAAGGTTCCCTGTGATGGTCTGTCTAGATTTCAGCAGCTCATAATAGATAGGACCCTATTGGTCCCACCAAATAAAGAGCATTACCTAAACGCTTTGGATATTTGGCTTTGTTGTTAATTCGGCTGGCTGGCCAGGATTCACATACGATCTCTTATGCTTCCGGTTATCGTAATGTATCCAGTTTTCATCAAGTAATGGTTCGTGGAAAAATTATTTTCTTTTATAGCGTTCAAGCATAATTTCGGACATGCTAAACCCTCTTTCAAGGTCTCTCAGCTTCAATTCTTAGTGTACCTAATTTCCCAGCTTTTTGATAAATCCTGCTGTTTGAAAATGTTTTGAAATTGCTGCTTGAGTATTGATTTTATAAGCCCCTGTTGAGTTTTACAACAATCTTCATGAAGTAATACCTCAAATTCTTGGTCTTTAATCTTTTTTGGCTGGCATGGGCGATCTTTGTCTTCCGTGCCGAAATAACTACTTCTGAACCGCACAAACCATATATCGAGCAAACCATCTTCCTGCTTTTAGATGAATCCTGCTGTTCGCAAATGTTTTAAAATTGCTTGAGTAGCTCACAATGATTTTGCAAGCTAAGTTAAGTTTTACAACAGTCTTCATGGAGTAATACCTCCAATTATTGGTCTTCTTTTGGCTGGTCTGGGCGATCTTTGTTTTCCGTGTCAAAATCACCTCTTTTGAATAGCACAAACCATCTCTCGCACGATGGTGATCAATCGTTCTACTTTACGGCAATTTTTTTTCAAATTAAAAAAGTAAAGCAAAACTTCCCGCATAGAACGCTTTGTTAGGACATAATTCGGCATTTTCGAAGCAAAAGAAAAAAACTTTGCTGTTTACACTAAGTGAGAATAAATGACAGATATGTACCCTTCAAACTGACATATAAGTTATTAAAAATGGAAAACGCGTTTAAACGATATGCTGTCTATTGATTCATATGGGCATTTTTGTCACAAACATATGCTTAACTATTACAATCATATAAATGAATGCTATTTTATATGTCATGTAATGGTTGTCGTAACCATATAAATAACTATAGTAACCATGATATTATTTAAGATTCTGTAATCATGTTAAAATGATTGCTCTGGGTGAGCTTTCCTTGCTCAATCCCAGCATCACCCATGTTAAGAATCTCTGCTTTTCATTCTTATACGCTTTAATATGTAAAAAAAAAGAGTTTTAATGTTTAAAAGTAGCTAAAGATATACACATATTAAAAATAAAAAAAAAAAAAAATAAAGAAAGAATTACTACCAAAACGAAAAAGAACAAGTAGCTTTATAAACATTCAACAGTTTGTATAGTAAATTAAAATTATCTTTCTGTATTCCTTTATATTCGTATGCAAGGTAAATATTAAAAAAAAAACGAGAAAAGAAAATAAAGAAGCTTATAAAAACATATAAAAGTATTTTTCTTAAATTTAATATGCATAAAAATGCATACGCACACAGCTCTACACAGCTACTTTCAACACACAACTCATACATACCTACAACATGTGCTGTGCAGCCTGAGGCCAAACCAATGATTGTAATGAATGAGAAGAGTTGCTTCCACAAAACCACATAAAAATACTTTTTCTATTTATTTATTTATTATCTTTAAAATAAATTAAATTAAAAACTGAACAGAGATGCTTCTTGTGATTTTGTTGGTTGTTTGTTTGTTTGTTTTGCTCCTCTTCAATTCTTGGTGTATGGTGGTTTTGGTGATAAGAACCGTTTTGGTTGTTTCTTCTTCAACTGTTATTTGATAAATATTTATTAAATGATAATAATGGCTATGTTTTTAAATCTACAGATTGAATATTTGTTGATTTTAATCAAATCAAATGGAAATTAATGAATTTCGTATGATTAAAACAAAAGAAATAATAAGAAATGAAATTCCAAATTAATTAATTGCTAATGGTTACACTCACGCAACAAACCACTTTGATGGATTTTTTTCTTGTAGTCTGGTTTGAAAATGTTTTTTTCGGTTTGTTTAAAATTTGATAAATACTTTGTTTAATTAAACACTGATAGAAATTATATTTAGTTGTTTAGAATGAGAAGTTATTCATCAGTTGGTACTCGTATATTCAAATTGAATAGAGATGAGCATATTCAGGTGTAATTTTGGACTAGATATAAAATGTTATTTAGTTAATTGGTAAAAATATTCGTCTAAGCAGAATACAACAGGGAATATAACCTTCACCAAAGTTTACTTTAAGAAAAAGATTGAAAATATTTTTTGTTTAAAAAAAATTTTGTTGCTGAAAAGAATTTTATTTGTGCATTAAATAAGTTTAAAACCATTAACAGAGCTATATTCGGCTGTGCTGAATCTTATATACCCTTCACCAAATTATACTTAAAAAAAAAAGGTAAATATTTTTTTAGGTAAAAAAATTAAAACAAAAAATTTTTAATTTTTTTTTTAAATTAAAAAAAAAAAAATTTTTTTTTTTTTAATTTTTGAAAATAAAAAATTTTTTTCAATTTATTTGTGAAAAAAATTTTAAAACAAAAATTTTTTTTTGGTAAAAAATATGTTTCTCGATTTTGACCAATTATAGGTCCGATTTACTTTTGTCTTATATACGCTGTTGCAAAGGTCTTTGAAATATATATTATTGGATATCCATATTATCTATATTGATGATATAGATCAAAAATATGTAAAAAATCGAGGTTGTCTTGGTTTATTCCTTATATCTCAGCCATTTGTGGGCCGATTTTCTAGATTTCAAATATCAACTGAACTGGAAGAATTCCCGATATATTGATGTATCAATCATGTTCGTAAATTATTAAAGGGATTTGGTAAGTTGATTTAAACCGACAGACAAACATGTCTATATCGAAAATGAATTCCGATTAAAAAATATTTTGCCCGATCTTGACCCATAATAGGTCCTACTTACTATGGCGTTATATATGGCGCTGCAAAGTCTTTGAAATTAGATGTCCATACTGTCGATATTAATAGCGTAGTGACCTAGATATAGATCAAATATAGGTAAAACAAGTAAGAGAGCTATATTCTTATATACCCTCACCAAATTATACTTTAAAATAAAAATTTTAAATATTTTTTTTTTCAAAATTTAAAAAATTTTTTTTTTTTCAAATTGTTTTCCAAAATTTAAAAAATTTTTTTTTTTTAAATTTTTTCCAATTTTTTTCCAAATTTTTTTTTTAATTTTCAAAAAAAATTTTTTTAATTTATTAGAGAAAAAAAAATTATAAAAAACATGTTTTGTGAAAAAAAAAATCCAAATTACTATGGCCTTATTTAAATCGTTGCAATAGCCTTTGAAATATCAATCATTAGATATCCATATTGTCTATATTAATGACTTAGTAATCCAGATATAGATCAAAAATAGGCCAAATGTCCAGGTTGTCCCGGTTTTTTCCTTATATCTCGATTTTAAATAGAGACCGAGCCGGTAGAATTCCCGATATATTGATGTATCAATTATGTTTATAAGTTATCTTGGGGACTACGGAAAGTTGATTTCAACATACAGACGGACATGGCTATATCGACTTCGCTATATATAACGATTCAGAATATATATACTTTTTGGCGTCGCAAATAAAAAGTTTTGAAATTACCAAAGGAATGACAAACTTATATAAACCCTTGTCACTCATAGTGAAGCTTATAAAAATAGCTCAATGTTGAGGGAGTCATGAGATTTTGTTTATATCTCAGCCATTTTCTAGATTTTAAATAGCAGCCGAACCGGGACTTTGACGGATATATTGATGTATGAATCATGTATGTAAGTTATTCAAGGGCTATGGAAAGTTGATTTCTACAGAGGGATAGACGTATAGACGGTCATGGCTATATCGACTTCGCTATCAATAACGATCCTGAATATATACCTTATGAAAACTATACTTTTTAAGATAATTTTCAAGCATCTGTATCATTGATTTTGGAAGAACCACAAAATATTCGGAAGCGTTTTGTTTTGTTATCAGCATAATCCAGTGACTTCACGTGGCTCAACAGGAAATAATCAAGAGGTATAAAATCACACGACTTTGGAAGCCAATTGGGAAGTTTTTTTTCTCGAAATCAAGTTATAGACTGCAACCATCGATGAAATGGTTATAGTCCTCATATTCTCATCTTGCCAGGATCAATGTCATCAATATTTTTAAACAAAAAGTCATTGATCATGCTGCCGTAACGATCTCCATTGAATGTAACGTGAGCTCCGATGATGCCAATGTTAAATGGAGGTATAAAATCACATGACTATGGAAGCCAATGGACAGGACCATTTCTCGAAATCAAGTTATCGCCAAATTTTTATTTCAATAAATCAATGTCATCCATATTTTCTAAAAATAAATCATTGATCATGGTGTCGTAACGATCTCCATTGACCGTAATGCGAGCTCCGGCTTTATTTTTGAAGAAATAATGTCCGCTGATGACACCAGCATATAAATCTCACCAAACGATTCTGTTTTCTGGATGTAATGGAGTTGGTAGCGTCTATTGTGGACTGGTCTCACTCCATATATGGCTATTTTGTTTATTAACAAATCCGTTTAGATGAAAATAAGCCCCATCGCTGAACACAATTTTTCGATAAAACAGTCATCTATAACTTGTGCGAATTGATAAATGATTTTAAAAGTAAATTTGGTAGCTTTGTTCATGCTTCTATCTATTCAGGATGATTTGCCAGAATATACTAACAACATAATCTGTTTGCCACTGCTATTTCTGCCAGTGTATAGCAAATTTATTAAACAAATTATAATAAACGATATACGAGTATTCCATAATGCTCAAAGATAGAAATTTCAAGATAAATATTGTTATAAAATATTTATGTTAATTTCTTCAGAATAGTTTTCATAAAACCCCCCTCAAAAAAAAAACGCCAAAAATTACTAATATTTATATATTTAAAAGTTATAATCATCTTGATAGTCAAACACAAGCCAACACAACAGCAAAAAAAAATATTTGTGTAAATTTCAGAAATTAAACAGGAAAAATATAAGCAGCTGTAAGTTAAAAACTCATTAAATTTAATACATTTAAGCTCAAATATCAGCACCTTAAAATCATATACTAAACTTAAGCTTTTAAATTTCATTTTTTTTTCAAAGTTTTTAGCCAAAAACTTCTTGACTCCATTAAAGCCACCTATCATAAGCACCTTTAAGGGCATAAAAATATGTAGCAACAAGCAAATAAGAAGACCTCCAGAAATGCTAAAATTCAAAAAAAAAGATATTGGTAACACATACATGTTTGTAGTGTATTGAGTTGCTTTAGAGGAAATACACACTCTGTGCTAAAATTGTGGATGAAACCGCGAATTCTTTTTTTTTAGTTGCTGCTCTTGTAAATGGGGTTTTTAACACACAAAACAAGTCCAAAACTGAATACATTTTGCGGCAAAACATAAAACAGTTAGTTGTTTTCGTTTGGATTTTGGTGTATGGAAGTTTTTCTGCATTTGCCAGCATTTATTGAAATGATGAAAGAAAGAATTTAACCACCAACAACAAAAACAAATGTCTGAATATATGACTTTATATTTTGGTTACAAAAGTTTAAGAGAAATTTTAAGATTTTTTTTTGTAAAAAAAACACATTTTACATTTAGGCAAAATATAAGTAAAACAACATGTAAATCGTCTAGATATCAAACTTGTTAACAAGTACTTAAGGCAGTTGTTTTTTCCTTTTTTTTTTTTTTGTTCGGGGGATACATAATTATTAAGAGACCATTTTCTACCAACCTCCAACTCAGTTAACAATTGGTCAGATGGTTTGTTACGGACACTGTCTGTCCTGTCTGTTTCTGTCTTAGCTAAAGTCTGCCTTGTAGAGGGACAATAAGGTGTATGTCATAATGAGCCTCGCTGGATGTAACGCCTTTTGTATTCTTCCTTAAATGTATATTTAATATTACTTTTAAACAACTGTACAAGAGCTTCCTACAAATTATAACATGTTCTTTCGAAAACTGCCACAGAAAAAAAAAAAAAATCCAAAACAGATTTTAATGGTCATTCATTTGGAGGTTGTTTATTTCGCAGGTAATTTTTGTGTATTTCTGGTGTTTCTTTGTTAGCCACCATTGATTTGGTGCAAAAAATGTTTGGATCATTTTATGTAACCGGTTAAATAATTTGAGCTCCTTAGGAGTTGGTTATTTTTTGTTCGTAAATGTTGTACATTAAATGCAAAACAGCTATTAAGGGTTTAAATGATGGTGTCGTTAATTTTTTAATTAATAACTAAAATGAGAGTCATATTTGGGAAATCAGGCTTAATTAAATAATAATTTAGTAGTGGCAAATCAAAAGTTAACACAAGGAAGTTGTCAGTAGTTGTCAAATCGTATGAAAATTGCAGTGAATTGGGAGGTTTCATTTTGTTTACACTCAGTATTAAATTTTCAGAAATAAACGACCAAAATTGTCAACTTTTCTATGCCATGACTGTAGCATAAGAACTAAATTTGATTTTCTCCTTTTCTGACGCCACCACCAACCTCAATACTAAAAGGTATAGTCTCATCTGTCAGGAATACTGGTCGAAATATAGACTGTGTTGCTTAAACCAAGAGGGGTGATGCAAGTCTCTCTTCGGGTAGTTCTAAAAGCAACACAATAGGAGATGCTCTATTAAAATTTCTAAATTTAAATAACTTATTTACCCTAAACACTGGGAATAAACTAGCATTTGCAAAGATAATAGATAAAATCTGCATGTATCTGATCTACATTCCTTCTCAGACCATTGTTTGGACAAAACAGATTGACAAAGATTTAGGTTAGGCCTTAAACAAAGACTTGACAATCATCCAGCCCTCAACGGAAGTCAGAAAATAAGAGACTCAAAAGTGGATATACTAAGTACCGATATCACCGCCGAAATAAAAAACCCTGGATGACAAGAGAATTAATAAATCTCTAGGACGCTCTTCAATAGATCCCATTGGAAAAGCCTGCCAGTATACTGAAACGAGTACAACACGGAGATCAGATACATTAGGTATATTGTTGAGGGTACACTTTCAAACGTAAAGGATTAGAGATACAATGTGTTCCAGATTAACGTGCATACCTGCCCTGGGGCCTAATCGCACGGTACTCTCATTACCCTATACAAGTCAATGCGTTTATCACCACCATTGTGTGACTTAATGTGGACACAATTGGCAACTTTTCGAACGTTGACTGCACAGATCAATTCTCGGACTATCTACTCCCTGCCATCTCATAGCTCATCTAGTCAACAAGATAAGTGGCCATTGCCAGAATTAAGCAGTGCATGCTTTGGTTAAGATAAGCGAGCACACGACCAACTACATATAACTCATATTACGCGTTTCCCTAGTATCCCCATACCACTAGCGCATTGTTGATCAGATGGTTTGCCAGAGTATATCAATGTAAATCCATCGGATGTTGACACTTCCCAGAATCCGGCCTCAGTGTTTCAAATAGACCCAGAAAGCCGAATTTGTAGTTGTATACTTCCCGACAGACCTGTGCAAGTTTTGATAAATTTAAAAGCGTCCTGACGTTCCAAAACGAGTCCGGTGTTTGAAGCTTAAGGTTGTCATCAAAGAAGTTGATTGGGTATTATTTCCATTTCTTGAGATTTCGGTAATCAATTGGTTTAAGATGAGTAGCTTATTGGGCTTCTGCATCCGATCCTGGAACTGGGGCTGCCAGCATGGCTTCCAGGCAGGCTGGCTTAGAAGCCTGACATCACGTTTATATAGCGAGCCACTTCTTACAAGATTCGACGCCTGCTTCCAGCCGCCTTTAACACGAGGGACAGTCGCTGGTATTTGTTGGCTTATGGTTATTTGAAGGCGCCAATCACTCTCCCTGACGTTCCAAGTATCGTAGGCACTCAGAAATTTCTAGGAGTCCGGCACCAACCGAAAAATCTCTGAGACTCTCCACTCGGAACCGTTGATTGTCCGCGACTGCCATGGCAGTTGCTCCGCATATCAACGGAACTTTCCACTATCCGCAACCAGTGGACGCGCCCGGTAGCATTCAGCTATGCTTCCTTAGGACGTGGAATGAGCACACTTGAACAAGACCATAAATCTCGTTTTCGATTTAGCACTGCATGGATCTGTTCTATTCAGCAACAGCACCTAGTAGGATTTGGCTTTCCCAAATTTTTCATAAAGTTCAAACATCAGACATTTAACTAATCCTCTGCCCGATTTGGGTTTTAAACCACAGCCACCACATGTTCTGCGAAGTGACCTCACCACCAACAGAACAAGTCCTGGAACTCAATGGCTCATGTGACACTAAACTAATAAACCCTTACCAGGAATGAGGCCCGTGCAACCTCGGAACCCCGGTCTCGCTCCATATTTACACAGAGAAAACAGATTCGTGATTGCAACCGAATTTGTTGGCAATCGAATGATTCGGTTGCATACATAGAATTTGTCGGTTCTATTAACAGAAAGTCAGTTGATAAAGAAGAATTTCGGTTGAAGCAACTAAAATTTTGCTACCCCTTCCAAAATTTTAAAGCTACAACTGTGAAATTCGGTCACTAAGGCAGAATCATTCGATTGGCAACAAATTCGGTTGCTATCACGAATCTGTTTTCTCTGTGTACCTTTGGAGCATAACATCAAGGTGTGAGTTTTCACCAAGATGTAGCAACCTTGCCCCAAAGGCGTGATGAGAGATACAGAAGAACCAATTGGCAAAAATGTTTACTGTTTGCTTAAAGTATGCGTAAATACAAATATCCTGGAGAGATTCCAAGGTTGTCATTATACCAAAACTAAGAAAAATCACATGTTGGGAAAAAGATAGCTAAATTTTGATGCAAGTGACAAAAAAATAAGTTAGAGAGTATGCAAAGTAACCCCAGAAGGTATTATTTTATATGTCCTACAATGAAGGTTTCAAACTCATCTATTATGTGTATGATGTTTCAATATTGATCAGAGGAAAGGATCCCAATATTTTATGTAAAAAGTAAAGGAAGTCCTCAACATATTGTTTTGTTTTTACCTTTTAAAGACGTGGTTTATTTCTTTTAAATAAACCGGATACTTTTGATTGCAAATAAAAAGCCGTTTAGTAGTTTATAATTGTATCAACTCTTTATTTATTTAAAATATACAACAACAACAGTTCAAATAGTCAATCAGTGTCTTTATAAACATTTATCAATTCGCAGAAATGCACACACAATTTATAAATGGACAAGACAGTTGATGTTAACTCTAACAGCGCCTATGATAAACTAAACTCACGACTGCAACCTCTGCCACTATTTATACACACACCATCTTTCGTGAATATCCTACAATGCTCTTAACGGACAAACTAGTACGTTCGAATTCTAGAGCTTTCGATGTCAATGTTAGCAGCTTAAACATTTAGTGTTGCCATACTTGTAAACATTGCAATTAACCGCATGCTATCAACATTGTTGATAAGTAGAAGCTTCTACTGATGGACGTGTTTATAAACATGATGAATACTGCAGGCAGTCGTTACAGACAGTTAAATTGAAATCGCTATTGTAAATTCGTAACAATATATTATAACTGGATTAGAAAGAGAGACGGAAATTTATATGTTCATTAGAAAGAAAATTCCAAATTATGAATATCCAGTCTTCCAAAACTAGAAATACTTAATAGCAGTACTTCTAGTTCTACTTGCAGAGTAGAAAATGGAATTAAGTAACGAAAGTAAAATCTATGCATAAACAGATACTTTCGTATATTGCAGACCGCAATCATGATTATTTCGGTGTGTATTAGAGGATTGATACAATGCAAAAATTAAGTAATCTTATACTATATTTGCGAAATGTTTATGTCTTAACTGAACCCAAAGGGTTGAAAGCTGTACCAGCTCGTCTCAGCCTATCCAACAACACGATCTGCAAAGTGCCTGATGAAGAGAATAAAAGACTAGAACATTACTGTCCTGCTTTAAGTCGAACATTTTTATGTGGATACCATGCCTGGAACATCTTAGGAATTCATATTTAAAATAGCATTGAGGAAACTAGGTTCTTAATATAGCCAACTATAGTTTTGGGGTACAACAGCCCGAAATGCCACTCTACTAAACCTAACCTGTTTCCTTTTTAATTAATTTACCCAGTTTTGCTCGTATTCATGTTGAGTACATCTGAATAGTCAGTAGGGTTCGGCCTCTGGTCGCTAAGAGTGCCGATCATTGAAGTGACCTCGCGGACACTCCATCGCTCTCAACTTCACATTACGTATGCTCAGTTATTGAAATAATTCTTTAAAACTTTTTTATGCATCCACTTGGTCGTTTCATCGCTTTTGGATAACTTTTCCACTGAAATAATTGCATAATGAAGATTATGTAGACTGTTTTCATGAATTCAAAATTCCTTAAGAAAAGCGTTCCTGTCTTAGTATCATACAATCACATAAACGATAATCCGAAGATTCGAATGCAATGTTGAATTAGTTACCGATCTTGCCATTTCAATAATTTTAACGAGTTTAACTCATATTCCTGCTATGTATTTCTGAATAGTCGATTTTGGCTCCTGGTGACTACGATTACCGTGCACAGATTTAAAACAGAGGCAGGCAAAAGTGAGCTTGCGGAATCTTTAACGTTCTTAGCCTCACACATATATAATCACTTATTGAACGAAACCATTAATACTCTCTTAAACATTCACTAGGTTGTTTGTGAATTGTTTTGCACTGTAATACATTTTTAATAAAGATTATGATTTTGTTAGCTCTTCTTGATTTCTGAATTCTCAGCTGCGTTTCTCTATTAAACTCATACAAACTTAAATTAAGATAATTTAAATGAGCCTGGAACTGATTTACGCCATATGGCACTATAATATATAACACGTTTCCCTTACACACACAGGTCTTAAGTTGAAAGGTGATTTTTATTCCCATACAATGTATTAGCAAACTAAAAAATAAAAATGCGCATACATAAACTTTAACTTTTCATAGAATTCCTCATAATATGATCTTGTTAGCCAACAAAAAAAAAAAAAAATAAAAAAAAATTTTATATTTATCTACCTACATTTCTAGGGATTTTTCACCTTGAAGTTTTAAGGAATTCTAGATAAGATTTTCCCTGTTTTGTTTTAGTTATTTTTTCATACTGATATATTTAAACAATTCGTTTTGGTACTTAAAACCTAAATGTTTCGTACATGCCCAAGTGCAATCAGTGATGAACATTAACTTCCATTTTTTTTTATTTTTCTTAAACACAAACTTAAGAAGATGATATGGAGTTAAAGAAGATTTTCTTTTTATTTTTTGAAGAATTCCTCTAAAAGCCTTAAGTCATATCAGGTCTTCAGCTAAAACAAAATCAAAAACTAAAAAAAAAAAACTCAATGTTGATGGTTACAGCACTAATATTAATAAAAGGGGAAAAATATGATTACAATTCTTTAATAACAGAAAAAAACAGCAGATTTTCTTCTTACAAAACTAAAATGAATATTTTCAAGATAAATCTTAAAAACTTTTACATTTAGTTTAAACAAAAATAAAAAAAAAATCTCAAGCAAAAAAAAAAAAAAATGGAAATTGACTTCATTTAGTGCAAGTTGTGTTATTTTAAGTAGAATAATGAAAGCAACACAAAATCTTACTCATCACACATAAATCTTAATTGACCCTATAACGTATAAATCATAATCATCATAATTGTCAGTAGCAGCAGACGCACTTGATACACTCCTTCTTCAAACCTTATGCATATATATCCAAACAACAAACAGCCAACCTCAAGAACATTTATACAGAATACCACAATACATTGGACTGTTTTTAGCATAGAGCCATTCAGTCAGTCAGACCAACAAACCGACAAGTTATTTAAAGGGAACTAATTGTGGAATATGAGTGCTTGACTGTTAATGTGTTCATCAGTTTCTTTTTTTGTTTTCATGAAAGAAAAGTTGAAGGTGGATTTTTTGGGGGGAGAGAGTAGCAAGTTTTCGATTTAGTAGCAAATATAATTTTTCAATTTGTTTGGCAAAAATAAGCAAAGACATAAAATGTTTTAACATATATATTATTTAAGCAGAGATGTAGCCAATACATTTAGTTATTCAATATTTTGTGAGAAATTAAAGCGCCAATTTCATTGAATAAATTACTTTCAAGCTAATTAAGATAATTTGTTGAAATAAAGATAGAAACATTTTATTTTATTAGGAATAATTGTTTTCACGAATGCTGAGAAATACTTCCTTCCAGGAAATTTGTTTAAAATAAAATAATGACGAAAATTTTAGCCACACATTTTAAAGATAAACCAGTACATGGCGAAAGCTCGTATCAAAATGCATAGTTTGAATACTTGCAGAGCAGTGAAGTTGATACCGGGCTTTGTACCAATTTATCCTTCTTCTTCAATCATCTTCTACGATAGCTATTTCGCGTGAAATTCATAGATTCTGAACTATAATATTGAAACTAAGTTTACCTAAAACAAACGAATATCTATCAAGATCTAAGTCATCTTCCTTTCTCAAGTCAGGAAGTTCTAGATGTATTAGAATATCCTCAAATTGTACTGGTAGACTTTATGTTTGTAGTCAGCCAAAATATCTATTCATACATCCTATTCAAACCGTCCTTTAGTTTCATCTAGAGATAATGCTTTTCTTGCCTAAACGGAAAACAATAGCTCATAGGATGAATGGGTTAGAGTATATAATTTGACCTAAACACATTTTCACTAAGAGCATTGATTGCACCCAGACTGTCCAGCCAGATACGAATGATCTCCACATTAATTTATTTATGAGCATGAATAGTTTTTGATATCCTGTACGCAACTCCATTTTCATTTATCCATTATTGTCTACACAAAGAAAACTGATTCGTAGTAGCAACAGAATTTGTTGCCAATCGAATGATTCTGCCTTAGTGAAGGAATTTTACAGTTGTGGCTACAAAATATTAAAAGTGGTAACAAAAGTTTGATAGCTTCAACCGAAATTCTTCTTTATCCACTGATTTTCTATTGCTTGAACCGAAAAATTTTATGTGTGCATTCGATAGGCAACAAATTTAGTTGCTATTACGGTTGCTATCTGTATTCTCTGTATATTTTCGTCTAAAGTAGACCCGTTTCATGGAAATTCTCAAACAAATGGATTTGTGTACATGTTCAGGAACCATCACTTACTTGGTACCATAATGTTTAGAATGAGTCAAATGATCAATACAATCTAGTAGATAATTCGATCTCTCTACATTTGAGTCGGAGTCTTGAATGATACCACATTATGTAGGTAGATACAAGTGATCGTCATCCTCAGATTAAATTAAAACATTAAATACAGCAAAAGTGATTGCAGAGGAGCTTGGATAGCCTGCCATGATTTTGTATCAACAAACTTACAGAAACTTGAAAATTTTCAATACTGTCAAGTATACATTTCGAATCTTTATTGTTGGCAAATTGTTAAGGTAAATAACAGGTAGCGGAAAAGTAATCCTCCTATCAGAAAATGCTATAAATTTTGCGAGACCCCTAATGACAGTTCTGTTTTGACATTTGTGTAGTAAACACAAGCGAAATACACGTTAATAAACAATGTTACGCTACACTGCTCCAGTAATCGGCAAAATTTATAGCATTTTCTGATAGGCGGATTACTTTTGCGCCACCTTGTATAAATGATCGTCATCTAGATAAAATTATAAAGTTAGATTTAGGAAAACTGTACCAGTGAAGTATAAATTGCCTGTATGTAATAATATCATAGATCATCTCTAAGTACCCTTCTTATGATTCTGTTCAGTCTTGATCCCCTCTTGAACAAACGAGGCTCAAAGCAGTTTGAATATCCTCCAAATTGTAGACCATCTACTGAAATTCGTGCCATAGTTTAGTCGGGGAAAGCTGTATATGGTGGTGCAAATGACGGACTGACATATTAATGCATTGGAGTACAACATAATCGTCATCTACAAATCAAGTAAGACTTGATCCAGATCAAGTTAAAAAGTTGGACCCAGGAAAACTTTGAATGAGAAGTATGGATACCCTGTATGTAACAAGATCATAAATCATTCGTAAGTGCTCTTCTGATAATTCAGATTAGTCTTGGCCCTGTCTTGAACAAACGAAGCTCAGAGGAGTTTGAATATTCTCCAGAGATCAGTTCATCTTCTGAAATTCGTGCCACAGTTTAGTCGGGGAAAACTGGATACGGGCTGAAATATTAATGTATTGGAGAAGTTAGTTAGTTAGTCATGATCATCATCTACAGATCAAGTAAGATTTGATCCAGATCAAGTTAAAAAGTTAGACACAGGAAAACTGTGCTTGAGAGGTATGGATAGCCTGTATGTATTGAGACCATACAAAGGCGGTTAATAAGTCGGTGACTATTGAATTAAACACATGTTTTTGTATAAAACATAATTTTATCCCATTTTGTATACCTTCCAAAAGTAAGATTTGTCAAATGCCAAATTTGATGACGGATTCATCCCGAGAAACCCACTGCTATGACTGCTGTTTGGTCTCTGGTGTGTTGCGGTGGATTCACGTTTCATTTATGGTTACGAAACGGCTCAAAAACTCGTCCATGTTGCGGTTGAACAACGCCAAACAATAACGCGAAGTTGTCACACGCTTGCGTTTGTGGTCGATTGTGAGCACACGCGGCACCCATCTTGCGAAAAGCTTTCTCATACTCAACTGATCATTCAAAATTGGAACCGCGGAGCCATGTGTGCTGCCATCTAGAATGATGGCAACTTCCGTGCTTGTACGGCCACAACGAAATTCATTAAACCACTATTTTATCATTGAAATTGATGGTGCAGAGTTCCCATAGTATTTACTTCGATTTCGGTGAAGGTTTATTTTCTTAAAAAATGGGCACACGAAATTCACTTGTTTTCATTTTCTCCTTATGTCACGCGGTAGTCTGCTATCAATGACTGTCAAGCACAAACTCAGTGACCTAGTTTGTTCAAATTTTGACAGAAGTCGACTAACACATTACTGTTGGCAAGATATGTGTTGCCTTTTCAGTTAAGAGGCGGTAATTTCAAAATGTCATGGACTTATTGACCGCCCTCGTAGATCACCCCTAACTGTCTTTCCAATGATTCTGTTCAGTCTTAGTCTTGGTCTTGCCTAGAGCCAACAAAGACCAGAGGAGTTTGAAAGGCCTTCACATTGGTAATCACACATAACAGCCATAGTTAGTTAGTTACTTTTTCCGTTTCACATTATCCCTATCTATTCCAACAAGAGGCATTTTTGAGATGGGATTTTTTGAGATAAATGATCGGATGTTTATTTCATAATAAGGAGGTAGGTATGCCGTTAATAATGAAAAACAACATCAGCCACATGGCTACCACGACCACACTTTCAGGAACATATCATTTTCATGAAAGTGGCTGCCCCATGTCCTCGATAGCCTCACGAATTCTATCTATGAGGTCTTGAATCGACGCTGGTGTTAAATCACAAGATTTCGGTGGCCAATTGTGATCACATCTTCGAGAGATAACAAGGTCCGGAAAATTTTCCCGTAAAAGGGCAATGCTTGTGTGGCACGTAGCGCAGTCTTGTTGAAAGTAAATGTTGTCCAAATCAATATCATCCACCTCCGACCATAAGGTACGGTGCAATGACGTTTGTAAAATGCCCAATTCCAAAGCATGACGAGAAATGGACAAACCTGGGTTTTCTTCAACACTTTGGGCTACAGCAGCAATATTCCCAGTTGTTCTTGAGCGACGTGTTCGGGTTTTATTCTTCACATAATTATAAGATTTGGTAAAAATATTCGGCGAACAGTTAAGTCACTCGAGCAGCTGTATTTAGATATAAGAAAGATACAGTCTGTGGCAATACTTGCTGAGAAAGTTTAAAGGAAAATTGTAGTCATCTTTATTTTTCCTTATCCAGGAGCCTACTTTCTACCACTCTGACTCAACTAATTTTCAGGCCAATAACTTTTCATAACGAAACCAAATGCTAATGCAATGTATGATGGAATTAAAAGCAAAATACATTTAAAAAAAAAAAAAAAAACAAACCAAAATTCTTTTGATCTTGTGAAACAAATTAGAGCAAAATAAAGAAAACAAAAAAGTAAAAGTAGTATAGACTGTAGACTAAAAGAAAAGATAATTTCTATTTTATCTTACAAGTCAAGTGGTTTGAGTTCTTTGTGTCTTTAGAAAAAAAAACAGAAGGAGTTGTATATAAACAAATGAACATTTATTGCAACCAAAAGACACATGGCCAATTGTATTAAATTATACACCAGCACGGTCTTGCAATTACATTAGTTTACAAGATTTATTTGAAATCTATTTTATTACTTCTGCTAATGTAAAATATCATTGCCTGATTTCTACAATTTGAATAGATATTTCTTAGTTTTTTTTATTTTTTGTTGGTTGGTTGGTGTTGTGCTGTTTTGTTATCTTCTTAATTACACTGGGTTGTTTGTTGTTTATTTTGGCCAATAATTTTGCTTATCCTGTTTATAGATACATAATTCTTTTTTAATTTTCTTCGCCTTATACACAATATTAAAATGAGATTTCTATCTGTGGGATTTTAGCAAAGTTTTATGCTCGAACAAACATTCTAATATTATCTTGGAACATAAACATTCATTACTTTTACGTAAAAAATAGTTTTTTTTTTTTTTTTTGTTCATCTTCTTGTTTTCACTTTACATTCACAGTGTTATGGTCATATATATATATGATATTCTATAGATCCCTGTAGAGGAAAAGAGTGAAATGAAATAGAATTCTTTCAAGTCTAGTAATGTTGCGTGGTAATATTTAAGAAATTCCTTTAACATGAGTTTAATGGTGGAAAAAATATATAAAATTACACATAAAATCTAATCAGATGATTTAAATTTTTCAAATTTGCCCTACACGAAAGTGGAGAGGCTGAGTTGGTTTAAGAGAAAGTCAGAAAAAAAAAAGTTGGTAACAGTTTCCAACAGGTTCAGAATATGGGTTGTGGTTCTCTGCGATCTATAACAAAGTAAATTCAAACACTCAGTTGTATGAAATTCTATAATTATGTTTAAAAATCGTTAAAGGTCGGGAACAAGTCTTAGATATTCTGAAATATGTTTCTTTCAATAAAGTTCTATGCTCGAGAAATTAATATTTGTTTCGTATAATACATTTTCAGCTGCTTTGATTTGATTTTAAAGTAGAAATTTAATGGATTCTGAAATTAATTAAGTGTTGCTGTGAATAATATTTCTCTAAATATTAACTTGCGTGTTTCCCTAGAATATGAAACCTTCTACATGGCCATAATTTTGTAATGCGACTACTTGAAACTGAATTGGCATCATCCTTTACCAAAGTAAACTTTAGCTCTGCAAAATTCACATTCAAACACTTTATTAAATATCACTCTGTTCCAGACTAAATCACACAAAATCAAATCATTTTCTCCATCATAATACATTACAACTATGAAATCTGATATCTTCAGGAAATTTTGTCTCAAATTAAAACATAAATAACAACAAACATTTTATAGGGTACCTATAAAACTCTACCACCTGCTGATGATCATCATTTTTGTACTTTTATGCAACCATTTGTTTAGCTAGAATAACCCCAGCTTATATCACCATTCAAAACCACTTGTTCTTACTTAATTCATGTAAGAAAACTAAAACTTGAAAGGCAGCTAAAAGAAAAAAAAAAGAAGATGAAAATATTATCACTAAACGAGGGAACAGTGAAGCAAAAAAAAAACTAAAAAAAAACCGCAAGAAAAAATATTTTAATTAACGCAATATTTGCACAAAATAAACAACATTACAAGGCCAAGGCGCTAGATAAGACACAACAGACAACACCAACCAGCAACACTAGCACCACCAACAACCAACAACAGCCGCCGCACCAGCAACACCACCATCATACTGAAGCGATGAAAAACTGCAGCAACAATAATAGCTGAATGAAAAAAAATGAAAAAAACATTAAAACGGGCAGTACAGGTCGACACTTGGCTGGCTACTTAAAACCAGGCTACAAATGAATACAAGAGTGCACGCAAACTTTTATAGACAAGTTGCAATAAAAATAAAATAGTGTTTTCGTTTACAAACAACAATAACGGATCCCCAAAATGCAATTTCAATGCCCGCTTAACACCGACAACAGCAACAATTATAAGAAGGTGAAGAGGAAATAATGGATTAAAACCGACCGCTTTGTAGCCTACAAAATAACTTTCAGTACAGAGTATTTGAGATTTAGTAAAGGATCTTCCAATAGGGACTTCCGATCATTGACAGTTGATAGCAGTCATATTGTTGAAGCTACATCTGGATTGCCTGTCATATATTCACTTTGTTTTGGCAAATCACCATAGACGAATGTAGCATTCAACAACACGTGCACATAATAAAATTGTTTTATCAAAATAGGTCTTATGATCGCACGTTATACGGTCAGGCCCATTTCTTGAGGTATGAGAATGTCAACAAACAAAATTGTCGAACTTGGGACGCTACCAATCCACATGAGATCCAAGAGCGTCCAATGCATCCCGGAAAACACACTGTTTGGTGTGGATTTTGGGCGGGAGGTCCAGATTTCTTTGAGAACGACGTTGACCAGGCCATTATCGTCAACAGCGAGCGCTATATGTCGATGACTACCAACTGCTTTTAGACTGAATTGGATGATATGGGCACCAACGACATCTAGTTTCATCAGGACGGCGCTACGTGTCACACAGTTCATGCCACATTGGAAATTTAGCACGAGCGATTTGGGGGCATGGTTATATCATGTGGGATTGATATGAACTGACTAACGAGATCGTGACCCCATTAGACATTTTCTTGTGGGGTTTTTTTAAGCCGCACGTCTATGCGAATAAGTCGCAACGGCTCTGAAAGCTAACATAACCCATGTCATCCTTCCGACAAATTTGAGACTCTCAAATGATACTTCGATGCTCAAATGAAAGAATTTTCTTTACAGATGACACCCGATGATAGATTAGGTTAGGTTCCATGGGCAGCCACTCATCAAGCAGCTCACTTGGGTCCATTCGAAACGGATCCCATTGTGAAAATCAATAAGTAAACAGCAGAATATTTATACTACATCCGTTGTTTTATTCGCCGCAGGCCTACGCGAATAAGCCGCAAACTGCCCTCAAACTCATGCCATGACTTTAACCAAACCATTGCGATGCCCAAATCAAAGAATTTTCTTTACTGACGACAACCGCTGATATATTAGAAAGTCTGTAAAAGAGAAGCTATCCAGCGACACGAATCTTCGATAGGCAGAGAAGAAATCAACAACTGACAACTTATAAAAAAGTCATTATCTGGAAAAAGCAGTAACCTCAGATAACCACTACCAAATTCGACAGTTAGGTCAGGTTTCATTGACAGCTACTCACCACTGATCCCATTATAATACCCAAGAAATAAACCACTGTTTCCAAGGTGAACGTACTAGATTCTCTGATGAAGGAAACGTGCGTCTCAAATTCATCCTTGATAAATCATTTAAATACGAGAGGAAGGGCGTTCCATGAATACATTCTCCGAAGTTCGTCAGAGCCGGACATTGACAGAATAGGTGGAAAACAGTCTGCTCCTTTTTTTCGTTTCGACAGTTTCTGTGTTAGACTTCTTCTTGTGGAGCTTTATTCGCCGCAGGTCTATGCGAATAAGCCACAAACTGCAAAGGCCCTTAAACTCATGCCATCCTTCCGACAAGTACGAGACTTTAACCAAATCTCCCCGATGCTCAAATCAAAGAATTTTCTTTACTAATGACAACCGTTGATAGATTAGTAAGGCTATAAAAGAGAAGCTTCCAAGCGACCCGAATTTCCGATAGGGAATCAGTAAATTACAACTGACAACTTATACAAAAATCGTTGTTTGGAAGAAGCTGTATCCTCAGATCACCACTACCAAATTCGGTAGTAAGATTCCAAGAGCAGCCACTCATCAAGCAGCTCACTTGGGTTCATTCAAAACTAATCCCATCGTGATACCCAAGAAGCAAACATCAGGATATTTATACTACATCAGTTGTTTCCAAGGTGAACCAACCAGATTCTCTGAGTGGATGCGTCTCAGATTCATCCTTGATAACTCATTTAAACACGAGTGGAAGGGGGTTCCATGAATACGTTCCCCCAAGTTTGTCAGAGCCATGCATTGGAAGAATAGGTGGGACACCGTCTCCTCCTCTTCTTCGTTTCAACAGTGTCTACAGCAATCGTTAAACCGTAGGCCCATTCTTCACGCATGTGTTTCAATTATACAGTGTCCTGTAATAAAAGGAGACTCGTCCTGCCGGCATTGTATACCAGCCAGGTCGACCTCTCGTTGACACTGGTGGTTTCATTAATCCATTTAATCTGTGAAGTCTCATATAGTTCCTGCTGTACAACCATCTTAAATTTCTCAAGGGAAATACCAGAAAAGTGATCAATCGCTTTCTCAGCCATCATCGCTCCCTTTTAACCAATTCGTCTGTTATACAATTACCCTGATTTCCATCGTATCCCGGGACATATACAAGCGTTGTTGTAGAATGTCTCCCTTTCTCATTTAGGGATACCCGGCATTCTAGTTTAACCTAGATGTCATGAAGACACCCGCTATTCTTTTAATGGCATAGCTGTCAGTAAATATAAAGACGGCTGTTGAAGACCCTGAATATTTGTCAGAGCTAATAGTTTCCTTCCGGGAAAGAAAAAAGTCCGGGAAAATTTAGTCGCTAAATTTAGCTTGCTAATTCCACTTCCCCGTCTAGTGTAGGGTGTAACAATTAAAAATTGATAAACAAAAAATACCTTACACTTCAAGAAAGGGTAAAGGGGAGTGAGTGTAATACAAGTGAACAGAAATTGTTTTTTGAGCTTTTGCGCTAAAAGATAGACATGCAGATATCATTATGGCAGTCTAAGGGATGCAATCGCATCTACAACAACTAACTACCACATACAACACAACACAACTCAACTCATCGTTCTACAATATCAACGACTACCAACCCAGCAACACAACGCAACTACTGGTTACAATAAAGTTATGTTATTGCAATGTTGCATATCAGTTTAGACAATCAGCAGCATACATCTACTTAACAGAAAGCCAACGCCAGCAACATAAAACAGCAACTCAACTCAACTGAATAAACAAACAAACACAACAACAGAAAACTGAAATTTAAGCAACCTATTTCACGCAAACTCCACTGGCCAGCTTAAAGTATTTAGCCCAGTCAGGCCATTACAGCCAACCAGGCAGCCAGGTTGAGGTTCAGATGCGTGGTGTTTCTAGGTTATTTAACACTAACGCTTCACTGGTTAGGTGATGTATGTTGGTTGGTTTGTATGTAGCAGCAGCAGCGGCAGCAGTAGTACTACTTACTTGTGGTAGTTGAGAGTGAGTGGCCTTCTTAAGATGCGATGCAATCACTTTTCGATGCGTTTTAAGTAATGCATATTTCTTCTGTTTCTGTTGTTTTTGTTTTCCATTGCGTTAAGGTATGGATTTTCTTTATTTAATTCCTTATTTTGGCTTTCGCAGACGTTATCGCATTTTAGAGCAACGATTTATCAAAGTTAACATAGACTTTTAGCTTTAGCAGGCAGATAGCTGCCAGGCATGCAACAATATATTCTGTGCCTGTATACGAGCAAATTCTCTATGGGGTTTTCAAGCTTAAAGCAGAGGAGAATTCAATATTTTGCGTAAAGTAGAAACTGTTGTAGCGTTGGGGAATGATAACTTACAGCTGCAGGCGTTAAATGGTCATACAATAATAAGGAGCTTTATTTTTGGTTGTAATAAACAAGTAATTAAGGAAATAAAAGTAAGTTTTTTAAAGGGAAAATCAGTGAAGACAAAGAGATCTGCTGTTTGATGTTTCAATACTTTTGTAATTGTCGTTAATGCTAGTTGGATAATATACGTGGTGGCTCAAGTATAATCTATATGATTTGGTTTTGCTGAGACCACAATACTCATGTGGAAAACTAGATCAGATCCATATTCTAGCGTAGAGTACTAGATTCTACCTTACGCATTCAAGTATCCAATTAGATCACACAGTCTGGTGCTCGATTTCTCATTTAGTTCAATAAAGTGTATCTAAATAAATGAAGATGCGGTCATTCACAAAAGTGGTGAACAACTGTCTCCTCCTTTTCGTGGCCCATGAGCTGCGACAGTAACTGTTAAAGGAAAGTCAGAGTCTACCTTTATGATAACCGATCATTGCAAATGTTCTTGCTGTTGCTATTCAAGAGTTGAGTAGTACTGCCTTTGTCATTGTATGTAGGACACAATAGTATCTAGTTCTACCCTATGGTATATATGTTCTCTTGGTTCCTTCAAGTAGCGTAGGGTCTTAAAAAAAACTTCTCCATTCTGGTTTATTGAGTGAAAGATTATTGACTTCACCCCAGCTTGACATTTCGACTTCCTTCTTGACATGTCTCCTCCATGTACTATATGTAATACGCCCTCTTCTACGGCTACCTTGGGGTTCCATCCTATTGAAGTACGCGCTATGTCACCAACGGCTTTGCTTAGGGTATCACCAGTCTAATTTCGCCTTCAATTGCAGTCTGTTGTGTGTCTGAACCTATCCTGGAGATAGATATTTTAATTGGCCAGAAGATTTATTGAATTCGACGCAAACACCTGTTCACAAAGCCATAAAACATGAATACCTTAACGATTGAACGATTGACGTTGCGGGAAAATGATGTTGTTAAGACGACCATAAGCTTGCTTTTCGCAATGTCCTTCGAATCCTCCAGATTTCACTACAAAAATACCTGAGTACCAAAAAGATTCCCCGTCATCAATAATATTATATTTATTGATGAGTATTACGACAGATACTGCATCTGATACATTTAAAGTGGATCTTTCTCTGGCCAGTTCATCTTAAGCTCAAGCAGCCAAGCTAGAGTGATGTCATTTCACGACCTAGACTTGGCAGTTCTTCCTCAACCTGTCTGACCAAGGTTGATATTGTTGTATAGGACTTGAGTGACATCTGTGCCGCTTGGCTGTCAATGAAAATACCAGTGCTCTCAGAAATATTACTTTTGCTTTAAATCGTGCATGTCTCCTAGGGTCCATATCGTGATCAATTAAAAGGCCACAAGAAGGCTATAGTAGTTGCAAAAAGAAACTCATGGTGAGGCTTCTGTGAATCTATAGATAACTCAAAGGACTCTGCAAGACTCAGCAGAATTCTAGCCAAGGGGTAATCCAATCCTACTTATATCAAAAGGAAGGATAACTCCTGGTCCGAATCCTCAGCAGAGTCACTTGACATCCTACTAGATACCCACTTCCCAGGATGCAAGGATGTTGCTACGGATACTGAGATTAAAGGTAAGACTCTATCCAATATCGACAGTAACATCGTCTCCTATGACAGGATATCATGCGCGATTGGCAGTATAACACCATTCAAGTCATCTGGGCTGGATGGTATATTGCCAAAGATACTGCAAAGTGCAAAAAAGCATATCATCTCCTGACTTCATAGAATATTTATGCTCTGTCCCTCTCTCAACCATGTTCCGGTTAACTGGAGGAGGGTCAAGGTCGTTTTTATTCCCAAAATTGGCAAAAGAAGTCATGAGAAGGCGAAAGACTTTCGTCCTATTAGTCTTTCTTCTATCCAGCTTAAAACTTTGGAAAGACTCA
Source organism: Calliphora vomitoria (assembly GCA_942486065.2). NCBI lineage: Eukaryota > Metazoa > Arthropoda > Insecta > Diptera > Calliphoridae > Calliphora > Calliphora vomitoria. Next base: position 11,472,847 of record OW818033.2, read on the forward strand.
TTGACGCTCATATAAGGCATCGACTTGAGGTAACAACACGACTCTCTAATAGTCAGCACGCCTACCTTAAGAGTCGCTCTTTGGAGACAGCTTTGCATGAGGTCGTAAGAGTTATAGAGAAATCTCTCGAATTTATACAGTACACAATGGCAGCCTTCCTGGATATTGAGGGTGCTTTCAATAATGTAACTACTACCGGCGCACTAAGAACCTGCCTGCAGCGCAGCGAGGCTTCATGCATCTGGTTGTTGGAGATGGAGAACATATGGCCATGCGGGGATTCTGAGCCTATTGCCTTCGATAGTTCTCCAGCCTTCTGACTATATTACTCCATACACAGACTTTCATAGGGTGTTCAAAGTCTTGATTCCCTCCAGGAGTGAGTGGGGTAGGGATAATCTCGTGTACGAATACGACACTAGGATATATACAGACGGTTCTAATATGAGCTGTGGTGTTGGTTCTGGCGTTTTCTGTGACGAACTTGGGGTAGGCATCTCATACCATCGTCCGAATGAGTGTAGTGTTTTCCAGGGGGAAATTTATGCAATCATGGTACCTTGCAACACACTTCATTGTCGACAGGTGGCACTTCTCTCACTGAAGGCCTACACAACTTCATCTTCATTAGTCAGGCAATGTAAGAATTCTGTCAGGGCTAGGTCGTCTATCTGACATTACTTTGGTTTGGGTCCCTGCGCACAGATACGAACTAGCCAGAATGGGATCTACCTTAAACACCTCCAATGCAGTCTCAGTAGCAATCCAACTGGGGACTATCAAAGGCATTATCTTCAGACACTATCTTACAAATGCTGAGAATAGATGGCGTAATTTAGGCACATGTAGGGTAGCCAAGTCGATATGGTCATCTTTTAACGAAAAACGTACTATACAACTGATAACCCGAAATAGAAGGGATATATCAAGGTTGCTGGCAGTATTACCGGGGCACTGGACGTTAGGTAAGCATGCAAATCGCTTGGGACTCCCTTTTAACGACCACTGTCGCAGCTGTAAGGATAGGAAGAAAGAGGAAACGATTTTCCACCTTCTTTGCAAATGCCCAGCCCTGAGTGTCATGAGACATAAATTCATGGGCAACTATATATTGACTAACCTTGGTGAGCTAGCCGGGTCTAAACTCAATGACCTACTGAAATATCTAACAGCTACATGTTGGGTCTAGTAAACTCGACTTTTTTGCATACATTTTATATGCTTTACGATGTAAACGATATTACATCTAACGAGTGGTGTGGTCTTGTCAAAATGGGGTCCCTTCGGACTTCTGAACTTTGACAGTTGACAACGGCCATATTGTTGAAGCTAGATCTAATGAATTGGCTGTTATTTGTTCAGTTTGTTTTGCCAAATCACCATGGACACATGTAGCGTTCAACAACACGTGTAAATTATCGTTTTATAAAAATGAGTGTTCTGTTCGTGCCACGTTCCGCTAATTTTCATTAAAAAAATCAACTTCAGCAATGAGACCCATTTCTGGAGGAATGGGTACGTCAACAAACAATATATTAAAATTTGGGAAGATACCAATCCATAAAAAATATTGTCTTCGATTATAATAAACGCTAAATGAGGATTAAGAACACAAATCTTAACATTTGTAATAAATTGTATGATATTTTTGGGTATCAAGTTGTCGGTGTCAGAAAATTGTTATATTTTACTTAACAGAGCCCTTCTAAAAGCAAATTTTCCATTTGGTTTTAAACAATTTTTTATTTCAACCTCTATATAAGTTTTTCCTAGAATATTAATTCAATTTTGTTCAAATATATGTAATTACAAATGAATTCCACTTTATGCAAAATATTTCCTTAATACTGTTACGAATGTGCAATAGCGATTTGAATTTAATGGTCTGTAACGACTGCCTGCAACATTCATCATGTTTATAAACACGTCCATCAGTAGAGGCTTCTACTTACCAGCAGTGTTGATAGCATGCGGTTATTAGGATTGTTTGTAAGTAAGGCAACACCGCATGTTTAAGCTGCTTACATTAACATCGAAAGCTCTAGAATTCGAATGTACTAGTTTGTCCGTTAAGAGCATTGTAGAAGATTCCCGAGAAATCACGTGTGTATAAATAGTGGCAGAGGTTGCAGACGTAAGAGAGTTTATCTTTGGCGCTGTTAGAGTTAACATCGATTGTCGTGTATATTTGAGTTTCAACATTATAAAGTGTGTGTGCATTTCTGCGAATTGATAAACGTGTGTAAAGACACTGAGTGATTATTTGAACTATTGTTGTTGTACAATTTAAATGAATAAAGAGTGGTTACAAAATTTAAACTACTAAAACTGCTTTTATTCGCAATCAAAAGTATCCGGTTTATTTAAAGGAAATAAACCCCGTTTTTAAAAGGTAAAAATGTAACAATAGTTTAGTTTAAAAAATAAATAAAATGTTTAATACCCCTGCCAAAATCCCCCAGCTGTCTACGGTATCTTTCTCTGAAACATTTTTATCATCTCAAGCATAAAAGCTCAAAAAGACCGCTTGTTCTTTTGCTCTATAGATTTTCGCACAAATAAAAAACCACCTCAACTGAAACAAACAAATAAAAAAAAAAAGACAAAAAGAACGTTAAGTACTTGTATCTTTTGGATTCTTTACAAAAAAAATACAAATCATTTTTTGTTGTTGTTCTTTCTTCGGCTTAATATTTAGCTTAACTTGACTTTGGCTTTAGTTGTTTCTTATTTTTTAATTTATTTATTTGTTTTTATTTTGATCTTTAAAAACATACTAAAACAGAACACCGAAGATCTCTTAACACTGCAGCACAAAAGCCAGCCCAGAACAAGCGCAAACAAAAAAAGTAAAGTGTAAGAGTTTCTCATGCGATTTTTATCACTTTCGATATCTAAGCGAATGATAAATGAAGGTGTGTTGCTTTAAAACTGATAATTTTGAGCTCATTTACTTAATACAAAAATGAAAAAAAAAGAAAAAAACTAACTTAAATAAATACAGCTACAAAAATATCTACGTTATGCAGGAAATCCGCACATACTAAAAAAAGAGGAATGAAAGCAAACATAAGAAAAAAACGTAAAGAATAACAATTTTAAATTAAAACTAATGAAGAAAATAAGATTTTAAAAGTAACAGCAAAGGTGTGGTGTGGTGATTTCAATGCTAAAGGGAATGCATTATATTTTGTAACTCCATAATCTGTAATCATATTATAAAAATTTATAATTTTTTTTGAAATTTTTAAGTTTCGATTGCTCTAATTTGATATGCCTAAAAGATAAGTTAAACATATTATATATCATTGTGAAGGAAGCAGTTTTTTCTTTCCAATTATGTATTGTATAAATATTTTCTATGCTGGAAAATCCCATAGTGGTTTAGCAACAGTTGCACCAAAGTGTTGTCAATTTTTAAAATTCTTTTTAATCGAAATTTCGTCACTACTAGGGCTAACCGGTATTGAGTTTCAACAAGCTTCAATTCTAGTCAATAAAGTAGAGAATTATTCAAAGGAAAAAGTGTGACTATAAGAGATTCGTTTTAAATTCAGCTTGCTGCCATCCTAAAGAAACAAATGTATGTTGATATAGCAGTTTTCGTCGTACAAGGGAGATACATTAGATTTTGTCAGCGTCCAAAATATGAGAAACACCAACCATTGTCTGAATATAGAGCATGCTATCGGGGTTGTCATAGAATCAAATCATTTTCAATGTTGGAAAATCCCATAGTGGCTTAGCAATATTGCATCAGAGTGTTGTCAATTTTTAAAATTGTTTTTAATCGAAATTTCCAAAAAATTTAAAAACAGATTTCGATTCTAATAAACACTTAGTAAGTGGACTACCGATAATGAAACGTACTGGAGTTAACGCACAAAAATATGCCAGATCTTCACTACTAAGGCTAAGTGGTATTGAATTTCAACAACCTCTAGATTCTAGTCAATAAAGTAGAGAATTCTTCAAAGGTAAAAGCGTGACTATAAGAGATTCGTCATTCTAGCGAAGCAAAAGTATGTCGTTGTAGCAGTTTTCGTCGTACAAGGAGATAAATTGGATTTTGTCAGCGTCCTCAATATGAGAAGCATGCAATCGGGGTTGTCATAGAATCCAATCATTGTCGGAATCGGTTTTGAAAACGACAAAAAAGTACATTTGGCTTATGAAATCCTATGAAATTTTTTGTTTAATCGATAAAGAATTTAATTCTAGAACAAATATAAAACGGATAAATTTCGATTTCAAGAGACTAATGCACGATTTCTGTCGTTTTCAAAACCGATTCCGATAAAGATTGGATTCTATGACAACCCCGAATATATGAAAAAACTTTACAATTTTTGAAAAGATACTAGGTTTGTGGAGCTTCTTAAGAGTAAATATAGGCTTATTATATAAGTAAAGGGGTTTCCAACAAGAAGTTGTCACTTTTGAAGCTTTTATTCTTTGACATTTGATAAGTAGAAACCACGCCATTACTAAAAATGGAACGATACACTCTTCAACAACGCATTGATATTGTTAAAATTCAATACAAAAATGGTGAAAATCTTGCAGTCACAGTTCGGAAAACTAAAGCATTTTTGGGTCGTCGTGAAGCAACTTGTCGGACAATACACAAATTGGTGGACAAATTCGAGCTGTTGGGACAAGTTAGTGATATGAAGAATAAAACACGCGTACGTCGCTCAAAAACAACTAAGAATATTGCTGCTGTAGTCCAAGGTGTTGAAGAAAACCTAGGATTGGACATTCCTCAAACGTCATTACACCGTATCTTATGGTCGGAGTTGGATGATATTGATATGGACCACATTTACTTTCAACAAGACTACGCTACATGCCCCACAATCATCCAAACCATTGTTCTTTTACGGGAAACGTTTCCGGACCGTTTTATCTCTCGAAGAGGTGATCACAATTAGCCAGGGAGATCTTGTGATTTACCACCTTACGACTTGTTCCTTTGGGGCCTTATGAAAGATAAGGTCTACGCCAACAGCCTAGCGTCAATTCAAGACTTCAAAGATAGAATTCGTGAGGCTATCGAAGACATAGGGCAGCCACTTTGCGATTTGGTTATGGAAAATTTCATGAAAAGGATATGGTCCTGTAAGCGTGGTTTTGGTGGCCATTTGGCTGATGTTGTTTTTCATTATTAATGGCACACCTTCCTTTTTATTATGAAATAAACAGCCGACCATTTATCTCAAAAAATGCAATTTTTCTTTGAATACCAAAATAACACCTCTTGTTGGAAAATCCTGTATTTGATATTGGTGAAATCCTTAGAACTTAAAGAATAATATTTAGTAAAACTAAATAATTTTATGAATTTTTGGGACGTCATTTAGCTTAAAAACTAAAAACAAATTATAAGATGGTGATTTTCCATGAAGAAAAATATAAAATTTGAATTAATGTTCAATTTCAAGGGTTAAAGATATCATAACAAAATTTAGCACTAGCGTATAAGGCATATAAGTTTTAACATTCTTTATATCAAAATACCAAAATTCCTAAACCGGGAAAAATGTGTTCCAAAAACTGAGTTTTTTTTAGAAAAGTGCCTACTGTAACGATATTTACCGTCTGATAATAAGAAACTTTGCTAGTATTTAACTAATGTATAAGGTTATATAAATATGGAGCTTTTTCGAGGATCGGTGCTTTGCTTTTTTAGTATTTTTTACTCAACGTAAAATTATTTTTTAAAATTGGCCAAGTTTGGATAGGTCTGGGGGTGTAATGTTCACTTAAGTGAGTTATGTTTTACTTTACACGATTTTGCATTAAGTTTTCTTTCCGGACCATATAAGAACTGTATATAGTACTGAAGAAGATTTGTTTCTACAAAAGAAAAACTATAAGGACTTTTTTGGAAAAAAAACTAAAAAAATACGGCCCTTTTTACATGTTCCAACTTTGCATGCGTATAACTTTTTACAGAGATAACTGTTAGCAACTTTCCTTTATTTTATTTAGAACTTTATCGCTAGTATAGCTGATATTTAAACAAAAAAATCGACCCTCCATAGGCCAGCCATATCTAAAAAACCATACAAAGATCGAGCAAAATTTAAAAAAAAATAAATCAATAAACCTAAATATCTCTTTAGTTAAAAGAGAGAACCTACACATATAAGCATATTATTTTATATCTTCTATTTAGCTATTCACATTTTAAATTTTAGCTCATTCGGTTGATAAATGGATTTTTGGAGATTTTTTAAAATATGTGAGAACTGAGGTGACCAAATTTGAGGGGCCTCGCATTTTTCCCCATTACGCCTAGGAAGCTGAACAATTGCAAATCAAATCAAAAACACCTCAGCTCCAACCACGTGAAATATCTAAATAATATCTTTAACAGTATACGAGATACCGAATTATTAAAAAAAAAAAACATTTCTAAACCACTGTGAGCAGCTAACAAGGTTTGAGTCTAAATTCGCTTTGTCGCAAAACAGACAAATACCAGTACGTTACGATGTCTTGATATTGAAGGGATCAACGAAGTCGACAAATTAGTTGTTAAACAATGTACGCATGGCATTGAGAAATTATTGTTTTGATCAGAATTTGAGCTTATGGACGTAATAATAAAGGCGCATTAGTCGGTACAAGAGCTCGTTCTGTCCAAGAATAGAATATTTGTGCAAATATATTAAAAATATTCGAGTGTAGCGTCCATGATATTTCAGTAAAATTGGATATCGTTCATCGTAGTTTAATAGTAGGGAATTAGCCAATCGACCGTTAATTCTCATGATACCAGTGTTGTCTATGAATGAGTTAAAATTTTAATTTTTCGGAGTATTTCTTGACCTAGAGATAATAATGAGTTTAGTTAAGAGAAAAATGTAAATTTATTCAAAGTATTGGCTACTGTTAACAATGATCTTTTCCCATTTTTCTGGTAACATATGAATTCCGAGCTAAAAGAACTGCTCATCCTTTGAGGCCAAGAACAAATCAAGTCAATATCGGATACTCTGTTCCAAAGTGAAGCGTATCCCAGAGAGAGAGTTCTGCATCGATCTAGACATGGAGACATGGTCTAGACTATAAAGGGGGTGAAGAAAAACTTCCCAACCACTTCATTCTAAATAGTTTTTAACAGCTATTGCAACATGTGTCCAAACGTTGCCATGATGGAATATTACGTTTTCATGTCTGGTCGCATATTCTGGGCGTTTATCGGTCAATGCTTCCTTCAAATGAATCAGAGCATTATCTTAGCGCCATGGATATTTGGCTTTGATGTCGATTCGGCTGGTTGGTCGGGCTTCACATACGACCTCTTTCGCTTCGGGTTATCGTAATGCATCCATTTTTCATCCCAAGTAATGATTCGGTGCATCTTTCAAGGTCCCTCGGCTTCAATTCGTGTGGTAGTTAATTTCCCTGCTTTTGGATGAATCTCTCTTCCTGCACACGTTTTTAAATTACTGATTGAGTACCTCCTAATAATTTTGAAAGCTCTTGTTGAGTTTGACAACAATCGTCTTGGAGTAATGCCTACAATTATTTATATATTTTGGATAACCTGGTCGATCTTTGTCTCCCGTGTCAAAATCTCCACTTCAGAACCGCAGATGAATCACTTAGTCCATGGATTACAACTAGTCCTGACCATACCTTCGAAGTCGATGTTCGAAATACATTCTTTCGAATACAAAGGAAAATATCCTTAAAAATCCATATGTTCATATAAGTTCTTCTTATGTTTCTTTTCCTCTGACCTATTATAGGTTACAAGCAATCTATTAGTTGTAGAAAAAACCAAACAAAAATATAAACAAAAGTCAATTAACCGCTTTTTATTTTGTTGAATGCGTCATGTCACCTGACATGCATGTAGCGCCTTTAGTGTCTGTTCCACTTTTTGTTGGTCTCCAGTTAGCACTCACACCACCTCTCTCTCTGAATCTACCTTTAGCTCTTTTCTTTTCATATTTGTTGCTGTTGTCTTTATAATGTATTGTTCAGTAGATAGATAGATATTCCCCAAAGTATATTTTGGTGTAATTCAGTGCCACATGATACTACTCAATGATCGAAAAGCCATCATCATTATAATCGTTTGGTTGTTAAACTTTTTATTTTCTATTTATTTTTCAATTACCTAAGCTTAGCAATTGTTCACATGTACTACAAGATTTTGTTGTGTGTGCTAAAGCATTTGGAAAGTTCATGGTGGAAGGAGACGTAGAAAAAATCTACAAATCACGTTTTAAGTGTCACTTATAATCCCAAGAAAACATGTTGTATTCAGTCGCTTTTTTTTTTGTTTTTTTTTTACAAAGTTTCTTTATACATACTTTTCAATATTGAGCATTTTTTTCCAATTTTTTTTATAATTGAGGTGACACTTGTGGTCACACACGAGCGGCTGTGTGGAGGGAGACATAAAGTTAAGTGCTGCATTACTATTTTGGTTTTTAAACAGATTAGTTTATTATAACAAGCGGTTTGAAAAAAGGTTTTTGGTTTTGGGTTACTGTTGTTGCTATTCTTTTGATTTGCTGAGTGTTTGTCATTTGACCTTAAAACAATAATAAACAGCAGTAATTATTGTTTGGGGGATTACAGGCTTATGTTAAACATTAAGCCTTTTATTGATGGAAAGCTGTTTCATAGTTATTAGTACATTTGTTTTAAATGAATTACCAATAGGCCCCACCTAAAGTTGTCAAAGTATTAATTCATTTTTGACGAGAACAAAGTACATACTAAAATTATTAAATATTTTCAGCAAAACCCAAGTTGGTCCTACAAAATGTTGGCCAAGCAATCAAAGGTCTGCCGTCAAACTGATTCCAACTTTATCAAACAGTGTCGGGAGAACTTGTCCGTTGATGTTTCTAAAGCCAATAAATAGAAAGCATTTTCAAAAGAGTTCCCAAAACATCCGGTAGGAAAGTAGACCGGTTAGCTCAGTACTCGGACTATTTGGTACAAAAAGTTAAAGCCAATGCAGGTTTAAAAACATACACGGCTCAAAAAGTACCTGAAAGGAAATCTGTAAAAATTTATAGGCCAAAGACAGAGCACGGAAATTGATGTAAAATTCTATACAAAAAATATACCTGCTGTATAATGGATGACGAAACGTACGTATGGAACATTTTTCACAGCTTCCTGGTCAAAGGACTCAAAAGCAGAACATTTTCCCAAAAAGTTCTTTGCTTGATAAGCGAGATGCAGTTGCGGAAAAAGAAGACACATATTTTTTACAAAGGGCTCTATAAATACCGAAATTTACATCCAGGAATGTTTGAAAAGAGGATGCTTCTATTCATAAGACTTCTTAATGTGTCCACTTAATTTTTGCCGGATTTGGCATCCTGTCGCTATGGTAAGCAAGGTCTTGAGTGGTTCCAGAACAATAATGTCGTATTAAAAATGGTAAAGTGTTGGCTCAAGATATTTCTAAAGCGTTTGATAGAGTATGGCATGGTGCGCCTTTAGCAAAACTTATTGCTTTTGGTGTCGGTAATAACTTCTCTCGATTGATTTCTAGCTTTCTCAGAGATCGCACTATACGAGTTGTTATAGATGGAATCTCATCAAACGAGTTGAAGATCAATTCAGGGGTACCGCAAGGCTCCGTTCTTTCTTCTACTATATTTATTATATTTATAAACGACCTTTTACGTCAAACTTCCAACCCCGTCTACTCTTTTGCAGATGACAACAACATTTGCCATTCATATGCCTTCAATTAAAGACCAAGCCTGTCAGAGATTGGGGCAATGAGGCAAAACATGAATGATACGCTTAACCAAGATCTTGTGACAATCTCTGAATATAGTCGATTTCAATGCACGCAAGACTCAATGGTGTATGTTAACACACAAACGCACAACAGATCATGTTGATCCATTTGTTTTTATGGGTAGTGCAAATATAAAGGAATTAGAAGCCCTTGATGTTCTAGGCATGACTATTCAGTACGATGTCCGCTGGACAAAAAACATTTTTCGAGTGTCGAAAGAAGCATTCAAGTACCTTGGTTTTCTAAAATGGTTTAAGACATATTTCACTCCATCGGATCTCCTTACTATTTACAGCACTTATATCCGACCGAAAATGGAATACAACTCTCATGTGTGGGCCGGTGCTTCAAAGTCTATTTTGGAGTTACCCGAGCGCGTACAGGAGAGGCCGAAGGTGCTTATCGGTGAGAGTAGGGTATCCAGCTCGACTGACTCACTGGAACATTGTCGAAATGTGGGTTGTGTTTCATTGTTCTACCGATACTACAATGGTATGTGCTCTGCTCAAATCAAATGTCCACAAACACTACTCCCTCTATCCTCCCACCCATAACCTATTTTCCTACTTCCAACACAATGTTTTGCATGAGGGGTCAAAAAAAAAAAACAGTTGGAATTTTGACAGGTGATTTCAAAGCTCGAATTTTTAAATTAAAAAAAAAAAAACTTGATGATCTGATTAAAATATTTCTCAAGAATATTCCTGGAATTTGTTTGGCTTTCATAACAAAAAACAGTTGCATACTTTTAGGTGGAGGGTGTTTAAAATTCAACATATTCCCACACTAATCGAACTTATTTCTTTTTTCTCTTAATTATTTAAAAACTTTTTGTATTTGTATCTGTGTCAGTTTAAATTCTTTCCTCTTCTTATACATATATTGACAGTGTTAACAGCCAACAAAATCTTATCGAACTCCCCAGAAAACAGTTATAAGCTTTTAATGTTCAAATTGAACAACTGATAAAGTGAATGAAAAAAAAAATTGCAAACAAACATATCTTAAAAATTTCTTTGCGTTAAACAATTTCAAAACAATTTTGTTTTATTGTTGTGCGCGCATTTAATTCAATTAAAAACACTTTTACAAGTATCTCGAGTGTGTCTCTGACGCTTTAACATACTCCTCACCATAAAAGTGTTTTTATTTTATTTTTTTGAATTTTATTTGCTGCTTGCATTATTATTTTAAATGCTCGCGTGCTTAAAGAGGTGAACATTCGAACATTTTTGCTTAAAAAGCATACGCTCATACCATTCCGCTTTGCTGCCAGAATGAAAGGACAAAGATGCCAATACCAAAATGATGCTTCATTAACTGAATGCAACAGCGTAAATGCTTCAATGTAGAGAGCATGTATGTTGTAGTCATTGTGCCAGTCATTTATACTGTCCATACATATTGGGCTGCTACTGTCGCTGCTGCTGCTATCTCGCATACAGTTGGTAATTACGCATTCAGAATTGCGCTTCATTGAATAATGTGAATAAATTAATTAAATTAAATTACATTTAAGAGGCTCTTCATTCGTTTCTTCTCTCTCTCTCTGTCTCTGTTTTCTTTCGGAAGCTTTACTTTTAGCTTAAACATAATAAAAGAAGACTGCAAGTGGTTTAATTTTTGTTTGCTTTTTTTTTTTTTTGGTTGGCTCCATACCTCTAGACTTAAACTATGGTGTCGCATAAATTTTTTCTTTCAGGCATACAAATTTATTTTTAAGTGTTTGTGTGTGTTGTTTTTTGTTTCTTCATTCAGAATTTATTTGCTGCAAACATTTTGAACTGAATTTTTGCACCCTACAAGCAGATTATTGGGCAGTGTTATACATCTTTAAAAGGTAACTTTAGAAATCAAATTTTTTGATTAGTGATGGGCATAAAGAGAAAATTAAATGTGGATTATAGTAGCTAGTTACTTTCTATCTCTGATGTAATCTTGACATTCGTGTTTTTACACGCAGCTAAACCATAGTGTTTGTTCAATGGCGGCTATGAGTGCCGACAACTGATTTGGATGCATTGTTAAATCTTTGTGATTAAAAATGTTAAAAATTGCTTTATTCTTGACCGCCAATTTGGTTTTAGAAGGAATCACAGTACTATCGAACAGATACATCGGTTAATAACTCATATTCAGAAAACCTTCGCGAGAAAGCAGTATTGATCTGCATTATTTATTAACACATCTCAAGCCTACGATAAAGTCTGGGACGATGGACTAATACACAAAATTATTAGACTACTACCTGCGAATATACATAAACTGCTTAAAAATTATATACAAGAAAATCTTACCAAATCAGATCAAAAGATGTGATCTCGTCACGTCGAAAAATATCCGCTGGTGTACCACGGGGAAGTATTCTAAGGACGTTCCTATATATTTTATATACTGCAGATATGCCTACGAGCGCACTGAATCACACATATGCATTTGCGGATGACACCGCTTTCTTAAATACACATGAATACTCCTCAATAGCATCTGAACAACTCCAGTCTCACATCGGCGATTTAGAAAAATGGCTGGACAAATGGAAAACAAAAGTCAATGCAACAAAATATACTCACGTTACATTTACTCTAAGACAAGACAGTTGTCCTTTCATACAGATAAATAATATCAAAATTCCAGAACAGATCCCTGTGAGATATCTCGGTATCGATCTTGATAGCCATTTAACAAGGACCCACCATATTGAAGCCAAGATTACATAAATAAAATTAAAGTCATTTCAATTACACTGGCTAATTGGCACACGGTCTGCTCTAGACTTATAGTACAAAGTGCTTTTGTACAGTTATAACATCGATATGGTTTTACGGCATTCAGCTATGGGGAACAGCCTCCTCATCTAACGTTGACAGATTGCAAAGAAAGCAGTGCCCCATGGTACATTCACAATAGTAATATCCATAGGGATCTCAATGTCTCCAGATCAAACTCTCCAGTTTAAACTACCTGTCAAAACTATTGGATCATCCAAATTCCCTTGCAAGGGAGTTGCTGTCATTTGAGGGTCATAGACGACTGAGGCGATTGGAAACACTGGATCTGGTCAGATAATCATTCTAACGAGCACTTATGTTGGACATTGCAGCCGCAATAACAATTTTAGTTTAATACTAATTTTAAATTTCTTATAAGAAAGATTCAATAAACTCTCAAATAACTTAATCGAAAAAAGGATCGCGATATGTGATTTCTCATAAATAAATTTTTCATAAGAAAAATCCCAAAAATCATAAATCCTTAATAACTTTGTAAACAAGCGTTTAATTGAAAAAAGGAGCTCGATCTGTAATTACTCATATTTATAAGCAAAAATTGATTTTTCATATGAAAGAGCTCAAACATCTAAAATCCTTAATAACTTTTTAAATAAGCGTTTAATCGCGATCTGCGATCACTCATAATTCTAACCAAAAATCAATTTTTCATATAAAAAAAACCAAAAATCTAAAATCCTTAATAACTTTGTATACAAGCGTTTAATCGAAAAAAAAGAGCTGGATCTGTGATCACTCTGACCAAAAATTGATTTGTTATATAAAAAAACTCAAAAATCTAAAATCCTAATAACTTTGTAAATAAGCGTTTAATCGAGAAAAGGCTCGATCTGGGATCCGTAATATTTCTCACCAAAATCAATTTTTTATTATGAAAAAACTCAAAAATTGTTAATCCTTACTAACTTTGTAAACAGGTGGTTACTGGAGAAAAGTTGCTCGAACTGTGATCCCTCATATTTCTGACCAAAAATTTATTTTTCATATGAAAATTTTCAAAAATCTAAAATCCTTACTAACTTTGTAAAAAAGCGTTTAATCGAGAAAAGGAGCTCGATCTGTGATCACTCATTTTTCGTAACAAAAATCGATTTATCATATGAAAGAACTCAAAAATCTAAAATCCTTAATAGCTTTGTAAATAAGCGTTTAATCGATAAAAAGAGCTCGATCTGTGACCACTCATATTTCTGAAAAAAATCGATTTTTCATATAAAAGAACCAACAAATCTAAAATCCTAATAACTTTGTATATAAGCGTTTAATCGAGAAAAGAGGCTCGATCTGGGATCCGTAATATTTCTCACCAAAATCGATTTTTAGTATGAAAAAACTGAAAAATTGTAACTGGAGAAAAGTAGCTCGAACTGTGATCCCTCATATTTCTGACCAAAAATTTTAAATTTTCAAAAATCTAAAATCCTTACTAACTTTGTAAACAAACGTTTAATCGAGTTCGATCTGTGATCACTCATTTTTCATATGAAAAAACTCAAAAATCTAAAAGCCTTAATAATTTTGTAAATACGCGTTTAATCAAGAAAAGAAGATCGATCCGTGATCACCCATATTTTTGACCAAAAATCGATTTTTCATATGAAAAAAACTCAAAAACCTAAAGTCCTGTGATCACTCTTACTTCGTGATCACTGTGATCATTCTTAATTTGTACCGAAAATCGATTTTTCATATACCTAACAAAATGAAAAGATCTTAATAACTTTGTAAAGTTTATCCTAGAAAAGAAGATCGATCAGTGATCACTCACATATCTGACCAAAAATGGATTTTTCATATGAAAAAACTCAAAAATCTAAAATTCTTAATAATATTATAAATAAGCGTATATTCTATCAAATGAGCTCGATATGTGATCACTCATATTTCTAAACAAAAACCTATTTTTCATATACCCAAAAAAAATTTCCAAAAATCTAAAGTCCTTAATAAATTTGTAAAAACGCTACGATCTATGTATCACATATTTCTGACCAAAACCCGATTTTCATATGAAAAAATAAAATATGCCCCAACAAATCGATAGCATTTTACAGCAAAATGTGTGATTCAGATAGATAATTAGTATGCATGATATTCGAACGTTTGAGAATCTCATGAATTTACATATAAATCCGCCGCTAGTTATTAAACTTCGTTAAAAATATTAAAATATACAAACATTCGTAATTCTGCTCTGTGTGGAGGAAGAACTCGCGTCATTCCAATTATGGTTTAAGGGCAATCATGCTGCCTTCGAGGGATTGCGTTTTACTCGCATTTGTTAATAGCTGGCGTCGTCTAACTGTACCGCGTTACGGTTACTCGAAGTTTTTGCATTGACCACATGCATTCGTTTGGGATATAATTTATTACCTATAATTTGTTGTGGTGGAGTACCAATCAAAACTCAAGTTGGATTTTAGTGGAGACCATAAAACTCAGGAGTTGAGTTCCAGAATTCCGGCTTTCTATACGAAGGTATAGGTTGATGTGGCAGTTCGTGGACGAGACTCTTCCTCAGGCGGAAGCCGTAATTGGTGATGATGTTATTTTAGGTCAAGAATTAACTTAAATGAAACAAAATAAACAAAATTTTAATTTTAAAATTTTTAAAAACGTTATACGTGTTCGCAACTGTACCTTCCAGTAAATTGTCAGGAGGTTTCAAAAACTTGACAGACAAAAATCGTTAAATCGACACTGCTATGAACATATTGTTACGTTTTAATCTTTTGAAAACGTGGGTTTATTTTCTTTAAATAAACCGGATACTTTTGATTGCAAATACAAACTTAAATGTACATGATAAACTCTCTCACGACTGCAACCTCTGCCACTATTTATACACACGCCATCTTTCGAGAATCTTCTACAATGATCTTAACGGACAAACTAGTATATTCGAATTCTAGAGCTTTGCATAATTACAAACAATGCTAATAACAACATTGTTGATAAGTAGACGCTTCTACTGATGGACGTGTTTAAAAACATGATGAATGTAGCAGGCAGTCGTTACAGACCGTTAAATTCAAATCGCTATTGCACATTCGTAAAAATATGTATAAGGATTCAGTATATAAGTAAATTTGCAAATTAATATGTTTGTGTAGGACAACAATAAATTGTTTCAAGTTGTCGTAACCATGCCGAACTATGTTTTTTTCTCAGGCTGTGCATAGTCCTGTGGCATATGAAAAGAGGACATATCACTCACTTGATCTTACATCCATATAACCGAAAGTGTTAACAAACCAAACTAAGTCAATTGCTTGGTTAAAACATACCTATAGTATCTCCTACAATTCGTTGACACCTCCTCTTCCAACCAAAAATGTTCCTTTCGTTAAGTCATCAATGCGTAAATTGCATTCTAAAGTATGGTAATGAGTTTGAGTAGGCAGTCAGCTAAACGAGAGAGCTTATAGAAGAGAAAGGGTATACAAGGAGGAGCAAGAAGCAGGAACATTACTTTCATAGAACGTTGTATTTTGGTGATTGGAAAATGTTGTTTGTCTTTTAGCCAAAATGACAGTTGGCAAAATTTTTTGTTTTTTTTTTAGTGTGGCATTTTAACATAAGGCCACCCAAAAAGGTAACAATACAAAACATGGCCAGCACTGAACATTGATTTTGGTCTAAAAGGTGGAAATAAAAAATACAAGGTAGAGCATAACTATACATTCATTCCTACAAAACCATCACAATGTGGCGCTTTTAAATAGTGTGGCAAGCAGTAGCCCCCCCAAAAAAAAAGTTGAGAAACAAAATTTAACAAAAATTTCTGCTGCTTCATTTGCCAGGATTCTCCAAGTTGTGTGTGGCTTGTATTTTTTTTTTTGCCAGTTTCATGGATATTTTGCAATGTTTGTGTAGTTGCTGGGGTTTTTTTTCTTGGTGAGCAGCAGCCGCCGCGCTATGCTACACATTTCGTGCCTTTCAGCTATCGTTTGTACGTGTGTGAGTGTGTGTGTTAAAGTGGCAGTTGCTGGTGGTGGTTGTAGTAGTAGTGGTAGGTAGGTTCGGGTGCCGGTGAAGGATATAGTGGACAACATGTTGTCCAATTACTAGAATGTTCAATAGTGTTTGCATTAAGTGAACGCGTTAATTACCTTTTAAGCTTCAAGCGTAAAAATGTTAATTAAGTGATATTTTCGGCACGTTTTGATTTTCAATGTTTCTTCAACTGCGTCGTCTGCTTGATTTCTGGCAATGTTGGTTGTTGCCAAATACTGGTGTTGTTGTCGTCGTCATCATCATCATCGTTGTTGCTGTTGTTGTTGCAACGCATTGATGTACGTTTAAGTAATGTTGCAATTTTTTTTCTTTGGTTTCCAGTAGTTTGTCAAGGAATTGGTAGGTTTTTTCTTTCAGTTTGCATGTATGTTTGTTTGTTTGTATATCACTCAGTTTGAGAGTATGGCATTCTGTTGTTAAGAATTTATCTCTGTTTCTACTTCTTATTCAGTTTTTGTTAATTAAGTTGTTGTAGTAGCCCATGTTCGGTTCGTAAAGTTTGCTGTTGGCCAGTGAGTGCGTTTGGTTGCTGCAGTTTTAGTTTGCTGCCGCCTAGCAGTCCTCATAGTTGCATGTATTTGTAAATGAAGTGTGACATTTGATTGTCCATATAAAATGTAATTTTTTGTTCTCTCTCTGTGTTGCAGTTTACATCCCTACAACTTGCTTCATTTACATGCAGTGTGTATGTGGTAAGTATGAATTACAAAATAAAATGCATTTTTTCTTTCTTCTTTTTTGTAAAGAGTTGTAATAAAATTTGCATATTGGAATGGACATGTTGTGTAATGGTCAAGGTTTTTGGTTTTCATTGCATTACACATCGCATTGGAAGGGAAAATGTCAAGGTCAGTTGGTTAAAGTTATTATTGTCAAATTTTTTACAGAAATTTATACATATTAAATATTTGTGCAAGTACTTGTCAAAATATATACATATTTGGCTTATATTTATATCCTTGGAAAATAAGGGGTGGTATTCGTAAGTTCATACCTGGTAAATGTGTTAAAATGATGAATGAATTACGAGTACTTTCTTAAAACTATTGCATGTCAAAAATAACGTTTTTAAAGTGCCATTTGAATTAATAGCAAACTAAAATTACTATCATTATGTGCAATTGAGTTTAAATTTATTAATTTATATTTAATTTTTTGGATCTAAAAAATTACAAAAATTAGTTTTACAGATACAACTGGCTTGGGGTTATTTGGGTGCTTTGTGTAAAAAGAAGAAAGTAGAGTGATAAAGGAGGAGAATAATTAAAAAAGGAATTAAAAATAGTATAAATAAGAAAGAAAGCGAGGGATAAACATGTTGTCTCACCTTATTTTATCGCATATGACGATTTCGTCGTCGTCATGACTTCGGAAGTTTGTATCATAAAGCAGATCAGATCAATTTCTTCTGTTTTTTTAGTGCTGTTCTCTTCTTCATTGTCAAGGCAGCTTTAGTAGAAGTCTTCAGACATACAAATTTTGTGTCCAGTGATAACAGTTAACATTTTTTTTACTTGGGTTCTAATAATAGCAGATATAATCAAGTCGATTTGTTTACCCAAGAATAGTGTCCAGTCTGCCTGTGGCATACCACAAGGACCATCGTATTGAAGCATATACCATTTTCAGCAATAAAATCCATCCAGTTTAAGGATGTCCTAAATTCCTGGACTAATGGTACCGTAGTACCAACACTATTCCAGGACTTTATTGCAGCTCGAATGTAGCTAATTATGCAAAAAACACTATTCGATATAATATAACAATTTAGCTCGGTTTTTGCCTTGAGAATATTACATTAATTTAAGAGCCTGATAGAATTCTTTAATATGTATATCACTATTGGATATTCTCTCTTTTTAGAGTTATCAGTGCAGTACTATTTGTGTCACACCTAAATTAGTGCTACTGTTGAATGTCTCGCCATTTGTTTAAAGAATTTCGGGTACACGGATTAACGGCAGTTTATATACTAGTTAATGCTGCTCGAAAATGGTCAAAGATTCGCAAATCTGCACTCAAATGTAGTTGCACCTTAACCAGTATGCTGCCGTTATAATATTCGGTTTGATGAATAGTTCATTTATTTGGGAGCCAAATATTAACATCTCGATTTTCTCAATTTACATCGACAACTTCTCTCCTCTTAGAGCCATCCGTGAATACGCTTAGATTCCTACACAACTCCTGTGATATGCGTACCAGTACTGATCTTAAGTTAGCACCGGTGCCAACAATAACATTGTGCAAATATAAGTTGGGAAACAATTGGAACCAGAAAGTCTCGTCTATAGTCTGGTCCACAGTCTCGTTCGTATCGTCTGTAGTCTCGTGTATAGTATCTTCTATAGCCTCCTCTGTAGTGTCTTCTACAGTCTATCCTATAGTCTCCTCTACAGTATCGTCTATAGTATCATCTATAGTCTCGACTAAATTCTCGACTAAATTCTCGTCTATAGTCTTGTCTGTAGTCTCGTCAATATTCTTGTCTAAAGTTTCATCCACAGTCTCGTCTATAGTCTTTCATCAAGCCGAATCTTTAATTTCGTCTACATTATCATCTATAGTCCCGTCTTTAGTCTCGTCTACATTCTCATATATAGCATCACCTATTGTTGCGTATAGTCTCGTCTATAGTCTCATCTATAGTCCCGTCTTTAGTCTCGTCCACAGTCACGTCTATAGTCTTGTCTATAGTCTCGCCTATATTCTCGTCTATAGTCTAGTCTATAATCTGGTCTAAAGTCTGTCCTAAATATAGTCTCGTCGATAGTCCCATCTTTAGTCTCGTCTAGAATATCGTCTATAGTTTCATCAACAGTATAAAATCGTATGATTCTAGTGCCCAATTCGAGAGATAAGAATAAATTAAATAGTTCATAAAGAATGTCCATTGTGGCAAGTAGCGCCGTACATATGTAGGCTCGTCCACAATTTCTTCTATAGTCTTGTCTACAGTCTCGTATATAGTCTCGTCTGTAGTCTCGTCTATAGTTTCGTATATAGTCTCGTCTGTAGTCTCGTATATAGTCTCGTCTATAGTCTCGTCTATAGTCTCGTCTATAGTCTCATCTATAGTCTCGCCTATAGTTTCATCTGTAGTTCCGTCTACAATCTCGTCTATAGTCTCGTCTATAATCTCGTCTATAGTCTCCTCTATAGTCTCGTCTATAGTCTTGTCTATAGTCTCGTCTACAGTCTCGTCTATAGTCTCGTCTACAGTCTTGTCTATAGTCTCGTCTCTAGTCTCGTCTATAGTCTTGTCTATAGTCTCGTCTATAGTCTCATATATAGTCTCGTCTATAGTCTCCTCTATAGTCTCGTCTATAGTCTCCTCTATAGTCTCGTCTATAGTCTCGTCTATAGTCTCGTCTATAGTCTCGTCTATAGTCTCGTCTATAGGTTCGTCATAGTCTCGTCTACAGTCTCGTCTATAGTCTTGTCTATAGTCTCGTCTCTAGTCTCGTCTATAGTCTTGTCTATAATATCGTCTATAGTCTCGTCTATAGTCTCCTCTATAGTCTCGTCTATAGTCTCCTCTATAGTCTCGTCTATAGTCTCGTCTATAGTCTCGTCTATAGTTTTGTCTATAGTCTCGTCTATAGTCTCGTCTATAGTCTCGTCTATAGTCTCGTCTATAGTCTCGTCTATAGGTTCGTCATAGTCTCGTCTACAGTCTCGTCTATAGTCTCCTCTATAGTCTCGTCTATAGTCTCGTCTCTAGTCTCGTCTATAGTCTCGTCTATAGTCTCGTCTATAGGTTCATCATAGTCTCGTCTATAGTCTCGTCTATAGTCTCGTCTATAGGTTCGTCATAGTCTCGCCTACAGTCTCGTCTATAGTCTCCTCTATAGTCTCGTCTATAGTTTCCTCTATAGTCTCGTCTATAGTCAATAGTCTCGTCTATAGTCTCCTCTATAGTCTCGTCTATAGTCTCTCCTATAGTCTCGTATATAGTCTTGTCTATAGTCTCGTCTATAGTTTCCTCTATAGTCTCGTCTATAGTCTCGTCTATAGTCTCATCTATAGTCTCGTCTATAGTCTCGTCTATAATCTCGTCTATAGTCTCGTCTATAGTCTCGTATATAGTTTCGTCTATAGTCCCGTCTATTGGTTCGTCATAGTCTCATCTACAGTCTCGTCTATAGTCTCCTCTATAGTCTCGTCTATAGTTTCCTCTATAGTCTCGTCTATAGTCAATAGTCTCGTCTATAGTCTCGTCTATAGTCTCGTCTATAGTCTCATATATAGTTCCGTCTATAGTCTCGTCTATAGTCTCGTCTATAGCCTCGTCTATAGTCTCGTCTACAGTCTCGTCTATAGTCTCCTCTATAGTCTCGTCTATAGTTTCCTCTATAGTCAATAGTCTCGTCTATAGTCTCCTCTTTAGTCTCGTCTATAGTCTCTCCTATAGTCTCGTCTATAGTCTCGTCTATAGTCTCGTCTATAGTCTCGTCTATACGTTCGTCAGAGTCTCGTCTACAGTCTCGTATATAGTCTCCTCTATAGTCTCGTCTATAGTCTCATCAATAGTCTCGTCTATAGTCTCCTCTATAGTCTCCTCTATAGTCTCCTCTATAGTCTCGTCTATAGTCTCCTCTATAGTCTCGTCTATAGTCTCATCTATAGTCTCGTCTATAGTCTCGTCCAGAGTCCCATCTTTAGTCTCGTCTACAATGTCATCTATAGTTTCGTCTACAGTATAAAATCGTACGATTCTGATGGCCAATTAGAGAGATAAGAATCAATTAAATAGTTCCTGAATAATGTCCATTGTGGTAATTAGCGCCGTCCTGCTGGGAGCATATGTCGTTGACATCCATCTCTAAAAATTTTGCCCAACAGAAATTATTCTTCTTTTAGTAAGATGTAGTTTTTTGTGCTAAATTTCCAACTGAATTATTGAGACATTCTCTGCAATTTATTGTTGGGAGATAAGCTAGTTTCTATGAACGTTTTACTGGTTGCTTAGACCTTATGATCAGGAAACCTATGTGTTGAAGAAGGTCTCACCGTTGATAGTGAAGGTCCCACCGTTGATATGTGTTAAAGAAGGTCTCACCGTAGAAGGTCTCACCATCGTAATTTTCGAAGAAGTAAGAAACAATAATGCTGCTAGATCAAAATCCACACCAAACAGTAAACTTTTTTTGATGAATTGCCACCTGATATATTAACCTGAAATTCAGCTACGTCATCGGCGTAAGTAACAGTATTATATTTCATGCAGTTCATTTTCCTGACTCCGCCCAGTGGTGTTCACCTACTAACAGTTCTGAAGACGGTTGCTGTGCTCATTTTGGATTCAATGATCATGTATAGGTATATCCGAAAGAATTTTACAACTTATTATTCGATTACAAAATCATCCAGGGCTATCGTATTAGCTGATTGTGGGGCTCGTTCTATGTTCAAAAATTCAGTAATTGTATAGTTTTTGTATTCTGATACTCTTTCTATAAATCAGTCTGGGTCGTCACCACTAAATGGCATTTCGTGTAAACGTGTTGAGAGGATTCTTGAAGGTTTTCATCCACAGACATGCAATGGTCAATGTGCTTTAGCTTTTATAAGTATTTACATGTAAAATCTAAAACTGTCAGAAGTGTAGATATGTACGAAATATAAACGACAACTGTTCAAACGATAGATAGTTACAAATTAAGTATTAAGTTCTTAAAAATTCTGAAAAAAAAATCTTTAATACATTAAATTTCCTGTTGAAAACCATAATTATACAAATTTTCAACAGCTTTTAATTTCATGTTCTCATCATGCAATCGCACACTCTCTATTTAAATAAAAACACCTTTTTCTACATTTAATTTAAATTCCCATGACTCATAAATGTTTAGAAAATTGCATGCAATATATTTCAACTCAAATACATAACTTAAATTTAAATCATGATTTCAGGCCTTTTACGTTTAATCCTCATTTAATAACCAAATATAATTTCCACTTACACTTACGAGTAACTATAATAATTTTACTACATTTTTATATATTTTCTTTCTAGCATACTTGAGTTAATATCTTGTTGCAACGCCTTAAAGTAATATAAATTTAAATTTGTTTTCCAGTATTGCAACATCAACAGGCAGTAAAAGTTGTGAGATTCTACTTCTTTCTAGCTGTCAGTTTATTACGCTCGTTGTTACTTTTTTTTAATGACATTTCCTGTTGCAAATACAAAAAAAAAAAAAAGAGAAAAATGTATTAAAATACTCGTACCAGTAACGAAAATGCGTATTTATGGTGTTGAAATTGTACTTAAATATTGATATTTTTCTTTGCATTCAGGATTCAGACAATGGTAAAGAATTGTAAAAAATATGTATAAATTTTAATTTGTTTATAAACAATAGATACTTTTGCCACATTTATCCATTTAAGAAATATATTACAGTGCTGGAATCCATAAAGTCTTGCCAAGATAAAATGCAAATTTAATGTAATAATTTATTTTTTTTTCTAAGAAATGGAAATTGAAAATATTAACAGATGAAAGAAAGAAACTAGTTATAAAAAAAAATATAAAGAAACTCAGAATTTTAAGTGTGACTTAAAAGCGAGGGTTGTTGGGGAAATGAGATCAACATTTATTTTGAAAGCAAGACACTTTTTCTTTAATTATAACCTATTCTTCTTAGCTGCCTTTGCCTTTTCTTCACAATCCTCGCATCTCTGTTCTGACCACCATGTCATACGAATTTCTTGGCAAATTCTTAATTGTATTTCAACCGCCAGACGATTTTACAAGCTTGTTTATAACTTTACTAAAAGTGCTGAATTGCCTGAACCTGTCTTAAATTTGCAGCTCAAAAGGAAACAAATATGCATACACAAATAGTGAAAGAAAATACATATTGAGGAAGCTGTATACTTAAGTTCCATTTGTGTGTCCAGTTTTGAAATGAATTTTTATTTTACATGTTTTGTTTTTCTGCCTGCTTAAAGTCTGTGCTTACTTGAAATGTGTCATAAAAAGCTTGTTATCTATGTTTCGTATAATTACCCTACCTCAAAAAGAAGAATAAATGCAGAACTCATCATCATTGTTTTTGTGAGAAAATATTGAGCGTTCGCATTCACTACAATCCCTTGAGAAATAAACAAATTTTAGAAAAACATAAAGCATAAAATTTGTACTGATATTAAGAGATTTAATAATGATAGCTACATACCATTTACATTACCTAGAAGCTGTTTAGTAATGACTGACTTATAATCTGAGATATAAATAAGTAAGAACTTTATTTGACACTAGCTGAACCCGGTCCGTGTTGCTGGCCCTTAGATAACATCTATTTTATATTCCATCTCGATCTCGATTTTAATATACAGTGTCTAACAAAACTAAAGCAATGACACCCCCAACCTGACTTCGCACCCGAAACACTCCTCCGTAAGAGGTGGTTAAAGGTGTAGCAGATATTTATAAGTACAGTGGCATGCTAGGTCCTTAAAAGAAAAGAATATTTATGAATTCATGTTAAGGCCAGGTGATTACAATGATTCTTGTTTTTTTATTTGGAGTAAAAATATATAAATTATTTGGTGTTCCAACTCGGGAGCTAGCTACTTACAAAAAACATGAATTTTCCAAATGTAAGTCAACAATAATCAACGATTTGCCTTGTGCTTTGTTAATGTTTATAGCAAAGGCAAGACGAAACGGGAACTGGAGCCGGTTGAATTCATATGGTAGGTCGTTGAAAATCATCGGTATGCGTGGGAACAGTACGTTTTCGTCTTTGAATCTGTCACCTTATTTTGCCACATATTTTGATAGTCAATCTTTGGGGCGTTTAAGTTCCGAAAAAGCATTATCGGTGATCCAATGTTAATACATGTGGTGGTATTCCACCTGGTTTCAATCAATTTAAAAATTCAGTGGGATAATTGACGGCTTGTGGTTGAATATCAGGCGGCTCAAGGATTGGTGGCAGAACAACTTTACCATTCGGATATCACATTCCCGGGGATTCCTTAGGCAAAGTTTGTTCATTGCGCCAATCATTACGTCCTTGTGATTCCTGTAGTCAGCATCTTTATTGTAAATAAATGCCGCCAACTTTAAATCGATTTTTTCTCTTGATCGAACCATTCGGTAGCGATTGGCTTCTAGTCTTTCTTCTAAGCTTTGGGGTGTCTGTGCAGCTCTCGATGAATATGCACTGCGAAGCATTTGCTGAAGCCGTTCTATATCCGTTCTTTCGGCTTTAGACACGATTTTCTTCACGACGTGAATAGCGTTCTCTTTCTGTTTCCTCAAAAAAAAAAATTATTTTGTTGAGAACAAAAATTTTTGGACAAAATTATTTTTATTGACAAATTTATTTTTTTACAACAATCACTGACCTTGAAAACCTGTATATAGGAAACTATATATAAGAATCGAAGTCGATCAATAATCTTGTCATTGGCGGTATAGTGGAAAAATTAGGGAAAAATAGGGCCGTTCATTAATTACGGTTTCATTAATCATTTAATCTTCGGATGATCATCGGATTGGGCTAAAGCATCCTAGACTGGTGCTAGTCTACCAGACAGGCACGGATAATATCCGAACACATTTATATAGCGAACCCCTTGATGCAAGAACAGACGCCCACTTGCAGACGTACCAAATAGGCAACACCCTACAGTAGCTATTGGTTTTGGATGGAGCCAATGACTTGCCATGTCATTTCAGAGACTCTACTCTCGAAACCGCTGGTAGGCCGCGACTGCATAAAGTTGCTTCCCCGCATATCTACAGGACGTACCACTATCCGCAACCTGTGATGCATCCGGTCGAATTCAGCTATGCTTCACATAGGCAGATAATAAATCGGGCACCAACATAGATGGCAATTGGGCGGATAATAATTAGTGGTAAGGTATATACGATTCGTTACAGCCGAACATAACACTCTTACATGTTTTACATTATTTCTTTGGAAACATTTAGTAACTAACATCACAATTACTAATTTGAGCATTTGTGTGGTAAAACACATACAAAATATTTAAGTGATTATAAAGTACAGCAAATAATCTTACGTTATAACTGAAAGAAATAGAAGATAGTATAAACATCTTCAAAACAAGTTTGTTTTCAAAAGCTTACAAACAATTTGTTTAAGACATTTATGAAAGTTTAAGTGATCTTCAGAAATAGGAACTATATAAATATATTTAGGAAATCTATGAATACTATAGCCCTTTTCCTGGAGGAAATTTGTGTAGACAATAGTATAAATTATGGAATTATTTCAATCAGTTTCAATAGGGTTTCAAAACTGAGGTCTTTGTTTTGACTATAAAGTTTACTTGGACGGACTGATAGTCACATACATTAGTGCTCTTAAGGGGTTAGACTCTCACCAACTTGATTACGATGTTACAAAAAAACGTTGACTTTTTATTTTTGGATATTCACCAATAGAAAAATTACATAACTTCCAATAAAGTGAAAGTATTTTGCATCAAATTACTTCACATTTTTAGCTGAGAATATAAATTGTTCATAGAGATCAGTAGTTGGCTTTTATTGCCACCCTGCGACTAACAGGATGGGTTATTTGCCTGTAAACAATGAAAATGTTCACTTTATGCCAGCCACTGATACATATATTCTCATCTGCAAAGTATTTTTTTCTTCCAATCATTAGCAATTGATTTCTTTAACAAAACTGTAATTTAAATAAAATAGAATGTAAATTTCGTTCATTAGTAAAAATAGCTTTATTTACCATTAAACTGATAACATAATTATTCATTACCAATTTACTTTCAAATATAGAAATATTGCTGCTTAATAATACCGTTAATTTTCTTGAGTAAAGAACCAGTTTCCTGCTTTTATATTTGTACTTTTGTCAAAAGCAAAAAATAATATATAGTTTTGACAAGATTTTCATTTTAAGCACAATCTTTGTTAATATTTTTAGGTGGTATTGATGGTTTGTTGTCGCCGATGTTACTGTTCCGCATGACTGTTTGCTAAAAGGGTGTGTGATGGAGAGGTGTTAAAATTAATGAATCAATATTAGACTCATTGTAATTGCTATTGAATCTCATTCTACACAAACATATTAATAATTCACTAAATAAAACCGTATTATCTACTTTAGCCGCCAAATAGCTGGGGATTATTAAGTGCGATACCTCAAAATATGTCACCTTTATCAATATTGTGGCCCTTCAATAGGAATTTTTTCGATTTTTGCTGCTCCCAAGATATAAATGCTGACAATTTTAGCAAAATTGGAGCACCGAAAATTTCTATCAAAAAAGCAGCTTGTAAAGTTAAATGAGCAGAGCCAGTGCTAATGCTGGGTTGAAGTCGTATAAAGTTCAGAAAATTCCAGATCGCAATACGGTAAAGAACTTAGAAGCAAAAGAACGAGCGGGAAAATTGATGTCAAATTTTATAAAAAAAAATACACCTGTTGTGTGATGGATGATGAAACTTATGAACTGGCAGATTTTTCACAACTTCCGGCTCAAGATTTTTATGTGACTAATGGACGAGGTAATGTTCAAGAATAATACCAGAAAAAAAGCGAACAAAGAATATTCCCAAAGAAGTTTCTTGTGTGGTAAGCCATTTGCAGTTGTGGCAAAAGAAGCCAATCTTTTGTGACACCAGGCACGATAAGCACAGAAATCTATATAACAGTGTATATACAAAAACGGATTTTACCTTTCTTAAAACAGCACAGACTTCTGGCCATATTTCGCATCATACCACAATGGAAAAAAGGCCCTTGAGTGGTATTAGCCTCCACGTGAAGCTAATCCACTCCACTGTCCAAAACTTCGGCCTGTGCAAAGGTATTACGCTCTTATAAAATAAGAATTAAAGAACACAGGAGAGTTATCCCAGGACATGTCCGATTTTAAGCGTAGGAGGACCACCTCGTCCTAAAAGGTAACGGAAGCAACTATAAAATCTTTAAAGGGAGGATTTCCAGAAAAAGTGGATAAATTTATAAATACCGAGTAATATGCCAATATCTTAGTGTTTTTAATTTGAACAATATTTGAGAATTTTTATATTGAACGGTTTGAGTTTAATTCAACTTATGCAAGTATAAGATTTTTTGGCTAACTCTTTAAGTAGAGAGTCGTTCAATAGGGACTTTCGAACTTTGACATTTTATATCGGCCACATTGTTGAAGCTGTATACGTAGAATTAACTGTTATTTATTCAATAATACGTGCAAATCAGAGATCAGCAGTGAATCACTTTTTGCTATTCATACGCACTTATGAAATTATAAGTATAGGTGGGTAGCAATCATTGAAATTAAACTACTCTCATACTCATACTCACAAAATATAAATCCGACGTCGACATCATACTCATATGAACTCAAATGTGTTTGATTCATAAATTATCTCAGCCTGATTTATAATTTTAGGAAAATACTCATGATACTTACTATTGATTCAACTCATTCGACTCATGCATGTTTTTTTTTTTTGTTTAATTATACAGAATCCGGCAACACACAGCCTAATAATCACACACAACCTCATAATGAGTATTTTAGTGTTCGTATTCGAACCATACTTATTTTGTATCGTCTATATAAATTGAGAATGGTAGAGTCGAAATCAACAACATCATAAATGTTGTCAAGTATGAGTATGATGATTACCTCAAATTGGACGCTCTTGTCATTGTTTGGTGTCGATTTTGTGATGGCAATGTTATCGGTATTTGAGTAGGACGTTGGCCAGGCCATCACCATTAACGGCGTGCGCTATAGGTCGATGATTACCAGCTTACTTTTACCTGAATTGGATGATATGAACACCAACAACGTGCGGTTACAACAGGACGCCGCTACGTGCCATACAGCTCATGCCACATTGAACATTCTGGACGAGCGATTTGAGGGTATGGTAATCTCACATGGTGGTGATGTGTACTAGCCACCCAGATCGTGTGATTTAACACCGTTAAACTCTTTTCTGTAGGGTGTTCTTAAGTCGCAAATCTATAAGCAAAAGCAACAGACCATAGCGGCTCTCATAGACAACATAATCCATGCCAACGGTCAAATTTAGCCTGATTTATGCGCCAGAGTCATGGAACATTGGATATTTCGGATGCGCTCCACCAAGAGAACCAACGACAGACCTTTGCACGAATTAACAAAAAATGTCCATTATATCTCACACACTACGTTTTATTTAAATTTAAAGACAGGAAGCACTTAATGAAAGAACCTTTACTATAGAGCATTTATATGGCTTGCACAAAGCATCTCCATCTTAAACGATTTGTTGCAGTTGTTTTCGCGAGTTCCCATGTTAGATTGCACTGTCCTAGTTCTTGGAGTATCGTGCATCTCCATGTTTTCTTTGGCCAACCATGGTTTCTTGAGCCTTGAGGGTTACGTTCTAGTGCCTTCCTTGTTATACTGTCTGAATTCTTTCTGATAGTATGGCCGATCCACCTCCATTCCCTACGTTTTCTTTGTGTTAGTATGGGTTCCTAGTTATTAAGGGTCCTGAGATCCGTGTTCCTGATGTTGTTAGTCCAGAATATTCTGCATATGATGCTGAGGCACTTGCTGATGAGTACCTGTAGCTGTTGCGTGACGGTGTTCGATACCTACCATGTTTCACTTCCATACAACAGAGTAGACTTTACACATGCGTTGAATATTCTAAGCTTGGTTCCTCTGAATATTTCTGAGTTTCTCCATACTAATTGTAGTCTTCCGAATACCGCTCACAATTTATTGAGCCCATTATTTATGTGTGTTTCAGCGCCTTGTAGCATGATGCTATCGGTGCTAATTTTGTTGATTCTCATAGCTTTGGTTCTTGTATAAAACTTTTGTATTACACAGAGTTATACAAAATCGATTTAAGGTAGGGTCACACATTGTTATGTGTATTTGTTATGTGTGACCCTACCTTTATAGTTTCATTAGCCTTTTGGCCTCAGGTGAATATTTCGCAATGGCATGACCAACTTACACTTTTGGTGGTGTGGGGTATAAACAATTTTTCAGATGTACAAAATATGTCTCCTTGATCTATTACAAAAACCTTAACACAATTAAAATCACACTATTAACTTCTGTGACACCCTTTATATCCAATATCAATATGTGGCTGATATTACTGTGTAGTAGTTGTTTTTGTTTTTAGCAGTGTCTTAAACATTGTATTTTTGTAGGCGTCAACCTGCTCTTTAAGCCTTATTATTTATGCGGTTGCTTAGCGATAACGCGCTTATTTTAAGCTTTAACAGTAGAGGGCAGTGCGCACTACAAAAAAAAACAACAACCACAAGCGAAACAGGCGTCTCGTCTATACGGCGATCTACATCAACAACTACTCATATACCACCGACAACAACAGCAACAAACCAACGATCGTCTTAACTTTAATCTGCAACGATTTTATTTTCTTATGCTTTTGTTTTTATTCCTTTATATACCTTGCAGAAACATTACAAAACTTATTGGCCATTTACAACAAGCAGCAAGTGGCAAAATATTGTACACAACTTTATGTGTGTTGAATGTTTGTATGGATTGTTGAGTTGTGGTAGTTGCACTACTTTTAGGGCTCCCCACTTGTTGTCTGGGCAACCTTTTTTTTAGCTTTTTTTTCAACTTGGGTTTTTTGCTGCTGTTACATGTTTTAGTTGGTGTTGTTGTGACTGGTCATCTTGTTGCTTTGTTGCAACTCATGTAATGCTAAAAAAAAATATTTTATTTTTTTTTTATTTTATTCTACTATTCTTATCAGTTGGTATGCATCTGGGCACCTTTGGGCGACTTGTTTTGTGCAGCTCTTTCATTTTTAACAGGCGCTTGCAAACATTTTCATTTGCTTTCTGGTTCTTTTTTAATATTTAATTTTTGTGTTAAGATTTCGCTTGTTTATGACTGAACATTCAGGTGAAGATACAGGGCTGTAATGTGATGGCATGTGTACTGTAGCAATTGGGGTTTTGGATGGGAGGACTCATGAGTATAGAGAGAAATCTTTATAAAATTAAGATTTTGTGCAGAAATTTGCAATTTTTTTGCAAATGGAGGACTAAGTTCAAAACGCGGTCATAATTTCATTCATTTTAAAATATTGCTCAACAATGAAAATAATTTTGGTTTACTGCACAAGTGACGGCAAATTTAAATGCTGAGAGAATTCTGGATCACCCTTTATACATTTTTCAATCCGTAACCACCATTGAGAAATATTTTCCTCAGATCAAATACAGCATGTTTATGATTATTGGATGGCACCTATCACTTCTGCTATTCACTATAGTGCTGGATGACATCATGAGCGAAGTCTGTACAGAGAGAAGAGGAATCACGCCAACTCGAGGATTTGGATTATGTGGATGATATTTGTCTACTCTCGCATAAGATCTCTAACATGCAGGCAAATATAGATGAACTGGAAAGACTAGCACGCAATGTTGGACTTGAAATAAATATCAAGAAAACCAAAGCTATGAGAATCAACAACGTTAGCACCGATAACATCATGCTACAAGGCCAACCAGTTGAATACGTAGAAAGCTTCTGCTATCTATACAGTATCAACAAATGGCGGCGCTGAAACAGACGTAAATAACAGGCTCAATAAAGCGAGAGCGGCATTAGGAAGACTACAACCAGTATGGAGAAACTCACAAATATGCAGACGAACCAAGCTTAGAATATTCAACGCATGTGTAAAGTCTACTCTGTTGTACGGAAGTGAAACCTGGTTAGTATCGAACACCATCACGCAAAAACTACAGGTATTCATTAACAAGTACCTCAGAATCATACACACAGAAAACAGATTCGTGATAGCAACCGAATTTGTTGCCAATCGAATGATATTGCCTTAGTAAACGAATTTTACAGTTGTGGATACAAAATTTTAGAAGCGGTAACCAAAGTTTGTTTGCTTCAACCGAAATTCTTTTTTACCAACTGACTTTCTGTTAATAGAACCGAAAAATTCTATGTGTGCAACCGAATCATTCGGTTGGTAATAAATTCGGTTGCTATCACGAATCTATTTTCTCTGTGTATGCAGCATATTCTAGCCTAACAACATCAGCAATACAGATCTCTGGAACCTCACCAATGAGGAACCCATACTAACGCAAATAAAACGTAGGAAATGGAGGTGGATCGGCCATACTATCAGAAAGAATCCTGACAGTATAACAAGGATGGCGCTAGAGTGGAACCCTCAAGGTTCAAGAAGCCGTGATCGGCCAAAGAACACACGGAGACGCACGATACTCCAATATCTAGGACATGGGAAGACGCGAAAACAACTGCTACAAATCGTGTAAGATGCTTTTTGGAAGCCATATGCTCCCAAGAGGGGTAAAGGAGAAAAAAAAATTATTATTGATCCTTATGAAATTCCAAATCGATTTAGCTTTGTTCGTCTGCCTTTATGTTTGTGTAAAACACGCTCGTTCCCCAACTACACAAAATCAATTAACAAGATTTTCTTAAAATGTTTAGCATTGACATAAAAAGTTCGGTATTAAAAATCATCAGTATCTGCTCAGTAGAATTAGAGTTATGGACCTAAATGTGAGACAACATCCAAAATAATTGTTTTGCTATTTTTTTAAATTTAGTGCAATTTTACACATGTTATCACTGCACAATACTACTTTTTAGTGTAAGTAACTCCCACTCCCGAAAATCACCTAAAAGCCTCATAAATATCGTAAACATCATAAAATTACCGCCATTTCAGAAGTCAGTTTAGAGTTAGTAAAAATGGAGCATTACAGGAGACAACATGGTCTCTTCATTGATAAACAGTATTTCCAACATAAGAAACAGACCAAGTTTTTCAAGCTTTTTACTTGAGAAATAAGCTTTTGCATATCTCACAAGTTTTAAGAAAAATATAAATTTGTTGCTGAAGTTTGCATAACTATGCATGTTTCGCACTACAACTTTGATAATTGTCAAAATTGCCGCATTTGGTTTTCAGAGAAGCCACATGTAATTGCAAGAAAACAAATTCATCCAAAACGTGTCCCTAGATATTGTGGCGAAGAATGTAGCAGGGAACACAGTAATGCATTTAACTGCCACAAAGGAATGGAAAGATTAGGACTATGGTCATGCCAAAATTGTAGATATATCAATCAGGCTACCAGATAATTGTAGCATAATTCATGCCGAAGTAATGGCCATCAAAATATCCGCAGAACAAATACAGTATCATAGGATATTGGATGGTAATATCCATATATATACTCAGAGCCCTTGAGAACTTCAAGAATTGCTCAAGAATGCCGGACGTCTCTTGAAGAAACAGGAAGACATTCTACGGTAACTCTTATATGGGTTACTGGATATGGAAGCATATATGACAACCAAAATGCTGACGCTCTTACTAAAGCTGACAATGAAAAATTTCTACTGAAAATTGTGTATGTGCTGTCAAAGCCATGAAGTGAATTTTCAAAAAGGGCGCTTGTGTCACGCATCCGAAATATCCAATTTTCCATAAGTCTGGCGCATAAATCAGGCTGAATTTGAACGATGGCTTAGGCTATGTTGACTTTGAGAGCCGCTGTGGATTGTGGTGTCAAATCCCACGATCTCGGCGGCTATAAGTCGATGGTTATCATTTGGCCAGAATTGGATGATATTGTTACGTTTTTACCTTTTAAAAACTGGGTTTATTTCCTTTAAATAAACCGGATACTTTTGATTGCAAATAAAAGCAGTTTAGTAGTTTAAAATTGTAACAACTCTTTACTTATTTAGAATGTAACAGGTGGCGCAAAAGTAATCCTCCTATCAGTAAATGCTATAAATTTTGCGATTGGCCCCTAATGTCAGTTTTGTTTTGACATTTGTGTAGTAAGCACATGCGAAATACACGTTAATAAACAATGTTACGCTACACTGCTCCAGAACACGGAATATTGCTGACTATTTATTTGACCAATAATCGGCAAAATTTATAGCATTTTCTGATAGGAGGATTACTTTTGCGCCACCTTTTACAACAACAACAGAATTAAAAAGTCACTCAGTGTCTTTATACACGTCTATCAATTCGCAGAAATGCACACACACTTTACAACGTACAAGCTCAAATGTACACGACAGTTGATGTTAACTCTAACAGCGACAATGATCAACTCCACTCACGACTGCCAGCTCTGCCACCATTTATACACGCGCCATCTATCGGGAATCTTCTACAATGCTCTTAACGGACATACTAGAACATTCGAATTCCAGACCCTTCGATGTCATTGCCAGCAGCCCAAACATTAAGTGTTGCCATACTTACAAACAATGTCAATAACCGCATGCTACTGATGGACGTGCCTTCAAACGAAATATAGGCGAATGACAACGCCAGATAAAATTAATTGGACAATCTTTTCACAATTTTGTTTTTTGACGTACCCATTCATCCAGAAATGGGCATTTTGGTAAAACAATTGTATCATTTGCACCTTTGTGATTTGGCAAAACAAACTGAATAAATGACACTCAATTCTACAGATGTAGCTTCAACAATATGGCCGCTATCAAAACTCAAAGTTCGGCAGTTTAATTTGAAAATATATTAATTGAGATTTAAACAATTGATTACCTGGAAATCCCTTAAGTTTACAATTTATTGATGATTTTTCCTTAACTTTTAT
This sequence comes from Calliphora vomitoria, assembly GCA_942486065.2. NCBI lineage: Eukaryota > Metazoa > Arthropoda > Insecta > Diptera > Calliphoridae > Calliphora > Calliphora vomitoria. The sequence continues at coordinate 11,507,112 of OW818033.2, forward strand.
AGACATTTTCAAGAATTTTAATAATTTAATTATTTATTCAGAATTTTGCTTTCTTTTTCATGACATTAAAGTGCAAGGGAAAGAAGGCATATTTTCTCATTCATAAATTTTTTCATAATATAAATTTAATTACACTTAACTTCCCTTAAAACAACAATGAAATGATGTCAAGGATATCCTTTTATAATTAATATAACTCTGTGTGCATACAAGTATGAGTCTAACTAAGCAATTGTATGTTAACTGGTAGCTGCTACTTGCAATTACTACTTATACAAGAGAATGTTGTATATATATCTGTGATTTTACAACCGTAACGACTTAACAATCCTGTTCCTGTTTAACTTTAATATCCTTGTAGAGAGTGAGAATGAGACAAAAGCTAAATATAAATGAATATATTTATAAAGAAGCCGTTATAGAAATTGAAAATTTAAATTATGGAATTTTAGCAGTAAGCTAAAGACAGCACAACTATGTATGTATAAGTATAATATGACCCTATTCTAATATTTAAATATGAATACCTAGTTTATATATAAATTAAAGTGTAAATGTTTATAGCTTTACCCACTACCCCAGCCAGCCTCAACTGCTGCTAACAAACAATTCACAATTTCTAAATAGCATCAACGTCACAGTTGTCTGCATTTGTATCAGCATTAGCAGCAGGCCTTCACTATTATCATAATGTCCGTATGTCTGTCTGTCTATCTGTTAAGGTTTTAAGTGTTGCTACAGGTAACTGCAACTAAACAAACTATGTTAAACTATTTATTTATATCAAGCATAGTTGAACTACAATGCTGGCAACATATAACCAAATATAAATGAAACTGAAACCTAAAATTATTACTATGTAAGTATGTAGCAGAAGTATTAGTTTGAGTATGAATAGAAATATCTAGTAAGTAGCAGCCAGTAGTAGTAGTAGGAGTGTAGTAGCAGTTGATACTTATTAGTAGACGTTAGACTATAGAGTACTTGTAGTCAGTTGTATTTGTTGGAGGGATACTTTGTTATAATATTGTTGGCAATGATGCTTACTCATTTAAATGCTTATCAGTTTAATCGCATAAACAAAAGATTGATGTTGCTTGCCGCTGCAACATGCAGCAGCAGCAACGCTAGGTTACTGTTGCAAATAGTAAACATTAGTGATAGCTTGTACTTGCATGTGCTTGTTTTATTTGTATAACAACTGCACTATGGTTGAGCAAATAAGATATTGGAAATGTTTTTTAAGGTTAAGTATGTGGTTTATAGTTTTGTTTACTGTGGCACCATTGTGCAGTGTTATACTTATGTAATACCATTTGATTTCACTCTATCCTTATTAAGCTGATATTCCAATCATTTTGTTTTAGGTTCGTAAGTTTGTATATTTCTATATGTTTCATATATTTAGCTTAAAGGTTTAGTTTTGTCTGTATGTTTTTGCATATAGTTTTTTTTTTCAAAAATAGTTATGCTGTCGCTGCTATTGCTGAAAAGGAAATTCTCTATATTTTATTTGTAAGATCCATCATATAAGTTTATCAATCCTTATGTAAACCTTTGGAAAATGAGGCTGGTCAAGAAATGAATGTTACTAGAACTTGTTATAGCGCTATAATAATAGTGTACTTACTGGCTAAATTGGGTGAAATTGATGTAGAAGAAATACCACATAAAAGACAGCCCGTGCAAAAATCTAATTACAGCATAAGATATTTCCTAGTCGAGAATACGATACGGTTTGCCATTTCATGATGGAAAGATATACGAGCCAACAACGAGTCGAAATTATTAAAATTTACTTCCGAAATTCGGAGTAAGTGGCTCAACGTTAAGAGCGCTACGTCCAACTTATGGTCGTCATAATCGTCCTACCAGATCAACAATTGAGCGTCTAGTGGAAAAATTTGAATCTACAGGCACAGTACAAAATGTTCCCGTGCCAGTGAGACAAAGAAGTGTCCGTAGTGTCGAGAATATTGCTGCCGCTGAGGCTTCAGTTGAAGAATGCCCAAATGTGTCTCTCACACGTCATTCTCAAGGCATCTCTGTGACGTTGGGCATCTCTGCGAATTTTGCGAAAAGATCTTGGCCAACATCCTTATAAGATCAAATTGGCGTAAGAACTGAAGCCGCTTGACCACCAGAAGCGTCGTATGTTCGTGAATTGGGCTGAGCAACAACTTGAAAATGATTTGGATTTTCATCGAAAAATCATCTTCAGCGATAAGCAATAAGCAAACTATGCGTTATTGGTCAGGCAACAATCCACACGTACTCCATGAGTCATTATTGCATCCCGAAAAAATTACGGTTTGGTGCGGTTTATGGGCCGGCGGCGTCATTGGGCCGTACTTCTTCCGTAATGATCAAGACCGGGACGTTACTGTGAATGGAAATCGCTACCGTTCAATGATAACAGAATATTTTTGATCCCAATTGGATGATATGGACTTGGAGGACATGTGGTTCCAACAGGACGACCACACAGCGAATGTCATAATCAATTTATTGGAAACCAATTTTGGAGAACGTGTTATCTCACGAAATGGACTAGTCGATTGGCCGCCTCGGTCGTGCGATTTGACGCCGTTAGAGTATTTCCTGCGGGGATACGTAAAGTCTATGTTCTATGCCAACAAGCCAGCGACGATTGATGAACTTCGTACGAATATCGAACGTGAAATTGCAACAGTATCGGCCGATTTATGCTTGAAAACCGTCGAAAATTGGGTTCAGCATCTGCAAGCGTGCCCGTGGTTTTAATGAAAAAGAAATCGAGTTCCATACATAATGGCATCGAACGTACTTTCACAGGAATGAAGAATTTCATTTCATATCCAAAACCAATTTTGTTTTATTTAAAAAAAAACTTTTGTAGCGCTCTTATTGAAAAACCCTTTATATGATCCCTAACATTTATACTATATGATGCAATCAAAAATTATCAATCTATCTCTTATATACTCACCACCAATCGCGTACCGATTTTTGTATAGAAAAATTTATCTGGATCGCCTGATTTGGTTAATTTTATACTTTCTAAAACTGGTAGATAAAATCAGTGGTAAATTTCACCTGCTACCTTTATGCATTTAAATGTTAATGAGAACAAAAGTAATTATTATCTGATCGAAATATCCTCAAAATTTCGAGCAGTGCTTTGCGCACAAGGTTGTGCCAGCCATCCATCTAGATGGATGGACGGACACTGTTTAATAGACTCAGACTGTAATTCCCCACTTTGGGATTAATCAGTGAAGGACCCCTTTAAGTTGGAAAAGTCTCCGCACTAATAACTTTAAGAAAATAATAAAAATATTGCAAATGGTGTTTTTTAGACGTATAGAACTTCCGATAGGGATAACTGTAAAACTAGCTGTCATACTAATGAAGTGTTTTTTTTTACTTTTTTTCAGTAAACTTGGTGTTTACGAATCGTGGAAATTTATTTCTAAAATTCGCTCTCTCTTTATTGATGAGGCTCATTTATGGCTTAATGGGTATGTAAACAAGCAGACTTGACGTTTTTGGAGAGCACAATCGTCATGAGAATCTTGAGACCTCATTACATCCCGAAAAAATCACTGTGTGGTGCGGTTTATATACCGATGGCGTCATCGACGTTTTAAAGTCATTTACTTCTAGCCTTTTCTAAACAAGGGATTTATTTTAGGGAAATTATTTCCAAAACAAAGACTGAATGCTATAGCCCTTTTTAAAATAATCGATGTAAATACATTACATTTACTAAACTGTAGGGTATATAAAATTCGCCTAAGCTGACTATAGCACTTTAACTTGTTTATAGAAATATTTCTAAATAGCTCTTTAACTCATACAATTGTTGCTGCTGTTGGTCGTTCTGCTGTTGTGGCTATTGCAATAAAAACTATAAACTTTTGGTTTCATTTTTCTATCATGTTTTTTGTTGGTTTGTTTCATATTTGATAAAAATTCCAAGATTGTCGTATTTGTGTTTATTTTGAGATTTGCTATTTTTCGTACTTTTTTTCTACAAGCATGAACTGGAAAATCAGTGCTGTAAGTACAGTGGGTGAGAAAAACGAGAATGTGGTTGAAAAACAAAAAGACAAACATTTATTTTTTAAAAGATTATAAAATTAAATCGGGGACTAGGATGAAAATATTTTTTTGTTAAAATTTTTTTTAATTTTTTTTTTTTTTGCTGAAAAAAATTTTATTAGTGAAGAAAAATTTTGTTAAAAGAAATTGTATGGTAAAACATGGAAAAAAGTTTTGTGAAAAAAACTTAGGTTAAAAAATATTTTTAGCGATTTTGTAGGTCCAAATTACTATTGCGGTATATACGTCGTTGGAAAGGTCTTTGAAATATCTATGATTAGATATCCATATTGTCTATATTAGTCCGTAAGCCAGATATTGATCAAAAATAGGTCAAAAATCAAGGTAGTCGTTTTATTTGCTTATATCTCAGCCATTTGTAGGCCGATTTTCTCGAATTAAAAATACACTGAACCGGGACTTCAGCGTACACATTGATATATGAATCATGTATGTAAGTTATTTGGGGGCTGCGGACACTTGATTTCAACATACAGGCACATTGACGGACATTTCTATATCCACTCCGCTATCTATAATGATCCAGAAGATATACTTTATGGGGTCGCAAATGTCGAAATTATAAACGGAATGTAAAACAAACATCAAATCGGTATAAAATATATTATTGGCTTAAATAGTATTTTTTGTGTTTTTTTTCTCCCACTGTAACATTTCCGTACTATTTTCAGAATTTTATTTCCAACTTTTTCCCTTCTTCCTTTTTGTAAATAAAACAAATTGGTATTATTTATAATATAAGTTTTATACATATACATTTATTTCAATGTGTAACATCATCTTTATTATAACATATTTTCTTTTTTTTATTTTATAATAACTATGTAAGTACATACATACATTTTGTTGCTCCTGCCACAACTACTTCACTACTTACCAGAAGTACTTAAATGTTTTTTTTGTTATTGCTGTTGTTGCCTTCATTGTACTGGTACAATGAAATTCCATGTTTAAACATTTGTAAAGGGTCAGTTCTACATAAACAGATGAATATTAAACCCTTTTAAATAAAATACTCTAGAAAATAAAACAAAACAAAAAACAACAACATATTTCTGTAGCCTGTTTAAAAGGTAATTCAAAACCTTAGGATTTAAATGTTGCAATCACTGTTGCTGTTGGTAGTTGCTGGTTGCATATTGTTTAATATTTTGTATACACTTAAGTAGATCCATCATTTTCACTTATCAAGATGTACGCGTTGCTTACGGTAATAAATACTATTTCTTTTACTCATAGTTTTTCTAAAGAACTTGAAGGAAAAAATAATATTTTTTTTTTTTATTCTGTTGCATTTATTTATAAATTGTACTTAAATCCTTGAAAATGAGTAATATAAAGTAGATGGCTTTAATGGCATCTTTGACAACATCTATGAGGATGGGTTTGGTTTTAAATATGTGGCACAGCTTAATGATCATGTTTATGCATCGATCATATAAGTCATGAACAGGGATTAAACTTAATTATAGTTTAAATTGTTTTGATTTCTTTTTTTTTTGTTTCCATAGTAAATACTTAATACATACAATATGTAGAAGTTTTCCAAAACTACTGCTTGATATTAAAGAGGAATTTTGTAGCAACTTTTTTTTTAATTTGCGTTTAATTCTCATATAGCCTTAAAGTCGATACTAAAATTTTTAAGTTTAGTATGTTAAGCGATAAATTGTAAAACATACTATATAGATCAATTTTTAAGATGTACTAGTAAGTAGTTCTACAACTATCGTTTACAATAACGTCGAATATTAACTCGTTTGAAAATTGTAGAATATTTAAAAAGTAACCCTAAAAGTAGGTACTATTGATTGTTTTAAGTTTCTTTAAAATAATTTTCAAGAAAGGCAAAGTATTCCATACGTACCCCAATTTTCTCAATATCTGGTTATCGTTTTTCTTAACGATGTACTTCCAATTAAAAGTTTTTTTGTATGAGAACTGTCAGTACATCTTCACGATAAAAAAATGAGGGTTAAACAACTTAATTTGTCAACAAAACTTTTTTTCACTTAAAAATACTATTTCACACAAAACTATATATTTCTATGAAAATGTACCTACTTCTTCAGAAATATTAATTTTACAAAAAAAAAAAAAAAAAAAAAAAAAAAAAACAATCTACAATCTCATGGTTTACTAGATAGTACTTTTGTAAAAAGTACATTTTCAAAAAAAATTACTGTTTTGTTAAAAGTACTTTTTCACAAAAAAGGACTTTAGTAATTTTCACATAAAAACAACACATTTTTACGAAAAGGTACTATTTACTCATTATTCTCCAAAAATTCATTCTTATTTGTGACTTAAAAAGGCGGTATTTTTTTCAAATTGTTAGCTTTCATTTTAAAACATTTGTACAATATAAATTTATTCCAAGTATTGGAAATTGTAGTATATATATATTATGTCCTATGGTTACTATTGGAAACAAATGGCCACAGCGAAGCTATTACATTCGATTCGGTTTGATGATATTTGTTTTAATTCTCTCCAGCTTAGATCACTAAGGCTGACTTCACTGTTCAGTTGCGGAAGCCATATGTGTAACGGTCTGCCTACATATGGAAACATCGACTAACAAACACTTGTAGGGAGTTTACGTCGTGTTTGTCGTATTCCACGTCTTGGATTCATAGAGGAGCACATGACACAAGAGTTGTGATGCTGTTTTTGTTTCCGTCCGGGGTAGGCTTAGTCTGTCCAGGTTTTTCAAAGGTCTGCTTCCTTTGAAATCTTTACCACAGAGCTGTCTTGGATCTTTGGAATATATTTGTTAATGGGCGAAGCTTAAAATAGTGGATTCGACGAGATAAATGCTTCGGCACTCGGTCGGCTAACGACTAATTATTCGTAAATACAGCTTATGGATGCAATCCGAAAAGATATATTCTTCTGCTCTCATCGGCTAACTACTACTTATTGGCTATGACTAGCTAATGAGTACAATCCAACGAGATAAATGCTTCGGCTCTCGTTAGGCTAACGACTAATTATTTGTAAATAATGTCTATAGATACAATCCGCGGAGATGAATTCTTCAGCTTTCATCGGCTAACTACAACCTATGGACTCTACTAGCTAATGAGTAAAATCCGACGAGATAAATGCTTCGGTCCTCGGTCGACTAACTACGGATTTTAACTACGGTATTAGTACGAAGTAAACATTTAGGCCTAGTCTAGTTATGCTTCTTCACCCGGGTGCAAAGTATAAGTAGATCGAGACTTCGATTATCGCCTCCACTTTTCATGTTTTTCTTAGATGTTTTATAAAGGATTTTCCAACAAGAAGTGTTATTTTGAATCACCCGGTATTTCGGTAGCTGTCACTTTTGAAGCTTTTATTCTTTGACATTTGACAAGTAGAAACTACGCCATTATTAAAAATGGAACGATATGCGCTTCAACAACGCATTGAAATTATTAAAATTCACTACAAAAATGGTGAAAATCTTGCAGGCACCGTTCGCAAAACTAAAACATTTTTGGGTCGTCGTGAAGCACCTTGTCGGACCGCAATACAACAATTGGTGGGCAAATTAGAGCTGTTGGGACAAGTTAGTGATGTGGAGAATAAAACTCATGCACGTCGTTCAAGAACAACTCAGAATATTGCTCCTGTAGCCCAAAGTGTTAAAGAAAACCCAAGTTTGTCCATTCCTCGTCGTTCTTTAGAATTTGACATTTCGCAAACGTCATTACACCGTATCTTATGGTCGGAGTTGGATGATATTGATCTGGACAACGTTTACTTTCAACAAGACGGCGCTAAGTGCCACAGAAGCAACGAAACCATTGCTCTTTTACGGGAAAAGTTTCCGGACCGTGTTATATCTGGAAGAGGTGATCACAATTGGCCACCGAGATCTTGTGATTTAACACCTTGCGACTTCTTCCTTTGGTACCATGTAAAAGATAAGGTCTACGCCAACAGCCCAGCGTCGATTCAAGACCTTAAAAATAGAATTCGTGAGGTTATCGAGGACATAGGGCAGCCACTTTGCGATTTGGTTATGGAAAATTTCATGAAAAGGGTATGGTCCTGTAAGCGTGGTCGTGGTGGCCATTTGGCTGATGTGTTTTTCATTATTAACGGCATACCTTCCTATTTATTATGAAATAAACATAATTTTTCTCAAAAAATTAAATTCTTCTTTGAAAATAACACCTCTTGTTAACCCTGTATAAGAATTCACATAAACTGTTTGGGAATTATTAACAACAATATATATTGAATTAGTATTAATCATTTTATGTTGATGAGCTGACTTTTGTAACTGCACATTACAGAGTTAAATATACCGATCTTGGTGTTCTTGGATATGACAGAAGATTTCCGTACTGACCGAGGGGTACCGAATGCTTGGTTGGCTTTTAAGATTCGGTACGCTACATCTTTGCTGGATCCACCTGTGTTTGTTCGGATGCTGCCTAGGTAACAAAATGACGAGAGTTCTAATAGTTCAAAGTTCTCTATGCGAAACTTGTTGGTGTCTACTGTATTGCAGCGCATTACCTTAGGGGTCATTTACATTATGACTTTAACTCATGACTTAAAATCATTGTTTTTTTTTTCAGTAGCAAATTGTGACGTTTAAACATATGCAAGTTTTCGGTTTTTCATGACTTTTTTGATATTCTGCTTTGAGTTCTTTTCTGATATGCCAAAAAAAGGCAAACGTGGTTAAAAAAAGGCATTGTATAAATGCAAGGGGATTTTCGTTGGGGTTTTAAAAGAGAGACAAAGACATGACTTTAAATCAAACTGTAAATGCCGCCTTACTCTTGTTTACGTTTATTTTTAGACCAGCTTTTATGGCCTCTGTTTCGATGGATTTAAGTTTAGATGCTATATGTTTATATATGTGTGAAAGAAGGCAGATATCATCTGCATACTCAAGGCTCTCGAGTGGTTGATTAAGACCCCAGCTGATACCTATATTAGATTGAGTAGTTAGCACTACAAACTATAATATCTAGCATGCAGCCCTGGCTGACACCAGCTAAAAAATCAAAACTACTGCTCAGAGCGTTATTGTGGAGAACACGACATTAAACATCACGGTATAGAGTTTGAGTAAGGCTAACTATTTTGGGTGGGACCCCTTTGCAAACAAGAGTGCTCCATATTGAGGTTTGATTCAGCGTATCACCTTAATGTATGACCTTTTCCCATCTTTCTGGCAACATATGGATTCCGAGCCAAAATAAATTCTCATCTTTTGGCCAAGCACAAATCATTCCAATTTCTGAAGTGAAGCGTATCCCAGAGAGTGCGTTCTGCATCGATCGAAGCAAATATTAGTCCAACGGGGCATGGTCTGGTCTATAAAACGGGCGAAGCAAAACTTTCCAACCACTTCATTCTAAATAATTTTCAATACCTGTTAAAAAGTAGTTAGAACATGTGGACGAGCGTTGTCATGATGGAATATTACGGTTTCATATCTGGCCGCATACTTTTGGGCGTTTTTCGGCCAATGCTCGTTTCAATTGAATCAGTTGCATAATAGATAGGATCCTTTTGCTTCCACGAAATATATATTTCCTTCGATATTTTACTAAAAAAATAAGGATTCATTTATATCACATTACATTTTTAAATAGAATAGCTTTACATTTGAGCATCAACATGTTGCTAATACCACCACCCATCAAGGTTAACCACATTATTTCCTCTTCCTTCTTAATCATAAAATACATAGTCAAAAGGTACGGAAATTTTTATGTAGAAAAAACATGTGTTTACTTTATTTGTTTATAATAAAACTTTGTTTAACTTAGCAAATTGTATTTAAATAAAAAAAATTGCATAAAAACAAGCGCAAGAAAAAGTTCATAAAGTTGAAGAAGAAATAAACAAATTTTTTATAGTGTTTATTTAATATTAAACAATTTGTGGTGGCAATTAATAGTTTTTTTTTTATGAGAGGCGCACAAACACCACTACTTCCTTATATATATTTTTTTTAGAAAAACCCCAATAGTTTTAAAGGAGAAATATGCCAACTTTGCAATAGCTACAAAAACAATTTATAACATTGAGCCTAGATGAGATTCAAGCTAGTGTAAAGAAAGCCTAATGAATATACTAAAGTATAAAGTAATTTTTCTATAGGTCATTTTACACCATATGTTTATTAGTTGTTTTAGAATAGCATCCAAGATGTAGAGTAGCCGCTCTGACGATTTCAAAAACATTTTATAACATGAAGCCTAGATGAGATTTAAGATAGTGTATAGATAGCCTAACAAATTTACTATGATCAATATTTACGTTACCTTTTGCCATTAAAATCGGTAGTATGGTATTTACATTGACTGTGGATGGCAACGAAATGAATCAAATAAGTGGATAAGTCAAGATTAACTTGCTGATCAAAATCAATAGTTCAAATATTAGGGAATTTGACTACAAACTAGGAGAATTATCAGGAGATCGAGCAAAGTTTTTCCAAGTAAGTTCGCCTATAAATAGTGAAGTATATTGTTAGGTAACTAAAGGTAATACTGGCTTAACTATTTCTATGGACTACAGGGCATTTAAAAAATGTTGCCTTCTATATGTGCTCCATTATTTTATAACTACATAAACAATGATAATGAAAACATAACCTATGCTTCCTTATTGTAATTTCCGGATTTATTTTATGATGCTAAATTCTAAAACAAAAGAACTACACATAGCTACTAACTATTCCCTCTTACTACAGCATTTAATTTAAACCTGTAGCATTTGCAACCCGGAATTGTTTATTAAAACTATAGCAGTATTAAAACTATGTATATGGGAGTTTTGGTTTTTTTTTTATTTTGCTGTTGTTTATGTAGGGTTTTTTATAGCAATAATACAACTACTACTAGCACTAAAAAAAATATAGCATAAAACAAAATATATTAACACACTATGCCACACATTAAATGAAACATTATTGTTATAAACAAACAAACAAAACTAATGTATGAGGCAGCTCTTAGTAGCTACAGCAGCAGCATGCAACGACAACAGCAACAATACAATCAATGGCCCATAAACAAACAGCAACAAGTGCATGTTTCATGTTTTTTTCTTCTCTCCTCTCATCTGTTTTTGTAGTTTTTCATGTGAACGCAGAACTGAAATTGAAAAGGAGAAGAAGGCGCCTTGCCGAGTTGACAGCATTTGGTTTGAACCTCCACTGGTGGCAAAAAAGAGTTTAGGGAATCTTATTATGTTTGTCATAAAGTTTGCGACATGTGTATTGGAGTTTTGTTAACTTTATTAAAGATATTTCAAGATACAGCCAGAAAAGTGTTTAATAAAGAAAGATTATGATATAATCCCATAATGTTTACATAATAAGGATCTTATGTGATCCGGAGACTGGTGCTTAGACAGTTTATAGAAGAAACGCTACAGAAAATTTCCACAGAAATGGAATATTGAAAACTTATTCCAAACAAAATCTGTTTAAATTTATTGCCACAGTTGTAAAACTTATATGTTAATGTTGATAATTTTTAAAATATCTTTTTTTATACATAAAATTTCATATCAAAGTGTGTCCTTTTCATAAATTTTTCAGAAGACACAACCAAGCACTTAAGCAATTGGTCAATGTAGCCCTTATAAACAGTGATTAGTCACTAATGTCTGACCAATTGGCTGATTTCAATTTATATATTTTGCTCTTTGACTCCAAAAAGCAGTCAATTGGTTATTTTAAACATCTCAGTTTGAAGAAAATTGTCACTTAAGTGCACCTACAGAACCTAGAGTGTAGGAGAAAGGTTTGTTTATAAGCAATCGGTTATTGGATTCACTATTTGAGGTAAATTAGCTCCCGTACATGCCAAAATAACTAGTTATGTAGCTAATCAAGTTACCAGCTAGGTAGCTAGTAAGGTGAGGCTAAATGCTGGATGTTCGTGATCTGGTAAGGACCTTGGATACTCTAGAATACTGAATTACTATGGGCACATACAAGGTAATGTTGATTATTGCATCGCAAAACCTTTTTTCGATAGCCATTTCCATATTATGATCCCGAATAGGGATTTATGGCATAGCGGACTCTTTCTACTTGACGATGCATCCAAGCGCTTTCCAAAAATATACAAATCTTTGAAATCGGATGGGAAACAAAAAAATGGCACGTGTTTAAAAAGTTTACATGTCGAAGGTACCCTAATTTGAGCCCTCATAGCTCCGCCCCTGGAACATTTGTAGCATATATTTTAATAACTTAAACTCAAATACTTCTTGGCTACGCCTATGTCAAATTTTATCTTGATCGAACCAGCCGATTAGAAATGCCAGATTTATTTCCAAAAAAATTTTGATTCTGCCCTACTGTGCGATGTCATAAGAATATACACTGACGGCTCTAATAGGGGAAATAGGGTCGGTGGAGGTTTCTATATTGAAAACTTTGGGATAAAATCCTACTTTAGGCTACCTAACTTCAGTACTGCTCTTCAGGCGGAAATTACTGCCATTAAATGTGCTTCCAGCTGGCTGAGGTATTATCGAATATCTGGTGATATATGTATATATTCTGATGGTGCGATGATGAATGAGGAGGCGATCGATCCCTTTTCTGGTATTTCCCTTGTTAAATGCAAGATGGCTGTTCAACAGAAACTATATGAGACTGCACAAAACAGGGGGACTAATGAACCTTTCTGTGCTACAGCGAGGTCGACTTGGCCCGTATATGATGCCAGCAGGACGAGTATACTTATAGATAACCGTCGTGAGTAAATATGGCTAATTGTTTCCTTTATTACAGGACACTGTTTAATTGGGGCACATGCTAAAAGAATGGGCCTACGCTACAATGATTACTGTAGAAGCTGCCATAATGAAGAAGAGTAAGACACTGTGTATCACCTTTTCTGCCAATTCCCGGCTCTGACAAAACTGAGGGAACGCATCCTACTCCTTCATCCGGGAATCTGGCTGGTTTAACCTGGAGGCAACGGAAGTATTGTAAATACGCTGCTGTCTACCCCTTGGGTATCACAATGGGATCAGATTTGAATGGATCCAAGTGAGCTGCTTGAGGAGCGGCTACCCATGGAATCTAACCTAGCCTAGCTAGGAAGATAACTGACTCTATGCTACCGGTATGTGAATCCAATGCGTTGAATACTTTGAACCAGCTATCAGACAGTCTCATTATAACCCAAAAGGGTCAATTAAAGCCCTGCTTAGGACATGCACGTGTTAAAATATCTAGACACTTATCTAGTTATGTAACTAGTTGCCACCCTAAATGATTTTTAGAAGAAGTGCGTTGACGAATTATAAGTTCTTTTTGGGATTTAGCAGATTTCCTAATACTTATTTTACCACAAACGCAACGATCAATGGACCCAAGTTAGCTGTACAAAACGAAGTTTTTGCCTGATTACCTAACCTACTTATTTTGTAGTTCTAGTACATTTTTATCAATTCTTTTTTCTTATTTTTATAATTTTAACTCTGGTTTTTGTATTAAATACTCTATTGTCACAAAAAGTTGTTATCTAAAACAATAGAAACATGTTTTTGATATCACTAGTCAAGATGATAATTAACTAAACAAGTAAGAGTAATATGTTCGGCTGTGCCACCATAAATATGTGACAATAAAATATTTTTCAGATATAGGGGTTATATGCAGTATAGGACCAATTATGGACCGATCCTCACAAAAGTTGGTAGAAATATTTAGGTTCATATAACACTTGTTTATGTCCAATTACATGATTGATGAATGTTCATGTCATATTTTGAGGGGGACCTTGTATGGGGCTAGAGAAAAATGTTGGCCGCTTTTCGCCATAATTTACAGTATGATTTCAGAGTACTTAGAATTAATTTGTGCAAAGTTTTATCAGAATAGCCGCAAAATCAATATATTTATGGCTGTTCATCAATATTCCTGGGGGGAGGGGTATTTGTATAGGGGCAAGGTGAAACCATGGACCAATATTTCCCATTTTCAATACCAAGTAAACCGTTGAAAGTTTTTTTCTTTTGGGCCCTAGTGTTACTGAGACATAGACAGCCCCACGGACGGACATAGCTAGATCATCTAAGAATATTATGAGGACCCAGACTACATATACCCTTTGGTTTTACGACCAATATTTCGATATGCTAAAAATGGAATGACATAATATATATACCCCCCATAATTTTTTATTGTGAGTATAAAAATTATGAAATATTTCCTAGAAATTTACGATTTTCGGATTTTGGTTCAAATTAAATTAATGAACTAATAATTTAAAGAATATATAAAGAATATATATAAACGCATTGAAATTATTAAAATTTACTAAGAAAATGGTGAAAATCTTGCAGTCATGTTGGGTTGTCGTGAAGCACCTTGTCGGACCGCAATACAGAAATTGGTAGAAAAATTCGAGCTGTTGAGACAACGTCTTTTAAAGCTTATAAAGTTCAGTTAACACAAGAACTCAAGACGGCCGATTATCAACAACGTCGTGTCTTTGCTCTTTTACGGGAAAAGTTTCTGGACCGTGTTATCTCTCGAAGATGTGATCAAAATTTGCCACCAAGATTTTGTGATTTAACACCTTGCGACTTCTTCCTTTGAAGCCATGTGAAAGATAAGGTCTACGCCAACACCCGAGCGTCGATTCAAGACCTCAAAGAGAGAATTCGCGAGGCTATCGAGGACATAGGGCAGCCACTTTGCGATTTGGTTATGGAAAATTTCATGAAAAGGATATGTTCCTCTAAGCGTTGTCGTGGTGGCCATTTGGCTGATGTTGCTTTTCATTATTAACAGCATACCTTCCTCTTTTTAATGAAATAAACATCCGATCATTAATCTCAAAAAATTCCATTTTTCATTGAATACTAAAATAACACCACTTGTTGGAAAACCCTGTGCATGCATGGGTTGCAGAAACTGGTAGTAAAACTTCTATAAAAACATGGGGAAAATCCGCGCCAGTATTTGTAGGTGCAGCTTTGCCTTGTGAAAACAATAACAGTGTTAGGAAAACAATGCGAAATGTTTGATACTTTGTTTTTGTTTTATCTTAGGATTTAGGAAATTAAAATCTTAAAAGAAATATAAGACATTAAAAGTTTCTTAAGATTTTTTTTTTCTAGAAAGTGTATTACAAAATAGCAATATATAATGTTAATACCATAGAGATACAACAAGAGCGGAAACTAGAAAAGAACTCAAAAAAAATTTACTCAAAATAATCACACATACGAGTGTTGTTTTTGTTTTCACATAGTTTTCTTTACTAATACATTCTCAGCACTTAGGTTTTTGACAACTGAATTAGGTCTTTGACATTGGAGTTACCGCTCTATGTATATTTCTCTATGGTTAATACTTTCTCAATTTTCAAATTGAAAATAGATTATTGAACGACATGTAAAAGATATTGTTTGGCTATTTCAAATGCTTTTTGCAGGTATTCTTTAATTAACAGAATTTGAATGTGAATGAAATCGATCATAAATTGTGTCCGATATTTTGAAAAAAAAAAATAGAAATTTCAAAAGCGTATAACTCGCTAATAAGTATTTGCAAGCATTTAAACCTTTTACCTGTTAAAGGTTCTCTAATTTGAGACCTCACAACGTCTCTCCTGGGAGAAGTTTGCTTGAATAGTTTGTCTCTTTACCCATACCTATTATAGGGCATTTCTTATACAGTTTATTTATATGAAAAATATTAATATTCTTAATTGTTTCATATATCTAACAGTGTTGCCATATAAACAATACTCACATGAGTGGCGTTAATAGTTGGAAGGTTGAAAGAATGAAAAAACAAACAGCAAATATTATAACCGTATGTATATTAAGGTGGTCCCGTTCCTTTGCAACAACATTTTTATACCCAACACCACCATAGTGGGAAGAGTATAATGCGTTTGTGCAGATGTTTGTAACGCCCAAAAATAGTAGTCTAACATCCACTTTCTGAGTCGGTTATACGATAACCATCCGTCTGTCTGGCTGGCTGGCTGTCTATGTAAACCTTGTGCGCATAATTGCAATTTTGAAGATGTTTCGATCAAATTTGGTGTTTCAGTTTATCATGAACCGATATTACCCATTTTCAATGCCAATCAAACCTTGTCAGCAGAGAGTATTTGTGTGAAATTTCCGCCAGCTAGCTCCTTTCGTGATTTCAACAGACTGGTAGTTAGACGGACAGACGGACATAACTAGATCGTCTAGAATCTTCTGAAGACCTGGGATATATATACTTCTTGTTTGTACGACCAATATTTCTATAATGTTAAACACAGAATGACAAAATCAATATACCCCCCATCTTTTTTGATGGTGGATATGAAAATGTTGTGCGGATCGCTCCTGAAGATAGCTCAAAATCACTTTCAATAACATAGATATCTTAAAAATATTGGTATCCAAATAAAATTCAACAAAAAATACCTTGTATAAAGATAAAAATCAAGTGACCTCATAAACCGTTATATCTGCTATATAAGTCAAACTTCCGAAAATCAATTTAACGTGCTTAAAGCATATTACCTAAATTTTAAACGAAAACTGATTTTACAAATATACTCAATGTGGGTACTCAGTGTAGTTTATTATAAGGTCAAGCTTGACTTACTATTCCTCCTAACTTGTTTCTTCATTAAGGTGTCTATAAACATTTCAAAGATTAAATTGAATAATTTACTAATGTGATATAAAACATTTGTGAAGTGTTAGTTACATGTCATAATTTTGGCTGAAATATTAGATGAAACTGAAATAGTTTATATTAAAAACATCGACAGTTTTTTTTTTTTTGATGCCACCCTAATATTTAAACAAATATATAAAAACTGCCATAAAAAAGCGCCACCACTATAAAAACTATTTTATATAAACATTATAAAAAACTAAAAACAACAAGAAAAATGTACAATGAATAACATTAACAAAAAAGTTTTTTTTTTTTTTTTGTATTTGCAACTTCTTCATAGTTTTTTGCTTTTCGTGGTTCTACTACTACTACTACTTGCTACATGTGCCACCACAATTGCTTACTAGGACTCAGGGGGACTATGAAGAAAATGAGGAACATCAAAAAAAAAAAAAAAAGTATGCTGTTCAGTTTTTATTCAGCTTTTTTTACTTTATTCTAGAACAGCCAGCATCAACCTTACCAGCAGTGTTGCCAGGAGCTGGCAAAAAAAGAAGCTATATTGACTTCAAAAAAGGGCCAGAAAAAGCCAAACTGCTTTAAAAAAATGCCAAAAGAAAAAGCTAAAATATTATAAATTAAATTAAATTAATTTAGTTTTATATTTATTTTTAAATAAAAAATTAGCAAATATGTTCATAAAATTCATAAAAATAAATAAAATTATAAAGGTACACTTCGGCAGCAAACAAAAAATAACATTAATCATTAATAATAAATATACAAAAGCGATCAAAAACCTCTTAAAGGAATGGACCTAAACTTTCTCTTGAGCAAAAAAAAAAAAAAAATTAAAAAAGGGCCCATTTTGAAAAAAAAATATAAACATTTGGCTAAGAACAATAGGTAATAAGTTACATGGAGGAGAAAAAACACCTGCTTGGCCAAAATGTCAAATTCTGATCCCCTCCAACTCAGAAAGTTTTCGACCGATCTTGTTGAAAAATTGTGTCTGAATAACTATCTAATAGAACTAACTATCGGAAGACATCGATTTCATAAGATGGTTCACTTGACATTAAATGCCCCATTTATATTTTTATACAGACAAAACATAAATTTTGTTTTTTTTTTAATAAAAGAGTTTACTATTTTTCACAAACATATTTTTTTGGTTTTACGAGTACTATTTTAACGGTTAAAAAATCGATTTAGCGAAGAGTTTTCATATGAAAATCTTTGTCGCAATTGCTCAATTAGTTTAATTTGCCGTATTATTTTTTTTCAGAATCGTCACTAATTAAACCGTTCGTTATTTTATCTCTCATTCTTCAAACTTGCATGAAAAATGTGGCGAAAACATTAAACAATTTTCAATTGGGAACGATAATGTATCAAATTCTTTGCGTTGTATTTCAATTTGAAAACACAAACTATGGAGAAGAAATTTTAAATCAGAAAACAGCTCTGTTGGATCCGCTCAATTGCTTACTGGTTTAAAAAAAAAATAATACACCAAATTATAATCAGTATATTAATCACTTAAATGTTTGGCTTTGTAGCATTGCTGGTTTTAACTCAGAGCATAGATACACAATACGTTTAACGACTATTTCAAATGACAGCCATCGAGTATCACAAACCTTCAAGAGTTTGTGGGGCTCTTGTCCATTATATAACGATGAATATAATGTGTAATAACAATTTTGTCTTGAAAGCGATTTGCTAGACATTTATAGCTTTCAGATATAAAATACTACACAGAGAAAACAGATTGGTTGTTGCAACCGAATTTGTCGCCAATCGAATTTTGTCGGTTATGAGTACTATCACCTAATTCGATTGAAACTACCGAATTCATATGATACGTGTAACCGTTTTAAATGAAAAATATCTATGACTATTGTGAATTATTTTCAAAATGGTTTGACTTTTTTTAATTTTTTTTATTTAAAATATGAAATAGAATAAGTAAGAAAAATACCTAATACAATAATAATACAAAACAAAATAAAACTCAACAAATACATCAATGATTTTGGTAATGCACGCCAATCGTATTTCACTTTAGGAGAAATTTAGCTCCATCGGAACATTACAGTACTGTTTATATACACATGTCAAGAGAAATCCAACTTAATGTAGAGCAAAGATAGTCGTGCAAAAATAAATGGATTTTGAGGTTGCGTTTTTTTCCACTTTCAGCTAACCATAGCTTGGCCATGAAACCCGTTGGCCTAACAGGTTTTAGCACACGAGAGATCAAATTTTTGGAAATATGTCCTATGTTTTCTATGTCCACCTATTAGAACTTGATAAAAGAAAGACTTTTTCAGAATTTGCTTATTTTGTATTGCACACGTATACTTACTCTAACATATTCTTCAGTTTTTGGTTAAAATATTGTAGTAATCTCCATATATATCTGTTTTTCCAGTCTTAGATTGCAAATGATTTGCTTGTTTTCTATTTTGTATTATATTAGTTTAATATTTTTTTTCAAAAACGTCAGACAACAATCTACCAATTTTAAATTTATTTCGGTTGTGAACATCGAATGCTACTTTTATATTAATATCACAATCGAATTTTTCTATTATATTCACCAATATTTGAAATTTAAACACATTATAGCAGAATTTAATTTAGTTCTAATCACCGAATAAATGAAACAAATTTGTAACGAAATAAATTGGTAACTTCAACTGATATAACAATAGTCTGAACCTTAATTCAATTACAATAATGGTTTTACAATTCTTAATACAGAAAATCGGTCAAGTTAGTAGATTTTTAATAAAAATAACAAAATATTGATTTAGCATATTAAAAATCAGTAATTGTAACCATTTTCCAATCAATCTGTTTTCTGTGTGCACACAGAAAACAGATTGGTCGTAAATCGATGTTCAGTATAAAAATTTAATAGAGTTAAACGATATTTTATTGTAGTTATTAAAAAACTATGCTCTGAATCGATTTTCTATGTTCAGAATTGAAAATCCATAAATGTATAAGAATTGAGGTTCTAACAACTGTAAAATATGAGTATTTATCCGGTTTGTGTCTTTGCTAATGTCTATTCAGTTAATTCGGAAACGACAATCGAATTCAATAAAGTAGTTTGTGTTTCAGTTCCAAATATTGATGCTTGTAATCGAAAAATTCGATTAATATATAAGAAAATCAAATTCGGTAAAATGTTTTGACATTTACTCAAAATATATATTAAAATAAATTGAAACATAATAGTATTTACGAAAAATAAAATTGAAAACAAATAACTAAAAGAAATAATTGCATTTAATTCAGAAATGTTAGCCGGTTAAAACAAACGGGTAAGATGATTTTACGTTCAAAATATGCTGTGTTCATAAATATACACATCGCTAAGTATATTCTAAAAATATGTTTCTTTTATTTTAACTAAAATCATTATAATATTGTTTCAGATTTAAAGGTATAAATTACACCCGAATTCTGCAAGAACACAAGTCTTAATCATCCGGAACATGGTCCTTACCCTGCATGAGAAATAACTTATCAATTACGCAACAATATTTGCCTTATTCTATTGTTCTGTTCATCATATATATGTGGAAGCCTGCAACGTGCCTTAATGTTATTAGTTATTAGCGTACAAAATGCATATTTTAACTCATATTTTATGTATTTTCATATTTTAAAGATAATAAATTTTAAAAAATCTAATTATTTGAATATTAATTTAACTATAGTAACTACTGAATTGTCGGTCTGTTTCACCGAATTCATTTTGAAAACAGTTACGGGTACCATATATATTCAGTAATTGCGATCGAATTATGTGATAGTACTTGCAACCGACAATATTCGATTGGCGCCAAATTCGGTTGTGAACACGAATCTGTTTTCTCTGTGTGTATATTTCATTTTTAACACTTCGTATTGGCAATTGTTATTTGTTCTTTTAATACTGCACAATTCTTGAGTATGTTGAAAAGCTAAATGAAAAACAGTAATGAATTAAAATGAAAATGTCTCACAAATATAAATTTAGCCTTTTTATTTTCTCCTTATCCTCGAAATTTTGGTTTTAGCTTCGTGGTTTTTTCTAGCCTTTTTTTATTTAAAAAAGGCTATTTTCAAATTAAAAAAGGCTAGAAAAAAGCCACGAAGCTAAAACCAAAATTTCGAGGCTAAAGAGTAAATAAAAAGGCTAAATTTAGCCTCAAAAAGGCTAAACTGGCAACACTGCTTACCAGCAACAGGCAACAAAGCGCGAGTGCAGCAATTAAAGTCAAAAGTATAGACATAAATTGTATTTTTATTTCTTTTGGTTAAAATGGTCCTGGGTTTGTTATTTTTATTGTATGGACTACAAAAAAAAAAAAAGACACATATTTTGAAAGACTAACAGTAGTAGAGTACTTTGTATGAGGCTTTTGTTTTTAGTTCCCTTTTTTTTGCCTGTTTCTTCCTTACAGCTTACAAATATTTGTGGGGGCTTAGTGTTTTTCTTTCTCTACTATATATAGCAAAAAATTTTTATGTTGTTTTGTAAGTAACTGAAAGAGAGAAAGAAAAAGCAAACAAGTCTGTTTTTTATGACTTAATTATAACTTATTTTGCTTCTTTTCTTAGCCACCATTAGATGTTAGTTAGAGCCATTAGCTGGTTGCAACAAAACAAAAAAAGGATGCTTTAATGCATAACAAGTCATAGATTGTCAAATGAATTAATGGTGCTTCATTTTTCAGTTACTCTACTACTTACTTGGTTGCTAAGTGCAGTTAATATGTTTGTAATTTGGTTTGTAATTTCTAGGCCTTTAGAACATTTAAAGATTTTTTAATTTCTTTTTTTAATAAATATGTTTTCAACGCTTAGCCAGCAGTTCTGGTGACTGGTGTTTTTATATAATAATTACCGTCATTATTGGTTACCAAATTAGCTAATTTAATATGTGCGTAAACAAAAAATATATAAAATTAACCAACATAAACTAGAAAGACAATACTGTGGATTTAAAAAACAAACTTAGTGATAATTAATTTTTTAATTCTGGTGAGTAAAATACTGAGTTCTTAAAGTAAATTGTAAAACAAGGATTAAGCCGACTGCGCTCTAGATTACTTACGGACATAAAGTGACAATTAACTATACTACTGATTACTTGGGATGTGTAAAATCATCTATTCACTTCTTTTTACATTAAAACTGAAAACTAAAGTCAGGTAAAATCTAAAGACATTATTAATAAATACTGACTAAAAAGGATACATTGCCACTATTAAAACTGCTGGTTAATGTCTGCATCAAATTGGCGTAAGATCTTTACTGTTGTTGTTAGCTAATATTTACTCATGTTGCTATTTTAAATTAAAACATTGTTTGCAGAAATATTGGACACTAATCTCAATTAAGTGCAACATTAAAATATGAGACACTAAGTGGAAATAATGTTGTGATACAATAAATGTAAACAAGGCAAAACAGCTTACTTGATATCTATGGGATAAACAGTAGTTCTCTCAATATCCAAGGCCGGAAATAAAAAAGAAGAGGTGAGACACTGTCTCTTCCCAATTATGGCAGCTTCTATAGTAAACTTTAAACCGTAAATTAAACAGTGTCCTGCAATAGTTCATAACATCTTAATTATCTAATCACGACAACATCATATAAGGGTCATATAGATCACGAATTAACACATGTGGATTCATTTGCCCAATCTGTTTCAGCTGGATAAACATTTTACAATTTGCTAGAAGAACAAAGGGATCAATCGTATCATTTTCCATCATCACACACCGTCTGATCAATTCATCAGCTAAGCAATTGCCTTGTTGCTACAGTGATCAGGGATTTACTTGAGTCCTTTCAAAAATAATGCCATTATGATATCTATGGGATAAACAGCAGTTCTCTCAATAGTCAAGGCCGGACATAAAAAGAATAGGTAAGACACTGTATCTTTCTTATTATGACCGGTCGGACTGATCACGCATTAACACTTTTGACCACCTAGTCTGTGCAAACCCAAACTCTTTCAGCTGGAAAAGCATTTTACCTTTTGCTAGAGGACAAAAGGGATTAATCGCATCATTTTCCATCATCACACGCCGTCTGATCAATTCATCAGCTAAGCAGTTGCCTTGCTGCTACAGTGGCCAGGGATTTAAATTTGCACTGTCCTACGAAGTACCACTATTTCATTCAAATACAACCGATCCACATGGCAGCTCATTATAATTTGCATATCAAAGAAGGGTCTCTATATGTAGTTGTAAATAATCCTGTGAATAATGTCATGCCAATTCAATATCCTTAAGTTTCCAGAGTTCTTATATATGTTTTTTAATGCAAATATATGTTTATAATTCACAATAATACTAACACTAAAATTACACTTTATAATACACTAGAATGCAGTTGATGTTAACTCTAACAGCGCCTATGAAAAACTAACTACTGACTGCAACATCTGCCACTATATATAAATAGCGCCATCTTCCTTCCAGTAGCTTCATGAATGATCTTAACGGATTAAACTAGAATGTTCCAACTGTTGAGTTTTTAGCAGCTTTAACATTTGTCCTATAAACATTGTTGATAAGTAGAAGCTTCTACTGATGGACCTGTTTATAAACATGATGAATGTTGCAAGCAGTCGTTACAGACCGTTAAATTCAAATCGCTAATGCAAATTTGTAACACTGTCCTCTACTTAAGCCTGTTCGTCCTGAATAGGCACAGATGCACCTTTGCAGTGGTCACCTAGTCGTTTCAGATGTTTAACCTTAATTCTTAACAATATTATACAAATAAAACTAGAGACTGAATGAGAATTACAGACAAAACTATTTTTTACAAACAAATTTTTTAACAGAAATTTTTTTCCACCGAATTTTTTTTTATTTTTATCACCAAAAATAATTTTAAATATTTATCTTAAAGAATATTTTGGTGAAGATTATAAACGATTCAGCCCAGCCGAATATAGCACTCTTACATGTTCTTATAATACAGAGGTAAAAATACCTTCAATTGACAATTTTTATATCGAACGAGGTCGAAAGGTTATATTGTTTCTAATGTCCAACAAATACTTGAAGATAAAGAGGTTATTCAATCACTGTAGATTAATGATCCTATAGTAGTAAATTATAATAAAAATTATAAATTGTAGTTATTTAGTGAAAAACATTGACAGATTTTGAGGATGATTGCATATTCAAATTATTCATTTTATTCGAACAAAATGAAAATCGAACAATTTGCATAGTCTGCTTTTACACAGGGCAAGTTTTCTTGCCACAAGTCTGAGTTTATAGGAGAGAGAGGCAAAAAGAAAGAAGAGTGGTACACACTTGCTTGTACTGGCAAGTCTCTTCAATTCTCCTTTGTTTTCTCATTTTCACTATGGTGTCTATTAGGTTTTGACATACATACAAAATTGAACACAGACTTGGTGTGTGTAAACAGATGAGCAAGTATAAAAAATAATCGAAAATACTTGCTTTAAGTAAACTTGCTGTGTGTAAAAGCAGATATACCCTAATACCAATACTCTTAAGAACAAGTTCAACGTCATTCCTGTGGGAACAATAGCCCCCAAGATTCCATTGATATCCCAAAGAACATGCCTTATTTATCCTAACCAAATATGCCTCATTTATCCTATTTTTGTCATTGAATTGCCAGGATAGTCCTCTGTATTCAGAAATTTAACAGCTTTTAATATCGCTACATCATCCGCATATACAACAGTTTTAATGCAACTGTTTTTCATCTCAGCTAGTAGGGAACTCATAGCAAAACTCCTTCAAAAGGGAAGATAATTCTCTTACTTGCGAAGTGCAATAATCGTCAGTTTTAAAGCACTGAGCGGAGATGATACACAGGACATCGGAGTCAAAAGCTGTGTTCACAGTCACTCCATTAAGTGACATAGAGGTTGCCTGATAAGTGAGTGTTAAGTAAGACCTAAAGTTCCTTTCTCAAAGTCCAGCTACTATATGGTTTGTGAATGAAGCTTGGTGCAACCAGGTCGCGATCGGTTAGTCACAGAGGACACCTCCACGCTGCTACAGAGATTTCTACAAGTATCCCGCGAGGCAGCTGCTGTATTTTCGTCACTGTAACTAGATTCAGATATATAAAGTGTTCTCAGCCATAATACAGGATCCTATTTTAACTGCAACTTTAGCGTATAAAAGTTATAAGCCGGGATAGGTTAGGTCCAAAACTTTCGTCTCCGACAGCTCTATTGGGTCCATTGATCGTTCCCTTTGTGATACCTGAGGAGAAAATAGAAACAAAAAGAAAAGATAAACAAGTAAAAGATGTAAAAGAAGAGGGAAATCTATAGATTGAGTAAGAATGAAATTTGCAAAAGAAAAATATAGGTAGAATCCAAGAGGAGAAGAATTCAAGGAACTCAACTAACGCAGGCCATCATGGAACAGTTGCTGGATCACTATGACGTGCAAATTTGTATGTTCGGTCATATCAACCACCTCATTTCCCTAATAAAGGAGTCTATGCACCTTAGTTCCTTTCCAGAAAACCCGGAGAGATTACTAAAGGATCGCTCATCTAGAAGCCAGCCACGTAGATAAGAAGTGTAGGATGGTTTCCTCCTCATTCTGACAACTTTAGCAGAAGTCGTGATGAGGCAGCCCTAGTCTTACAGCATGTGTACCAAAAGTGCAATGTCCGGTGATCATCGCCAGGTTGGATATATAGTTCTTGGAACATAATTAGCTCTTCCTCTCGGATAAGCAGTGCAGCGAAAGCTTCATGATTTCATATCAACAACAGTGACGTATCGTCTGTGCCATACGTTCATAGAAGTAAGTTACCATCTCAGTGATGGAATTAGTGTATTCATTGCCATTTGGATTAGGATAAGTTCATATGTTTTTAGTGATTACATAGCAATCTGTTAGCCCCAGCAAATCCTTCAACGCGACTACAAAATTCACTGCAAGCCTGCCTTCCTCTTTACTGATTTTCCATGTGGCTGCTGCTGCATCTTTATTGCACGAATAGCTCTTAGCAACAATACGCTACTTTAGCGTATAAGAGATTATAGTATTTTTGGATTCATAGGATTCTCCTCTATGTAGACCACTGCTCCAGAAACTGCTTTTTAGTGGAAGATATTGATTATATGAATATAATGATGAATACGAGATCAAACCTAGGATCTAAAGTCTGAAAGTGATATGAATGTTGGTGATCCAAGTTTAAAATAGATAAAAATCTTCATTTAAAAGTTATTTATGTATAATATAATTGATATTGATCTCTATATAATTGAGAAATTATTTGCCATCAGCTTTTGATTTTGGAAAAAAATTTTAGTTACGGTAAGTTTTAACATGTGACCATGGTTATATGGAACTTATACATCAACGCTTCAGTTATAAATTTGCTGCAAAATTAGGTTTATGTGATATTGTCTGAATAGACATTAAAACATCATTGGCGTATATCTGTTCACTGTAGCATCATTTAATCCGAAGCACTCTAGAAACTATTTTCTATTGGCTCCTATTTCTCGTTAAATTCTGTTACTTCATCATTAATTGCATTAATACTTATTGCTTATCCTCCTATACCTCTAATCGCTAAAGTGTGATGGAACTATTTAAAATAAAACTCTGTCATCAAACACTTCTTACTTTAAACTATTTCGCCACCATTATCCAGCTATCTCTAGTATTCTATGCTCAAGCTTAAAGGCTACAATCAGAGAACAGCTTAAACAATTTAATGATTGGTTTTAAGTTTAAAATCATATTTTAATCTACATATCATTAATACCAATTTTAGCCTTCTACACTTAGTTGTTGTTGCTGATGATGATGGGGTAAAGAGATGGCGGTGCGATGGTTTGGTTGGATTTAAAATCGTTTACTTCCTTTTTACAATGAAATTACATAAAAAACGTTGATACATAAAGAAGTCTGGGGCAGAGAACTTGTTGCTGGCATAAAGAAGAGTGATGGTTAGAATATAAAATATTTTTTTTTTTTGCAATTTTATAGATTTTCAATGCCCTACAAATTATAATTTCTTTGCGTGAGCATTTGCAACACTGCAAAGTTGAGGGTTTACGTAAAAAGATAGAAATCTGAGTTTTCTGAAAGGATTGTTTAAATGTAATGATAATTTTCATAGTTCTAGCAGAAACGTTTTTGAAACATCCGCCAGCTTAAAGCATAAAAAGTAGATTTTGGTGTCGAAGTTGGTCCCTATTCCCTTTGTGATTATCTTTTAATCAACAAGGACGAAAAAGGACAAAAGAGAAACCAAGCAAAAGACAAATAATCTTTGTTGATTCAAAAAGTTGAGTCAAATCGATTCAATAGAAAATATTTTTGGAATCAAACTGTTGTCTTTTAATCAGCCATCTGCAGCAAGGACGAAAAAGGACAAAAAATAAACCAAGCAAAAGACAAATGATCTTCGTGGATTGAACAAAGTTGAGACAAATCGATTCAACATAAAATATTTTTGGAATCAAACTGTATAGAGGACTTATATGGAAAAAGGTCTATCTGCCAGTCTTTACATACTGCTGAAAGCTCTTATTGAATATTAGCCATCTGTATGCTTTGGAATGGATATATTTCAGTTCAGATTTAAGGTAGGAATTTAGTTCAGACTCTCACTGTACCATTTCTGTAGAGAAACACATTTAAGTTTCAAATAAATTTCCTCCTAAATATAGTAGCATTTCCCTAGCAGTCGTTCATTATGTTCAAACTATTCCCCCTTAACTTGCAAACAAATTTATTCCTCTATATATATATACATATATAATTATGCTTGAAGACATGTGTTTCAAACACTTTTCGTAACGCCAGCGATGAAAATCACTTAATGCTACAGATCGTCATTATCATCGACATCATTATTGGTGTCGGCGACGTCGACACTATTAAGCGGCTGTACTGCATACTTACATTACAATCTACTTGTAGAGTTTTGTAATACAACTTACAAGAAAGATTGAAGTAAATGTTATTTTCTAGTTACATTAAAGCAGAAGAAGGAAACAAAAAAATTCAAAGCAGGCGCGTGAAAATCTTCAAGCTGAATGAACAGCTACAGAAACAACAAGTATGCAACCAATGAAGTTGGCTCATTATCATTATAATAATCACTTGGCGGTAAAATCATGATAAAGATCTGATAGCAAAAAAAACACAGTATTAAGGACACGCCTTTGTAGGCAAAAAACGATCACAAGAAAACCTAACAAAACTTAAAGCTGAAAATCTAGTCTCTAAGTGTAAAAAACAATTGAATAAAATGACTTTAAATAATACACAAATCTCTTTTATTTCCCTTAGGTTATTAAAAGTTTACCATTTTTCCTACAACATCCCTATAAATTAATTGAAAATATGCCAGAAAAAATAATTGCAATTTGCTGCTTTTCTTATACGTTAATATCTTTTTTTTCTTTATTATTTCGCTTTATTATATTTTATGTTGTTGTTTATAGATTTAAATTAGAGATTTGTATGCTTTTGTTAAGCCATAAATATTTATTGGCTTAAGTTTATAAAATATAGGTATATTACATTTAATAGTTAAATTTTGCTGTAGCAAATAATGTTGCTGAAATACTTATTCCCATAAAGTTGCAAGAGAAAATCTATGTAATAATGATATCTCAACACCATCTTCTTTTAATGGGCAACATGGAAAGAACATCATCGATGTATGTAACTCTCCTGAACCTATAAAAACATGGTTCTTAAATATTTATGTAGATAGAGGAGGGAGAGTGTAGGGAAAAAGTTTAAAGAAAAACTGTTAGGAAATTTAGAGAACAGTAGATTAAAATTAAAATATATTTTCAATTGACAATTTGTTTTTATATGTTTCTTCTAAACTCCTGGTGCGATTGCAAAATTATAAACGAACGAATTGAATAAGAGGACATAAAATTTCAGAAAATTTAAATTTAGCCACCCTGTTAGAAAACTTGCTGAGATACAGGGTGTTGAAGTTGACCACCTCTAATTGCAAAACTTTGTAGACCTCGTAACTTGTACCTACAATAGAATGGCTCTTAATTTGCACTCTTTGGCTTTCTGATGCTCCCTAGATCTGAAACTATTCTCTGCCATTAAAAAATGTAATACTGCAAATTTTAGCAAAATCGCCTAATGTTTAGTGGTTCGACATTTTATTTAGAATTTCTAATTTTGAGTCACAATGTTTAAAAAAAAAAAGAAAATTCATTTCAAGAAAATGGTACAACAGCACACATAGCTCAGCCGGATATGGTCGAATTACGCAGAAAATTAACAACTTTTTGCTAAGATGCCGCACCCACATCAAGGAACAGGGATGAAACCATTTTTCATCTTCTTTGTCTTTTGTTCTACTCTTCAACTTCGCGGCTGCCTGGAAACCTAAACTAACCCCACAGAGCCGCATCCTGATCGGTCCTTTGGGTCCTTCGTCAAAGAATAAACATGAATACTACTCTGCTACACATGAATACTACTCTGCTACTCCTGTTATTTCCAAAATATTTTAATACAGTCCCATTCTGCGGCTTAAGTTCAGTTATCTTTAAAAGTAATTATACTCCTTTTAATACAATTCGATGGGCTTTCAAATGAAAAAATATTGAATAAATTCCATCCAGTTTCTTAATGTAGCAAAAATCATCAGCCACCCTATATTATGTAAAGCTGTATGGAAACGATGCTTACAAATCAATGCAACTTTTTCTTTGTTATTACAAAATACTGCCTGTTTACACATGCCTTTCTACTGGGTCTTTAAATCAATGCGTACTTTCTAATCCTATTTACGGTTTACCAACTGTTTAACTTACGAGTGTGTTTTATTTGTAAAATGAATAAATAAATACCAACAAAAACAGCGACTAAATAGTAACACACACAGAGAGAGCCACAATACCCATACACCATTTGTACTTAGATTTACTACAAATACTTGCCACATTATACCCTGTAGTTCATGAAATGTTTAGCAAACTGGTCCCTTGACAAGCGAAATATTCAGGTTATGATATGTCACTTCATATGGCCAAATAGAAGCAGTTAATTGCAGCCTAAAGGGACATTCACTTCACTAGTCCTAAGTGATCATATGTATGTTAAGTTACTGTAGAGAGTAAATTGCCTTCGCTCAGGGTCGATATGAAAAGAAGAGCTCGCCAAATAAACAATTACCCTTATCGAGGTTGGCGTAGGCATTTTACGCCAAAGACAGTTTCGTGCTAGATTAAAGAAGCAGGTTGCATTTTAACATTAATCTATTACCAAACTGTCGATGTTATAAAACCCCAATGCCAACCGAGATAAAGTTGTTCCCAGTTGATCCCACAATCAGTTGATCCCACAATCGATTACAAGGGTTTAGTAAAGTGTTAATTCTGCTCATTGTTGATAAAATTGGTCGATCTATAATGAAAACAACTGCCACAAATGGGTACATTGTCACATTTAAAACTAGCGGATCAACTTATACCCATACAAATAGATATATTACATTTACAAATACACTTTGCAAATTTTAACCACGCATTGTGGTTTTAAATCTTGTGTTTAGCTGATTAAGCATACAAACAATACGCTTACACTTCTGGCCCCCAACCACTCACCACCCAATTTATCATTACTAAACAAGAGTGTAACTGGAAAAGCGTTTAACAGGTGGGTGGTAAATATAACTTATGTGTTTAAAATTACTGCCTTAAGGTGTTTGTTAGGTAGTTAATATTTTGAACTTTTTCACAGTTAACACACTCTTCTGTAACCCAGTAAATGTACTTTGAAATGAGTTTAACTCATCAACAAAGTCTTAATTTTTAACATTACTGGAAAGCTGATTGGGTTACATTTTTTGTATGAATGAAATGCTATTGGTTTGAGTATTTATTTATGTAAATCAAATAATTGCGGTTATCATTTGTTGTTATATGTAAGTCATAAAATCAATAAAAATTTTAAAGAAATTTGAAAAATTTTATTTTCACTTTTAACAAATTAAAATTTATTTTCTAACTTTATTTTTATTACTTGTTATATACATTTGCAGCATTTTTATATTTCTGTTTTTAATTTCCTAAAAACCTCTCCCCAAAGCCCTTTCAAAATATTTCAAACATTTATCATTTGCATTTTTAAGTGTGAGTAGCAAATGACCACTTAGTCATGTGTCAAAATGACCTTAAAGTTAGACAAAATATAAATATGTATGCCTAGAAAAGCTGTTACACATCTTTGTCTGTATATTTAGCTTTAAAACATAAATGACAAATGTCTTTTTATATGGTCCATTATGTTTGACTAAAGTACAACACCTTGTTGTATGTGTTATTTTTTTATGCAATTTCTTTTTAACAAAAAACTGTTTCAATATATCACCATCTACTCTGAAATGGACTATAAAATGAAGCAGCAGTTGAACATATAAACAAGACAGGCAACAGACAATGAGACAAAAAAATCAGGCTGAAAATACAAATCATATAAGCAGAGAAGCAGTACAGTAGTTAAATGGAAGAAAAATGTATATTAACAAATTATAATTTATCAATATATACGAATATATTTAAAAAACGTTAAGATATATTTGTTTTTAAATTTTATTAGTAATTTATAATACAAAAATAAGTCAAATTCTTAATAACTGTTTAAAAAAACTGACTTTTGAAAGACAAAATTGGGTGTGAATTTATGTTTAATAAGCTTTCCTGACAATTTCACTTTATTAATATTTTAAAAATCAATATTTTGATATCAAAATAAGAAAATTTTGATTTTTATTTTAAATATGAATAGTAAATATAAATTACTGATATAATTAATTATTTTTTGAATTTTTTTTTTTTGGAAAAATATTTCATAAAAAAATTCAAAATTTTAAAAAAATTTATATTTTCTTTTTTTTCAAATTGTTGTAATAAATTCTCATAAAAAATAGACAATATTAAAATTATTTTAAAATGATTTCATAAGATGTTTTATAAAAAAAAAAAAATTGGCGGAAAAATTAATTTTAAATAGATTCCCCGACAATTTCACTTACTTAAAATTTCCAAAAATTCATTGGCTTCCCCGCCAATTTCACAAATTTTTTTTTTAATTTTTCAAATGGTAAAAAATATCTTAATTTCTATGAAAAAAATTTAAATTTTTTTGCTTGATTTAGATTAGTATAAAAAATTACTACAACTTTAAAAACTTATTTTCCAAAAATATATTATTTTAAAAAAAAATAATTTTTCTTAAATAATTCATATAATCAATTTCAAATTTTTAAGTTATCTTATTTGAATATTTTCTTTAAATTATTGTTGTGATTTATCATAAATGAGACGATTTCATATAGTTATTTTAAAAGTCCTACTTATGATTTTTTTTAATAAAAAAACACAATTGGCGAAGAAGTAATATTCGAATTTCACTTTCCTCAAATTTCAAAAATGAGTTATATTGAATTTTGAAGCAAAAAATTAAAAATTTCTTTTTGATTAAAACCAATAAAAATTACGACGTTAAAATAATAAAATAATTTTTATTTTTTTTTTTAAATTTTGAAAAATTCCAAAAAAAAAAGGATTACGTATCTTTTGAACGCAGTTTTCGTTTTTAATAACCTATATGTTATTTTGAAAGGTGCAAATCTGACATTTATTCTCACCTAGTTATTGAACATTATAGTGTGAACAACAAAGTTTTTTTTCGCTTCGAAAATGTTGAATTTGTATCAAAGAATCGTCATATACGGGAAGTTTAGCATTACTTCTCTGAAGCACACCGATTCCTCAACAAAATGTATGGTGAATGTGTTCCATCGTTTTCAAAGTGCGAGAGATGGAAGACAAAGATTGTTCAGGGCAGCCAAACAAGTTTGAAGACCAAGAATTGAAGGCATTACTCCATAAAGATTGCTGTAAAACTCAACAAGAACTAGCAAAATCATTAGCAGCGCTATAAAAAAAATAATTTTTGCCTCCATTACGATAACCCGGCCAACCAGTCGAATCGACACCAAAGCCAAATATTCATGTCACTAAGATAATTCTCTGTATTTGGTTGGAGCACAAGGGTATATTATGAGCAGCTGAAAACTGACCAGACCATCACAGGGAACCTGTACCGAACGTAAAAGAATTCGTTTGAAGAGTATTGGCCGAAAAATTCCATGAATTTGTGGCCAGACATGAAACCGTAATATTTCATCATGGCAACGCTTGACCACATGTTGCAATACCTATTAAAAAGTATTTAGAATGAAGTGGTTGGGAAGTTTTGCCTCACCCGCTTTAGGATACGCTTCACTTCAGCACAAAGTATCCAATATTAGCTTGATTAGTTTTTGACTTCAAAAGATTAGCAGTTCTTTTGGCTTGGAATCCATATGTTGACAGAAAGATAAGAAAAGGCTAACAATGACCAATATGTGCTTCGAAAATCCCAACAGATATCTAAAATTACTACATCTTGTAAAACTAATTTTCCAAAAATTTATTATTGTGAAATAATTTCAATTAACAATTTTAAAATTTTAGGTTATTGTATCTTTTGTGAATTTTTTAATATATATTTTTTTAAATTGTTGTTGTAATTTATGATAGTAATTGAAACGATTTCAATTAGTTATTTTAAAATTCCAATTTATGACTTTTTTTTTAAAAAACAAAGTTGGCAAAGAAGTTATATTTAAATAGCTTCCCCGCCAATTTCACTTTCCTCAAATTTAAAAAATTCGTTATATTAATTTTGAAAGCAATAGGTTAAAAAATTCTTTTTGATTAAGACTAACAAAAATTAATACCACAATTTGAAAAAATTATTTTTAAATTTTCGAAAATTTTAAAATTCAGAAAAAATCACAAAAAATTTAGTGAAAAAATTTGCATTTGTAATATATTTTTTTAGATTTTCAAACTTTTAATTTTTTAAAGGGCACAATGGGTTTGCTAGTGGAATAATTAGTAAGAAAAATAAGTATCTAGAAGTTTAATAGTCCGATTGAATGATAGAAAACAGCAGTTGGATTCAAGAATTTTTTTTATTTTAACGGTGCACAGTGGGTCCATTTTAAGTTTAGTTATTAATACACATGTATTAATTAATATGTAATAAGCAAATATCTAGCAGTTTTATAGTCCATTCGGATGCAAATGGTAGAAGATAACCTAAATTTAAAATTCTACATATTCCAGTTACACAGATAATGAGCTATAATGGTTGCTATAATTGACCATTTCGATAAGGAAAATAATTGTAGAGCTTATATAAATAGTTTGTGATACCCTAAGTCCCATTTTCTCAATCTCTGGTTGTTTTTTGTCGTGACGATCGTTTTCATACAAAAGTTATATTAACTGGATGTCGTTACAAAAAACGATAACCAGAGATTGAGAAAATATCTCGCTTAACCTTATGTTTAAAAATTCACGAAATAAATGTATAGAACTCCTAAAAATTTGCTAATATTTGTTTAGCTAAGATTTCTACCTTAGAACTATTAAATGCATGAGTTTTAGTACAATTTAATTGAAATGTTCCTTATTTTAGTCTTTATTCAGCTCATGTTGTTAATGCCATTATACCACTGTACTACTACAATTAAGTTCCATCCTCCAGTTTGGTAGTCATCGTCATCATCATCATTACAAAAAAGTGTTGATTACGTTGACACTTGTAACACTTTCAAATCATAAATTTTGAAGATTGTCTCACACACACACATATTTTCACATTTAGACAACCAACCATAAGTCGATTGAAACTAAATTAAAGCAGAGGCTGAACTAAAATCCCCAACAAAAAAAAAATCAAAAACTTGAAAAACACTTAAAACATTTCGTGTTATTTTTTGAAATTAAAGAGTGAAATTTGTTGGTGAAAAAAAAAATATGTAAATATAGCAGCATCTTATTTTTCGATTTTCTGTAATATTCATTAATGGTGTCATTCCTTATCAACACAACAGCTTCAGTAAGACAAAAAGAAAACACACAAAGAAAAAACTACATCCCAAAAACAAAAAACTAATTTATATGCCCATTTAAATAAAAACAAAATACTGTTTCTTAACAAAACAGTTTTAAATATGAATAATTATAAAGACATACACACAAACCCAGCTACAAACGGAAATTGTAATCAATAAATATTATATTGAAAACTACTTACAGAATACTCCAGCATAACCAACAATATGTCCGTCCCCCATTCTCACTTAAACATCACAACTTACGAAAGAGTTTTTTAATTTCTTGCTGTAAGAAAGAAATATTTTTTTTCTTTTAATAATTATAATTACTTCATTTATACCCAAAATGATTTTGAACTTTGAGTTGTGTGTGTGTTTTTTTTTTCTCAACTTGACTGTGATTCTTTTCCCTGGCTGTTGTGCGTAAATATAAATGTAATACTTTTTTTTTTTTTTTGTCTGGCATGTTATTGTAATTTGCTTGTAATTATTGACTCACATCGATTTGTTGTGAATATTTACAAGCATCATCGGAAGAGAGAAAAAAATAAATATTAAAACACAAAAATATTAATTCATTCATTTGTTCGTCCATTCATGCAGTCGTTGCTGTATTCGCTGTGATAATCTTGTGCATTTAACACATGTTTCCGTAGGGGTCTTATCTTTGTATAAATGGAAAAATGAAAAATTATGGCTGGGATTTTTATTTATTATTTTTTTTTTTTTTTTGAAATACATACAATATTTTTCATTATTTATTTACACAGAAAGTGAATATGTGTATTTTGTTTAATGTAATTTCGTAATTAACACAATTTTTACATAAATCTTATTTATGAAATGTAACTTTTTCATAATTTCTTTAAATATAATGCAATTGTTGGGGCAAAAATTGGGAATTGTTGAGGGAGGGAGAGATTGTTAAGAAAATTAAGTTTAAAACAAAATTGTTTGAAAAGATAAATAGAGAAAAATTCAATTTTTTTAAGAAAATGAGGGCTATACTGAGAATAATAAAATAGTCTAACTTCAATGTTGAATTTTCCAATTGCAAGAAGCTTTTAAAAACTGTGCCCATTTTCAAAAGTCTTTCAAATATTAAAATGTAAATTTTTTAAAATATGATGTCATTAAGCAAATGTGCGGAATATAGCAAGTACGAGTGCTATATTCGGATGTGCCCAATTTTATAAATTTTGTGAAAAAATTTGTTGGTTTAAAAAATTTAATTAAAAAAATGTTCGAGAAAAAAAATTTTGGTGAAAAAATTGAGGTAGTCGTGGGTTTTTGCTAATATGTGAGCCGGTTTGTCGAACAACTCGAAAACCATGCTAAAAACCGATTTTAAAACAAATCGAAAATTGGTAAAAACACGGTTTTAAAATAATTTGAAAACAGGTTTAACAACTTTAGTGGCAAGGGAATATATACATTTTTCATTTGCTACCCTATAAAACAAATAACTTTCATACGTGATAGATACATCAATATATCCGTTATAGTCCAACTTAGATTTCCTTTAAAAATTGGTCTAAAAATTACTTTTCCCACATATTTTCACCTAAATATTTTTTTTAAACAAAATTTGTTCACCTAAATACTTTTTTTTAACAATTTTTTGTCACTAAAAGGTTTGTTCACAAACGTTTAAAAAAAAATTTTTTTTCGCCAAATTTTTTTCAACAAATTTTTTTTTCACCAAAAATTTTTGGTATTATTTAATATTATAGTAATTCTTTATAGTAATCTAAATTAAAAATAAAATTTAAAAATTTTGCCTTGGAAATCAAGAAAATGATTTTTAAAATATGGACAGTGAAATTGGCAGGGAAGCTGTTTAAGAATAAATACTCCGCCAATTTTGTTTTTTATTATTAAAAAATTCAACAATTTAGTATTTGCACATAATTATATGAAATCGTATACTTTAGCAAAAAAACAATATGAAAAATAAAAATTAAATGTTTTTTCTAATTTTTTTAATAAAAAATTTTCAAAAAAAAAAAAAAAATTGTAAAAAAAATGACTAAAAAAAAATATTTTGGAAAAAATTAAAAAACAAAATTTTTGGAAAATTTTGTATTTCAATTGTATTTTATGTTAATTTTTATCAAAAAAAAAATTTTAATTTTCTGCTTTAGAACGCAATACATTGATTTTTAAAAATTTTGAATATTTGCGAGGAAGCTACTAAAATTCAACTAACTTCTTTAAAGGTGAGTTTTTTGGAAAATTATACTTTTCTAATATGAAAACTTACAAGAATAATTTGAAAATGTTTAACGTTTAATTATTTTTTTAGCTTTATTTATGTCAATAATTTATAAATTTACAAACAATAAATGTAAAAACTTATATTTTTAATTTAAAAAAAGAAATGATCATTATTATAAGCATAAAAGCCTTGATTTTGCCACAATAAAATTTAATTTAATAACCATCCTCTTGGCTCAATAAAATTCAGCTACATACTTCAAGTCTCTACAAATAAAGCAACAAGCTAATAATGTAGGCATTGTTAACAATGCACTGAATTTTCCACATATTTTCACCAAGAACTATTAAAGAAACATTTTATTTCATAGAAATATCTTTTTTTTACACTTTTTTTTTCACAAACAATTTTATTTTCATTAAATATTTTTTCATCAAAATTTCGTGTTCACCAACAAAAAAAAAAAAAAAAATTCACCAATTTTTTTTTTAACCAAAATTTTTCTTCCACAAATTTTTTTTTCAGCAAAATTTTTTTTCATCAAAAATTTTTTTGTATTATTTAATATTATAGTAATTATTTAAAGTAATCTAAATTAAAAATAAAATTTCAAGATTTTGCCTTGGAAATCAAGTAATTGATTTTTAAAATATGGACAATGAAATTGGCAGGGAAGCTGTTTATGAATAAATTCTCCGCCAATTTTGTTTTTTATTATTAAAAAATTCAACAATTTAGTATTTGAACATAATTATATAAAATCGTATACTTTAGTAAAAAAAACAATATGAAAAATAAAAATTAAATTTTTTTTTTTCATTTTTTTAATAAAAAATTTGCAAAAAAAAAAAATATTGTAAAAAAAAAAATTTTTAAAAATTACTAAAAAAAATATTTTTTAAAAATTTAAAAAACTAAATTTTTGAAAATTTTGTATATCAATTTGTATTTTATGTTAATTTTTGTCAAAAAGAAAATTTAATTTTCTGACTTAGAACGGAATATATTGATTTTTAAAAATTTTAAACATTTGCGGGGAAGTTCCTCAAATTAACTAACTTCTCAGTATTTTGAAAATTATTTAAAATTTTCTTTTCTAATAGAAAAATTACTAGAATAATTTGAAAATTTTTAATGTTTAATTATATTTTTTAGCTTTACTGAAATTATTTATGTCAATATAAGTAATGCATAAATTTACAAACAATAAATGTCAAAAATTATATTTTATTTTTAAAACAACAAACTATCATCATTATATGCATGCCTTGATTTTGCCACAATAAAGTGCCATTTAATATCCATTCTCTTGGCTCAATAAAATTCAGCTAAATGCTACAGACTTCAAGTGTCTACAAACAAAACAACAAGCTAATGATATAGGCATTGTTAAGTGTTAAAGCACTTAACAATTTCCACATATTTTCACCAAGAATTGTTAAAAAAAATACTTACTGAAATAATTTTTTTTTTTTTTTTTCACAAACAATTTCATTTTCATCAAATACTTATTCATCAAAATTTAGTTTTCATCAACAATAAAAAAAAAAAATTTCACCAAATTTTTTTAACCAAAATTTTTCTTCCACAATTTTTTTTTTTTCACAAAAATTTTTTTTCACCAAAAATTTTTTAAATTATTTAGTTTTATAGTAATTATTTATAGCAATCTAAATTAAAAATAAAATTTCACGATTTTGCCTTGGAAATCAAGAAATTGATTTTTAAAATATGGACAGTGAAATTGGCAGGGAAGCTGTTTAAAATAAATTCTCCGCCAATTTTGTTTTTTATTATTAAAAAATTCAACAATTTAGTATTTGAACATAATTATTTGAAATCGTATACTTTAGTAAAATAACAATATGAAAAATAAAAACTAAATGTTTTTTCTAATTTTTTAAATAAAAAATTTGCAAAAAAAAAGTTTACAAAAAATTACAAAAAAAAAATATTTTGGAAAAATTATAAAAACAAAATTTTTGGAAAATTTTTACTTCAATTTGTATTTTATGTTAATTTTAATCAAAAAGAAGATTTTAATTTTCTGCTTTAGAACGCAATATATTGATTTTTAAAAATTTTAAACATTTTCGGGGAAGCTTCTCAAATTTAACTAACTTCTCCAAAGGTTAGTTTTTTTGGAAAATTATTTAAAATTTTATTTTCTAAATGAAAACTTACTAGAATAATTTGAAAATTTTTAATGTTTAATTATTTTTTATTTTTACTTCACTGAAATTATTTATGTCAATAATTCATAAATTTAGAAACAATAAATGTCAAAACTGATATCTTCAATTGAAAACAACAAACGATCATTATTATATGCATAAAAGCCTTGATTTTGCCACAATAAAATGTCATTTAATATCCATCCTCTTGGCACAATAAAATTCAGCTAAATGCTACAGACTTCTTCAAGTGTCTACAAATAAAACAACAAGCTAATGATGTAGGCATTGTTAAGTGTTAAAGCAATTCCAAAAAATAAACTGAAAAATTACTTTAGTTATTTGGAAGCAAAATGTTGCAGCAGCAAAATGCTTTTTCGTATAATTGTAATTGTTAGTTTCAGTGTTCTGCAGAGAATGTAAACATTTTTGGTTTTTATTTTTTGTGGCATTAAAACTATCAAATTATAATAAAATTGAAGATTAACTGTTGACTCGTTAAAGAAATCACTTCAAAAATTAAAGAAATACTAGTATATAAAAAAAACATCAGCAAAAACATTTTAAACAGCCACATACGAGTGTTTGTTGTTATTTGCTAGTTGCCACAACA
The DNA here is from genome assembly GCA_942486065.2 of Calliphora vomitoria. Taxonomy (NCBI): domain Eukaryota; kingdom Metazoa; phylum Arthropoda; class Insecta; order Diptera; family Calliphoridae; genus Calliphora; species Calliphora vomitoria. Next base: position 11,546,843 of record OW818033.2, read on the forward strand.
ATATGAAAACAATTTTCTTACAATAATATCTCAAGCCTATAGATGGATGGATGATGGTTAAGTTGATGTCTTGTTAGCATGAATTGCAGAAATAAATTGGCAAGCAACAAAATATATGTATATTTATATATGTATACGCCATGAGATTTTACTTTTTGTATTTATTTATTTCTAGTAGAATGTTAACAAAAAAATAAATAATGATCACAAACGATTTCTTATTTTTTTATTTATTTTTTTTTCATTTAAGAACAACATTATGAACAAACAACTAGTTAACAAGTTATTCTATGATTATTTCTTACTTCTTATTTTTATTTATTTATTTTAACAAACTTAAACTCACTCACAAAATATGTATGCTGAACGTTTGGGCCCCCCTTCTCTCATCTCTCATCTTTATAATCAACAGCAGCAGCAATAACATATAGTTGGTGCTGCTGAGAAGTGTAGAGTAGAGTTGCAAGGATGTTGGCTGTGTGTTGAATACATTGGTATTTTAACTACTAAGATTAAGTCATCAACATTTACAGTTGTCAAAGCTACTAACGACAACATCAAACCACATCAGCAACACAGTCATAGCGGCGGCAGCATCATTCACATAATCATCATTATGATTTTTGTTGTTGTCGTCGTCATCGTCATAGTCAGTTTTCTCATCATCATCATCATCGTCGTCAGCAGCCGCAGCAGTATCCCAACAAAAATAAAACTACTTAATTTTTGTGGAAAAAATGTTTAAACATTTGCTTTCTTGCTGTTTTACGAATAACCACAATATAACATTTTACTTATTTATCAAACAAACAGAGGTGGAAAGGTATGAAATCAAAAAAATTGTTGCCGAATGCAAAAATCTATCTTCCGAATATTTAAAATAATATTGTCCAAGCTGTGTAAGAGAAAAGGTGTTTCACAGAATCCTCCTCATTATATCAGCTTCTACAGAAATCAGTAAAAGGCAAATAAAAGGCAAATAATTCGGTAGCTAGTGACCAATTGTAGTTACCTCAGTGCTGAGGCATTTTCAGTTCATTTATATTTCCATGGGTTTTTTGGTTGAATGGGCTAGTGGGCAGGTGTAAAATTTTTTTTGAAAAAACTAACAAAAATTCAGTTCTCAGATCATGCAAATATCTAAAGGGTCTTCCAATAGGGACTGTCGAACATTGATAGTTGATAGCTGTGGAACCTACATCTGTCAAATTATCTGTCACGAAATCAGTTTGTTTTGCCAAATCACCATGGCCGGAAACAGCGATCAACAATGCGTGAAAATCACAAACAAAATTGTCTAATTTGGGACGAAACCAATCCATATCAGATCAAAAAAAGATCACGAAAAAGTCACTGTTTGGTATGGATTTTGGGCTGGCGGTCCATATTTCTTTGAGAACGAAGTTGGCAAGGCTATCATCGTCAACAGCAATCACTATAGGCAGTTGATTACCAAATGCTTTTTGCCTGAATTGGATGATATGGACACTAAGAACATGTGCTTTCAACAGGATGGCTCTACATCCCAAGCACCTAATGCCACATTGAAAATTCTACACGAGCGATTTGAGGGCATGGTCATCCCACGTGGAGGTGATGTGAACTGGGCACCGATATTGAGTTGCAGGTCTATGCGACTAAGCCACAAATCACAGCTGCCCTCAAATACAACATAACCTATGTCATCGGTCAAATACATCCTGATTTATGAGCCAGAGTCATGGAAAATTGGATATTTCGGATGCACGGCATCCAGCAAAACTACAGAGAACATTTCAGTGATACTTAGACATAGTGCTTATATCTACTCTTCGGGAGACCCACAAAGCTTACCTTCATATGCATGATATGCTCCTTAGAGCAACTGTGAACATCAGTGCAGAAGGATTTTTTTGATAGTCCCGCAGTGAATGAATTGACTGAGTGCAAGCTCACGTTTGTTAGTAAACTTTGTGAAAGAATAGAATTCTCAAAAACAGCCACAGCAATATCATCCACATACTCATAAGTTGAGAGGCAAAAATTCAGGCCGGAACTAACAACGATCGCAGATACAAATCTATTATTCTTTTTATGGTTTTCAAAAGGAAAGGTGACAAGCTAATGGATCGAAAAACCCTCGGTGTAGTAAGAGACCCCTTATGTTCTTGTTTAAGCCAGTGTAGCATACACTTAAAAACGTCATATCGATGATTACAATCCTTTACCTCGCTGCCTCTTACCACTAAACTATTCATCCACAGATTTAGTAGACTCCTAAGCAAAGCCACTGCTATGTATATGACTGCAAATATAGTCATACATATACAATCACTTTAATATCTATCTTTCCGTCTGTTTGCCTGCCTGTCTGTCCGTCCGTCCATCCGTCTGTCTCTCGGTTAAATACTACTCACTTATCATCGTCATAATGTTGTACGAATTGTATGAATTGCAATTGTTGCTTGTTGTAAGCAACAACATAAGCCTCAGTGCTGGCTGTTGTTGTTGTAGCTGTAGCTGTATTGCAGTTTGTGTTGATCATGTGTGTGGCTGGCTGTAACATTTCAGCAGAAGCTCTAACATTAATGAGCAACAAAAAACCGACACACAGGCTCTCAAGCAGTCTTGAAAGAACTGTGGCACAGCCAAACCATATTGAAACGAGCGAAAATGATAAACAACAACAAAGTTGTTAACAAAAATAAAAAAATGTTTACCAAAAAAAAAAAAATATTGTTAATCATTATGATTGTAGACTTGTTGTAGCTTGTTGATTGTAATGCTGGTTGTTGTGGCTGTTGCAGCAAGAAAAAAAAAAAACCTAACTTTAAAATTGTTAAGCATGATAATAAAATTGTGTTCTCAGTTGTTTTTCGTTCACATATTTGGCGCGTGTTAAATTAAAAATGACATTTGTTTTATTAGTTACAAATTCGTGACGGAAATAACGGTGTGGTTAAAGGAAAACAAATTATGAATTGCTGATTTTTGTTTCTATGTTAAACTTTCGTTTAAGGTTGTAAGTGTAAATGCTAGTGTTTAATAGGGAAAAATAAATGCTTAATCTTTATTTACACAGAAGTTCTTAAATTTGGCAATAAATCATAAAAAAAATAAAATATCACGCTTTATAACTTTAGTCCTTTAGATTTTGTCTATATTGATTACACATACAACATCATTTTGAGTTATTTCGAACATTTTTTTTTGTCAGGAAAAACTAGCGACTTTCATTATCGATCATTCAATGAAATATTTCCAATCTTATTAGGGCTATTAAACATCAGCTAAAAAGGTTCAAACTGATTGAGATAGAAGGGATTTCGATTAGGATTATATTGTGATACCCTTAGAATAACATTCCCTTATGCTGAAAATTTATACATAAAGGGAGAATATTTTTCCTCCCTAATTTCTTTGACTAAGTGATTCCTGCCGGTACTTCTAATAAATCTGATAATATTTACTAGTGACACATCTCTGAGTTAGTTCCGATCATGGAAAAGAGCTCTACCAAGATATAGAAGTCAATGCTCTTGTAAGGCTGGGCAGTCACATAGAAGATGTTGTACCGATTCCCGGTCACCAAGGGAGTGTGAATATCCCTTTGCGCAAGAGTTAAGTCTAGGGACGATCTGTTGGTTTTCGCATTCGTCAGATACTTCATTTCCCCGGATGCACTAAAGTTCTAGGACCCATATCAACATGACGCGATGTTGTGCCAGTGATTAGATGCAATTGAGAAGACATTTCGACTTAATAACTTGGAGTTAAGAGCGTTGATTGATGCAAGGCTGTCCAAGTAAGTACCTATACTCGAATTTTTGAGATAAAGTTCCCGGATTCTTCTCGCGGATGTATCGATGGTATACATATCTACCTGGGTAATCGAGTTCGTGCCTCCTTCTGCCTTTGAAACATCAGTATAGACTGAGATCACGTCATCCCTTAGGACAGTGTCCGCGACCCAGTCATACCTTGTTGGTATTTTTATGCTAAAATCCTATCAAAATTCGGTGTAGGTACTAAGTATGTAGTCCGTTTCATGCCCCATGATTGGTCTGCCTATCCTTTGTAGGATGGTGCCATGAGCAATACGATCATGCTTCAGTCCGTTCGAATGTTTGAATTGTAGAGCAGACTTAGCAGAAATACATTTGATATATATATCAAGGGGAGTTATATATAGCATCGTCTCTAGACTGACCTGAGGAGTGGAATTCATAGTTACAGACATGCTAGTCTTTCTATCTTGTTTAGAATAGAAAGATAAGTCTTGGTGTCTACCGCTCTCTACCAAACAAGAGCCACATAGGTCAAAATAAGTCTTATCACCGCGATGTACCTCCAGTGTACAATATATGGTTTAAGACCCCATCTCTTCCCAAAGATTTGCTTACATATATAGAAGGCACATAGTGCCTTCTTCATTCGACTCTCAGCGTTACGTTTCCACGAGAGCTTAAAGTCAAAAAATACGCCAAGATATTTGGATTCGCTTGAAGTCTTTAGAAAAGTACCATACAGTCGTGGAGGTCTGAATTCTGGGATTTTGTATCTCCTGGTGAAAATAACCGGTTCGGTTTTGGCAGGGTTGACTCTTAGAATGTTTTCTCTGGTCCATGATAGTAGAACGCTGAGAGCTAATTCCATGAGTTCACTTATTGTGGTAAGACACTTCCCTTGAATAAGAAGCACAACGTCGTCAGCATATGCGACTACTTTGGTGTCTATCCAACTGAGCCTGAAGGGATTTTATATACGACAAGATTCCACAGAAGTGGAGAGATGATACCTCCTTGTGGAGTGCCCCTAGTCCCAACTTTCCTTGTCCTACCAATAACCATATTAAAGTTTATGGCTCTGCTTTTAGGCATATTTTCTGTCCAATTTTTTATCCCCTGCTCAGCACCTAAGTCACCCAGTGCACCAACTATTGCGGATATGTTCACATTATTAAATGCACCCTCTATATCCAAGAAAATGCCATAACATACTTATTTTTTGTCAAGCGTCTCCTCTATAGTTCCAACAATGTCATGCAAGGCTGTCTCCACCGACCTGCCTTTAAGGTATGCGTGCTGTGCCCTACAGAAATTATCAAGGTAGAAGATTTTCCCGACATGGATATCGATCAATCTTTCCAGTGACAGACTGATGGGTCTATATTCCTTGGAGGTACTATGGTTTACCTTTCCCGCTTTGGGGATAAATACCACTGTACCCTCTCTCCATTCTTTAGGAATGTATCCTGTTCCAGGCTGTTCCTAAATATCATAATAAGCCATGGCATGATGGTTGAAATCATTGAAATGGAGTAACGCGGGGAATATGTCATCTGTCCCTGGAGATTTATAGGGCTTGAAAGATGACACCGCCTACAAAATTTTCTCCATGCTAACAATGGAGCTAAATAATTCACTTATGTGGATTTGAGAAGCTGCATCATCATCCCTGCAACCCGGAAAGTGTATACAAAGTTTCGGTACTACTTTCAGTAAAGTTACCATCCGGTTTCATCAGGAATCCAGGAGTACAAAGGTCTTTGGATAGTGCCTAACGCAGACGTGATGCCTCCGTGGTACTCTCCAGAAATGCTCCCAAGATTCCTTCTTTGCCCCCTGGTTTTCCTCTTGAAAGTGTTGAAGCTTTGACGATAATCATGCCAACAGAACTAAGCTTTGGATGTAAACAAAATAGCAAGTGTTCTATAGAAAAATGTCTCTATATATACAATTCTATAGAAAAGAATCATCTATTCTATAGATAAGTGTCCTCCACAAACACTAGTTTATAGAAAAGTGTCCTCTATAGACACCATTATATAAAAAGAGTCTTCTATAAACAAGTGTCTTCTAGAGACACTGTTCTATGGAGAAGTATCTACTAGAGACACTGTTCTATAGAAAAGTGTCCTCAAGAGACACTGTTCCAGGGATACTGTTCTACAGAAAAGTGTCTTCCAGAGATATTGTTCTATATAAAAGTGTATTCTACAGACACTATTCTATAGAAAAATGTCTTCTACAGACACTATTCTATAGAAAAGTGTCTTCTGCAGACACTATGCTATAGAAAAATGTCTTCTAACGACACCGTTATTTAGAAAAGTGCCTTTCATAGGCACTATTATATAGAAATATTTCCTCTACAGACAGTATTATTTCATTCTTTCTTTATTAAGCTCTTTTAAGTCACTGCATTCTCTACTTTAAAGAAATCATTTATATACATAGGTAAAAAACCTTCAAGTGTCTTTAGTAGTTTTAAGTCAAAAATCACTTGATGAAATATGAAAATTTTTTGAAAGCTCTAGAACTCTTTGTTTCTTAACTCCTTTTCTAATATACAGAAACACACTTACATACATATGTAACGTCACATTTACATACTCCAAGTAAGCCATTTTTCTTTAGTTGACATACCCGTAAATCTTAAGAGGGTTGATGTTTTAACATTCCTTTTTTTCCCGTTCTTGGCATTTTATTATTGTATATATATATATATTTTTTTTTCATTACTATTTTACATTTGTTACTTAAGAAAAATCATGTGAATTTATAAGTTCTTTTTGTGTAGAACTTACTTAAGAAGGAAGTGAGTTTAGCAGACAGTAAAAGCTGTAAAAGACAGAAAAACAAAGTAAAAATCATAGAAATATGATCTTTAAATTAAAGAAGAATTTAAAAAAAATATATTAATTTTTGTTTAAAGTTATTTATTGCGTTGTAGGAAACTTTTTGTCCTTTTTATAATCATTTCACTGTTTTTGTGTTTCAACAATACAATTACAAGTACTATGTTGTTGTGTATTGCCACATTGAACTACTGTGTTGTACAAATAACATACAGGAAACATATGCAAAATATGTGCACATACTTCTTGTGCTTGTACTTGTAGTACTGCAAGACACACATTTATATGTACATATGTACGTATACTTGCTGTTGCACAGTGGGTACTTTTTAAATGATAATAATAATAAAAGCGATGTTTTTCAAACCACAACAAATCAAATTTAACACCTTCCAACTTATTTACTACATTCTCTATTAAATCATCTGTAACAACAAAATTGTGTTAAGATTTTTCTGTTAGAACCAAACGTATTAATGCCATATTTATTTACGTATCTTAAACATCCCACTGTATTTTGTTATATATTTATTGCATGCAACAATTTCAAGTATTTTTTTCTCTATAAAAAGCAATGTTTTTGTTGTTATTTGTTGCACTCATAATGTTTGTTTAGTTGTTAAATGTTTGATATTGTTTTCATTTTGCAGTTTCTGTTTGTTTTTATTTTGAAAATGTAATATTTTTCTACAATATTTTCAATGCACAAACGAATGCCGTACAGTACATGATCCTTTGGTGTCCATCTTTTTATGTGAAACTTTATATGTAAGTTTAGTATTTATGCAACAAAATGTTGTTGTTAAAATGTAATATAAACTTGTAGTTTAAAGAAATAAATATATGTGAATGTTTATTAGGCAAGACCAACAATTTTAATCAATATTATTATAGATATGTATTCTGTATAGGCACTATTCTACAGAAAGTTGCCTTCTTTAGACACTATTCTATAGTAAAGTGCCTTCGTTAGGCATCATTCTATACGAAAGTAACTTGCTTAGACACTATTATATAAATAAGTTTCTTCTTCAGACACTATTTTATAGAAAAGTGTCTTTTTAGACCCCGTTCTCAATACAAGTGTATTTTACAGACGCTATTTTACAATACGAGGACAACTAATTTACTACATAGTATTGGAGCCATTGTGTGTTTGCTTAGTGTGCAAACGTACTCTTTTCATATAGTTTACAGGGAACACAAAAAACGTTCTAAACTCCTTTGTTTTAAATAATTTTTAAATCTCTTAATGCAGTTTTATTACGTATTTAGTGTGATTTACATTAATAATTAATTCAGCAAAACTAAGTATTTTAGAGCTCGAAATTTCATTATATATATATTACTAGATTGACCCGGTGCGCTTCGCTACCCCTGTCGATGTAAAAATCGGTTCAGCCGTTTAGTAATTATTGTTTAAAAACAAAAGGTACCAATTTTACCCGTTTTTCCTCCTTTTTATCCCTTTCTGGTCCAAGTATTGAAAAAATTTATAGCCTATTGACGCTTCCAAGTAAGGATCTATCTACGTTCCAAATTTCAATAAAATCGGTTCAGCCGTTTAGGCGTGATGCTCAAACAAACAAACAAACAAACAAATAAACAAACAAATAAACAAACAAATAAACAAACAAACTTACAAAGACATTTATATATTTATATAGATTTCGAAAATTTCATTATATATGTATTATTTCTTGTTAATACTCTAAGGAGCATAGGGCCGTAACTAGTTTGCTCCATTCGGATCTGTCGCATGCAATGCATTTAGTTTCCCTCCAGCTTTTACCAACTCTCGTCAATTCCACATCAATCTGAAGCTTCCATGTATGAACAGGTCGACATCTACGCCTGCTTCCCTGGGGATTCCATTCGATTGCCTTCTTAGCAATATCTTTATCATCCTTACGAAGTGTGTGACCTATCCACTTCGATTTGCGTTTACATAATTCCGTTTGTATTGGAATTTGTTGAGTTGTTTCCCAAATACTAGAGTTGCAGGTTTATTTTTGGCCAATTTATTTTAAGAAGCCTGCGAAGACAGTTGTTGATAAAAACTTGCATAAATTGAACATCAGAGCTGGCAACATTCCATGTTTCACACCCATATAGTAGAACTGACTTTACGTTGGAGTTAAAGATTTGGAGCTTCGTTCTTTTAGCAATAATGGAGCAAATGCTTGCCTTGCTTTCTTTACACCTGCTGAAATAACTGCTCTTGATCCGCCCTGCCTGCAAATTATGCTTCTAAGGTAGCAAAAGGATTCTACTTCCTCAAGTTGTGTGCCACTAATGTAAAGAGGTAAAAAAGCGCATTATTTTCCTTTTACCGATATTTATTCTCAGACCAGCAGTGAGGCATGATCGACAATGTTGCGCATCTTCTGTTCCATATCAGCATGTGAATGTGTGGGGAGACAAATATCGTCAGCATAGTAAAGGTCTTCAAGTCTATCTTGAAAGCCCCACACAATTCCATTTCTTGATATTGTAGCTTGTTGCATAATGACATCTAGCACAATATTAAAGAGAAGTAGCGAGAGCACACATCCCTGGCGGACTCCTTTACCGATGTTTATCATATCAGATAGTTCGTTTTCATGCAATATTGTGCATGTTGCTTTAGTATAAATAGATTTTATGAGAGAAATCAGCTGTTGTGGAACTCCCTTACAGCCTAACGCGTTCCAAATTGCTGTATGGTTGAGCGTGTCTTACGCCTTTTCAAAATCTATAAAAAGGAGATATAATGGGATCTCCATTCAACGGACTGCTCGACTATTATCCTGAGACTATTGACATGGTCAACACAGGATTTTCCACGGCGGAAACCGGCTTGTTCTCTCCTCATACCGGAAGAGATCGCATCTTTTTTTTCGGTATTTTTATGATTACACCTTCCAAGAGTGCATCTGGTAAACAATTGGAAGACCAAAATCCATCCATGAGCGGTAGCAGTAGTTTTGAGCTTGTCATTGGATCGACCAGCAGCAATTCGGAAGGAATATTGTCCAGGCCTGGAGATTTGTTGTTTTTCAATGCTTTTATAGCTTCACATATTTCGTGTTGATATTTTGGTTTAGCTCATGTGACTCGCAGTCGCACAGTGCTTGATCACGTGTGTTGGGGGTTTGCGTTATGATATTCCTGTAAAAATCTGTCCAAAGCTGCATTTGTTTATTTTTTAATGCTGTTAACTCCCCATTATTATCTTTTAAGGGTTTTCCACTGAGTACAGGGGTATTTGTTAGCTTACTTATAGCTCCATACAAATCTCTGCTCTGACTTGTTTCCGCAGCCTTTGGCGCATCTTTGGCAATATTTTCCGCCCAACGTCTTTTATCGCGTCTTGTGCTTTTCTTGATAGCTCGATCTAGATTAGAATGCTTCTCCTGACTTGTCATTTTAGCGAGGCGTGTTTTGGAAGTGTTAATGTCATTCTTTCCTGCTTTCTTTCTTCCACCAGCGTCCATGTTTCCTCAGACATCCATTCTTTCCGTCCCTTCTCTTTGAAGCCTATATTCTGAACTGCTGTGTCGACCAACAGGTGTTCAAGTTTCGCCCAGCTAAATTCACGGGGAAGTAATATAGCTTGTCATTGCGGTTTCCATATGTCGCTGTACGTCTTAGCAATGCCGGGATCCTTCAGTTTATTTATGTCGAATTTGATCCTTGACGATGTATTGTTCCTCCTTATAGCAGCGACTTTCATTTGGAGTGTGGCAATTACAAAGTCTGATTTTTCTTGTGAATTCTCTTTTGAGAAAATAGTGTGCCACCGAAAATTTCATTAATGGGCATATATCTCTTTAGTATGTTATGTTAGTATTAAAAAAAGTTTTTTATTTGAAAGATTAATGCATGGCTTTAGCACTTGAAGTAGCGCGTTCTGGAAGTCCAATTTTGGGCCACTTTTTCAAACAATGCTGTTCGAATGTCACGAATAATATGATCAATGTTAGCCTCTAAGGCGTCAATTGTTGCTGGCTTATCCGCATAAAAATTTGACTCATCGAAAGGTGTCAATTCGACTTTGGAGGCCAGTTAACAAGTCCATTTCTCGAAATCAAGTTATTTAGATTTCAATAAATCGATGGTTGCGGTCGTATGGCACGTAGAGTCATCCTGTTACATTAATGTCATCCATATTTGCAAACAAAAAATCATTGATCATGGTGCGGTAACGATCTCCATTGTCCGTAGCACGAGCTCCGGCTTCATTTTTGAAGAAATAAGGTCGATGATGCCACCAGAGTGTAAACCGCACCAAACGGTTCTGGATGTAATGTGATCGGTTTGTAGTGTCTGTTGTGGATCGGTCCCACTTCATATGCGTCAATATTATCTATTAACAAGGAAAGTTTTCGAATTATCGATTACCACATTGTTTTCTTTAGTAAATTATTCAATCTATCGATGTCTTGAGATTTCTCTTAAAAAAATTGTTCAAGCAATCAATAGCTCTAGAGTTTTTTTTCAATCTTAAGTTCTTTCTATATTTCTAGAGTTTTCCTTATAAAAAAAAACGTATATTTATGTGAAGAAATTGTATACCTTTAGCTGCCATTACCAATCAATTCACTCTCCAGCCACCCCCTCTCAACTGATGGTTATGAGTTGTTGTATATTTTGCTTGTTGTTCATATCACATGCTGTTGACATCATTTTTGTTGGCCCCTTACTATTGTTACTGTTCTTGTTGCTGTTGTAGTTGTTGCAGTTATTATTCCTGGCTGCTGCTGTTAACAATTGTGATGTGATGTATTTCATGTAAATTTCACTTGCATTGTATGAAAATTATAAACGGTGCAAGTACGAACGAGTATAAAAAGCTAGTCAAGAGCAGTAGCAAAATAGCAATTGCAGCCAGTTGTAGTAGTAGCAAGAATAATCTATGTTTGTAAATGTAGCTTGTTGTTGTGTAGTATTAGTAAACAAACAGAAAGGGTTGTTGCCACTATTGTCGGCACTTCGAGTAGCAAGCAGCCTTTATTGTTCTCAATGTTGTTGCTGTTGTTGTATGTAAATAAAAAATATGCATACAACAATATAAAACACAGTTTTGCAACATAAAGCTGCATATAGTTCATATAGTATGCAAGTATTTATTACAGGGGACGTATGAAGTTACCCTGGCTTTAAAACAAAATGTTCATTGTTTACATAACTTTATTGATGACAAGAATAACAACAGATGCAGGCCTCGGCAATAACCACAAATAAACTTGTAAATAATGGTTGGTCAATACAATACTATATTTTGTTTCTGTTTTATTCCCTTTTTTTTTCTTCCTCCATTCTGCTGCATCTTCTGTTATAAAATGTTCTTGTAAATAAAACATTAATGCAATACACAAATATATTTAGTAGTAGTAGTAGTACATGTATGTCGATCGTATGGACATTCATAAATCGATGTTTCTACAACGTAAATGTTGGGGTTGATGGTTTACAATAAATAATGTAAAAAGTTTTGTTATTGGTAACAAAACAATATTATGTTTGTAAATCAATTAAAAGGGAGTGTTTTTAAGCAAATATATTGTGCATATATATAAAAGAATTTAATTTTATTAAAAATAAACTAAATATTGCATTAAACTGGTATAAAAATTTAAAATAAAATTAAATTTGTACATAAAAAGGTATTGAACATAGTTCAGAAATTTGCATCTTATCAATATCTTGAGAGTTTTCTGTAGAAAATCAAGAATTTACTAATTTTCTATAGGAACATTTCTGTGTTATCGATAACATCGAAATTTTCTTTTGAAAATTTTATTATGAGCGATAACTCAGCAATTTTTTAAACAAAACTTTTCGTGTTATCGCTAACTCTGAAATATTCCTTAGAAAATTGATCGTGTTATCCATAACTCAGAAATTTTTCTTCCAAAATTTATTGTGTTATCGATAACATCGGAATTTTCTTTTGAAAATTGATCATGTTATCGATAACTTCAGAATTTGATTCAGAAAATTTTTCATGTTATCGATAACTAGGAATTTTCTTTAGAAAATTTTTCTTGTTATCGGTAACTTTAGAATTTTCTTTAGAAATTTCTCATGTTATCGAGAACTTCACAATTTTCTTTAGAAATTTTTCGTGTTATCGATAACTTAGGAATTTTCTTTATAACATTTTTTATGTTATCAGTATCTTTAGAATTTTCAGTGGAAAATTGTTCGTCTTATTTTAGGAATTTTATTTAGAACATTTTTCTTGTTGAATTTCCTTCAGAAAATTGTTCATGTTATCGATAACTTATGAGTCTTTTAGAAGTTTTTTTGTGTTAGCGAATTTTCTTTAGACCATTTTTCATGCAATGGTTTCAAGGTGGAAAAAGATCCACAATAAAGTTTTTCCATTGTGATCTATCCTGTGCTATCAGCTTCACTTCGTCCCAGGACTTTCCAATTGAGTTTGTTTCAGTCTCTTCTTCTACTGCCTTGGGGGTTTCATTCAATTGCCATCTTGCCTACGTTGAGCATCTGAGAACATGGCTAATCCAACTCCATTTACGATTGATGATCTGGATACGTATTAGTGTTTCTCCTGCTCTTTCCCACAGGTCTCTGTTTGAGATAACATTCGACCAAAATAGCTCGAGCAGTTTTCGTAACGAGCGATTAATCAATACCTACGAGGATTGCAAGTCGCTAGCTGTGGTGTTTCAGGATTCACTGTCATAGAACACACAGTGGGACAGAATCAACATTTTTTGGAAATAAATCTTGCATTTCTAAACGGCTGGTCCCATCTGGATAAAATTTGACGTGAGCGTAGCCAAGGTGTATTAGAGTTCAAGTTATTAAAATGGGTCTTAAAAATACCCAGGGGCGGCGATATGGTGGCTCAAAGTAGGGTACCTTCGACATGTACAATTTTTTAAACACGTGGCATGTTTTGGTTTCCCATCTGATTTCAAAGATTTGTAAATATTTGAAAAACGCTCGGCTAGGTCTTGAAAAAACATGCTTGCATTTCATCATATAGGCATTTCAAAATTAAAATTTTGCCGTACCTTGGATCGTTTTTTTTTCAAAAATATGGCGTACTTTCCAACCGAATGGACTCAAATTTACACAAGTAAACTACTAATAATACGCAAAAGACTTCAGACCAATACCAATTATGGATCCAAAAATAAACGATTTTCAATTTGAAAATTCAAAAAAAAAAAAAATTGATTTTTGCTGTTTTTTGGATGAAAAGGTCACTGTTCGAACAGGACGGATCGCACGTTAGATGAAGTAGGCTGAGCTCGGTCTCCTGGTGAATGCTTGGTTTGCCTTTTTGATGCAATTTGTAATTAATATCCTCTCGCAATACGCCTGATGCTGATATGACACTACCTAGATACATAAACAATTAGAATCTTCAAGATCTGCGTTGTCTATTTGGAACATTTTGCAGTTGTTGGTATTTAAATGCAAGCCCTTGGTTTTTGCTATGTTAACATGTAAACGAGCATCACTAGTTTTGTTATGCATTTCCCCTAGTTTGGCTGCCATATCGTTTAATATGTGGACTAGGAGACATATGTCGTCGGCATAATCGAGATCTTCGAGGCGTCCAGTTAGGCTCCAAGTGATGACTCTTCTATTGGTTGTTCGTATAAATACTATATTGAATATCAATGGAGATAAAACTCTGTCTTGTCGTGCATCTGCGTTAGCTTTAAAGGGTCTTTTCCAGATTGCGTTCATGTAACACCATACATGTTGAATCCCGGTGTAAGGCACGGATTAGATCAAACAATTCATGTGCTTGCTCAGGTCGATGTTGGGAAGACAGGATAATCTGTTATGAAGGATATGTGCTATTGCTTTATTATTAAGAAGTATTATCCTAGCACCAAGATAGGGATAGGCTTTAAGTAATTCTGGTTTAATGTTGTCCATGCCTGGTGCTTTAAGATTATTGAATACTTTTATAGCATTAACTACTTCCGCCTCATCTGGGCAGGACGTATTTATGTCAACTGCATCATGTGGAGTTACATATTGACATTGCAGCGTTGTGGTGGGTTCCGGTATTGATAAAATGTCGGCGAAGTAGTCGGATCGATAACTAAGGAATTTTCATTATATTTTCAATAACTTAAAAATAGAAAGAATAGAAAATTTCTCATGTTTCGATAAATTTAGATCTTCTTTCAAAACTTCTTGCTAAAAATATAATTTTTATACCCTACACCACCAAAATTTGTCCCAATATCCACCTTAAAGTATGCCAATCTGATCAGGATTACCTTCTGAGTCGATAGAGCGATTTCCGTCCGTCCGCGTGCATGAATCTGTTAAAGATGTTGGTATTCCAATAAAATTCAATACAAATAGGTTTCATATATACAGAAGTCATGCCAGATATTTTTATAGCGATTGGTCCATAATTAGATTGGTGTAGAGTATCATATGGTCGGGCTTGACCGACTATACTTTCTTACTTGTTTTAAATTCAAATCAATGATTTTATCTTATTCATTTTTCACTTGCTGCAAGTTATTGAAACCACAACAAATTTATTATATTTATTTAGGCCATAGACCTATTATTGCACAACAACCACAAACGTTATCGTGATGCAACAGAAACAAACAAGCAATCATACATACGTATACATTCTTATGATTGTGTGATAAAATGGCAAAATAAACAATATTTTCAGATAATTTTCATGAAGAAATGTAATAAAACATTGTTTTTCTATTGCTGTGTTTTTGTAATTATTCATAAAAATGTTGTTGTACAACAAATAGGAGGAAAACAGCGACAACATTATAACACCATCTCCACTGACCATGTGTGTTATCACAGCTTTAGAAAAACAAAGCATAAATACAAATTGAAATGTAGAATAATATGCAACAGCACACAGACATCAGAGGGGGGGGGGTATACATATAATTATGTACATTAGGAGTGTTTTAATTTGTAGTGAACATGTTGGTTCAAATTTTTCAACTAAGGCTTAGTATGAGTTTAGTTTAAAGAACAAAACAGTTTTTCTATGTATTTCAAACAAATAGTATGAAATTTGGAAATCTCTTTAAAGATACTATGACCTACTTGGCTCTACTGTAAACCGTTTAAAACTATAATCCTAGATTTTTATAAACTTTAATTTTAATTGAAATCAATGATCAGATTTCACAGTCTCAAAGAAATGGTGCCATCCTAATATGTAATACATTTGAATTTTATGTGTGTGCGTGTGTGTAGGGAAAACAATCTAATTAAAATTTTCGTATTTTGTAAATACACAAGAGGAGCAAAACATATGCTGAATAAATATTCTCAAACACACATGTTAATGCACCATATCACACACATACCCATTATTTAATATGAGCCTCAATTAATTACACACTTTGGCACACAGAGCCTGTATTCTAGGCACACATTCTATTCTAAACACTCTCCCGTTCATGCTTATTTATGCTAAAACATTAAGCACTTGTTGCAATAGTTTTTACTCATTTAATTACACCTAGTTTTTATAGCCAGTGCATAGTGGGGCAAAACCACCATATTTGTGGATATTAATCTGTCGGTTCACATAAAATCTACATAAACATATATTAAGTTGTATGTTAATCTGATCATCCAGTTAGAAATGGCTGACATATTTCTAAAATATTTTGATTCTGCCCCATTGTGCAACATATAAAGACTGAGATCGAAAAAACCTAACCACACGTTTTTCATTAAAACTTTTAACTCAAGAATTATTTGATTTTCTTGATGAAGTTACCTTTTGTAAAGCATGTTTTATGTCAATTACGTTCCTTTGTTGTTAGATTGATTAAAATGAGCGACGAGAAAAAAGTGTGTTCTCAAATTATTAAATATTTTCAACAAAACCCAACTTGCTCCTACAAAATTGGCCAAACAATCAAAGGTCTGCCGTCAAACAGATTTCAATGTTATTAAACAGTATCGGGAGAATCAATGTAGAAGGAATGGTCCACATGATGTTTCAAAAGCCAATAAATAGAAACCATTTTCAAAAGAGCTGCCAACATATCCGGTAGGAAAGCAGTCCGGTTAGCTCAGTACTCGGACTATTTGGTACGAAAAGTTAAAGCCAATGCAGGTTTAAAAACATACAAGGCTCAAAAAGTTCCTGACAGGAACTCTGCTAAAAATTTAGAGGCCAAATACAGAGCTCGGAAATTGAAGTCAAATTTTATACAAAAAATATACCTGCTGGATAATGAATGGCGAAACGTACGTATGGAAAATTTTCGCAGCTTCCGAATCAATATTTTTATGTTGCTGATGCTCGAGGGAATGTTGTTGAAAAGTTTAGGACCCAAAAGCAGAAATTTTCCCAAATAGTTCGTGGTATGGCAAGCAATATACAGTTGAGGCAAAAGAAGGCAAACATTTGTTACAAAGGGCTCTATAAATACCGAAATTTACATCAAGGAATGTTTACAAAAGAGTAAAGGTGTTCAAAAGTGTAGTAGATTTTAAACGGACATGGACTACCTGTTCGAACAAAGTGACAGAAAACTAAATAAAAACCCTAATGAAAGGGTTTCCGGAAAAGATTCATAAATTCATCACTATTAAGTAGAACTATAAAAATTATATATTTTTTTGTAATTTGTAATAATAATTTAAATAAAATAAAAGAAAAATTTAAACAGTAAGTTTTGTGATTTCATTTTTATTAAAATATACATCCGATTTTTTCGATCTTAGTCCTTATAAGTTTGTCATTCCGTTAGCCATGTCAATAGGATCAGCAAGTTAGAAATTACAGATTTGTTGCCAATATATTTTGATTTTGCCCTACAGATAGAATGTAAGGTGAAATTTAAATTTTCAAAAGTGTATAACTCGATATTTTTAAGAGATAAATGGCAATCGAAAATCGCATCAGAAGTTCTACAAATACATACATACATATATGTATGAAGTTTTATGTCAATCTTATGAATTAGTTAGATTTATTTCTAAAATACTTTGATTCTACCCCATTGTGCAATATATAAGAGATATTAGAGAAAATAAAGAGTAGTGTATGAGATTTTATGTGTTTATGATGGTGTATGGGAGATAATGTTAATCACAGTAAACAAAACTACATTGTAAATCAGTGGTAGGCACAAGGAGCCAATGGGGTATGATTATGACGTAAAATTCATGAAACTTCTTTGGTTTTAATTTTTTTTTTTAAATAAACCAAAATCTCTATGGAAAATAATAAAAGAAAAATTATCAAAAAATATAGTAATAGAACAAAAATAAATGCAAAAATATGCTGTTAAGCTAAAATCATGAAAAACTTTGTTTCAACAAATCTGTGCTGAAATGCTTATAATATTAAAAAACGATTAATTATCTAAATTTTAGGATTTTACAAAGTATAGCGATGTGGTCAAAATACCCTTGAAAAGCATATGATAAGATTAAGAGTTATTGAGGATGATACGTTCAGATGGTGCGGGGAAGCTGTCAAGGACAGATTTCACTTTTTATGTGAATGCCCGGCACTATCGAATAGGAGATTCAATATTATTAATTTAACCCTCTATTATTGAATTAACCTTCTGCGACTGACGTGGTAGTCTAACAGAAGCCAACAAAAGAAAAAAGGGTTTCCCCCGTTATTGTGCAATCATCGTGTTTCACGTTGTCAGTACCTTCTTACTACGTTTTCATGTGTAAGTTAGTGTGACAAACGCGATCAAAGAGAGCGCACTCGACGTTGTTCAGGAAAGTGTCTACTAGACAACCACGTCAATATTAAGGTAGGCAAGTACCTCATTATTTTCGTTATATATTTGTAGTGTCTCCTATATATTTCTTATTAGTTTTGTTTTGATAGATCGCTCAAACACAAATCCAATGCCACACTGTTTCAGAGAATATCATCTGAAACATTTAAAAGATGCAAAGAGCAGATTCAAAAGTGGTTGGAGGAAGAGAGCGATCATGAGTTAAGGAATATTGATAATGAAAGCAATGACCCCAATTTTCAGCCAGAAACTGAAGTTTTAGAAGACGAGAATTAGTGCTGGATCACATGAAATTCCATGCATACCATAAAAGGTTGCCAAGAAAACTAAGAATGATGATCACCAGAGTTATCGGTAAAGATCTATCACCTCCACCACAAGTTATGCAATATAATGGCTCATAGGTTAGATATGTGAATATCATGAAAATATCATTACATTTGAAGTGGAAAGGAAGTGAAGGAGAAAAAGGAATCATTATGGGCCTTATTGGCCTCTATAGACGCTGATGCTAATTTGAACTCATATCATCCTTATAACCTAGCCTACAGCGAAAATTTAGTTTAACCTGCTGATACCTACGACACTGTGTTAATAGTTAATTTAATATTTTAAATAAAAGTTTCCAGCATTAACAAGCTCAACACATATACTATTGTACATTGAAAATTTTCATTTAATTCCTGGCTCTCACATGGTGCCATCAAATGAACAATATTTGTTAATGGTTAAATTGTTGTTATTGCTGTTGCCAAAATAGAGCAGAGATTTGTGTTTATGAGCGAATTTAGATAAACAGTGTTTTCCATGTCTACACAAAAATTTGATTATGATTTTTGAATAAAAACAAGTATGAAAGTATGATCGGTCAAGTCCGACCATATAATACCTTACACTGAGTAAATGAGCAAAAATATTTCTCTGTTAAAATTTCAATAATTTATTTTCGTTAAAGTGATTTTCGGAAGTAGGCCTTATATGGGAGTTATGAGCAATTATGGACCGATTACCATGAAATTAGGTCGTGTGATTTGTGTATATACGAAACTTCTTTGTGTTGAATTCTACTTATGTCGATACCTACATTCTTAAGAGATTTATTATTATGACTTATGTGGGAGCAGAAGGTTTACATGGATATCCATCCAGCCAGATGGACGGAAATCGTTTAATTGACTCAGAAAGTGATTCTGACTAATATTTTTGGGTGTTACAAATATCAGCACAAACGCGCTATGGTGGTGTAGGTTATAAAAACAGATAATAGTACATTATAAGGATGTGCTGAATTTTAAATTCCCTCCACCTAAATATTGTACAAAGTCAATTACTGTTACTGTACACAGAAATTAATATTTCGGAAAGAATTTTGTGTGGAAACTAGGAGAAATCATGGACCGATTCTTACTATTTACAACAGAGAATAACGAGTGCAAAATTTCGTTGCATTATTTGCAATATATTTAAATAAAATATCAAACAATTTAAAAAATAAAAAAACTTAAAGGTTGTCTCACTTTTGGGTCGATAGCTTTGGTTCTACTAGCTTGATATTGCTGATTTTTAATACCGAACTGCTTAGGACATTTGTGAATAGTTTTGTGTAAATCTTTTGAACTTTGGTTGTGTATTTTAAATTTGTACGTGTTTTACACACACGGGCAGAAAAAAGCTAAATCGACCTAGAATTGTATAAGTACTTACGAGTGGCAAGGATATATAAAACTTTGTCATTCCGTTTGTAATTTCAACAATTTTCATTTGTGACCACACGTAGTATATATATTCTGGATCGTTATAGATAGAATAGTCGATATATGCCGTCTGTCAGTCTGTATGTTGAAATCAAATTCACGTAGACCCCAAATAACTCTTATACATGTTAAATACATCAATATATCCGCCATAGACCCGGTTTGGTTGCTATTTAAAGTCCAGAAAATCGGTCCACAAATGGCTGAGATATAAAGAAAACACCAGAAGAACCTCGATTTTTGACCTAGTTTTGATATACATATATTTGGATTACTAGCCATTAATATAGACAATATTGATATCTAATGATAGATATTTCAAAGACTTTTGCACCGACGTATATGAGGCCATAGTAGGTCGGACCTGAAATGATTAAAAATCGGAAAAAGTTATTTTTAACCCAAATTTTTTTTAACAAAAATTTATTATTTTAAATTAAAAAAAAAATTTTGTTCACCAAAAAATATTTAAAATTTTTATTTGAAATTATGATTTGGTGAAGGGTAATAAGATTCATCACAGCCAAACATAGCTCTCTTACTTGTTTCATACACAGAGAATGCATATTCGTGATAGAAACCGAATTTGTTGCCAATCGAATGATTCTACGGTAGTGACCGAATTTTAGATTGGTGGCTACAATATTTTAGAAGGGGTAACAAAAGTTTGGTTGCTTCAATTCTTCTTTATCAACTGAATTTCTATTGATAGAACCGAAAAATTCTATGTTTGCAACTGAATCATACAATTGCTATCACGAATCTGTTTTCTCTGTGTAATAAATTGATTTTTAATACTAAATTGCTTAGAAGAATAAACCAAACTTTGCATAAAACTTATCTATATAATCGATGTGAGCATTTTTTTAACATACAGACAGACACAGCTTAATTGCCTTGGATTTTCAGAATAAAACAACATTTCCAGCTGTAACACACAACATGACAAACTCAAGAACCTTTGATGGTGTAGGGTATAAAAATACGTTTGCGCCAGAATCCAACAATGAGTGTATGTCTACATTGTTTTACTATTAAACAATTGTTTATTAGTAAACACAAAACAGCAACAACAGCAATCAAATTAAAAAAAAAAAATCATTCCTGCTGCTTCTGTACACAACAAACACACTTGATGAGCCTTTCCATTTTCAATTGATTCATTTTCATCTGTTTTCAAATAAAATGTTATTAAACGAACATAAAATGTCTGTGGTCAATACATGTTGTCTATTACCAAGTAGTTCATTTATATGCTTCTTTGTGGCTATTGTTGTTAAGCTTTCTACATGTAGTGTTAATTATGGAATAATCGGTAGGGAGTCTTGATGGAGAGGGAAAATGTAAATGAAAATCTTGAAAATAAGAAATAGAATTTGTCAGTTTAACAACAGGTAATAAGGTTTAACATGAAAGAGAATACAATTAAAGCGGATGAGTAAAATATCATTAATAATAACGGAAGTGTTTTATAAATGAAAAAGGAGTTTTAATTGTTATTTGTGTGTTAAATTTTATAAACGTATGTTTGAAATATTTTGTAGAAATATTAAAAATTTATACAAAAAAATAAAACTTATTTTACTTTAAAACTTTTTTATTAGTAGACCTTTTTTAAACCTTTTCAATACCAAACAACTTAGGGGATTTGACTACTATTCTAGAAACAAATAGTTTAGTTTGAGTTTGTTCTTTTGATGTGGGAGTGATTTCCACAGACAAACAATCCTTAATAGATCGTAGTTTATAAAACGGAAAATTTTTTTGAGTTCCTACTTTGGACATGGGAGTGATTTACACACATAAACAAACGTTGATGCAGCCAGTTATAAAAACCATAATTTTCCTTTGAAAATAATGTCTTTACTTTATCATACAAATCATGAGTCATAAAACAATCGTTTTAAATTTCTCATAACTCTGCTACTGATTCCAATTTTCATTCGTTATTATTATGTTTTTTTCTTGTTGTTCATCCTCATGTGTTATTGTTTAGTTTAAATTATGTCATAAAATGTTTCTGCATACAACAAGAAAAACAAGACAAAAACAAAAAAAGCTAAAATCATTTGCATAAAAACAACAATGGCAATCAATCAATCAAAACAGTGACAATCTAACTTTTTTTTGGCAAAAAAAAAAAAAAAAAAAGTTAAACAAAACATACAAATTAACATATTCTAGACAAACAAACACACATATGAACAAAAATCCATACAATTTGAATTTTTATGATTTGCATGAATGTTTTGTATATGAAGAGGTAGAAAGAAATTTTTGCTCAGAAGCCTTCCATAAATACAGGCACGAAATGTTGCAGGGAAAAAAACTTTTCACAAACAGCAGCAACAAAAAATTGGCATTTTTAACTGAATTATTAAATGTTAAAAACTAAATTATTCTGTTTTATTTTTTGGAGATTTTGTTATTTTTAGTAGTTACAAACGTGCCCCCCAAAAAAAGTATGTATTCAAAAATAAACAAAAATCTGAATTCCCAAAATATTTTTTTATTTCTGTTTCAATTCAAATGACCAACGAGTGGAAATCAAAAAAAAAAAAAAAAATAAATACAAAAAAACTGCTATATAGAATTGTTTTCACAAATATTATTAATAAATTCAATTCACTTTTGGGTTATGCAACAATATACTTCGAGCACAGCAACATGATTCCTTCCACTATTTGGAGCGCGAAACATGCATTCATTCCGTGCCATTGAATTACATATTTTGAATGTTGTATGTAGAAACATCTGTTGTGGTTTTTTGTCCCAAAAAAATAAAACAGACAGACATTTTTGTTTTGCCCGCTATTGCGTTACATACAACAGTTTTTTGTTTGTTTATTCTTTAAAGAACCTTTTTTTGTTTTCCTTCAGGGAAATGTAGAGCCGGGCTCAAATGTTTTGGAGGCATTACTGCTTATATGCAACAGCCGATTTGTTTTTATTTGTATGTGTTTCACATATGACAGATTTATTACACAATTGGTTAAGAGATGTGTAAAAAATAATGTATAAAATTGTTTAATGCAAAAAAAGCGCTCTAACGATAACAATGAGGGTTGTTTTTTATTGTTAATGCCACATACATCGATAGTATTACACAATTATCAGGTCATATTGCTGCACATGACCGAGAGGAATGAATTTATAAAATCAATGAAATAAATTCGTTTAATAAAAAGTTTAATAATAATTAACAAGCTATAAATATTATTGATAAGAGCGTAATGCAAAAAATCTCAAATCAAGAATAAATATTGAAGGTAATATTGATAGCAGCCTTAAAGTTCAATGGAATTTGTAGAATTAAGG
This sequence comes from Calliphora vomitoria, assembly GCA_942486065.2. Classification (NCBI taxonomy): domain Eukaryota; kingdom Metazoa; phylum Arthropoda; class Insecta; order Diptera; family Calliphoridae; genus Calliphora; species Calliphora vomitoria. The sequence continues at coordinate 11,570,290 of OW818033.2, forward strand.
TTGTTTAGAATATTTTGGATCCAACCTATCCCTTTTGATGTTGTTGTTATAGCAGCATAAACAATTTTACAATATTTAATCAGGGGGTTCTGCATGTAGTTTAAGTCCAAGAAATTGTGCTACTTCGACAGGATGAGTTCATAAATCCACTGGACGTAGTGAAGGAGGGTTGGCTGAACAGTTGAATATGTAGAGGGTGTCATGAGGACTCTGACCACATGCTGGTCTATGCGGGACCAAAAGGCATTAAGCCTGTTGCTCCATCCTGATCTTAGTTCTGCCAGAACGACTCTTGTTTTACGCCGCGGAATTTTATCGGCATCTTCTAACCTCCAAGTACGGCATTCATACGGTATCCTGCCACAGCAGAACTGATGGCTTCTCTATGAATGTTCTCTGGATAGTTGAATATGTAGAGGGTATCATGAGAACCCTGACCACATGCTGGGCATAAGTTTTGTATGGCACGGTCTATGCGGGAACAAAAGTCTTTAAGCCTGTAGCTTCATCCTGATCTTAGTTGTGCAAGAGCGCCTCTTGTTTTACACGGCAGAATCTTCTCGGCATCTGCTAATGGTGGTGGGCGACCTCCAAGTGCGGCATTCATACGGTATCCTGCTACAGATGAATTGATGGCGTCTCTATGAATGTCATCCAAAGTTGTCATATACCAGCTGCGATCATATTAGGGATGCCAATCCCGAAATCCCGATCCCGAAAATCCCGGGATTTTTCGGGATCGGGATTTCCCGAATCCCGGGATTTGTGAAAAAAAATCCCGGGATTTTTCGGGATTAACAAATCCCGGTAAATTACGAGATTTTTGATATTTTTGGTACGAAATATGAGTGATCACTGATCGCGCTCCTTTTCTCGATTAAACTCTTATAAACATAGGTATTAGGGAGTTTAGAATGTTTAAGGTTTTCGTATGAAAAATCGATCTTTGGTCAGAAATATGAGTGATCACAAATCGAGCTTCTTTTCTCGATTAAACAAAGTTATTAAGGATTTTAGATTTTTGAGGTTTTCAGATAAAAAAAAAACATTTTTGGTACAAAATATGAATGATCACAGATCGATCTCCTTTTCTCGACTAATCGCTTATTTACAAAGTTATTAAGAATTTTAGATTTTTGAGTTTCTTCATATGAAAAATCGATTTTTGGTCAGAAATATGAGTAATGACGGATCGAGCTCCTTATCTCGATTAATCGCTTTTTGAAGTTTTTCATATGAAAAATTGATTTTTGGTCAAAATTATGAGTGATCACAGATCGAGCATCTTTTCTTGATTAAACAAAGTTATTAAGAATTTTAGATTTTGAGGTTTTCAGATTAAAAAAACGAGTTTTGGTATAAAATATGAATGATCACAGGTCGATCTCCTTTTCTCGATTAAACACTTATTTACAAAGTTATTAGGGATTTTCGATTTTTGACTTTTTTCATATTTTTTCCGATTTTCGCAATACTTTACAGTATAATTTCAAAGTACTTAGAATTTATTTCAACATATTTATGACTGCTCAAACAGTATTCCGGTGGACAATTGTATGGAACTAGGGGCAATCATGGACCATTTTTCAATTCCAAACAAACCTTATCAACAGAGAGTATAATTTTAGTCAGCCCTAACGTGTTTTAGACATACAGACATACGGACATTTTTAATTATAAAATAAAAGAATACTTCAATATTTTATTTTCAATATTAATACATATAGGGAGGAAACAAAAATTTTTGACAAAAATTGTGCGGTTTTAATTGCAAATAACTTTTAAACTGCCTTACCAATTTTTACTCTATTAGTCTCATAGTAATGGAAATGTACGCTTTCCTAAAAATCTATACCATATGTACTCAATACAGTTCTTTTATGTATTTGTCACTGTAATAAAGTTCAGAAATATCTTTTGTGTCAAATTTATTTTAATTCAATGCATTAGTTTTTTCTTTTATATATTTTCACATAAATATATTAACGAAAAAAAAAATAGTTTTTATTGTTGAATTTTATATTTTTTGACGTTTAACTAAAATCCCGAAGTCCCGAAAAATCCCGAAATCCCGAAAAATCCCGGGGTCCCGAAAAATCCCGGGATCCCGGGATTTACATTTCTAAAATCCCGAATCCCGGGATTAGTAAAACCCAGTCCCGTTTGGCATCCCTAGATCATATGGATCCAGCACATACCTCTGTCCTGTCTGACATGCCTCGGGGGAGACTCCAACTGTGTGACGTCAAAGTTTAGATGCCTCCTTCGGTGATATCCCAGAAGGAACTGTTGCGTCAACGTTGTTTTCCTTGGCTGATACAGCCTTAGTTTCCTCGTGAAGGTGGTGTTGGGAGTTAATTTTAAGACAGCCTGTGACTGTCCTTAAGGCTGCATTTTGACAGCTTTGAATATTTCTCGAGTGAGTATCGCTCAACTAAGGCGACCACACTGGAGCAGCATAGTTGACCACTGACCGACCAATCGTCTTGCAAGTAGATACTAAGGTGTCTTTTTCCATACCCCAAGTGCTTCGGCTAGTGCCTTGAGAACCTTTTTTCTATTTCGCAGTTTATACGGGATTGCAGTGGCTTGTGCTGAGGAGGTTAAAAAGCCAATCAAAAGTTACACCCAAGTTCACTGTCGGTATTTGTACGCCGTCGACCATGAATCCTAAGTTGAGTTTTACCACCTTCTTCCAGGTGGTGAAGAGTGTTGCCGATGACTTCATTGGTGATAACTGCAGGTTACGTGCAATAAAGAAATCGTGAGTTTAATTTGCCATACCGCAAAGCTCATAACATTCTGAACTGTTGCTAAGATAGTGTAGTCGTCCGCATAAGTGTTTACTTCCACAACCTGTGTTAAGAGAGGTAGAAGTTAAAAAGGAGCGGCGACAGGACTCGTACTGAGGGACTCCTTACTTAAGTGTACATGGTTTTTAGCATTTGTCCGTGATCTCCAAGAACGACTCCCTACCACCCAGATAGTTTACTATCCATCTCTTCGTAATGTTGAGCATTGTGGACTATAGGATGTCCTGGAAAAGTGTGGTATGACTGACAGTGTCGAAGGGCTTCGACAAGTCAAGTGCCACTAGGACACTCCGTTCACAAGGTATCTGCTGATTTAAGTCCTGTGAGATCCCAGAGAATATAGCGGTGCTGTGCATCTTATGGAAGCCATGCTTGTGACGAGATGCTGGGAGTTGGCGGGTCATCTAGGGGAGGAGAAGAGCTTCGATTGTCATCGCTGCGGTGGCAGGCAAAGAAAATGATATGAGTATATCATTTTCATGTGCCTATGTCAAACCTCCCCGTTGGTGTCTGCTGGTAACACTTCATAATTGGAGTAGCTAACTGACAATGGCTTCAAGGGGCGAAACTGGGGCTCCGAGGTCCACGGACTTCATTCCTGGTAAGACTTTAATTTATTAAATTCGCGGCTGACTAAAGTCTTATCTTGGGCCACGGGGTTCCTTTGGCGCCAGGACTTCGGTTCTGTAGGAACATTGGTGAGGACACTCAGGTGTTGTACGTGGTGGCTGTGGTTTAAAACCCAAAGAGGGTAGAGGTTGGTTAATGGCTGATGTTTGACCTTATGGCAAATTTCGGACAACCAAAGCTACTAAGTGATGTTGCTGAAACAACATAGCTATGTAGTAGTAAGGTTAGTTGGCTTGATTTGAGAAATGTGTTGGATTGGGTGGCGTTGGTGGTGCCTGGCTTCAGGTCGTTGTTAATGGAGTCTTATAGGGACGCTCCTTAACAATGACGGCTTGGGGTTATAGGTTGCTAGTCGTGTGCTCGCTGGTTTTAACTAGAGCGTGCGTCGCTTTAGTCTGGCAATTGTCTCTTATCTTGTTGACTAGCTGAGCTATGAGATGGCAGGGATTAGATAGCCCTAGCTCTCGAGCAAGGTGCTTGTTCATTGATCTGTGCAGTCAATGTATGAAAGGTTGCGAATTGGGTGTACATTAAGTCATTTAATGGCGGTGATAGAGGCATTGACTTCTATCCGGTGTTGGGAGCACGGTGCGATTAAGCCATTAACGTTAATCTTGAACACAGCTTGTCGTCGCTGCGGGTGACAGAAGGGAAATCGACGTGTACGATTGTCTCTCGCACGCGATTTTCCCAGGTTTTTACAACGGGATCACTCGATCCATTTTCCTGGCATTGGTATTATTACGCGCCTTACTGACGGGTTAAAAACCGTTTTCAGGTACTCAACTCCCCGCTCCAGGGTTAGCGGTGTCTGTTTCTCGAAACTTCCTTTCTACATTGTGCACATTAGATGGAATCGGTAGACCATTGAAAATGCGGTCGGTAAATTCTCTGAAGCCGTGCCAGTCGGCTTTCATTTGATTGATGTAAGTTCGGCGTTCAGAGACGATAAAATCGTTAGGTATATCCATGGGTAAATAGTCTGATCTCAGTGAAATTGGTATAGTTGTCGTAACCATGTTTTTTTTATCTGCGTGTGGGTCAAATTTAAAATGCACAAATATGGTTTCCCGTATTATATTGAGGAATATTTGAATATATATAATATTCCATGAAATTCCATTTAAGTATTTACTTCGAAATTTAGGTCACTTTTTAACTGAAGATTTTACGCTTTTTAGATTAATTTCCTGACACAAATCTAATTTATTTAGCAATTTCTTCAAAACAAAAGCCCCTTCCCAGGAATGCTGTACAAATTTATAATTTATGTCCCTTTATACATTTGCCAATTCACAAAGGTGTCATAAGTAAATTGCAAAAAAAATAATATTTGATTTTATTTAAAACTGACAGACTTGATGTGTATGAAAACCGCACCTTTTTAAATCAAATTCGCGCTTAAGAAAATCATACAAAAATAATCTTAAAGTCGCTACGTTTGATCTTTTTTTTTTTGTTGTTGCCTTCAAAGTGTTTGGCAGTCTTGTCTTTTAAATATTAAAGTTGGCAAAAACAAAAAGAAGTTTTATGCTTTTAAGAATTTTGTTTATTATGAAAAATATGAACAAAATATTATTTATTTTAAGTCTCCTCCACTTTTAAACAGTAGTATTATAATTTTAATGATTTTTTTTTAGTTTTTGCTTAAACTGAAATTCTTTGTTTATTTTGTATATCACGTTTTTAATATTATTTGATTTCCAAAGAATTTCAAGATTATCTGATTTGTAGCAATGTTGTTTTCAATGTATGAATAAACCCTAAATGTGTTTTAAAAAATCTTTGTTGTTTGTGGTGTTTTAAGCAACAAATGACGAACATGATTGCATTGGAATTAAGTATAAATGAAATTAACCAGAAATTAGTAAATTTTTAAAAAATGTTTACAAATTTGTTAAACATGAAACCCATTAAGGAAACTAATACATTTGTTATTTGGGCTGATTTTAACACGTTTGGAATTAATCAAGCCTTTGTTTGGAATGCAAAAATCCTTAGTGTTATTTCAGTGATTTAACGTCCACGAGCATGCAGTGGATGTAATTTTTGTATTTTCTTATAGATTTATCAAAACTTAACATTAACAACCTTATTACTTTTTCACATTTAACTCATAAACACTTTACAACAACAACACAATTGTTACACATTGTTTTCATTAAAATAATTCAATATTTTCGAAGTTGTTTTATATTTTGGTTCATAAATTTATTTCTACTAAATGGATTTAACTGATTTTTAATACCAAGCTATCTAGAATAACATTAAATATTTTAGGTGAATTTCATGTATTTGGAGTGTTCATTTTGCGAATGAGCGTGATTTACACACACTCAGAATTTCAAAATGACCAATCTAAACCACAACCACCTTCTTGCGTATACGCTACCAGCTCATATGCACATTACAACAACAATAATAATATTTTTAATAATTTGTTTTAAAATCTTTAACTTTTTTTGAAGTTGTCTCATATTTTGATTCATAAATTTCTTTCATCTAAATCGAACATTATGATTTTCAATAGCAATCTCTCTAGAATATCAAAAAATGTTTTATGTGACTTTTGTTGATATCAGTTATATATTTCGCAAATGACAGTGTTTTACACAAACAACAATCTTGTTTGTTCACATTAAACTCATTTAAAAAGTACAACAACTAAGACAATGTTAGAAATAATCTCATTTTAAAATCATTGAATTTATTCGAGGTTGTCTTAGATTAGGATTCATAATTTTCTTTCTGCTAAACAGATATTAGTGCTTTCCAACACCCAGCTTTCTATCATAACAATTAATATTATAGATGAATTTCATTACTTTAGGGTGTATGACTTGAAAATGCGGAATATTTTCAAATTTGTAGCTTTTATTTTGAAACATTGGCCATTGTTAGCTAGTTATGACCTTTTCCCATCTTTCCGGCAACATATGGATTCCGAGCCAAAATAACAGATCATCTTTTGAGGCCAAGAACGAATCAAACTAATATCGTTTCAAAGTTAAGCGTTTCCCAGGGAGAGCGTGCTGCATCTATCGAAACAAATAGTAACTGGACGGGGCACAGTCTGGACTATAATACAGGCGACGCAAAACATCACAACTACTTCTTTCTAAAAACTTTTTAACAGGTATTGCAACATGTGGCCGAGCGTTGGCATGATGGAATATTACGGTTTCATGTTTTTGCATTTTTCTGGGCGTTTTACGGCCAATCCTCAAGGATCCTCTGAGACGAGTCGCTTGCACAGGATTTTGTCTTCTTTTACCGCTGTCTCGAGTTATATCCAGCTGTACTACTAGCGGGAATGAAACCCTAGAGGTTTTGATGGACGCTCACTTTCCTGGCAGTGTCCCCCTATCCGAGGGTAACACTGTGGAATACTCTGCTGAGCCTTTTGAAGTCTCAATTCTAATAAATGAGGACAGACTGAAATGGGCCCTGCATAGCTTTGACCCATATAAATCTCCGGGTCCTGATGGCATCATTCCGGCCGATTTGCAACGGAATGAGGATTTAGTCATACCCTAGTTGACTTACAGTCTTATATACCAGACTCCTGAACCAGATGTACTGTAGCCTTCATTCCTAAGGGAGGGAAGGCTTCTCATACTAAACCAAAGGACTTTAGGCCTATTAGTCTATCACCCTTTCTCTTGAAGACCATGGAAACGTTAATTGATTTGCATCTGCGTTCATCGATTGACCCTGACCGACTTTCTTTGTCTCAGCATGCCTATATGAAGGGCAGATCTGTTGGGACGACTCTAAATTCGCTTGTGGGTTTTGTAGATAAATCACTCCAGCAAAAAGAATTTGCATTGGTGGCCTTCTTGGATATTGAAAGGGACTAAGGGATAGTGGACTTGGTGTGAATCCTGGGCCTTTTGCAAGAAGGTACAAAATATAAAATGGTGCTTAATATCTAGGAAATCTTCTAGACTCTAAGCTATCCTGGAGCCAGAATATCCATGCGAGAGCGTCCAAGGCGGCTATCGGTATTTAGGGTATCACAAAGGGACTAATTTATGGACCCAAGTAAGCTGTTTAACACTGGCTGCCTTTATAACCTAACCTAACCTACGGCCAATGCTCGCTTTAATCAGCTGTGTTCGGTACAGGTTCCCTGTGATAGTTTGGTCAGATTTCAGCACAGATCAAGTATGCTACTCCAAAGAAAGAGTAAACAGAAAAACAGATCAACTTAAGTTCTACAATACATTAGCGAATAGGTAATTAATATTCATATGTTAAGGGAACGTGTTCACGAAAGTTGTCCAGCGATTTATATGTCGGATATGCACCATTCAAAATGACATATAAGTTAATAAAAACAAAAACCGCGTCCAAAATATACGCCTTCTATTGTAAATCCCGCATTTTTAACTAATACGCCTAATATGTTGTGGAATTTTAAAACCAACAAGTAAAACTACCACCACATTTATAATCATTAAATTTGTTCAAGCTTGCCTCATATTTGGTGGTTCCTAATTTTCTTTCTACTAACTAAATAATAAAGATTTTCAATACCGAGCATTCTACGATATCGGTAAATATTCTAGGTAAGTTATGTTAATTAGGCTTAGGTATTTTGCGAATAAGCTTGATTTACACACACTTAGAATTCCAAAATTTTATATACTTTATGTGTTCTAAAACTGATGAATACTTCTCGGTATTATACAGGAAATCTAAAATTTATATATTTCCTAATTCAATTGAAAGCTATTAAACAAAACTTCAATCACTGCCGCTTAAAACAAAAAGTATTAAATTAAAACTTTTCCATGCAAGCATTTTTTATTACCCTTTATAAAAATTTTATGACAATTTGTATAAATAAACCAAAAATTGGCGGTTAAAGCGTGCTGCATAATTAAATCACCTGCTTGAAAGTGACTTATTTTAAGTTATTTTTTCTATGTTCATTTTAGTATTTGTTACTAAAAACTACTTAAAATTTTTGTTTTTATTACCGTTTTTTTTTATTTGTTTTAATTTTCAATTTTCAATACAATCACCTTTAATTTATTCAAAAATATTTCATTTATCGTTGATATTATGTTTATGTGGTTTGGTGTTTGGTTGCCTTTCAAACTCTAGTATGAGTTTTTATTTACGTTTCAATAGCCATTAAAATAATTAACTTAAAAACTCATAAATATTATTTGGTTGTTTGTTGTTTTAGATTTTTTTTCTTCTTTTGTTTTAAATATACAAGCACAACTGCAACAACACAGAATAAATGAATGAATTTTGAAACAAAAAAAAAAAAAAAAAACAAAAACAACTGTTTTATTATTTTAACATTTAACAAAGTATCACATGTATAAGTTTTTAATATTGGAAACAATAATATGGTTTTTAAAACAAACAAAATGCTTTAAAATCAATGACACTTTATTTAGTGGACAGACAGACTGCAGGACGGACATATAAAACAGCTATGTATGTTTTTTTTTTTTTTTAGTCAGCAACCTAAAACGATTAAGACATTTCAATAAATATCAGCAACGAGAAAAAAAAAATATTAATAAATGTGTCTCCAGTTTGAAAGTATCTTAAACAAACTCATGCTACACACTTGTTGTCACATTTTGTGTGAGTATAGCTTGGTGGGTTCGTTTAAATGGAGCTGGTTATGCAGGGATACAATTATGACAGTATAATCAAGTAGTGGTCGTTTATGTTAAGCCCTATAGTGTTTTATATAAGTTTAGTAATCAAAAACATATAGTTTGCGCTACAACTTTCCTAGGCTTACTGAACTGGAATGACAAGTGTCACACCAAACATTTGGTCAATTCACAAGGTCTCTTATCAGTCATACTGTCATAATGTCCTAATATATCACGACTTGGTGGCTCGGCTTAACTGACTCTTAGGTATTCGGCGTTGGTCTCTGCTGGTTCGTTACGATAATACAATAAACATAGCATAGAAAATAGTATTATTTTAGGAAATTTTTTGGTTGAAAAGCAATAAAAAACCATTATGAAATATTAGGACATTTTGACTCAAGTTCAAGAATATAAAATAAACACTACAACTTTTTTCGGCTTACTGAAATAAAACGACAAGTGTCACACTTAACAATGTCAAGTCGTGCCATGATCTTTAAACATGTATGGCATGCCACTCGAAGGCAAAGTCGAACACAATTCCTATTCAAAAAGAGAAAGTCTATGCCAGAATATTCCTCGGCTTATAGAACCAAACCGACAAGTGTCACTCCAAAAATTATCAAGACATGCCTTGCATGACACGGAATTCGAAGTCAATGTCGAATACAACTCATGTTCAAACATAGAAAGTCTGTTCCACGACTTTCTTTAGCTTACTGAAATGTTGAGTGTATGACTTAAAAATTCGAGATTTTTTAAAATTTTTAGCCTTTATTTTGAAACATTTGTAAAATATAGATTTATTGAAAGTATTGGCCATAGTTAGATATGTCCTTTTCCCATCTTCCTGGCAACATATGGATTCCAAGCCAAAAGAACTGTTCATCTTTTGAGGCCAAGAACGAATCAAATCAACATCGAATACTCTGTTCCAAAGTGAAGCTTTTCCCAGCGAGAGCGTTCTGCATCGATCGACACAAACAGTAGTCGGACGGAGCAGGATCAGGACTATAAGCCAAAATTTCCCAACCACTTCTTTCTAAATAGTTTTTTAAAAGATATTTAAACATGTGTCCTAGCATTATCATAATGAAATATTAAAGTTTCATGAAACAGTGTAGCATATGAAACAGTTGTATTCGGCACAGGTTCTCTGTAAAGGCCAGGCCAAATTTCAGCAGCTCGTAATAGATAAGACCCTTTTGATCCCACCAAATATAGAGAAATACCTCAGCGCCATGGATATTTGGCTCTGGTGTAGATTTTATTGGTTGAGCGGGCCTCACATACGACATTTCACACTTCGGGTTATCGTAACGAATCCATTTTTCATCGCAAGTAATGATTTGGTGCAAAAATGATTTCCTTTTATAGCGTTGAAGCATTATGCCAGATAAACAAAATCGTCTTTCAATATCTCTCATCTTAAATTCATATGGTACCCAATTTCCCTGTTTTTGGATGAATTTTTCTGCTTGCAAACGTTTTGAAATTGCTGATTGAGTAGCTCCCAATGATTTTGCAAACTCTTGTTGAGTTTGACAACAATCTTCATGGAGTAATCCCTCCAATTCCTGGTCTTCAAACTTCTATGGCTGACCTGGGCGATCTTTGTATGCCATGTCAACATCACCACATGAACCACATCTCGCATATTGAAACTGATTAAACACATTCACCATTAGCTTCACTGAGCAGGCGACGTGTTTTGCAGCCTTTTGTCAACTCAAGCTTTATTCTTCAAACATGCATGACATGACATTGGAAGGTAATGTTGAACACAACTCATTTCTTTGAGAACTTATTGAATCGTCAAGGGACTTATTTTGGGAGAGTCGTAATTCCTAAGTTACTGTATTGTAATGGTATTGAGAAGTGGATAGAATTTCGTACCGCACTTTCCTAAGCTTACTGAACTGAAGCGACAAGTGTGACATCAAACATTATCAAGTCATGACTTTTTCTTTAAACATAACACTCGAACGCAATGTCGAGTACAACCAATTTCCTTGAGAATTTGCTATTGTAACGGCGAGTTGCCGTGTTCTGCAAACATGTGTTGAATTCGAAGGTAAATTCGAAGGTAATTTTGAGCTACTCATGTTCAAAACAGAAAGAATGTGCCACCTTCATCGGTTTACTGAACTAAATCGACAAGGTTCACATCAAACATTGTCAAGTTATGCCTTAGTCGCCAAACATGCATGGCATGACATTCGAACGCAACGTCGAACACAATTCATTTCTTAGAGAACTTCTTATAGTATCATCAGGTGGCTCTTTTTAGAAGAGTCGTAATTCTTAAGTTGTTGTATTGTAATGGTATTGAGTAGTGGCTAGAGTCTTGTGCAGTTTCCAATATGGTCATAATATCTAGCCACTGCTTTCTACCCACCGTAGAGTACCCACAAAAAAATGCAGACTAAAAGCAAAATATGAAGAGAAAAAAAAACTCTAAAAACGAAAAACATCACACTGATATCTTAATGTCTTACAGACATTATGATATCATATTTAAAACCACAAAAAATATATATAATAAAACTAATAACGTTTAGAAACTTTTAGACTAAAAGCAGACTGACAGAATGACCAAAAAGAAAAGAATTCACAAAAGAAGAAAATATAAAACTTGTGCATTAAAACCCCAAAACAAAAAAAAAAAAAAATTAAAAAAATCTAACAAAAATTGGCGTCTAACATTTCAGTTTCGAATTTTAACACAAAAAAAAAAAAGAAAAACCAAAAGTGTCAAATGATGATGTTTAAAGTGTTTGTTATATTTATATTTGTAAAATGTGTTAAATCCAAAGATACCCAATATCAAAGTTATGTGTGTCTTTTACTCTAACACTGAAAGATACACATTCTAGTTTAAGTCACTAATTTTTAAGTGCTTGTGTATCTTAAGAGTTTTTTTGTTACAGATACCATGCGATACTTTTATAGCTAAGAACTTTGTTTAGCTATTGTTCTTAAAATTGACCTTTTTGTTTTTTAAGTTAAATTGGGTTTTCCATAACAACCAGACATATTGATATCAATTTCATATTAGAAATTTTCTCAAGCATTTTATTTATTCTTTTCTCAATATAATTTATATTTTTTTCTTTTGTTAAGGGCTTTTAATTTTTATTCTTTTAAAAAGTGTTAAAATTTTTATTTTAAAGACTTGGATTTGATTTTATTTTCATAGTTTTTATTGTGGTTTCAATTTCCCCCCTTTTGATATGAATCGGAAGTTTATTTTCGTTTTACTTACTTTTATATATATCAGTTTCTGTTATAAATTTCACAGTTTTGTGGGTTGGTATGTAAATGCTTTAAAAGACCAACATGTGGATGTTTTGTTTTTTAATTTACAAATGTAAAGTCATTGTTTAAGTGTCTACACCTTGCGGCGCCTTTCATTATCGCTAAAGTCATAAATTATTTTATTTCATCTTCTTTGGTTTGTTTTATAAATATTTTTCATATTTTTGTGTATTATAAATATAAGCCATATAGCCGACCTTTTTTAAAAGTGATATAATTGGAAACAAAAGATTATTAAATGAAAACTATTATTATATGTTGGTTGATTTCACTCAAAAGTAAAAAAAATATAACATATTTTCATAGAGTATAACTTTATTTATAAATGCTTAATTTCTTGTTGTTAGTTTAATAAATATTACTGATTTTCAATACCAAGCTTTCTAGTATAAAAGTTAATATTTTGGATGAGTTTCATCAATTTTGGTTATGTCGTTTGCAAATGAACGTGTTTTACACACACTCGGGAATTTTAAAATCAACAATCAAAACTACAATAACATTTTTGCTTAGGCTAATTTAACTCAAATACACTTTACAACAACAATAACAAAGAATTTTCATTATATTTATTAGAGGTTGTTTTCTACATGGGTACATAAGTTTGTTACTATTAAGGAGCAATACCAATCTTTATAGGATTACAATAAATATTTTAGGTAAATTTCATGAATTAATGTTGTATATTTTGCAAATGTACGTGTTTTACACACACTCCGAATTATTCTTGCTTATATATATTCAACTCATTTATATATTGCAACAGCAATGCTAAATATCATTTCATTTTAAAATAATAAAATTTGTTCGAGGTTGTATTTACTTTTGGTTCATAACTTTCTTCTGATTTATTTCATGTTTCTACTAAATAATATCTAAATTTGTATACCCTTCACCTTCGTGAGAAGGGTATATAAAAGTTAGTCATTCCGTTAGAAATTTCCACAATATAATTTTCCAACCCTATGAAGTATATATATTCTGGTTCCTTATAGATAGCGCAGTCGATTAAGCCATGTCCGTCTGCCTGTCTGTTGAAATCAATTTTCTGAAAACCCCAGATATCTTCGGGATCCAAGTCTTCAATAATTCTGTCAGACTTGCTTTCGAGAAGTTTCATATTTAAAATCAGCAAAATCCGTCCATAAATAACGGAGATATGAGCAAAAACCCGAGACAACCTCTGAAAATTTCATTAAAAAAAATACAATTTATTGCATGCTTTGACAAAAAAGCAACAAAACGTATGTTTGGATATGTGTTGGTTTCATTGCTTTGCGTATTTTTTTTTTTGTTGTTTCGTTTTGTTTGGCGTTGTTGTTTTTATACCCTTCACCTTTGTGAGAAGGGTATATATATGATTGTCATTTCTTTTGTAACTTCTACAATATAATCTGTTCGTCAGCAATTAAATATAAAATTTTTTAAAGTTTTCTTGATATACTTAGGATGCTATATAAAGGTGAAGGGTATATAACATTCGGCATAGACGAATATAGACCTCTTACTTATTTAATTTCTAGATTTGTTAATATATTGGGAGTATGTCTTTAAAATGCGGGTTTTTTTAAACTTTTATTTTGAACCGCTTCTGCAATGTAAATTTTCTCAAAGTATTGGCCATTGTTATCTTTGAGCTTTTCCCATTTTTCTGGCTTCATATGGGTTCCGAGCCAAAAGAAATTATAATCTTTTGAAGCCAAGAACAAATAAAGCTAATATCGGATACTCTGTTCCAAATGAAGCGTATCCCAGAGAGAGTGTTTTGCTTCGATCGAAACAAATATGGAATATAAAGCGGGTGTAGCAAAACTTCCCAACCACCTCATTCTAAATACTTTTTAACAGGAATTGCAACACGTGGCCGATAGTTTTCATGATGGAATATTACGTTTTCAAGTCTGGCCGCAAATTCTGGGTGTTTCTCGGCCAATGCTGGCTTCAAATGATCAGTTGTATTCGCTGCAGTTTCCCTGTGAAGGTCTGGTCAGATCTCAGCAGCTCATAATAGACAGCACGCTTTTGCTTCCACCAAATACAGAGAATTACCTTAACGCCAAGGATATTGGGCTTTGGTGACGATTCGGCTGGTTAGCCGGACTACACGTACAATCTCTTACGCTTCGGGTTATCGTAATGTATCCATTTTTGATCGCAAGTAATAATTCGTTGCAAAACTGATTTTCTTTTATAACGTTCAATCACAATTTTGGACATGCAAAACCAGCTCTCAAGGTCTCTCGTCTTCAATTCTTATGGTATAAACTCTCTGCTTTTAAATGAATACTGCTGCTCGCTAACGTTTTTAAATTACTGGTTGACTAGCTCATAATGATTTTGCAAGCTCTTGTTGTGTCTTACAACAATCTGCATGGAGTAATGCTTCCAATTCTTGGTCTTCAAACTTTTTTGGCTGGCCTGGGCGATCTTTGTCTTCCGTGTCATAATCACCACCATTGGCTTCGGTGTGCTTCAGCTGCAGTTTTTTCGAATTAAAATAAAACATTCCCTATATGACAATTCGATGGTATAAAATTCGACATTTCCAAAGCAAAAACGAACTTTGTTCAATAATTAAGTGACAGGCTTAAATAACTTAGTGACAGACTAAATGACAGGTATGTACCCTTCGAATTGACATATCAGTTATTAAGAACAAAAACTGCATTCAAAAGATACGCCAACTATTATCCCGCATTTTTAAGTCATACAAACATCGATTCTGCACAGCCAAATGTTCTGACTTGATTTTAAAATGCTTATTTCAACTTTTAAATATTTTTCCCTTTACTTTTTGAACATGACTTCGGTCTAGTGAGCATCGTATATTTAACCGATTTTTGAGTTCTCAAACGTTGCACAGTGGGGGAAATGAAAAAAAAGTGGATATAAATCCGTAACTTCTAAACGAATATCCCGATTTTAATAAATTTTTTCATGGATATAGAGGAGGTGTTGATATGTTTAACTTTTGAATTTGGGCTTATAGCACCCAGGAGGAACGAGCCACAATGACCCAAATTGGGGCACCTCGGGTATATTAAAAATTAAAAATGATGTCGTTGGTTGGATACACAGACCCATGAATCAAGAAAACCCCAAAAGAATGCTGAAGCAATCAATCCGGCGAAGGCGTGACTGGCAAGCTTGGAATGTATCCTTCAAAATATAAAACCACATGTACTCCTATAATAATTCATGTTCTGTATGGCTTATCAGTCACAGTAACCATGCTAAACATGGCGTCTATGAAATCCATCAAAAATGGCGTAGATTCCTGGTGTCCTAGAAAAAAAAAGTTTTTTTTGTTTACGTATTCATTCAAGTGAACATTGAACTTATCACTGACCACGTTGCGCCAAAATTACACAAAATATTCCGTAAAAAATGAATCACCAATATTTCCCGTTCTTTAAACGAACCTTTAAATTCTTAAACTCTTAATTTGAAATGAAGTAAAATTAGTACAAATAAAAATTCAATTTTTGTGATTAGTTTATCATTCATTCTGAGTCTTCGGTACTCCTTATTATTATAATTGTTTTCTTGGTTTACAATAAAGAAATTCCTGTTGCTGTTTTATAAATAAAAATGTTTAAAATTGTCAAACTGATAAATACATATTATCAGTTTGCCCTTTTTTCTCTGTATTTCTTGACGTTAATTATTAAAAAATTTAGCTGACAATCTCATTTAAAAGGTTTTCATAATTATGTAGATAAATTTAAGTAACCCAGCGAAAAATAACGGATTGATTTAAGCGTGATGAAAAATATCCCTATTTCGATTAAGAGTAGGGACACAGAAGAGTTAATCCAAAGACAAGAAGGATGAATGCCAATTTAATCGAAAAAAAAAACAATGGAGAAGCTAATTAAATTATAGTTATGAAATACTTAATATTAGTTCATTAAGTAATGAAGATACATACAAAAAAAAAGTGGCTAAGAAGCTAAAATGTAAGTAGAATTTACCGTTCGAAAGTGCTGAAAAATATGAAGCAGTTGAAGCAAAGAACTTAACATAGGTTCCCCTCTCAGATGGATGTCATTTGTCTGTATTTGAGAGGTCACTAGAAATTTGCTATTGCTTTGTGGCCATAGATTAAGAGCCTGATTCAGAAACACGAAAGAAAAACAATTTTCTAATTTTTGTATGAAAATCAGTCAGTTTTTAAATAATTTTTGAGTGTTTTTCAAACACAAATTTTAAAATTGTTTTCCTTTCGTATTTCTGAATCAAGCCCTAATATCGACTTTATTTGTAAGTTGTTTTTATTTTTTAGCTTCAAATAGTGATGATATGAAAATAATGCATATTTAGACAAACATTTTGATAGATTAATGGCTTAAATAAAAAGTGAGTTCTTTTCCTTAAGTAATACTTAAAATATTTTGTTTTGCTGGGAATGGTTTAAAAAAGCAACAGTAATTTAAGTTATAATTTTAACTTATCGATTCTGGTTTCACTTTTTTGTTGAAACGCACATATTTTAGCAAAATTATGGCTCTTATTATTGGGCAAAAGTTATGGTTGTTTTAAATAAACAAACTAATTGGCTTCTTAGTCAGCAGCCTGAAAGAAGTTTTTAAGCAAAATGGTTTCTGTATAATTATGGAAGTGATACTAAGATATTGCAAGTGTGTTTTGAAGTTAAGGGGGCAATTATTTTTTGGATTAAAAGCGAATATTAGTATAAGAAGTAAATTTTGGAGGCATTTAAAAAAATTAAAATGAAATTAAAATTGAAAAAAGGAACAACTTTTTATCCTGCTAAATACCCTAATGACAAATTTAAAAATATTAATGAAATAATAAGATACTAATAAAATGATGATGTCGAGACTTCGGAACTATAAATTGTTTTAAATATAAAATAATGATGGCAAAAGATTCTCACTCTAATTCCTCATTTTAATGTGGTTTGGTGTCCTTACTGAAACAAGTTGGTGGTTACGAGATCTCAACATGTGACAATAAATCAATTTTAATGAAATCATTTAATTTCCTTTTGTTCAAAAAGGGCCTTCCAACAGGGACTTTGACACTTGATAGCGGCCATATACAAGGTGGCGCAAAAGTAAACTTCCGATGTTTTTTTGGCTGTAATTAAAAAAAATATGAAAAACTTTGATTCTTCTTGCGTATTATTTTTATTTGGTCTTTTAATTTTTTTACATCAAGTCGAGAATATGATGTCATGTAAATGGCCGCCGCCACAGTCGATTGTCATTTGAGCCCTTTTTATGGCATTTTCCATCACTTTGGCCAAAACTTCCGGCGAAAGGTCCTGACATTCTTGGCGGATATTGTCCTTAAGAGCTGCAAGAGTCTGAGGCTTGTTGACATAAACCCGCGACTTCAAAAAGCCCCACAAAAAGAAGTCTGGAGCGGCCAAATCAGGCGATCTTGCTGGCCAGTGAAAATCGCCAAAACGGGAGATTAGGCGCCCGGGAAATGCATCCTTCAGCATATCGGTTATGGCACGTGCAGTGTGTGCCATTGCACCGTCCTGTTGGAACCACATGTTTTCCAATTCCAATTCATCAAGTTGCGGCAAAAAGAACTCGTTGAACATTGCTCTGTAGCGCTCACTATTCACAGTAACCGTTTGGCCCGCGACGTCTTCGAAGACAAAAGGTCCGATGACTCCTTCAGCAAACTTTGAGCGGGTGAAATGGCTCTTCGTGGGTTACACGCGGATTTTCAGTGCCCCAGAAGCGTAAATTTTGCTTATTTACGTACCCGCTAAGATGGAAATGGGCCTCATCACTCATGATTATTTTTGATGAAAAATCATCTTCCTCTTGGTGGTGATTAAGGATGGCTTCAGCGTATGTTAGACGCGATTGGCGATCAGCAGGTAACAGCTGATGCACGAAATTCACGTTGTGCCAAAGTCACCGACCGATTATTGGTCAAATAAATAGTCAGCAATATTCCGCGTTCTGGAGCAGTGTAGCATAACATTGTTTATTAACGTGTATTTCGCATGTGTTTACTACACAAATGTCAAAACAGAACTGACATTAGGGGCCAATCGAAAAATTTATAGCATTTTCTGATAGGAGGATTACTTTTGCGCCACTTTTGTTGTTGAAGCTACGAGGCTAGATAAAAAAGTCCGTGCATTTTTGAATGAAACACATGTTTTTGCCTTTGAGGTCTATGCAATTTGTCCAACGTTTCTCCAATTTCAGTATCCCTTCCAAAAAATTAGATTTGTTGAGGTCATCAAAATAGGTATTTTTGTAAGACGATTTCATCGTTGTAGTCAAATCTCTTTCCGCCGAAAAATTGTTCAGGTTTGGAAACAATTAATTGGGGCTAAATTCGGTGAATAGGGCAGAAGAGGAGCATGTTGCCTTTTGTGCACCCGATTGTGAGCAAACGCGGCAGTCATCTTGCGGAAAGCTTTCCCATACCCAAGTGATCATTAAATCTTGAAACCACTGAGCTTGAATTGGATTATATGGACACCAACGGCATGTGATTTTAACAAGAAGACGCTACCAGTCAAATTGGAAATTCTTTACAGGCGAATTGAGGGCATGGTCATCTCACGTGGAGGTGATGTGAACTGGCCACCAAGGACGTGCGATTTGGCCCCTATGCGGATAAGCCTTAATTCACAGCGGCTTTCAAAGCCAATATAACCCATGCCATAGGTCAAATTTAGACTAAGTTATATGCCAGAGTCATGGAAATTGGACATTTTGGTTTCGCTTGCACGATGTTATAGTCCATACATATTGACATCGATAGGCCTTTTAAGCGAGTTAAAAATGTGGATGATATCTCATTCATTCTTTGTTTCAGCCTGAGTTATGCACCAGAGTCATGGAAAGTTGGACATGTCGGATGCACGCTACCCAGCAGAGCTTGGCGGACGACATTATTTTACATACATAATGACATCGACTGGCCTTTCAAACGAATAAAAAATGTTTATGATATCTCACATATACTTTATTTTATTTGAATTTAAAGCGCGTACTGCTTAATGAAACATCCTTTACATGTTACTGTCATTTCCAAAAGTGTTTTTTATAACATTTTACACTAACTGCTTATTGGAAATCTTTTTATTCATTAGTATGTTCTAGACATCAATGTATATTATAACAAATTTGTATTTCTTTTCATTATATAGTCTCTAATAGGCTCCCTATTTTAAACCCTACAACTTGTAAAATTTTCATATACGTAATAACTTTTTTCTGCTTTTTGACAGTATTATAGCTACTGTAAACACAAATTTTCTGTTTGAATAAAAAACCAACATAAAATATATTCCCTATAAAACTGACCAAAAGTCATGTTAATGAAAATTTATGCATTTATAAGAAGGGAAAGTGAGAGAAGAATATTACGGCTGCAAATAAAGGTACAACACAACTGGCTGTATAGTGCCACGTATTATGTTGAGGTTTAACATGACTTTATTAGTTGGAAATGAATAAGACAAAAAAAAATATGAGTATTGTCTATAAAGTGCTGGTAGTAACAAGGTTTATGGAGAGCTTAATTGATTTTATGGCCAAAAAGATGGTAAATAAAACTAATATTTAAGTGCAAATTAAAATGTAGGAAAAGGTGGTCAAATGAGTTTTAATCTAGGCATTTTTGACTCGTGACAACTAATGCTGATGTGCTCATATAAAGAACAGATAACACACCCTGACTTTCAGAGCAGGGGTTGTTGTAACAGGTCTGCTGTCTTCAAAAGTTCTTCCCTAGGAAAAAGTTTCCGCTTGTTTTTGGCCGAGTGAGATTCGGTTAGTTCCCAGCCGAAGATCCTATTATCGTGGTCCTGTCTGTAATCAATAGTGCCGAAATGTCATTTAAAAGTAATATATTTTCAGCACTGATTATTAACAACCAGCTTTTATAACAAGTCTACAAAAGTCAAAATATCCAGCTAAGACTGAATCATTCTTTCAATACTTTTAGAGTACAATTTCCAATTGAATGAATACAAATAAAAAGAAGAGCTTCTATTCAAATGATGATCTTTTTCACTTCTTTCGAATCTTGAACTCTACTTTTATTTCACATTTTTGTTTTGCTATGGCGATCAAACGAGTTTCAATATAATCCTTTTTAAAAACCTTAACCTGATTTAAAATTTAATGTTAGTTATTAAACTTAAAAAAAATAATAATAATAATTAACCTAAAACCTATTAAAAAGTTTTTAAAACTAAGGATTAGTGCTTGTAAAAAGGAAATGAATTATTGACCAAAAATCGATCATTAAAATATTTCCTTCTTTACAACATAAAAATGTAAATACACACAACTTCTCATAGATCTTCCACTGTATCTGCAAAGAGCTGCATACAAAGTTAATGAATTTTTAATAACATCCATAGCAAATACCCAACAAAGTATCATTTATAACTTTTAATATACTGCTGCTTGCTCTACAGTTTTACGATTTCATTTTTTTAATGCTCAAAATTGATTAATGATCGTTTCGGGGATTATGATGATGAAGAGGGCACCACAAGATAAATTTAAAAATCCAACAAATCAAGTGTGATTTTTAACACTGAGAGAGCTCACAGTGCATTGGCAAACGCATCATTAAGCAGCTGTAGTTTAAAATCATTAAGATGAACTGAAACAAACGATCCTGTTTTATGATCAAAAGGATACAGCAAACCGCATGTTTTGTGATTACGCACACAATACACATATACACAATTAGGTTTTTTGGGGCTGTTACTTTTTAGATCTAAACAAAATACAATCAAAACACCTACTGTTTTGGATTTTCAATAGCAGAGCTCTCGCTTGATATCATTAGTCAAAATGTTTGGTGAGTGTGTGATCTTCTATACGAAACGGTTTAATTTGAAGATCATTAGAAATATTGATTTGGGTTTATCTTCTGTTGGTTTTATATTACTTAGTTTTACTCACTGTGTGTAAAGAATAGGTGTTGATGATGTGTGAAATGATGATTTTTGTTTTTTTGGATTTTCTTTTTAGTTTTGTTTTTTTTTATAGAAAGAATAAACAAATTGTTTATTAATGATTTTTGTATGATTTCCTCACAATAAGTAAAATTTATAACTCGAATATTGGCGGTTTTTGTTGAAGATTATTTGAAATTTTTTCTGTTTAGGAGTAGAGCTCAAGGGCTTTAAAAACGTTGAGAGAATTTAGCAGACATTTGGGCATTTGTGTGAAAATAAATATGAATTTAATATGGAACAATGAAAATGTTTAATTGAATTAATTATCTCGATGCTAAATATGTAATGTGATTAATAATCTAAAGGGTCTTTCATTAAGCGCTTACTATTTTTAAATTTAAATAAAACAAAGTGTGTGTGTGATTTCATCTACATTTTTTATTCTTTTGAAGGCCTATCGATACCATTATGTATGAAACATTGAGCAAATGTTCGCCGGGCTTCACTGGCTGGAGCGCATCCCAAATGTCTTATTTTCCATAACACTGGCGCATAAATCAGGCTGCATTTGATCGATGGCATGGGTTATGTTGGTCTTGAGGGCCACTGTGGTTTGTGGCTTATTCGCATAGACCTGAGATATAAGAAAAACTTACAATAAAAAGTCTAACGGGGTCAAATTGCACGATATGGGCGGCCACTTCACATCACCTCCACGTAGAATGACCAATTTGTGATGGACTGGCCAACGTTGATCTCAAAGAAATATGGAACGATGAGGCCGCCAGCCCAAAATCCATACCAAACAGTGACTTTTTCAGGATACATTCGACGCTCCTGGATCTATGTGGATTGGTATCTTCTGTCTTTTGTATTCATTCACTTTTAAGACAAAAGATACCGGATACCACATAGATCCAGGAGCATTGAATGCATCCTGAAAAAGTCGCTGTCTGTCACTGCATGGCCAGGTATTCAGCACATATTAGCCAAAAATATTGGCAGAATTCCAGCCCCCTTTAACCTTGACCTCATGTACTCGTTAGCTCCGAAGAAGCTTGAAAGGTTGTGGGAATTCTTATAGGCAAATTGGTGACGCAATGATCCAATAGTTTTTCCATTGCCTTTCCTACTAGAGATATTTATCAGATTTGCCACAGCCCGTTGTTGTGATGACCACTTTGACCTCTATGCAATATATCCATTCTTTGACAGATATCATGGCTAAATGTCATCTGGGTGAGGATATTTGCAGAGGCTGAATATTAATATTCTGTCAGCCAATCTCTTATGTCCATAAGTCATCAAAGATAACCATATACTGGAAAGTTCAGTATCTTCAACCGCCTCAGTGTACTTTTAGTCCAAACGATACATCGTACATAACTCGTTAATGTGAAATTACTTTATATTTTCAATATTTTCACAATAGCAGCTGCATGACGATAGTGCATCCTGGTAAGTGATCATATCACCTGTTTCCATGACTTTATTGAATAAATGTCTGGCCTTAGTCTTCTGTTTACCTAGTTTATTGTTTCGACTAATGTTTATTGTACCTCTAAGGCTTCAAAAGAGCTTCTGAGGAGTTGTTCACATAGACATTGTTTATCCTCCATAATTCGGTAGTTACGCTCGCCAATCGGTCTTCAATGATAGCATTAGAGAAATGTCATTTATATAGTCTTCGATGATAATTTTAACCATATGATAATCTAACTCAAATTGTTGTGTACCAATTAAATGAATGTTTTGCTCACAAACTGAGCGACAGGTGAACATTTTTTCGAATCGTTTAGATAGTCATTTCCGAATGTTTGTCAAAATATAACAATGTTGGAAGTTGTATTTGAAAAAGTACATCAAATTTAATTGAGGTTGTCTCACATTTTGGTAAAATAAATTGTCTATTTTGAACCGATTTTGCTGATTTTCTACCTGTGTTGCTAGATGGGTTTAGAATGCAATACGAACCCAGAATAAATTTTATTCATTGGAAAATGAACAATCATGCTATGACAATCATAAATAAAATGCTTAGCTTTATGTAATATTTTTCACTACTTGCGAAAGTAAATTCTACTTCTTTTCACCATCTTTGGAAACTACTTTTAGACTTTGGATTTAGGATTCTTAACTTGTTATTATGTAAAATTTTTATTTGTTTTTTTTTTATAAAATTTTTTCATATATAAATATTTATTGCTACAATGTATTTGTTAATTACTTACATGTCTTACATGGTAAATGTTTGCTTCATTCATTTCAACCTTTACAAAATAAACCAATTAAGTAAGAGTGCTATAGTCGGCTAAGCCGAATCTTGTATACCCACCATCAATATGTTTGCATTTTTTATTTATTGACAATAAAATATTATTCTTATATAGAGGTAGGGTCAATTATGGATCGATCTCACAAAAGTTGTCAGAAAGATTTTGGTTTCTATAAAACTTATTTATGTCCAATTCCATCACGATATTAATTATTATAAGACAATTATGAATGTTTCATGCATTTACTGAGGGGGCCTATTGAGAGGACGAGTGAAAAATGTTGCCCGAAAAATTTTTTTTAACAAAATTTTTAAAAAAAATTTCAAAAAAGTTGGTGAAAAATAAAAAAATTAAAAAAAAAAAAATAAAAAATTTTAATTGCTCACAAATTTTATTTAATTTTTCAAAAAAATTTTTTTTAAATTTTAAAAAATTTTTTTTTTAAATTATTCACCCAAAAAAAAATTTTGAAAAAAAATTTCAAAAAAGTTGGTGAAAAAAAAATTTTTTTTGTTAATTTTTCAAAAATTTTTTTAAAAAATATTTTTTTTAATTGTTCACAAATTTATTTAAAATTGTTCAATAATTTTCTTGAAATTTTTTTCAGCAAACATTTGGGAATTTTTTTTTTTTTTTAAATTATTCAAAATATTTATTTTTTAATTTTTCACCAATATTTTAAAAAAAAAAATTTTAAATTTTTCACCATTTTTTTTGAATTTTTTTTCAAATTATTTTTGTAAAATCAAGGTAACTGCTGTGTTTTACTTATGTTGCACTATAGTGGATATATTGATGTATGAATCATATATGAAAGTTAATTGGGGGCTTCGTAAAGTTGATTTCAACAGACAGACGTATAGGCGGACATAGCTTTATCGACTGCGCTATCTATAACGATCCGGAATATAGCTCCCCTAGTTTTTCCCATATCGTGTTTTCAACACACAGACGGGCGAACGGACGGACATAGATGATCTTAGAATCATCCCTAGAGGAACAGGAACTAACACAAAACATGTCACGTGACCAGTTGCAAAGTTAAAGGGACTGGTTCTAGATCAAAAGCTTTATATGAAGGGGACCTGTCACTTTAACATGACGATGTCCTAGGAGGGGGTAAATTACACCATTTAAGCACTCTGTGATAGGTCACGGAACTAACCAAAAGCATTTGTTCTGTTTTTGATAGTTTAATACTGGTCACACAATTTTAAAAAAAATATTTTTACCAGATTTGTTTAAAATTCATTGATAAAATAGTTGACAATTTTTAAACTGTAAAATCAAGTGATATGTCCTATTTTCACATATCACAAGACTAGTTCGTTTGAAACAATTGACACAAATTTCCAGCAGGGATATGATGACCTAGAATATACATATATAAGGAGTGAGATCGAAACATTCTTAACTTCAATTTCCATGCTCTGTTTTTGGCCTCTAAATTTATAGCAGCGTTCCTGTCAGGAACTTTTTGAGCCTTATATGCTTTTAAACCTGAATTAGCTTTAACTATTTGTACCAAATAGTCCGAGCACTGAGCTAACCGGGCTGCTTTTCTACCGGATGTGTTGGGAGCTCTTTTGAAAATGCTTTCTGTTTTATTTGGCTTTAGAAACATCATGTGGACCATTTCTTCTACCTGAAGGTAGGTTAAGTTTTCTATCAACGCACCAGTTCTCCCGGTACTGTTTAATAACATTGGAAACGGTTTGGCGGCAGACCTTTGAATGCTTGGCCAACTTTTTGTAGGACCAAGTTGGGTTTTGTTGAAAATATTTAATAATTTTAGTATGCACTTTTTTCTCGTTACTCATTTTAATCAGATTAATAACAAATTTAATTGACGTTAAACATAATAACAGACATGTTTTACAAAGGTAACTTGATAAAAAAAAAAAATCAAATAATACTTGGGTTAAAAGTTTTAATGAAAAACGTGTGTTAAGAATTTTACGATCTCACTCCTTACTTTTGTGGGACTACGATGAATATTTCGATGAACATTTCGACAAAAGGAATGACAATAGTTTTTGATGGTGACTAAAAGAAGTAAGAGTGCTAAATTCGACTTAGTCCAATCTTATATACTATTTTTGTTAAAAAAAATTTTGTTAAAATAAAAGTTTGCTGAAAAAAATAGTTTGAAAAAAATTTATAAAAATTTTTTTAAAATAAATTTTGGAGAAAAAAAAAATTGGTGAAAAATCAAGGTAGTCGCGGTATTTTTCTAACATCTCTGTCATTTGTGCGGCGATTTTCTCGATTTTAAATAGAAACCTAAGTTGGACTATAGCCGATGGGGCTTCGGAAAGCTGATTTCAACAGAAAGACGGACAGGCGGACAGGTGGACATATGTAGCTAAACGTTTCCGGTACCTTTAACGATCCAGAATATATATACTTTATGCGGACGCAAATGAAATATATGGAAATTACAAACGGAATGACAAACTTACATACATATACCCCTGCCACTCATGGTGAAGGGTATAAATATATGTGTATTGATTGCAACATTTTGGTGACATGTTGCAAAACACAATCACTTAAACATAATTTAGTAGTTATAAATTCGATTTATTGCTTTCGTCGAAGAAGGAAAAACACAACAGCAACCCATGAAAATTACAGACAGTAGTTGTAGTTAAACAAGTTCATAATAACCCACTCTAAAGGCCTTTAAACAGACGGACGGTTGGACGGATTGTTTTAAAGCACTTTTCTTGCATACACTCAAAATAAATCGAGCAAAACAAATTTTTTAACACACAAAAACATTACCACCGTATTCATACCTGTACGTTATGCAGCAAATAAAAATATTTATACAAAACAGTTCAGTGCAACAGAGGTGCATGGTGTCCTCAAACAAAAACAAAAATCATAAAACAACAATAAACTATATTTGCAATCAAAGAAAAACAACAAAACAACCTGACTTAAATTTATACCAGAGTAAGTATGTATGTACGCACTAAAACTGGTGTTGATTGCCAGTGCATGCGTGTAGCAGCCACATAAAATAATTCACTCTTACTGCATAAAAAACCAAAAAAATATATACAATATTTTTTGTTTAATAATAAATAAATGCAAAAATTAAAACAACAAAAAAAAATTGTACATAAAACATATAAATTGAAAACATGAACTTGAACAACAAAATTGACGCGTTGCAAGTTATACACATACTTACATACATTTATACAGCCAGACAGACAGACAGCTTGTGTGTTTATATTTGCACACGCCACTGCAATGTTGGCTCTTGTTGATGTTGCCAGTTGTCTGTTGTCTACAAAACACTTGCACAAACATAGTTTTGTTGTCTGTTAAATATTTCACTGTTTCATTCAGCTGAACCGAAAATGTTCTTGTATTCGTTTTCGAATATGTAGTTTATATTTATTATTAATTTTAATTTTTTATTTGGTATACGCTACGTACAGTGAGAGATAAGGGTGAAAGTATGTATGTAGTTGGGTGTTTAAAGTAGTGAAACGTTTCAGATTTCTTACAAAGTGTTCGCGAAAATGTTCCATCAACTCCTTTAGATATAGCATTATGTATATTTGAATGTAACATATATCGTTTATTCCCATGCCAGTATTTTTCTTCCTCTAGGAATTATTTCATTGAACTCTCATACACGCAGAAAAAAAATATAGTTGTGCATTGTTACTGTAACCATTTCAACATTTTTAACAATATTATAGTCACAGTAACTATATATATGATAGTGGTAACAATAATATGGTTAATTTACGATTCACATGATTGTATCAAGAATATATATGGTTACAGTAAACATGTATATGTTTGTGACAAGAATATATAGACAAATGCATGAAACGAGCATTATTCGTTTAGGTTATAAAGACCGCTCACAACTGGCGTTTGGTGGATTGTGATACCCTTAGAGTTTTTCACGTAAAATGTGAGTTATACATGAATACTTAGAAAATCGACCTCCCCAATCCAGATGACTTTGTAGCTCTTGTGTGTTACTGACGTGCTCAGATTAGTCAGTGACACTTGTCTGAAATAGTTCAGTTCTGCCCATGAAAGCGGCACAGAGAAAACAGATTCATAGGGGCAAACGAATTTGTTGACAATCGAATGATTCTGCCTTGAAGACCGAATTTTACATTTGTGGCTACAAAATTTTAGAAGGGGCAACAACAGTTTGGTTGCTTCAACCAAAACTCTTCCGTATTAACTAATTTTATATTGCTAGAACCGAAAAATTCTATGTGTGCAACCGAATCATTCGATTGGCAACAAATTTTGTTGCCACTACGAATCTGTTTTCTTCTGTGGGCGTGTATCACGATATCTTAATTTACGCTTTTGTAGAGCGCCGCAGTAAAATATAATGTGATGAACCGATTCTTTCGTTCCGATATGCTTATGTCCAATCCTACAGTCCCCAGTAATTTTTAGGTTTATTACTTAAAAATACGGGATTTACAATATATGGCGTATCTTTTGAACGCGGGTTTTGTTTTCTGACATTTATTCTCACTTAGTTATTGAGCATTATAGTGAAAACAACAAATTTTGTTTTTTCTTCGAAAGTGTCGACTTTTGTGCCAACAAAGCGTCATATACGAGAAGTTTGGCTTTACTTACTTAACTTAAAAAAAGTGCCTCTGAAGCACTCCAATTGCTCACCAAAGCATATTGTGAATGTGTTCAGAAGTGGTGATTTTGACACGGAAGACAAAGATCGCCCAGGCCAGCCTAAAACGTTTGAATACAAATAATTGGAGGCATTATTCCATGAAGATTGTTTTCAAACTCAACAAGAGCTTGTAGAATCATTGGCAGCTATTTCAAAACGTTTGCGAGCTGCAGGATTCATCCAAAATTACGATGTCCGAAATTATGTTTGAAGGCTATAAAAGAAAATTATTTTTGCATCGAATCATTACTTGCGATGAAAAATGGATCTATTACGGCCAAGCAGCCGAATCTACTCCAAAGCTAAGTATCAATGGCGTTAAAGTAATTCTCTTTATTTGGTGGGAGCGAAAGCCTGCTGTCTATTATGAGCTGCTAAAGTCTGACCAGACCATCACAGAGAACCTGTTCCGAATACAACTGATTCATTTAAAGCGAGCATTGGCCTAAAACGCCCAGAATATTCCTGACAAACACATCAATCAGTAATTCCCTCCATTCTATCGAATTATACCCGGCTTCCAGGCAAATCTAAATAAATATTGTAATGTCAAATGCAGGAGTACCGCCAGGAATAACATCTGACCCTGAAGATTTATAGAGCCTAAAAGATTCCACAACCTGCGAAATTTTCTTCTCGGTAACTATGGAACTTATTAACTCTCTTATGTCTATTTTGACGCAGCACGGAGATCTGAATCAGAACCCTAATTTTCATCACACCTACAATACTTTCCGGGTATCCATAACTACTCTCTATGTTCTTCTAGGTACTTCTTTCAGTAAAGCTTCCATCTGGTTTCTTTTGGAATTCAGGCATACCATTTCAAGGGAGATGGTTGATTGATGTTCAACCAGTGTTTTTAGTAAAAACTTTGACAGACTAATCAGTCTATAATCTTTTTATAAACTTTGGCAATAAATATCATGGTACCTTCCATACAATATTTGTGAATATACCGCTAAAGATCCTAAATGCCATAAAATGATGGATGATATCAATTGCTGAAGTGACGTTAGGAATAACATCTGGCCCTGAAGATTTCAAGAGATTTTCTCATCGCTAACACTGGTTCCAACCTGTGTTTTTAGTAAAATCGATGGCAGACTAATCAGTCTATAATCTCTTGTGGTAGTGTAGCTTGTCTTTTCCAGTTTGGCAATAAATATCATGGTAACCTCTCTTCATTATTTCTGATTATACCGCTAAGATCCTAATACTTAATCCATGAAATGTTGGCTGATATCAATTGCTGAAGTGAGGCCAGAAATAACATCTTGCCCTGAAGAATTAAAGAGTTTTTCTCTTCACAAACTATGGAACTTACAATTCTTATTCAATTATATGCATTTGAGACTTAATTGATCATGGTCTTCGTGCTATTAAAAAGTTTCCTACATTCTCTTAAGCAGTATCCTGGATTTTAATTGAACTTCAGCGGTAAAGAATGATAAAATATATGCTTTTTTTACTTAGATTTATAAATCGAACTTTAGTATCTTGTTGCTTATCTATGGCCAGTCTGTTGGTATTTTTGCAATATGTCCTAACCATCTCATGTTCTGGTGTCCTGATCAATGTATTAACTTTCAAATTTTTTCTGTGATTTTCATTTCAGATCTTGTCTGTTCTAGTTCTTCATAACATACCTCAGTCTGGTAATCGAGAATATCCAAATTTCACAGCCATATGATCGGATCAAGAGTCTAATTATTAGTCCAATTATCTGGAAGTTTGGTCTTTCCCATAATTCATCGTCTTGTAATGAAGTTTTTCATGGCATAGAATTGATTGTTGTGATTCCTTTCAGATTTGCCATCATCATTTTTAGGTAATCCCAAAATATTTGTACTGTCATACTTGTTTGAGGTATTGAACTTACATTCTAATGGAGTTTTGAGTATTCTCTTATAATTACCATCATCTTAGTCTTAAATTTGTTTAATCTTTGATCTCTTTTGTCGTTGGTCCCTGAGTTTATTAAACTTGGTTTGAAATTTATCAGCGCAATTCTCTAACAATACTACCAGCCTTATTACCTAGAGTACAGAATACTTAACTCATCATCCATATTCAGGATTTTTAAAGCACAGATGGATTTTTCTATTGTATTCAAACCTTATATCAAACATTTTTAATAGCTTACCAAGATTTGGCCAGAGTTCACAGTCATTCAAGCAGGTACTCCTTTCTCGTATACCATCTGTAATAATGCGTGAATATATATATAATTTAGAGAAGTATTCCTCGTTTCCATAGATTGCTGGAATAATATCTTATTTTTCAATCCATAAGAATTTTATTTTACTTATATTTCTTCCAGTTTTGATCAGCAGAATTCTCTAGTTTTAACATTTCAAAGTAATAACCAAATTATTCTATTTTAATTAGGTATGTATAGATAGATAGTGCATACTATTACTTGGTTTGATTGTGATTTCATTATATAAATGTTCAGACTGACGTTTTTCTCCTTCAATACCAGGCCGTTTTTATAAATTGTATATTACAATTCCCAGGTATCCTGAACTGTTTGACAGATTTATGTAATATGTGTTAGCGCAGATGTCGACCCATAAAATGGACAGTTAATATTCAAACGCAATGAGCCACAATCACTAACTACATGAGATCCTCTCCTTACTGATACTTCTGCATTGATAGATCTCACTATCCTAAAACACAAACTGACAAAGTTATATAAAGTTGTAGTGGAGACTATCAAAAAAGAAAATTATCTCAATTAATAGGTTTCCTATGATGTAGGGTATATACAAACCGGCTTTGTAAAATCTAGTTCACTTATTTTACACACGTAATCTTATAAAATAATTATGAATACAAATTAAAATTAAACTGTATACACTACCGACACCATCAGTAGTATACCACCACTATTTAATAGCAATGAACGGCATAGGCTATAGATACTTATATACATATACGAGTACTTACATACTTATGGATATACTGCGTCCATATTTCCCACTCTTTTGTTGTCAAAAGCTACAAGCCTCAACCCAAACATGTGTGTGCCAATGGCCAGCCACCAGTAAGTATGGGGGGAGTGAGGAGATTTACTAGTCATTTATATAAGTATGCATTTTGTTGCAATGTAAAACCAACAACACCAACAACATTTGCGGCAACTAAAAGTATGAAGGCTGTCATTATTATTGCTGTTTTTATACTCATAGCCTTACGTACGAACGTAAGTATGTATTGTTAAATGCGTTTATAGGTTTATATTCATATTTATACTTTTCGAATGAACATCAGAGGCATGTTGGCTGAAAGCCGCTTTTTAACTTACAACACTTTGTTGCGTATACACATTTATATTTAAACATTTGAGTGCATAAGTAGTAGGTTTTTTTTTGTTGTTGTTGTTGTATAAAACACGTGACGTTTATAATGTTGTTGCTGCTGCTGCTGTTATTGTTATTGCTATATTGATTATTGTTGTTGCCATAAAGTGTTCGCAACCAACACTTAAATAATTTTTTAATGTGTTATAAAGAATGAAACAACAACAAAAAATGTTAAATGCATATTAAAAATTTATTTAATTTGTTTTTGGCTGTTCAGCGGATATTAAAATGCAAGTACGTTCAAATTTTAGAGAACATTATGACAAAAATTAAATGAAGCTAAATTTTTAATATTGTAGTTTAGAAAATTTTAATGTATTTTAATATTTAATTGGTCAACCACTGTACGCATTATTCAATGAGGTAGTAAAAATTGTTCTTTAAAGAGTATTTGATTCTTAAATTATTCAAAATTTGGAAATAGTTAAATAAACTTTTAGATATTTAAACTAACTACTAAATTAATTTACTAAATTCGAAGTCCTTTATGGTTCTAAATACGCTGTAATCGCAAGTCTCTTCATATTCCAAAATAAGATCCAATTTATGGTGTTGCTATGGTCCTACATAACCTCTTATTGTAGGCCTTCATACAGTCCTAAATGGGCTTCAATAACATGTCTTTCTATAATGCTATATAAGCTAATTTGGCTTCAATCGTAGGTCTTTACATAGTATTATTTTAGCTTCAATCGATGGTCTCTAAATAGTCGTTGAATAGCTTCAATAGCAGGTCTTTAAATAGCCTTAGTTTAGCTTCAAACGCAGGTCTTAATTTAGCTTTCAGCGCAGCCCTTTAAATAGTCTCAGTTTAGCTTTAATCATAGGGGTTTATGTAGTCTTAGTTTAGCTTCAATCATAGGTCTTTATATAGTCCTAGGATAGCTTCAATCATAGGTCTTAAAATAGTCTTAGTTTAGCTTCAAACGCAGCTCTTAATTTAGCTTTAATAGCTTTAATCGCAGCTCTTTATATAATCATAGTTTAGCTTCAGTAGCAGGTCTTTATATAGTGTAAGTTTAGCATCAGTCGTAGGTCTTAAAATAGTCTTAGTTTAGCTTAAAAGGCAGCTCCTTATATAGTCTTACTTAAGCTTCAATCGAGAGTTTTTAAATAGTCTTAGTTTAGCCTCAAACGCAGCTCTTAATTTAGCTTTAATCGCAGCCCTTTATATAGTCTTAGTTTAGCTTCAAGGGCAGCTCCTAGCTTAGCTTCAATCTCAGGTCTCTATGTAGTCTTAATTTTGCCTCAATCGTAGGTCTTTATATAGTCTTATTTTAGCTTCAATCGAGGGTCTTAAAATAATCTTAGTCGAGTGTCTTTAAATAGTCCTAGCTTAGCTTCAATCATAGGTCTTAAAATAATCTTAGTCGAGTGTCTTTAAATAGTCCTAGCTTAGCTTCAATCATAGGTCTTAAAATATTCTTAGTTTAGCTTCAAGCACAGCTCTTAGCTTAGCTTCAATCGCAGTTCTCCATGTAGTCTTAATTTAGCCTCAATCGTAGGTCTCTATATAGTCTTAATTTTGCTTCAAACGCAGCTCTTAATTTAGCTTTAATCGCAGCACTTTATACAGTCTTAGTTTAGCTTCAATAGAAAGTCTTTATAAAGTCTTAGTTTAGCATCAATCTTAGGTCTTTATATAGTCTTAGTTTAGCTTCAAGCGCAGCACTTAGCTTAGCTTTAATCGCAGCTCTTTATATAATCATAGTTTAGCTTTAATCGTAGGTCTTAAAATAATCTTAGTTTAGCTTCGAGGGTACTTCTTAAATTAGCTTCAATGGTAGGTGCCTATATAGTCATAATTTATCCTCAATTGTAATTCTATATATAGTCTTATTTTAGCTTCGAACGCAGCTCTTAATTTAGCTTTAATCGCAGCTCTTTATATAATCATAGTTTAGCTTCAATCGTAGATAACTAAATAGTCTTAGTGTCGCTCAAACGCAGCACTTTATATAATCATGGTTAAGCTTTAATCGTAGGTCTCTATATAGTCTTAATTTAGCCTCAATCGTAGGTCTTAAAGTAGCCTTAGTTTAGCATCAAGCGCAGCTGTTAGCTTAGCTTCTATTGCAGGTCTCTATATAGTCTTAATTTAGCCTTAATCTTAGGTCTTTATATAGTCTTAGATTAGCTTCAAACGCAGCTCTTAGTTTAGCTTTAATCGCGCCCTTTATATATTCTTAGTTTAGCTTCAATCGAAAGTCTTTATAAAGTCTTAGTTTATCTTCAATCTTAGGTCTTTATATAGTCTTAGATTAGCTTCAAACGCAGCACTCAATTTAGCTTTAATCGCAGCCCTTTATACAAGGTGGCGCAAAAAAAATCCTCCTATCAGAAAATGCTATAAATTTTGCGATTGGCCCCTAATGTCACACAGTGGGGGATCTGAAAAAAAAAGTGGAAATAAATCTGTAACTTCTAAACGAATAGCTCGATTTTAATAAAATTTCCCATGGCTAGAGAGGAGGTGTTGATAAGTTTAAGTTTTGAATTTGGGCTTAAACAACCAAGGGAGGGCCGAGCCACAATGCCCCAAAGTGGGGCACCTCGGGTATATCAAAAATTAAAAATGATGCCAAATTTTTGTTTGCGATCCGATTTGAAAGATTTTTATATATATGGAATGTACTAGACGAGATCTACAAAAAACATTGCTTTAGCCATATATTATCTCTTATAGTTTACGAGTTATTCGCATTTGAAAAGTAAAATTTTATTTTTTTTGCCTACCTTGGTCTGCTATTTTGCTAATAACGGATCCAATTCTTTCCCGATTTTCTTGAAGTGTATTTTTTTAAAATAACAACAAATTTATTAATAATCTTAAGAAAGAAGTGTTAAAAAATATTTACTGAGTCAAAAGTTATGTGCATTCAAACTTAAAAAAAATAAAAAAGTCGTTTTTCCGCCATTTTTTTTCGAAAAAAGTAACTACATTAATTTTAAATTATACAGATAATGAGAAAAAGATAAATAATGTGTTTATATTTTTCTGAAAGGTAACATTTCGGGAAATATTATAAAAGCAAAATAATATCAAAATTTGTATTATTGCGTGGTCCAGAGCCTTCCGAAGTAGACCTATTTTTTATGAAAATTTCAACTTTAGACAACATATTCTAAAATCGCATAGCTGCTTTCTAAAAATTAAGACCTGTTTTGTATGTCCCAATATGTTCTTCAATATTATGCCAAGGGATTTCATAGCCCCGAGCTTGGTGCCTTCAATAGATCCAAAAATCAAAAAAATCCCAATTTTGGGATTTTTGAAAAGTTTTTTGGGAATTGTGGGATTGTCAAAAACAATTCACTAATTTCTTTTTCACTTTTGTATTTCGATCAAAAGCTTCTATATAAATTTAAAGTTTCATTAAAAACGATTCATAAACAAAATTTTTATTGCATTTTAAATTTGAAATTTTCCAGAAAAATCAGCTACCATTTTTTATTCCCATATTTTTGAAAAAAGTCTTCTATAATTTTTTTAATTTTTAAAAATTTTTTATATTTTTGAAAAAAGGACATAATTTCCTACACGTTGATATATAATATGTATATCTTTTCTTTTCCACTAGTCAAATTTATGGATTCAAAATCAACAACATACAGAAAATTATAAAATCTTGCCGTTTTGTAATATATTTCTTGCACTGCCTTGCCGACTTTTGTATAACCAAACACTGGAGAACAGTATAAGATGAAGCTAATTACTGTGAGTTATGGGTTTTGAAGCCATTAATGAGTCTAGTGGAAAAGAAAAGATATACATATTATATATCAACGTGTAGGAAATTATGTCCTTTTTTCAAAAATATAAAAAATTTTTAAAAATTAAAAAAATTATAGAAGACTTTTTTCAAAAATATGGGAATAAAAAATGGTAGCTGATTTTTCTGGAAAATTTCAAATTTAAAATGCAATAAAAATTTTGTTTATGAATCGTTTTTAATGAAACTTTAAATTTATATAGAAGCTTTTGATCGAAATACAAAAGTGAAAAAGAAATTAGTGAATTGTTTTTGACAATCCCACAATTCCCAAAAAACTTTTCAAAAATCCCAAAATTGGGATTTTTTTGATTTTTGGATCTATTGAAGGCACCAAGCTCGGGGCTATGAAATCCCTTGGCATAATATTGAAGAACATATTGGGACATACAAAACAGGTCTTAATTTTTAGAAAGCAGCTATGCGATTTTAGAATATGTTGTCTAAAGTTGAAATTTTCATAAAAAATAGGTCTACTTCGGAAGGCTCTGGACCACGCAATAATACAAATTTTGATATTATTTTGCTTTTATAATATTTCCCGAAATGTTACCTTTCAGAAAAATATAAACACATTATTTATCTTTTTCTCATTATCTGTATAATTTAAAATTAATGTAGTTACTTTTTTCGAAAAAAAATGGCGGAAAAAACGACTTTTTTATTTTTTTTAAGTTTGAATGCACATAACTTTTGACTCAGTAAATATTTTTTAACACTTCTTTCTTAAGATTATTAATAAATTTGTTGTTATTTTAAAAAAATACACTTCAAGAAAATCGGGAAAGAATTGGATCCGTTATTAGCAAAATAGCAGACCAAGGTAGGCAAAAAAAATAAAATTTTACTTTTCAAATGCGAATAACTCGTAAACTATAAGAGATAATATATGGCTAAAGCAATGTTTTTTGTAGATCTCGTCTAGTACATTCCATATATATAAAAATCTTTCAAATCGGATCGCAAACAAAAATTTGGCATCATTTTTAATTTTTGATATACCCGAGGTGCTCCACTTTGGGGCATTGTGGCTCGGCCCCCCCTTAGTTGTTTAAGCCCAAATTCAAAACTTAAACTTATCAACACCTCCTCTATAGCCATGGGAAATTTTATTAAAATCGAGCTATTCGTTTAGAAGTTACAGATTTATTTCCACTTTTTTTTTCAGATCCCCCACTGTGTGTCAGTTCCGTTTTGACATTTATGTAGTAAACACATGCGAAATACATGTTAATAAACAATGTTACGCTAGACTGCTCCAGAACGCGGAATATTGCTGACTATTTATTTGACCAATAATCGGTCGGTGACTTTGGCACAACGTGAATTTCGTCGCAGATTTCCTGGCCGTCCAACGCCTACTGGTGAAACACTGCGACGTTTAGCCGCTCGCCTCGAAGAGACTGGCACAACACGAGATGCTACCAGGCGTGGCAGACCCCGGAGTAGCCGTTCTGCAGACAATATTGCTGCTGTAGCCGAGGATGTCATGGAAGCGCCGTCGACATCGACCAGACGACGTGCTACGCAAATGGGTATAAGTCGACGGTCTTTACAGCGAATTTTGGTACAAGATTTAAAGCTGTTTCCGTACAAAGTCCAGACGGTGCATCAGCTGTTAGCTGCTGACCGTTAATCGCGTCTAACATACGCTCAAGCCATCCTTAATCACCACCAAGAGGAAGATGATTTTTCATCAAAAATAATCATGAGTGATGAAGCCCATTTCCATCTTAGCGGGTACGTAAATAAGCAAAACTTACGCTTCTGGGGCACTGAAAATCCGCGTGTAACCCACGAAGTGCAGTTTTCGCTGGAGGAGTCATCGGACCTTTTTTCTTCGAAGACGTAGCGGGCCAAACGTTTACTGTGAATGGTGAGCGCTACAGAGCAATGATCAACGAGTTCTATTTGCCGCAACTTGATGAATTGGGATTGGAAAACATGTGGTTCCAACAGGACGGTGCAATGGCACACACTGCACGTGCCACAACCGATATGCTGAACAATGCATTTCCCGGGCGCCTAATCTCCCGTTTTGGCGATTTGAACTGGCCAGCAAGATCGCCTGATTTGACCGCTCCAGACTTCTTTTTGTGGGGCTTTTTGAAGTCGCGGGTTTATGTCAACAAGCCTCAGACTCTTGCAGCTCTTAAAGACAATATCCGTCAAGAATGTGAGGACCTATCGCCGGAAGTTTTGGCCAAAGTGATAAAATATGCCATAAAAAGGGCTCAAATGACAACCAACTGTGGCGGCGGCCATTTACATGACATCATATTCTCGACTTGATGTAAAAAAAATTAAAAGACCAAATAAAAATAATCCACAAGAAGAATCAAAGTTTTTCATTTTTTTTTTAATTACAGCCAAAAAACATCGGAAGTTTACTTTTGCGCCACCTTGTATATGCTTAGTTTAGCTTGAATAGTAGATCTTTAGCTTTCATCACAGCTCTATATATAGTCTCTATAGAAATGTTCGGTTGCGCTCTGGCAACTGAAGTTCGGATGCTATCCATAATCCCTTTAGTTTTGCTTCCATCGTAGGTGTGACCCTCTACCGGTCACCATATTACATTTTCCACTTCCAACTAAACTTCCTGCAACGCGACAATAAATTAAGCCAATGTGCTGGAAAAAAACAAGCTTTTCTTAAAATGACTTAAACTATTTATTTAATTTTGACTTTTAGAACTTCATTAGCGAAATAAATGCACACGTAAGCTTTATTTTAAATACATAATTGCATAATTATATTTATTTTGGTTTTGCAGAAAAATATTCTTGCAAAAAAATAAAAGATAAATATGAAAACAAAAATTTATATATAAATTATGTTAAAACATGTAAAAGCATTAGCATGTGTAATTGATGATCACTGGAATGGACAGACGACCAACGCATGGTTAAACTTTTGCATTAAACTTACAACGTGTAACAGCAACTATAAAACGACAATAGCAGCAACAACATGATGTAAAAAGTATAAAACATGAAAACTATTAAAAACACGCACATAAAGGCAACATAGCGCAACAAAAGAACATCGGACAGAAGGAAGAATGGATGGATGGACAGACAGATGGAAGGACGGACGGACTTAAATATGGATAGACAAGCAACAGACAAATAATCATATAGAGTAAGTATGTGGTGTAGGGGAATATAAATAGGGAGGTATTTAGTTTAATGAATATTAAATAAATTTTAACAAAATTTGTTTGCCAACTTAGATTAAATACCAGCATTTTATAGTAGAAAAAACTAAAATTTAAGTTTCTGAAAGAAGTAATAACTGATCTATGAGTGCCACCCTATTTTTTGTACCAACCATTATTTTAACAACTATTTTTTTGTTTTGTACCTCAACCCATTCCCAGTGGTCTGTAAAAGGGGAGCGTGTACAAGAGTATGAAATTTTAACTTAATACTTGTATTAACAAATATAACATCACACATTCAGAACTGCAAAAAATTAAAAAAAAAAAAAAACAAATGGAAAAAATGTTTACGAACATGACTACATATTGACAGATGACATGAAAGTTATTAATGATGTAAAGTTGTTTAAATTTAATTATAATTATATGCAAGTTTAAAATTAACAACTTTTGTGGCCGAATCTTTTATTCTCATTTCCTTAGTATAAAAATATTTGTAAAATTTGTTTCTGAGCAAAAATCTTAAAGAAACATTTGTAAACTTTTAGATATTATTACATATCGACTCAATGCATTATATTATTCTTGCAGCAACACGCAGATGAGCCGCAGTTTATCAAAACAAGGTACTCTACTTCAGTGAACAACACTCAAAGACAACAGTGGCCGAACTTGAACATAATACCACAAAATTATCAAAAAAGCGACAAAGGTCTCTATCAATGGTCAGATTATGATGGAGAAAGAATGAGCATAGCATGATATTGTTATCCCAGTTCTATGTTCTCTACATGAAACTTACTTAATGTTAGGTGCACGATAATGTATATTCATCGACGACAAATGAGGGGCAGCCAGAACAAAACATCAACGACGTTTTCCAACAAATGTCGCGAAAATCGTGGACGACTAAAAGAGAGATAATGTCGCTCAGTTTGTCGTTTACACAATAAAAATGAAAAGTTCATTTATAAGTTTACAGAATACCACATTTCATACAACACACATGCCGCTCAACTTTTCGCCAACATTCAAGACATGATCGCTCATCTTGGCATCAATAGTGTTTCATATAAGACATGTCTTATATTAATCGTCAAAGACAATCTCGTCTATAACGATTTTTCCAACTGATCACAGCCAACCCTTTATGATCGTAAGCCATACAAACGAGTTTATAGTGTATGTGTGTCGACGTCTGCATTTTGTAGCCTAAGTACGCGTACATTAGAATTTGAAAAACTTCCCTGACTGTCCTATACGAACTACCTATTGATTAGTATGTCATGTGAATGACAGCTTTACTCAGATTTTATGATTCAGGACAATTAAGCCCGAGGGAAACGGACCATACGAAGATTATAAACGATTTTTGTTCACTCATGAATTCTTTGTGATTCGGTTCTCTCAGACTACATGATAACGGAAGTCAATTTTGGTAGCACACCTTCAATAGAGATCGCGG
Source organism: Calliphora vomitoria (assembly GCA_942486065.2). NCBI lineage: Eukaryota > Metazoa > Arthropoda > Insecta > Diptera > Calliphoridae > Calliphora > Calliphora vomitoria. Next base: position 11,610,342 of record OW818033.2, read on the forward strand.
ATGAGATATCTAAACAGAAGAGTTCCAGTAGATTACATGAAAGTTACGCTCTGGTGTTTACATAGTAGAGAATAGCACTGGGATGCATTTCAGACTACCGGTGTAATGTAGTGTCATACAGCAAGAAATACTGGTGATCTTGAAAGTCAGACAACTATTAAGGATTTCGAAGGGTTACAGACAAAATCTAAGCTGGTACATGACTATAAGCGGTCTCTGGGTAGGGTAATGGAGCTCTACAAGGTAAGCCAATGTTGTGTACCAGGACACTGTGCACAATATTGGGCAACGAGATTCATACGTGTTTGCTAGGCTGAGCTCGGAATTATTCATAGAGGTATGAGAGGAACTGGTGAAACCCCCACTCAGCCACAACCACAGGGTAGTATTAAGGTAATCATAGGTACGGAACATTGCCCAGACATCTCATTTAGCGTAATGAAGTAAGCATGTTGAATTGTGTGTCAACAAAGTGTCATATGCGAGAACTTTTGCTTTACTTCTTTTATTTGGAAAAAAAGTGAAGCACAGCGATTGCTCACCGAAGCTTATGGTGTATGTGTTTTATCGGTTTCAACATGTGAGAGATGGTTCGTGCGGTTCAGAAGTGGTGATTTTGACACGGAATACAAAACTCGCCAGGCCACCCAAAAAAGTGTGAAGGCCAAGAACTGTAGGCATTACTCCATGAAGAATGTTGTCAAATTCAACAATATCTTGCAAACTCATTGGGAGCTACTCAAGCAGCAATTTCAAAACGTTTGCGTACAGCAGTATTAATTCAAAAGCAGAGAAATTGAGTACCGTATGAATTGCAGTCAAGACACCTTGAAGAATGATTTTGAATGTCCGAAATGATGTTTGAACTCTATAGACTGGACTATAGTCTCGTCTATAGACTGGACTATAGTCTCGTCTATAGACTGGCTTATAGTCTCGTCTATAGACTGGACTATAGTCTCGTCTATAGACTGGACTATAGTCTCGTCTATAGACTGAACTATAGTCTCGTCTATAGACTGGACTATAGTCTCGTATATAGACTGGACTATAGTCTCGTCTATAGACTGGACTATAGTCTCGTCTATAGACTGGACTATAGTCTCGAGACTAGACGAGACTATAGTCCAGTCTATTATTTTAAACATCAATTCAAAGCTGTATGTAAATTGTCCTTTCAGTATGCCGTAAAACTCAAACTTGTCTGACCTAATATGACACCAACCTAAACCCCCCTTTAAAAAATATTAAAATAAATTCCAAATATTCGCATTACTATATTTAACATAAATTTAAACCTTACCAAAGTTAGCCTATATTTAAAAAATTAAGCCTTTCAGTGTCTTTACCATGCAAATCCTATAATTTTGTATGATTAAAATAATTATTTCTTCTTTATGGTTTAATGCCTGCTTAACATTCAAGTTTAAATATACAAGAAAAGTGACCCTTTTATATGTTATATTTTGGTTTGTTTTCTTTTCAGTTTTTAATAATTTTAGTTTTCAGTTGGCTGTGTACAACAATTTATTTGAATATTAAGTATTGTCTTAACACATAATTATACCATTTGTCAATTTCTTAATACCATGCTATAGTGCAGTCCGATGGTTACCAACCTCAACTATGTTGCACCCATAGGGGCAGACAATAGCTACATAACCAAAGTATTATTGTAGAATTTCTAACACACACAGAGAGAGAAACATTTCAATATGAATATAAATTTAGTGGAATGAAATTGTTACAGTGGTCCTGCTAGGAAATAATCAGGTATGTATACATATTAGGGGGGCCCATGTTTTGAACTTTTGCGTTTTTTTATGCTCCTAATATTAAAAATGGTAATCTAAAAACCAAATGCTCAAAAATGGAAAAAAAAGGGTTCATATAAAGGGTTTTCTAACAAGAGGTGTTATTTTGAATCACCCGGTATTTCGGTAGCTGTCACTTTTGAAGCTTTTATTCTTTGACATTTGACAAGTAGAAACTACGCCATTACTAAAAATGGAACGATACACGCTTCAACAATGCACTGAAATTATTAAAATTCACTACAAAAATGGTGAAAATATATTTGGCATATTTGGGTCGTCGTGAAGCACTTTGTCGGACCGCAATACAGAAATTGGTAGAAAAATTCGAGCTGTTGGGACAAGTTAGTGATGTGAATAATAAAACCCATGCACGTCGCTCAAGAACAACTGATAATATTGTTGCTGTAGCCCAAAGTATTGAAGAAAACTCAGGTTTGTCCATTCCTCGTCGTTCTTTGGAATTGGGCTGGACAGCGTTTACTTTCAACACACAAGCAACGAAACCATTGTTCTTTTACGGGAAATGTTTCCGGACCGTGTTATCTTTCGAAAAAGTGATCACAATTGGCCACCGAGATCTTGTAACTTAACACCTTGCGACTTCTTCCTTTGGGACCACGTGAAAGATAAGATCTACGCCAATAGCCCAGCGTCGAGTCAATACCTCATAGATAGAATTCGTGAGGCTATCGAGGACATAGAGCAGCCACTTTGCGATGATTATGGAAAATTTCATGAAAAGAATATGGTCCTGTAAGCGTGGCAGAATATACATATATACATTTATAAACGCTACTCGATTTTACTAAAATGTTCAACATTTAGTTTTCAGATGACGGAGAACAAAAAAACAAAACATTGTTACCATCGATAATCCAAAAAGTGCAAATAAAGAGCCACCCTTATGCACCCACAGATTATGACCACTGGGCTAAAGGCAACAGAGAATGAGGGAGCAAAATTAAACAAGAGAGACCCCAACTTAATACGAGTAGTAGCAGCTCTATAACGAGTGCTAGTATTAGTTAAATGCTGTTATAGCAGTAGTGTTAGTAGTCATCGTTTGCTGCAGCTATAGGTAGTTAGTGTATGCAGCAGTTATAGTTTTATTATAACTGCTATTATAAAATGCAATTGTTTTTTTTTATTATTCTTCTTTGTAACCTCGACCAGGTTAAGCTTTAAAAACTATTAAACTGACTATTGGCCTAGTTAGTTATGCAAAAGGTAAACCTACTGCCAGTTAAGTCAATTCTATTTTGTTCACTCTCTCTCTCTCTCTGCCACCAGTCAGAGGCTAAATAGCTATAAAAAAGGGTCTGACTGACTATTATTATTATTATAACTTCCATTGCTGCTAACACTACCACCAAAAAAAAAACACCAAGACCTCAACAAACCTTTGAATATTTATTAAAAGCAAACTCATAGATACAGCGACCGACACTTTGCAACATATACACACACACACCCCAAACAAACTTTTACATAAAATTAAAAGCAGGTGTTTTTTACGATGTGTGTTGACTGTAAAAAAAAAAAAACTAGTATGAAAATATCTGTGTGAGTGTATGCGAAAAATGTTTATTGGCAACATAAAAGAAAAACAAAAAAGTGTAATAATTAATAGTTAACCAAAGATACTTGGTTGCGTGTGTATGTCGGCTAGTGTGAGAGTATTTATGTGGTGCCAATTTAATTCATTACCTTAACAGGAATAGTAAAATAACAGGGTTAAGGATACTAAAGGGATAATTAATAAATATGTGTATATGCGTATAACGATCTTATAGATATTTGTTGTTACATGCGTGTATCTAGCGATATCTTAATAATGGTGTATGTTTAAATGTTCCATTAAATTTATCGTTGTGCTTAAGGGCTGGAATTGGATTTGAGATTTATATTTATATTTAAGAAAAACTGTACAATATTAAAAAAATATTTTAAGAAAATTAAAGTTTCCTTCGCTAGCAATTACACAAGAAGGATACATAATCTTCCTCAAACAAAAATATCAAAAAATTCCAAATTAAAAATTGTATGGTTTTAGTTCTGATAAAATGCAATACATACATACACACATACATAATTTCGATATAGAATGGGATTTGTATATTGATGAGAATCGAGGACTCATTTTGAACAAGATAAAGTGTTATATTCGGTTGTGCCGAATCTTATATTTGTACCTACTACCAATCAAACACGGACTACGATTTATTCACCTGATATTATTAAATTTATATTTTCCTTTACTAGAAAATGCCAGTACTAATTTACACCTTGATAGATTCATGCATTACAATGTTATCGGTAACAAAATATGTCCATTAGACTGGGTCGTACTGGAAATGATTCGACTAATAACTCTAAACAACTTTGCCCTAGAAATCACAGATCTAAAACTGATTTTGACCTTGCTTAAATTTAAAAATATGTTGTAGGTAAAGCTTCGTGAGTTTGAATAATTAGTTTTATACATTTTTGTTTTCAGTTACAAAAAGTTTTCAATTATAAATGATTATATATTAAATATAATAAACTGAATAAAATTCTGCATTCAGTAGTAACAATGCTAATTTTGAGACAACAAATACATAAAAATAATATACAAACAAGTAAGAGTGCTATATTCGGGTGTACCGAGTATTATATACCTTCACCAAGTATAATTTAAGACACAATAAGTATTAAAAAAAAAACAAATAAGAAAGTATGGTCGGTCAAGCCCGACCATATATACCCTAAACGAAGTAAATGAGCAAAAATATTTTTTTTTTTAAATATTAATAATTTATTTTCATGAATATTTTTCGAAAAAGGGCCTTATATGGCAGCTATGACTAATTTTGGACCGACCGCCACGAAATTAGGTAGCGTGATTTATGTATGTATATTTGAAACTTATTTATGTTAAATTTTGTGTGGATACCAACATTTTTAGGAGATTTATGCACGTTAAAGTGATTTTATGAATCGATCATAATAAAATTTGGTGACATGCTTTCGGAATATACAAAATATATTTGGAGCAAAATTTGTGTAAATGCCTATATAAATTAAACATTTCTGACCGATAAAGTCCAAATTCGGGAGGACATTTGTATGGGGGCTAGGTGAAATAGTAGACCGATAGTTCCTGGGGCTCAAAAAACTAAATGTACTCAATTTTATCGAAATATCTTCAAAATTGCGACATGTATTTCACGCACAAGGTTTACATGGCCAGCCAGCCAGACGGAGAGACGAACAGACGGACATCGTTTAATCGACTCAGAAAGTGATTCTGAGTCGATCGGTATACTTTAACTCTTTCAGCCATGCTATTTTGCGTATAAGTTTAAAATCAAAACAATATTTTAAAAAGTAAGAAAAAATAAATCAAAACATATAAAACCCCCCCCCCCCTATTCCAAGGTTTTTTGTGGTTCGTTTACTAACCACCGTGTCGGTTGGCATTAAAAATAACTGTGATAAAAATTTCGTATAAATTTTTTTGAAATCGAATATTTTTGACTTAATTTTCTGTCTAAATAACCGAAATAGCAAAGTAACACTGCATTCGATGAACAATAAACACTCGTGGTTTTTTTTTATTGAATGCGTGAAGTTTTCCAAAAAATCATAAACGATGACTTCAAAAAATATAATTGTTTTGCAAAATGGCAACACACGCCATATTTTTGGACGTTACAAACATCAGCACAAAGTGAATATAAGTACCCTCCCACTATTGAAAACAATCGGGAAATAATTTTGGTTAAAAAACTAAAAGGAAAAAATTTGGCAAAAAAAATCTGGTGAAAACTTTTTTTTTTACACTAATTAGTTTTTCACAAAATTTTTTTTTCTCAACAAAGGTCTAAATATCATGTATTTAACTTACTATTATTGGGAAGCCAAATTCATATCGCTCATTTGCTGCAACAACGTCATAATTCAAAAAAAGTTATTTTGAGAAAAACGGCTTTGAATGTTTTATGACATTTTCCTATTTCTTAAATAAATGTTCAACAAATCATGAGATTTCAGAACTAAAACCTGATTTAAATAGTTGATGTTAATATCTTTCTAATCTGTGTTTAACCTAAATTTTTATTTGTCAAATATACGAGAAAACATGAATTTTAATTTTGATGTGTACAACAAAAAAACACTCTCACAAGAAAAATAATTTACTTTTTTGAAAACTGATAAAACTATATGAAATACTAAAGAACGGCGCATATTTTGTATTACTCAGTTCAAAAAACACAGATTTTGAGTTATGACGTTGTTGCAGCAAATGAGCGATATATATTTTCTTTTTAAATTAGACGAAATTTTACTTATATTTAAGATATGTGTGTATTCTTATTTATAATTTCAAATTTATTATATTTACAAATTTATTACATTTTCAATTTATTATTTTATTGAGCTTGTTGCTGTAGTCAACTTTGCATTTTACAAAAACATCTTAATATTTGGTGTATGAATTTTTTTAAATTGTTAGTTTTTATTTTGAAACTTTTGTACAATATCAATTTGTTCAAAGCATTGGCCATTGTTAGCTACGAACTTTTCCAATCTTTGTATCAACATACGGTTTCCGAGCCAAAGGAACTGCTCATCTTTTGAGGACAAGAACGATTCAAACCAATATCGGATACAGAGGGAGCGTTCTGCATCGATCGAAACAAATAGTATACGGAGAATGCATGGTCTGGACTATAAGACTTCTATATAAATGGTTTTTAACAGTTTCAATGTCTCGGCGCATATTCTGGTCTTTGTACGCCTAATGCTCGGATCAAACGAATCAGTTGCGTTCAGTGCAGGTGATGGTCTAGCCAGATTTCAGCAGCTCATAATAGATAGAACCCTTTTGCTCCAATACAGAGCATTACCTTAGCCCCATGGATATTTGGCTTTGGTGTCGATTCGGCTGGTTGGCCGAGCCTCATGTACGATCTATTACGATGCAAAAATGATTTTCTTTTATAGCTTTTAAACATCATTTCGGACATGCAAAATCGTTTTTCAAGGTCTCTCGGTGTCAATTCGTATGGTACACAATTTCCCTGCTTTTGGATGAATCCTTCTGCTCGTAAACGTTTTAAAATTGCTGTCAATGATTTTACAAGCTCTTGTTGAGTTTGACAACAATCTTCATGGCGTAGTGCCTCCAATTCATGGTCACTTTCTGGGCGATCTTTGTCTTTCGTGTCAAAATCTCCACTTCATACCGCACAAACAATCTCACGCACTTTGAAACCGATGAAACACAATCACCATAAGCTTCGGTGAGCACTTGGTGTTCTTCAGCGGCAATTTTTTTCAAATTAAAGAAGTAAAGCAAAACTTCCCGCATATGACTCTTTGTTGGTATTAAATTTAACATTTTCGAAGCAAAAAAACGTTGTTTTTGAAACTATATTGTTCAATAACTAAGTGAGAATAAATGACAGATATAAACCCTTCAAAATTATATATAAGTTATTGAAAACAAAACCCCTTTTCAGATGATACGCCATCTATGGTAAATTCCGCATCTGTAAGACATACACCTGCTATACTTGAAAATATTTTGACATTTTTAAAAACTAGACTTTATTACCTATTCAGTGATACATTTAAATAATACATTAAATTAATCATGCCTCTTTAAAAATGTCTTATTAGCCTTACTATAATTTACAGATCCTACTATGCGCTTCTCATTGTTTTTAGTACTGTCTGCCAGTTGTTTGCATTCGATTGCTTTGTTGCTGTACCTTGTTACTGATTGAGATTTTTTGTTATTTTTCGTGTATATGAGTGTATAAAGTTAGTTTAATTGATTTTTCTGTAAAAAAGATTGATTTTTTTTTGACAAAATTTATATTAATGGATTTTTAAAAATTAATTTTTCATTTAAAAATTGATAGATAGCTAGAGTTGGTTCTGGGTGAATTTGCAATATGACTGTGTAAATCCTTTGGGACGAAATCTCTGATAGACCCCATTGTTAGCTAATTGTATTTAGAAAGTTTCTGTTAACTTCTCCAAAAATCAAATGATGTATATTTATACATAATATTTGGCCCAGCCATATATATCTTCTTCTCATTTTTAAATTTTACAATAATTAGCTATTTACAACTTAATAAAATTTACTGCCAACTTTCCAACATTTCTGCACTTGAATTACAAAAAAATGTTAAGCTCCTAGTTCATAAAAAGCTAGCATAAAACTTTATAACTAAAAATAAACTAAAACTTTAGTGTAAAAAAAAACCTCTGCCAAAGAAACAAAATTGAATATAAAACAAATCTTGTAAATTTCGCTAATTTCCTTTATGAACTACATTCGAGAGAACAGCATAAAAAAAACAGAAATTTCTATAATTTAATTTGATATGCAACAACTGTATAAATAAATAGAGATACATACTTGCAACATGCTACAGTTATTTTTTGTAATATTTTTCCTTTTTTTTTATATATATTTTTATTTTGTGCTCCATATAAATCAGGTCAAGCTCATGGTACAAGGCAACTTACACTTGTAGAATTATTAAAACAACTAAATAAAATAAAGCAAACAAAAAAACAAAAGAGATCACGGAAAAAACTTATGCAAAAGTAGAAAAACTAAATAAAAAAAAAAAAAACTTAGATAGAAGCAAATGATGCCACAAAAACAAAACTAGCTAAAGATTTTCATGTTGAACATTTATTAAACAACTGCACTGCTACTAATAAAGAGAGTTAAGACAACTTCATATACACACACAAGAGTGCAACAGCACAACAAAAAAACTTCAGAACAAATCTTAATGTATGGTTGTGGTTGTTGCTGTTTGGTGGTGGTAACATGTTAAGAAATCATTTTACCTTGTTAACATCATGCAACACACTCAGTGCAACAACAAAACAAACTAAAAACTGAATAGGGCAGACAACAGAACTGAAGAGTTAAAAAAAAATAAACTACAAACCAACGTAAAAAACTAAGTAAGCTGGAACAAGTGCTGCTGCTGCATTAGCATCAAAATGGTAATACAGATGTATACAGGTGAGTGCTGTAAGCAGCCAGTAACTCATAAACTAACACAGATAGATAAAACATTACGATTCCAGTTGTACACACAAATATGGTTGGAGAAATAACTTAAATTAAAGCATAGTGCACACTAACAACAAAAAATATTAACAATCTTTCAAACAATTATAAATTTGTGAAAGCAGAAAAACTATTTGAAGATCATTTCTATAGAAATATTTTTGAAGATAACTTCTACTACTGTTTTCTATGTAAATATCTTCGAGGGTTAATTATTCGATTTTCGTTTTTTTCAAAAATCAATTCTTTGTTACAGTTTTCATAGAAAGCTTTTCAAGGATCAATTCTTCGTTCAGTTTTCTATAGAGAACTTGTCGATGATCTCATCCTTGCTTAATAATCTATAAAAAATTTTTCGAAGATCACTCCTATGATCAGTTTTCTACAGACAACTTTTCGAAGATCACTTTTTCGATCAGTTTTCTATAGAAAACTTTTCGAAGATCACTTCCTCGATCAGTTTTCTATAGAAAACTTTTCGAACATCCCTTCTTCGATGAGTTTTCTATAGAAAACTTTTCGAAGATCCCTTCTTCGATCAGTTTTCTATAGAAAACTTTTTGAAGATCACTTCTTCGATGAGTTTTCTATAGAAAACTTTTCGAAGATCACTTCTTCGATCAGTTTTCTATAGAAAACCTTTCGAAGATCACTTCTTCGATCAGTTTTCTATAGAAAACTTTTCGAAGATCACTTCCTCGATCAGTTTTCTATAGAAAACTTTTCGAAGATCACTTCCTCGATCAGTTTTCTATAGAAAACTTTTCGAAGATTACTTCTTCGATCAGTTTTCTATAGAAAACTTTTCGAAGATCCCATCTTCGATGAGTTTTCTATAGAATCTTCGATGAGTTTTCTATAGAAAACTTTTCGAAGATCCCATCTTCGATGAGTTTTCTATAGAAAACTTTTCGAAGATCCCATCTTCGATGAGTTTTCTATAGAAAACTTTTCGAAGATCCCATCTTCGATGAGTTTTCTATAGAAAACTTTTCGAAGATCCCATCTTCGATGAGTTTTCTATAGAAAACTTTTCGAAGATCCCATCTTCGATGAGTTTTCTATAGAAAACTTTTCGAAGATCCCATCTTCGATGAGTTTTCTATAGAAAACTTTTCGAAGATCACTTCCTCGATCAGTTTTCTATAGAAAACTTTTCGAAGATCACTTCCTCGATCAGTTTTCTATAGAAAACTTTTCGAAGATTACTTCTTCGATCAGTTTTCTATAGAAAACTTTTCGAAGATCCCATCTTCGATGAGTTTTCTATAGAAAACTTTTCGAAGATCCCATCTTCGATGAGTTTTCTATAGAAAACTTTTCGAAGATCCCATCTTCGATGAGTTTTCTATAGAAAACTTTTCGATGATCACTTCTTCGATCAGTTTTCTATATAAAACTTTTCGAAGATCAATTCTTCGATGAGCTTTCTACAGAAAGCTTTTCGAAGATCCCATCTTCGATGAGTTTTCTATAGAAAACTTTTCGAAGATCCCATCTTCGATGAGTTTTCTATAGAAAACTCTTCGAAGATCCAATCTTCGATGAGTTTTCTATAGAAAACTTTTCGAAGATCCCATCTTCGATGAGTTCTCTATAGAAAACTTTTCGAAGATCCCATCTTCGATGAGTTTTCTATAGAAAACTTTTCGAAGATCTAATCTTCGATGAGTTTTCTATAGAAAACTTTTCGAAGATCCAATCTTCGATGAGTTTTCTATAGAAAACTTTTCGAAGATCCCATCTTCGATGAGTTTTCTATAGAAAACTTTTCGAAGATCACTTCTTCGATCAATTTTCTATAGAAAACTTTTCGATGATCACTTCTTCGATCAGTTTTCTATATAAAACTTTTCGAAGATCACTTCTTCGATGAGTTTTCTATAGAAAACTTTTCGAAGATCCCATCTTCGATGAGTTTTCTATAGAAAACTTTTCGAAGATCCCTTCTTCGATGAGTTTTCTATAGAAAACTTTTTGAAGATCACTTCTTCGATGAGTTTTCTATAGAAAACTTTTCAAAGATCCCTCCTTCGATGAATTTTTTAGAGAAAACTTTTCGAAGATCCCTTCTTCGATGAGTTTTCTATAGAAAACTTTTCAAGGATCCGCCCTTCGATGAATTTTCTGAAGAAAACTTTTCGAAGATCACTTCTTCGATGAGTTTTCTATAGAAAACATTTCGAAGATCCCATCTTCGATGAGTTTTCTATAGAAAACTTTTCGAAGATCACCTCTTCGTTCAGTTTTCTATAGAACAGTTTTGGAAGATAATCTCTTCGTTCAGTTTTTTATAAAAAACTTTTTGAAGATTTTTTCTATAAAAAACTTTTTTTAGATCTTTTCCGCGATCAGTTTTCTACAGAAAACTTTTCAAAGGTCTCTTTCTGGATGACGAAGGCTTTGATCAGTTTTAGATACAATTCTCAGAGCCAGTGTAAACATAGTCAGCCTTCAATTCCACTAACCAATAGTCATAGTAAAAATGTAGTAAATTTTTAGTTAAATCTCATATATATATGTATATGGATTAGTATTAGTGACGATTTATATACTGGTGTTAGTATTAGTTACTATCTGGTAGTAGTACAATATATAACCAGAAGTAGTAGAAAATGCACGTCAATTAGCGTCTGACATTTTATGACAATTCGAGCATACAACGATATGCTACAAAAAAAAGAAACTTGGCTTGTAAGTATATTTCATATTTTCTTCTTTATTTGGTGTGTGTTTTTTTTTTACAATTGTCGAAATTAATGTGTGCCAAAATGCAAAGTAGTCTGCATGAAGAAGAGGGGTTTATTTAAGTATATTCCATATACATATACAATATTATTATTATCTTCTTATGAATATTAGAAGATGGCAGACTGTAAGCAAAAACTACTAAATGAAATGAATAATACTTGCAGGTATGCATAATAAAACTAACTAAAGAGTTTTTCAAGTCTTGCCTTACTTGGATGAATTTTGTTTTATTTCTATATGTTTCGTTCAAAATTATATGATAGTGAAAATATACATACGTCATTATAAAAAGTAGTAGGTATGTCAAAAAGAAGTTTCCATTTCAAGTTTTTAGTTCAGTATTGTTTTAAGCAGAAAGTGATCTTTAAAAAGTTTTCTATAAAAAACTCATCGAAGAAGGGATCTTCGAAAAGTTTTTTATAGAAAACTCATCGAGGAAGGGATCTCCGAAAAGTTTACTATAGAAAACTCATCGAAAAAGGGATCTTCGAAAAGTTTCTATAGAAAACACATCGAAAAAGGGATCTTTGAAAAGTTTTCTATAGAAAACACATCGAAGAAGGGATCTTCGAAAATTTTTCTATAGAAAACTCATCGAAGAAGGGATCTTCGAAAAGCTTTCCATAGAAAACTCATCGAAGAAGGGATCTTCGAAAAGTTTTCTATAGAAAACTCATCGAAGAAGGGATCTTTGAAAAGTTTTCTATAGAAAATTTATCGAAAAAGAGATCTTCGAAAAGTTTTCTATAGAAAACTCATCGAAGAATGGATCTTCGAAAAGTTTTCTATAGAAAACTCAACGAAGAAGGGACCTTCGAAAGGTTTTCTATAGAAAACTCATTGAAGAAGGTTTCTGCGTAAAGTTTTCCATAGAAAACTGATCGATGTTTTCTATAGAAAACTCATCGAAGAAGAGATCTTCGAAAAGTTTTCTATAGAAAACTCATCGAAAAAGGGATCTTCGAAAAGCTTTCTATTGAAAACTCATCGAAAAAGGGATCTTTGAAAAATTTTCTATAGAAAACTCATCGAAGAAGGGATCTCCGAAAAGTTTTCTATAGAAAACTTATGGAAGAAAGCATCTTCGAAAAGTTTTCTGTAGAAAACTCATCGAAGAAAGGATCTTCGAAAAGTTTTCTGTAGAAAACTCATTGAATAAGAGATCTTCGAAAAGTTTTCTATGGAAAACTCATGAAAGACGGGATCTTCGAAAAGTTTTCTTTAGAAAACTCATCGAAGAAGGGATCTTCGAAAAGTTTTCTATAAAAAACTCATCGAAAAAGGGATCTTCGAAAAGTTTTCTATTGAAAAGTCATCGAAAAAGGGATCTTTGAAAAATTTTCTATAGAAAACTCATCGAAGAAGGGATCTCCGAAAAGTTTTCTATAGAAAACTCATGGAAGAAGGCATCTTCGAAAAGTTTTTTGTACAAAACTCATGAAATAAGGGATCTTCGAAAAGTTTTCTATGGAAAACTCATCGAAGACTGGATTTTCGAAAAGTTTTCTATAAACAACTCATCAAAGAAGAGATCTTCGAAAAGTTTCCATAGAAAACTCATTCAAAAAAGGGTCTTCGAAAAGTTTTCTATAGAAAACATAACGAGGAAGTGACCTTTTAAATTTTTTGTATAGAAAACTGAACGAAAATGTTATCTTTGAAAGGTTTTCTATAGAAAATTGACAGATGTAGTGTTCTATAGTAAACTTCTTGGTTTTCCATTTGGTATTACACTTAAACTTTATTTGTCCTAGAATTATTAAAATGTCTTTCCCCCTTAACCAATATCTACATGTTCATAATATTTCTAACTACTATGCGTTCGTTCTATTCAGTTTATTTTTTACGTATTTTATTATAGTCTGTGGTTATGGATCTATAAAAATGTTTAATTATAATTTTACGCAAGATATGATTTAGAAGTTTATATTCACTTTATTTTTTTGCTCTGCTGAGGAAGAGGGAAGTTTTCTTTTTCTAAAAAAAAAAAAAAAAAAAAATTAAATAAAATGCTAACGTATACTTTACTATATATGAAATAGTACAAGAACTTAACTAACCATTAAAATGTGTTCAAGGTTTATCTTTTGAGATTTGAAATAAGTTGGTTTATTTTTTTGCTATTCATACCAACTTAATATGATGGTGGGTGACTTTATCTGCTTGGGTAATAGAGAAAAACATGTAGTTAGTTTTACATTTAAGAATTTTTAGTTTTGTTTTTTTTTTTTTTTTTTTGCAAACATTAATTGTATAATTTTACTAAATTTGGTCAATGAAAATTGAAGTTGACATTAAAGAATCTATAGCTAACTAAAGTGGTTTGAATATGTAAAAAAAGTTTTTGTTTGGGGTCTCAGATGTAAGTAGAGGTTGATAAAGTTTTAGTTGACATAAAAAATTCTTTTCATTATATTTATGAATACAATTTATTTTGGGAAAAAGTTTTTTTTATAGAGAATTGTTTGTGAGAAAAACATTTTAAAGAAAACATGTGTACCTTAAAAATACTTCTATTAGATTTTATGATAATATTTAATAAAAATCCCATATGAGCCCCCAAACATACGATTTCAAATTCCTGTAAACAGCTGCAAAAAACCATAATTTCTTCACCATTTAATATCTCAATCCATATATACATACATAATTTCCGGTTATTGAATGACATTAAATAATTTGATATCTTAAATAAATCAACGTTAATATGCAATCAATATAACAAAAATTCACAATCAAACACATTTTTATTTTTAGCAATACAAATGTAACGCCCTTTGGAAAAAAACAGATCTTCAAAAAATTCCTTCCAAAGGGTGCAAATACCAACAATTATGAAAAAACGACAAAGAAAAAGATATCATATTTAAAACAATAAAAAAAAAACATAATCAAAATTGCAAACTGTCTAAACACTTCAAAATAATTTGACATATAAACGTTATTTCCCACATATTTAAAAAGACACACAGGCGAAGAGCCAGACGAACAAAAATTGTCAACTTAATTTTTGTCAAGTCCCGTCTTTGTACACACATATGTACATGAATGTGTGTTTATTTTAATTCAAAGCAGGTAAAATTTTTTTAAAGGTTTATGTCACACAAAAAAAATATCATATGACACTTAAATAATGTACATCTTAAACGCCCTCAAAGGAAGAGAAATGTCTAAGAGAGAGAGAAAAAATACAAACCTTTGATGATGTTCTTGAATTACCTTTTCTTACTCTACAACAATAACACGTAACGAGATAAACCTTTTCGTTTGCCAGTGAGTTGGACTGAGATTTCCTCAGATGAATATGAATTAACATGATAGTTGGTAAATTAAAAGCAATAGCGAACGACTTTACACAGCGCTACTATGTATTATATATACAAACGAGGATTGGATATTTATTAGAAGACCACCCGTTTAGTTTTCTATAGAAAACTTTCCAAAGTTCACTTCGCCGTTTAGTCAACTTTTCAAGTATCTATTCTTCGTTCTCTATTGAAACCATATGGAAGATCTGATCTATGATCACTTTTCTATAGAAAAATGAACGAAGACAACTCATCGAAGAAGGGATCATTGAAAAGTTTTCTGTACAACTCATCGAAGAAGGGATCTTCGAAAAGTTTTATATAGAAAACTCATCGAAGAAGGGATCCTCGAAAAGTTTTCTATAGAAAACTCATCAAAGAAGGGATCTTCGAAAAGTTTTCTATACAGAACTCATCGAAGAAGGGATCTTCGAAAAGTTTTCTATACAGAACTCATCGAAGAAAACTTTTCGAAGATCCCATCTTCGGTGAGTTTTCTATAGAAAACTTTTCGAAGATCCCATCTTCGATGAGTTTTCTATAGAAAACTTTTCTATAGAAAACTCATCGAAGATGGGATCTTCGAAAAGTTTTCTATAGAAAACTCATCGAAGATGGGATCTTCGAAAAGTTTTCTATAGAAAACTCATCGAAGATGGGATCTTCGAAAAAGTTTTCTATAGAAAACTCATCGAAGATGGGATCTTCGAAAAGTTTTCTATAGAAAACTCATCGAAGATGGGATCTTCGAAAAGTTTTCTATAGAAAACTCATCGAAGATGGGATCTTCGAAAAGTTTTCTATAGAAAACATATCGAAGAAGGGATCTTCGAAAAGTTTTCTCTAGAAAACTCATTGAAGAAGGAATCTTTGAAAAGTTTTCTATAGAAAACTCATCGAAGAAGGGATCTTCGAAAAGTTTTCTATAGAAAACTCATCGAAGAAGGGATCTTCGAAAAGTTTTCTATAGAAAACTCATCGAAGATGGGATCTTCGAAAAGTTTTGTATAGAAACGTTGCCAAGATTATTTATTTATTTTTATCCATAGCAAACCTTACGAAGATCACTTTTATGTGCGTGCAACAATTCTTATTAATATGACATTCGACCCACTATAGCGTACCACAAAAACTACCTCAAGCGTTAAATATGCAATCTTAAACAAACTGTAATAGGACCAACACACACCTGCCACTATTTCACTTAAGATTTTTGCTGCGAAATCATAATGATGAGAAAAAGAGTTTGTTTTAATTATACACACAGCTCACAAGAATTACAGAAAAAAAAATACATAAAGCAAACAACAGCAATAACAATATTTACTTGCATATTTAAATATTAATTTAATGCCTTGTGAAAATATCATATTTTCTTTAACTTTCACAAGAAACAAAAAAAAAAAAATAAGCAAATAAAGCATAAAAAAGATATCCTTAATGTCAGTTTTGCATGTAGTTTATTATCCTGCTAACATGACAAAGTGTATACATTTACTCTTTGTTGGCTTAAGTGTATGTATGTAGTAGTAGCAGTAGTATTCTAAACATATAGATACACATACCGTCCAACAAATAAAGTTATGCAGTTGCACATCCTTTGTCTTCTTCTGTCTTGTGTATGTTTTAGTTGTGAAAATTGCGTTAGTATGCATATATTATTTTAAATTGAGCGTTAAAATTAAACGAGCCATTTCAAAAGTCAAATACTCCTACTACTACATTCACATATAAAAAAGCAACAGAACTAACAAGGCACAGTGCTTTGAACACAAGTACTTTGTGAAAAATTAAGAAATATTTGAATTTTCTGCCAAATCTTATCAAACATCCTTAATGTAGGCTTGAATTGCTTGTGATATCGTTGTAATATACCTTTGATATAAATAAGAAGAAATCCAGTGGTGTTAAATCACAGGATCTTGTATGAAGATGTTGATCATCTAAACGAGTACACGACCAATAAATGTCTCATGCAGTTATTGAATTGTTGCACTGGCTGTTGAAACCAAATGATGTTTACATCAATATTATCCAATTTATGTGAAATGAACTCTCTTATCATAAAGCGATATCGACCATCTTATAACAATCACTTATTGAACAGTCTAGTTTTCGAAGATGTATGAACAGTGGGAAGTTGTGCATGGATTTCTTTTTCGACAAATTTGATGATTAACAGATCCAAAAAAGTGAAAATGTGGTTTATCGCCTAGGATGATTTTATATCCAGCTCTCTTCGCTGTACAAGGTCATACGACTTTAGCTCATTTTCGGTGAGTATACGCGGTAGAGAGCTTCTTGAAATATGCTATTCTTGTTCGCGGACTTTCGCCAACTGGTTCTATATTGTCATTTGAACGGCTTGCTTTTGGACGAGCAGTTTAGTATCACAAATTGATCCAATTGCTCTGAATTTTTCAATTTCTTCGCAGTTTCGTAGCATATTTTGTAAAAAGATGTATGACCGCCAAAATTTCGTTATGTGCTTCAGCAATGAAAATTAATTGTTGTTTCGTGTAATGCTTAATTTTTACTAACCTCAAACTGTCAGCTATCAAAAAGTTGTTGTTTTAGTTGGCAACACTTTACTGCACAGTGGAAAATTCAAATTATGCTTGAATTTTGTTCACTTTTTATATTTATGTGAGAAATATGTATGAAACGTCAATCAAATAGGCTTAACATTTTGTGGAACAAAGTTGAACGCGAGAGCTAGATTTTGCCGTTTTTAAAAATCTGACTTATTGGACATTATCTCATTTTGTTTTTTATACCCAACATCAAAAAAGATGGGGGCTATATTGATTTTGACATTCCGTCGCACACCCGCAAAAGTACATATATTCTCATAAGATTCTAAGCCAATGTACCTACTTATCGTCCGTCTGTCTGTTGGAATCAGTGTTGCCAGTTTAGCCTTTTTGAGGCTAAATTTAGCCTTTTTATTTACTCTTTAGCCTCCAATACCAAGTATTTCAAAATGAAATATAGTATTTTATATCTGAAAGCTATAAATGTCTAGCAAATTCGCTTTCAAGACAAAATTGTTATTACATATTATATTCATCGTTATATAATGGACAAGAGCCCCACAAACTCTTGAAGGTTTGTCATTTGAAATAGCCGTTAAACGTATTGTGAATCTGTGCTTCGAGTTAAAACCAGCAATGCTTCAAAGCCAAACATTTAAGTGATTAATATACTGATTATAATTTGGTGTATTATTTTTTTTTTAAACCAGTAAGCAATTCAGCGGATCCAACAAAGCTGTTTTCTGATTTAAAATTTCTTCTCCATAGTTTGTGTTTTCAAATTGTAATACAATACAAAGAATTTGATACATTATCGTCCCCAATTGAAAATTGTTTAATGTTTTCGCCACATTTTTCATTCAAGTTTGAAGAATGAGAGATAATTAGTGACGATTCTGAAAAAAATAATACGCCAAATTAAACTAATTGAGCAATTGCGACAAAGATTTTCATATGAAAACAAAATTAAAGTTTTTTCTGTATAAAAATATATACGGGGCATTTAATGTCAAGTGAACCATCTTTTGAAATCGATGTCTTCCGATAGTTAGTTCTATTAGATAATGGTTCAAATAGAAAAAGGACGATTATCTATCATCACTTATATTTTCAGTCAAAAATCGATTTTTTATGTGAAATTTAACTTAAACTTTAAAGAGGCTATAAGTCAGTAAAATGGTGGTTCAAATGAAAAAAGGACCATTGTTTGCGATCACTTATATTTTCAAACAAAAATTTATTTTTTATATGACTATTAACTGGAACATAAAAGAGCTTATAAGTCGGTAACTTGTGGTCCAAATAGAAAAACGACGATTATCTGTGAGCATTTATAGAAAAGGTACGATCATTTGTGATCACTTATATTTTCAACAAAAAGTCGATTTTTTATATGAAATTAACATTAAATTTTAAAAAGGCTATAAGTCGGTAAATACTGGTTCGAATAGAAAAAGGACGATTATCTGTGATCAATTTTATTAACCTAAAATCGGTTTTTTATATGAAAATTAACTGAAACTTTAAATAGGCTATAACTCGGTAAATATTTTCAGTCAAAAATCGATTTTTTTATGAAATTTAACTGAAACATAAAAGTGCTTATAAATCGGTAAATAGTGGTCCATATAGAAAAAATACGATTATCTGTGATCACTTATATTTTTAACCAAAAATTGATTTAACTGAAACTTTAAAGAGCTATAAGTCGGTAAATTGTGGTCCAAATGGAAAAAAAACTAATCTGTGATCACTTATATTTTCAGCCAAAGATCGATTTTTTAAATGAAAATTAACTGAAACATAAAAGTGCTTATATAGTGGACCAAATGGAAAAGGACATTAATAATTTTCAACCTAAGTATATGAAATTTAACTGAAATTTTAAAGATGCTATAAGTTGGTAAATAGTTGTCCAAATAGAAAAAGAACGATTATCTCTAGTCACTTATATTTTCAACAAAAAATCAATTTTTTATATGAAAATTAACTGAAACATAAAAGAGCTATAAATCAGTAAATAGTGGTCCAAATAGGAAAGGAACGATTATCTCTAATCACTTATATTTTCAACCAAAAGTCAATTTTTTATATGAAAATTAACTGAAAAATAAAATTAGGTAAATGGTGGTCCAAATGGAAAAAGGACGATAATCTGTGGTCATTTTTATTTCAGCCAAAAATCGAATTTTTGGCGAAATTTAATTGAAACTTTAAAGAGGCCATAAGTCGGTAAAGAGAGTTCCAAATGGAAAAAGGGCAATTAAGTATTTGCGATCACTTATATTTTCAACCAAAAATCGATTTTTTATATGAAATTTGACTGAAACACAAAAGTGCTTATAAATCGGTAAATAGAAATCCAAATGGAAAAAGGACGATAATCTGTGATCACTTATATTTTCAATCAAAAATCGATTTTTTATGTGAAATTTAACCGAAACTTTAAAAAGGTTATAAGTCGATAAATACTGGTCCGAAAAGAAAAAGGACGATTATCTGTGATCACTTATATTTTTATATAAAAATATTTTTTTTATATAAAAATTAACTGAAACTTTAAGGGGCTATAATTACATCGTGACCTAAATGGAAAAAATACGATTATCTGTGATCACTTATATTTTCACGTGTTTCCACCTGACACAGAATTCATCCGAAAATCTGAATATCATTCTATTTGTCGTTTTTATGATAGTTATTTAACTACAATCTTTCCAGGATTGAAATACAGTTTTGTCTTCTCATTTTGGTTTTCGAAACAAAGCACTGTGCAACGCCACCAGCCCTAACAATGATGGTTATTACATTTTTATTTTATACAATATTTTTATGCACATTACTGTGATAATAAGGGTATATATGAGTTTGTCATTTCGTTTGTAATTTCTTTATTTATTTGCGGCCCAAAAAGGATATACATATTATATTTATAAGTTTTGCAGACGATTCAAAAAAATCCGTTCTTCAGCTAGTCTGTTGAAATCACCTTTCCGAAGCTGTCATATAACTAGGGGACATATATTATTAAGCAATGTTACGGGTATAATTTAGAGAACTTTGTAATTGTAAATCATCAAAATAGACGCTGCAATAGCCAGTTATAAGCGAATATAATTTGATGATTAAGATTTTTACCAAAATTAAAATTTTAAGAAAAACTTAGAAAACTCTAGAGAATATTACTTTATCACCAAATTAGTATAAGAATTGTATATTTCATTGCTTAAGTATTATATATAAATGGATTTGTAAGCTGGTGTTATTGTTATTATAGACTTCGCCTTCAGCAGTGTGTAATGCAGCGTAATGTTCTTACTTTAAAGACCAGTATATTCATTTGCAGGTGATTTTCTATGATTTTGGTTACTTAGTGTTGTTAGCTTTGAGAATTTATCTTGAAATTGTAAATTTTTCTTTTGCCTCATATTTCATAATGCTTATGAAGGGTACTTAAGATTCGAATACAGGACCTTTACTAGTTTCTACTACCATAGAAAGAAGTATGTATGTCTGCATATAGACAACAAGAACAATGACTTAAGTTTCTTGTAGAAATTTGTGTGACTATTAGATTATTATGCCAAGACAATTTATAGTGTCTGAGGTCAGTAATTTTCCACAATACGAGTGTGTATATTTTGTGTTGCTCTTCCTTTAAAAAAAAAAAAATAAAATTTTATTGCGTTTGATATATGGAAATGGCTTTCGATGGCAAAATTTATCGATGTACTCAATATGAATTGCACAATTGAGAAAATTTTAATGACGGCTAAAGCAAGTTAAAGGAATTACTTTAAAGGCTAAGAAAAGAAGTAAGAAAATATCTTTATTTAACTTAATGGCAATATTTTTAACAAACTTTTAACTATTTTGTAATATTTTCTTTTAATTTCATATTCATTTTACCTAACTAAATCTTACTTTTTGCCAATTTTCAAACTTTCCCATTATTAGTAACTTTTCATCTACTCATCTTTACAAAATTCCCCATTTACTCATTAATTTTAATTAAATCTGTTTTTTAAGACACCATAAATACAAGTTCATCTATAATAAAATTTATGCAAAAATCTTTTGAAAACTACAAGCATACATATGCTTCCTTAGGGTTATTTTCACATATGAACAGCATCTATTATGGAACAACATTATCATCAGCATCATCGACATCTTCTAACAAACAAACCATATGATTTTGCTTGTTTGTTTAAAAAACATTTATCTTTTTCACAACAACAAACACATTTCCACTTACACAAAATTCTTACAGCACACAATATACTTATCCAATACAGCAGATATTTACCTATTCAGTCTTTTCCCTAGAACTTGTATAATCCCATGCTCTTTTCTCCAAAAAGGTAATAAACTATAATTGAATTTTTCTGTTTTTTCTTTGGTTTTTTTCTACATCATTCATTTTCATCACTTCGTAGAAAGTTTTGTAAAGAAAATCTGTTAATTTTGCTCTTCTATTCAAAACTTTAACTACCCACAATTTTGTTAAGGGGGAATATGCAAAAAAAAAAAACAGAACAACAATATAAATATTTACGTTGAAAGAAAATATGTTTTAAGATTTTTTTTTTTTTAATTTTTGGGTATAACTTTTGCAGAAATATTTTACAGTCTATTATTGTTGTGAGGCTAAAATTAATGTAGGTGTTTTCGGGTTAAAAAACAATAATTTGCAATAGATGTTTGAGGAACACCAGTGTGTTGTAAAGTTACCACACACATCGGTAAGAATATTTATTAGGAAATCTTTGTTGTTTTTGTATTGGGATAAGGTTAGACTTTTTTTGGAAATAAAGTAGGTATTGTTCATAATGAGAATGAACTTTTATGCTTATTTCATTTGTTCAGCATTTAACAGATTTTGCAAAAATGATTCTGATCCCCATTAACATTTTGCTATAACTATTTAAAGAACTTGTGTTAAGTATCTGTAGATTATCGTTCGCAGGCTTTATAAATCAAATATTTACTTGGTACATATGTCAACATTGTCATGTTATGTCATGCACTTAAATTTGTATACCGATTTTATGTATATAAAAACTAACTGAAACTTAACGTGGTCCAAATGGAAACAGGACTATAATCTGTGAACACATATATTTTCATCCCGAAATCGATTTTTCATATGAAAATCAACTAAAACATAAAAGACCTATAAGTTTTTAAGTAGTGGTCCAAATGGTAAAAGGACGATAATCTGTGATCAATTATATTTTCAAGTAAGAATCGATTTTTCATGTGAAAATTCAGGAAAACATAAAATATGAAAATTATCTGAAACTTAAAAGAGGCCATAATTTGATAAATAGTGGTCCAAGTGGCAAAAGGACGATAATTCGTAATCACTTATATTTTCAAGCAACTAAACATAAATTGGTTTAAATGGACAATGATTATTATCTATGATCACTTAAGGACTGTGATCGAAAAATTCTTAACACACGTTTTTCATTAAAACTTTTAACACAAGTATTATTTGATTTTTTATTTTTTTTTTATCAAATTACATGTCAGTTATTATGTCTAATGTCAATTATGGAAATTGAAGTCAAATTTTATACAAAACAAGAGAGCTGTGCCGAATCTTATATACCCTTCACCAAATTATACTTCAAAATAAAAATTTTAAATATTTCTAGGTCAACAAAATTTATTTTTTCCAAAGTTGTTTTTTTCATTTTTTGGAATTTTATTTTTCGAATTGTTTTCTTAAATTTTTTTTTATTTACATTTAAATTTTATAAAATTTTTTTTTTTAAATTTTAAAAAAAATTTCTTTGTTTTTAATTTTTTTTTTAATATTTAGCGAAAAAAACTTTTGGTGAAAAAAAAAAAAAATTCGGTTTAAATAATATTTTTTCGATTTTGACCCATTGTAGCCCCAACTTACTATCGTATTATACACGAAGTTGCAAAGGTCTTTATATATCATCAGATATCCATATTGTCTATATTAATGACTTAGTAAATCAGATATATGTCAAAAATCGAGGTTATCCTGGATTTTCCTTATATCTCAGCCAGTTGTGGGCCGATTTTTTCGATTTTAAATAGCAACCGAGCTTAATCGACTCTGTCTGTTAATTTCAACAGACAGACAGACAGACAGACATGGCTTAATCGACTCCGCTATCTATAAGGATCCAGAATAAATATACTTTATAGGGTAGGAAAATTATATTGTGGAAATTACAAACGGAATGACAAACTTATATATACCCTTCTCACGAAGGTGAAGGGTATAAAAACATACTTGCTACATAATGGATGTCGAAACGTACGTATGGAAATTTTTCACAGCTTTTGGATCAATATTTTTATGTTGCTGATGCTCGAGAGAATGTTGAAGAAAAGTTTAGGACCCAAAAGCAGACACTTTCCCAAAAAGTTCTTGGCATGGCAAGCAATATGCCGTTGCGACAAAAGAAGCCAGATATTTGTTACAAAGGGCTCTATAAATATCGAAATTTACATCAAGGAATGTTTACAAAAGAGGATACTTCCATTCATAAGACTTCTTAATGTGTCCACTTATTATTGGCCTTATTTGGCATCCTGTCACTATGGTAAGCAAGGATTTGAGTGGTACAAGAACAAAGTGTGGTATTTGTACCAAGTGAGGCAAATCCTCCAAACTGCCTGGAGTTAAGGCCAGTGGAGAGATATTGGGATATTGTTAAAAGAGAATTGAAGAGCACAAAAAAGGTGTCCAAAAGTGTGGTAGATTTTAAACGGAGATGAACAAAGTGACAGAAAGCTTAATAAAAGGTTATATATAAATTTGTCATTCCATTTGTAATTTCTACATTTTGCGTTTGCGACCCCACAAGGTATATATATTCTGGATCGTTATTGATAGCGTAGTCGATATAGCCATGTCCGTGTTTATGTTGAAATACATTTTTCATAGCCCCCAAATAACTAGCAAACATAATTAATACATCAGTATATCGGGAATTCTTCCGGCTCGATCGCAATTTAAAATCAAGGAAATCTGCCCACAAATGACTGAGATATAAGGAAACATCCTCGATTTTTGGCCTATTTTTGATATATGTATATCTGGATTACTACGGATATGCAATGATAGATATTTCAAATTGCAACGATGTATATAAGGCTATAGTAATTTGGACCTACAATGGGTAAAAACCGGGAAAAATATTTTTTAACCCGAATTTTTTTTAACAAAAAAAAATATTTTTTTACAATAAATTAAAATTTTTTTTTTTAATATTATAAAAAAATTTAAAAAAAAAATAAAAAAAAAAAATGTATTTTATTTTTTAGTATAATTTGGTGATGGGTATATAAGATTCGGCACAGCCGAATATAGCTCTCTTACTTGTTTTTATTAACATTTATGTATGTTAAGAATTTTTCGATTTTTAATATTCAAAGTTAAATTACTGTCGAATTGATTCCATTGCTTCCCAAGATGATGTCGTCAGCTATCCAACTGAGTTTTTAAACTCGCTGGAATTACCCGGATTACAAACTTACAATCTCCAACTGAAAGTTGGATCGGTAATCATAATGTTACGAAACATAAACCAATCACGTATTTGTAATGACAACCGAATTGCGGTAAACACCCTGATGAATAACGTTATCGAAGCAACAATACTTTAAGGAAAGTACAAAGATACTACTGATCCTAATGGCTTCGACCGACATGCCATTCGATTTTAAACGCTTGCAGCTTCCGGTACGACTTTCATTCGCAATGACAATTTAAAAATCTCAAGGGCAGTCATTGCGGGATTAACCTTGAAAATCCATGCTTGACGCCTGTTCAAGTGTCGGAACACCAAAAGCATTTTTGTTTAAGCGCCAGACAACAAAACAAAAATGTCGTGAATCATAGAGCATTGCAGTAAACGAAATTATGATATATTTCAAGAACATTGATCTTTCATTCATTGTACACATTATCAAATCAAATGTAAATCAAACATATGAATAAAAATTATCATTCAAAAATACGTTTTTTTTTCTCTTTCTAACTATTTTTACAATTCACAAATCGAACACTAACATTTTTCTAATTTGGACAGGATAACGTCTGTTGGGTCAGCTAGTATTAACATAAATCTTTCCGCCAACTTTTGAGATGATCGTACAATGGTTTAGAAATGTTTTTTATACCCTTCACCTTCGTGAGAAGGGTATATATAAGTTTGCGATTCCGTTTTTAATTTCCACAATATAATTTTCCGACCCTATAAAGTATATATATTCTGGGTCCTTACAGATAGTGGAGTCGATTAAGCCATGCCTGTCTGTCTGTCCGTCTGTCTGTTGAAATAAATTTTTTAAAGACCCCAGATATCTTCGGGATCCAAATCTTCAATAATTCTGTCAGGCATGCTTTCGAGAAGTTTCCTATTTAAAATCAGCAAAACTCATCAATAAATAACGGAGATATGAGCAAACACCGAGACAACCTCTGAAAATTTCATCAAAAAAGATAATTTATTGCATGCTTTGACAAAAAAGCAGCAAATCGTGTGTTTGGATGTGTGTTGGTGTCTTTGCTTTGCGTATTTTGTTTTTTGGTGTTTCGTTTCGTTTGGCGTTGTTGTTTTTATACCCTTCACCTTCGTGAGAAGGGTATATATAAGATTGTCATTTCGTTTGTAACTTCTACAATATAATCTGTTCATCAGCAATTAAATGTAAAATTTTTAAACGCTGAAAGTGGGCAATGTGCTGAAAGTGGGCAATTAATGCATCCACAACAAAGGTGAAGGGTACATAAGATTCGGCATAGCCGAACATAGTACTCTTACTTGTTTTTAAATAATTCGGTATCTCGTTAAAGACATTATTACGATATTTCACATGGTTGGAGCTGAAATATTTTCGAGTTGATTTACACTTATTCAGCTTGCTAGGCCTAATAGAGGCCAGTGTGTAGTCTGAGTATGAGTTTTACCGAATTTATTCTTGAAAACTTTTTTCCAAGAATCTAAACCCTTTTACATGTTTTTCGAATGTTAACAAAACGTGCCGTACTTGTTCTGTTTCTTTGTTTTATTTTATTTTTTGCAAAGCACATTTAATCTATTTATTTCCCCTTCACTTAATTTTAAAATTTATTTAATTTTAATTTTTATTGGAAATATCGTAAACAACCAAAACCAAAATAAATTCTCAAAATAGCCTTAACTAAAAAAACTAAGCACAAATACTATAATTTGAACATAATTATACATAACCGCTGGTTACTTCATTAAACTGTAGTAGACAAACTACAACGTTGAAAAAAAAAAGAAAAACTATTAACTTTTCAAGGTTTTTCACAAAAATCAGCCAAACTATGGTTTACTGAAAATTCTCCATTTAATACACTACACTGGCTGGTATCGAATTAAAATTTACTACTAACCTGTTTTAATAAAACAATGTAATAATTTTCTTAAGCATGTAAAAGCTACAGAAAAAATGAAATCATTGACTTTTAAATTTAAAGAAAAACAAAAAATGAAAAAAAAAAAGAATGAAACTGTTGGTACTTTAGTTTCCTGTATAGAAAACACAAAATTCATAGTTAAATAAATTTAAGATAAAATAACGTCTTTTGTTGGCCCACTTCTGGTAAGTTGGTTAAATAAAATTGTTGGCTTTGGTTAGCTAAGTTTGTGTTTGTGTTTTGGTTGTTGGCTGGCTGTTGGTTGTAGTTGCAAATTGACAATTTAGCCTTTCACCTGTCTTGGTTTATAAATCTGTTACCAATCAAAATAAATATTAGCAAGAATTGGCAAAAAACAAAAAAAAAAAAATAACAAAAAAAAAAACGAAATGATTCGCCAAAAACCAAAAGAGGCTAGATACACTAAAAATACAAACTATAGAGAGAGAAAAATTGGAAAAAAGAAAACACTATCATAACTACTCCTAAATGACCATCCATCCAATTCAAACATCCATCCAAATCATAGCTAAAAACAAGCAACAAAAATCATTGCACTTGATTTTTTGTGGTCTACTCTTGGCTGCAACAATACAAAAACAAACTAAATAACAATATTTATTGACATTTCTGTCCATCCGTCCGTCCCTGCGTCCATCCATTCATCGTATTTGCGGGAGATATTTGTTCAAAACTCTGCAGTTTTCTATAGTATTGGTAAATATCGGTTAGAGTATGTTTGAATTTGTTTCTGTGTGTACATATGCTTGTTTGTACATTATGATACCTGTATATTAGGGTGTCCCCTTTTATATGGAGGAAAAATTAGAAGTCGATGTTCTCAAATAAAAAGAAGTTTAATTTGTTTTTAAGTATATAATTTCTCAACATTTTTGTCCTGAAGATCCTTTCAAAAGTTTTTTAACTTTCTTCAGCTCACCAAACAATGAATCCATGACAAATATTTTGAAAATTGTATTTTAGAATGAATGAATTTTTTATTTTAATTGGGACTACCCCACTGTTTACTGTTTGGTTAGTTAGTTTTGTTAACTAACTAACTAATCAACTCCCAATTGTATTTCATGCAACATGCCGTATTATTTTCCTACAAAATTGACTTAAATGCTACACCTTGTTATTTTTTTTTCATTCCCAGTTTTAGAGTTTTCTTTTAGAAATTTTTGTTGTTGCAAGAAATTTGAAAAAAAAATTACTTTAAATTTCACTTTAGTTGAGACAATACATTGCAGGCTGTTGAACAAAAATGAAAAAAATAACAAAAAAAAAAAAGAAAGAGTAAAAGTTTTATTGAACTAGTTAAAGACCTTTAATTGATTTCTTTGTTTTGGAATTTTTGTTTAGTTTTAGGCGGCTATTGAGGTTATTTAGAAAAAGGTGCTTTTGTAGATTTTAATAAACATTATTAAATATTGAGCACCTGTATTAATATTTTAGATATAATGAAAACTTATTGCAAAGATTGTTAATACAATATTTTATTATTTGGGAGAACCATATCAAATTAAACAATTTAATTAGTTTTAAGTTTCAAATACTTTTGAGGCCAAGCGCTGCTAAAAATTATTTTCTTATAAACACAATTGTTGGTTCTACAGTACTTTCATTTGAGCTTTTCTTCAATATACTCTGATTACTCAGAATACCATCTTATACCCAGACTAGCGTCTTATACTCAGACTATCATCTTATACTCAGACTAGCGTCTTATACTCAGACTAGCATCTTATACTGAAACTAGCGTCTTATACTGAGACTACCCTCTTATACTCAGGCTACCGTTTTATACTCAGCCTACCGTTTTACACACAGACTACCGTCTTATACTCAGACTACAGTCTTATACTCAGACTAGCATCTTATACTGAGACTAGCGTCTTATACTGAGACTACCGTCTTATACTCAGACTACCGTCTTATACTCAAACTACCGTCTTATACTCAGACTACCGTCTTATACTCAGACTACACTCTTATACTCAGACTACCGTCTTATACTCAGACTACAGTCTTATACTCAGACTACCGTCTTATACTCAGACTACCGTCTTATACTCAGACTACCGTCTTATACTCAGACTACCGTCTTATACTCAGACTACCGTCTTATACTCAGAGTACCGTCTTATACTCAGACTACCGCCTTATACTCAGACTACCGTCTTATACTCAGACTACCGTCTTATACTCAGACTACCGACTTGTACTCAGACTACCGTCTTATACTCAGACTACTGTCTTATACTCAGACTACCGTCTTATACTCAGACTACACTCTTATACTCAGATTACCGTCTTATACTCAGGCTACCGTCTTATACTCAGACTAGTGTCTTATACTCAGACTACCGTCTTGTACTCAGACTACCGTCTTATACTCAGACCAGCGTCTTATACTCAGACTACCGTCTTATACTCAGACTACCGTCTTATACTCAGACTAGCTTCTTATTCTCAGACTAGCGTGTTATACTCCGATTGGCGTCTTATACTCAGATTAGCTTCTTATACTCAAACAAGAGTCTTATACTCAAATTATAGTCTTATACTCAGACTAGCGTCTAATACTCAGACTAGCGTCTAATACTCAGACTAGCGTCTTATTCTCAAACTACCTGTCATAACTTCAATCTACTGCCCTATACTCAAACACGGTATATTTTCATATAATTAGACTATCGTCTTGTAATCACACTCAGGCTACTGTCCTTTATTTAAACTACTATAGTCTTATACTCAGATTACTTTCGTATATTCAGACTACCGTCTTATACTCAGAACTCTTATATACAGGCTATGATTGGACTAGTCTTACACCAACTGAATTTATTGCCAATCGAATGATTCTACTTTAGTGACCGAATTTTACTGTTGTGGCTACAAAATTTTAGAAATTGTAACAAAAGTATATTTGCCTCAAACGCAATTCTTCTTTATCAACTAACTTTCTGTTGATAGAACTTCTTGTGTAACCTAATCATTCGATTGTCAACAAATTCGATAGCTACTACGAATCGGGTTTCTCTGTGTAGAATCTGGAATCTATATGACTTTACTTATCAAATATTGATGCTAGTAAAATTATTATTGGATCCAACCTATCCCATTAAGGTATCCAATAAGGTCACACAACTTTTTTCCGGATACAACAAATATATCGTTCATATTTTAGTTCTAAACTCTACATCTTAAGAAAAGAGATGGACATTCAGAGGAAAGGTGAAAAACTGTATTCTACTTCCCGCGATCCCAACAGCAACTGTTGAAAGGAAATCTAAGTCGCTTACGTATTTACCGATCAACCAATGACCTGTTAACATTGTCATTCGTCGCGAAAAGTCACTTCGGTTCCTACTCAAGATTTGTATAAAGTTTCTTCTCTCATAGTCTTGCTTAATACCGTAGGAGTCTTTTTGAGCACACACGGAAACTAGAATAATATCAGGTAGTCGTCCTTACTTACACTGTCTGTTAGAAAACGTGGTATAAGATTTAATTAATGTAGAAATTCACATGCCTCTCTGATTGACAATATATCAGCCAGAGATACACTGGCATTATCTGCAAGACATAGTGAGAAATTTAACCCTAGTTCATAACAAAAGATAGCGGATCCTATCCCACAGTTCATTTTGCAACCATCAGTATACATGATATCAATAGGGTAATACCAAGTCCTTATATCATAGAACTCCCCTCTATTCCTCTCTTTAAGGCAAAGTTGAACATCCTGTCAAGTACGCAAGAGGAGTTATAAAATCAGATGGTTGCTTCCAGCTCCTTTTGTGTCCTTGATTCGTCCTTTGTTTCCACCATACTTAGACAGATATTTTAAACTTTATTAAATAAAGTTGAAGAGAAGTATAGAGCATCTTCGATGAATGTATTTACCTTTAAAATAGAGATCCAAAGGTGATTGTTAATAATAATTTATAGTCCAGAATATATAGATATTTCGCACAGCCTGTGAGAAAGTTTTCAGTTCCTTAACCATGGTAGACATAATCTATCCTATTTTCTTCTGGGGTCTGTCCTGTTTTCTCTCTGGGGTCTAGTTGTTAAGCATTTTCAATCATACATGATGAGTATTCCTACGGCAGTGGTCATGATATCGTTAATCATATAAATAGAAATTACTGGAGCCATAAATACCACATCGTCTGGGTAAACAACGGTCCAGCTTATATAAGAGTCGTTGCATTTGTCCAAGGTTTTTTACAAAAAATGTGTTAGGGTTGTTTGCCAGAAGTTGTACGAACTCTCTTGACTACTGTTGCCATTCTTGTGAATAAAATGGAAAATATTTGAGAGAGACAGAGGCAAAATTTATATATTCCATGAATCCTGGTTGTCTTTACAGTCTTTAGCATCCTTGACAGAATGTCATCAGGTACCGTAAATTTATAGGCAGCAAAACGTTCAATGCTTCACTAAATTCATTGGAAATTATGTTTTTATTGATTTAAAAACGCGAATTACTGTAGAATTATTCATATTCATGTCTGTGCAGTCTTTGAAATGGGTAATGATCTACGTGTTTCTTTACGTAGTTTGGATATTTACCCCACGACTTTGTTTGGAGGGCTTGACAATTAAACAAATTTCTAACTTTCTACTTGGAAATTTTTTCTTTCAACAAAAAAACCAAAGATATTTATGCGTACGTATGGTTGCATGTGGTTAAATAACTTTGGGACAAACATATGTAGATTGCACTTACTTTGTGTTGATAATCCACGGGATGAAATAAAAGGACGTAAGTTTTCAAAACGTTATAAAAATTAGTTTTTATAATGAAGTTGGGTTTTGGTGTTGTGGGTTTTTGTAGCTGCTGATGCTGCTGTTCGTTTTTGACAAACTGAAATGGCGCTTAAGCAGATTGACAGGACTTAAATTGTCAACTGTCAATCTTCCTAAGCGCCATTCACAATAGTGTAAAAGGACCAGAAGCATAGCGAGCGAGGGTCATATTATTTATAGGAGAGGCTCCATATCGATGTTGAGGAAGTCATCTTCGCTGGGCACGTCCTGTGCCTCGACAAAAATAGTCAACATAGATTTTTTCGATCTTATTACCTAATTCAACTTTGTCTATGTTTCGTGAACCTATTGCATTTAATCCAGCCATTTCTTCGTGGATTCCTTAAGATATTATCTTATGATGCAGTTCTATCTCAAAGAGTATTAATTTATGAGTGCAATGTCCTGAACCTCTTCCTATCCTGGAGTTACATAGAGCTAGATTATAAAGGAATTGTATAATCTTCTGATCTAATAGAGGCCATAAAGAGAAATCACTTGATCTGGTGGTTCAGGTTAATCATGAGCAAAGTAGATGGATAAATTAACATTTTGTCAGCTCCTTCATTCTGTTAAGTGTTCAGTGAACTACATAACGATTAATCGATTAATGTCAGTTTCAAATTCATCTGCAATAACACTACCTGAACCTAAACAGTGGAACACCTTTTCTTTGGCGTCCCTCACACTGAAGGACTGCTAAAAAATCCAGTGCAATTGAGCCTGTTTCCGAGATGGTGAGAATTTGACTCATGCAGCTGTAGCCATGTTCCACTGTCTGGATGATTGACAAGTTATACCTTGGAATGCTGGGAAATGATATACTTTTTAAGAAATCCCTTTAGTAAACTCTTGCTCACGGTCTCTTAGGAATTTTCACATTCGCTATGAGTTTTAGACTTAACCCCTACTTCGACTTAAATTTGGACTTTGGTTTTCATTAGACATTTTTTGGTTTCATACTTTTAATTTAGTTTCAAATTTGAATTTAAGAGTTCATACATAATGACGTAGTTATCTAAGACTTTTATAATCATTAAAATCTCTTTATTTAAATCTCTCAAATCTGGCAGTAAAGATCGTGTTGCTTTTTATGCAAATTAGTAAACAGTATATTCATTCATTGAGACTCTCTTGTAAATTCCATAAATTGTGATCCAGTAGCTTTAACAATCTAAATTATTGTTTCTATGTCAATAGAAATTTAAAAATATTATTGATTTCCATCAGTTGTTTATACTGGCACCAACACCATCAAGCACCAAAGACACCCAATCATCAATAACAATTTGCATTTACCATAATTTTAAACAAAACTATAATTTTCTACAAAAAACTGCAACTATATACAACTGGTGGCACACTTAACACAAACCCAAATCCCCACCAGAGATATGGAGAAAAAAAGTGGCACTGTCATTATGACAGTTAAAATTGTGGTTTACAAGAAAATTGTTCTCCTACTATAGCAGTTGTTTGCCAATAATAAACGAAATGAATTTTTGAAATTTAATAGTTATAATTTAACAAAACAATAGGAAAATTGTACAACAAAATTGAAATGATAGAAAGATGGAAGAAAAAGAAAAAAATATGGAAAACAAATATTGATTACAAAATGGTTTAGTAGGTCAAGTGGATGAAAATTGTATTGGAACAGAGTTAACAAATATTTATAACATTTTCAGTTTTGTTTTTTTGCTTTTGTTTGTTTTGTATACACAATCAAATATGCATTTAAATTTTGTTGTTTTATTTTTATAGGTCATTACATAGCAATTTTGATCCTTTTCGAAAAAGAAAAAAAAATAAACAAGAAATAGTTGCTGTATTTATTTGTATATTTTCTTTGTGTACAAATAAACACCCATTACCTGATGAAACGTGCTCTTTTGTTTTCCAGCATCTTCCATGCAGCCAAAATTACTCAACTACTCGTATTTGTGTGTAAATGTTGTGTATAGAGTCGATACAATATTGGGATTCACTTAAATCCTTGTTTTGTATGCAAAGCATTTTATAAATGATGGTTGTATACAGGAGCTGCTGTAGAAACATGGACAAAAAATAAAACTTTTATTTATATCGGTCTTATTGTGGGTACACTACTCTTGGTAGTTATTAGTAAGGATTTTGGGTAAAAACTCAAAAAAAACCAACAAATTTTAGAACCATCTTTGGGCTCAAATGTAACCAACATCTCTGGAGCCATCAACACCATATCGGCCGGGTAATCAATGATCCAGCTTATACAAGGTGGCGCAAAAGTAATCCTCCTATCAGAAAATGCTATAAATTTTGCGATTCGCCTTTAATGTCAGTTCTGTTTTGACATTTGTGTAATAAACACATGCGAAATACACGTCAATAAACAATGTTACGCTACACTGCTCCAAAACGCGGAAAATTGCTGACTATTTATTTGACCAATAATCGGTCGGTGACTTTGGCACAACGTGAATTTCGTCACAGATTTCCTGGCCATCCAACGCCTACTGGTGAAACACTGCGACGTTTAGCCGCTCGCCTCGAAGAGACTGGCACAACACGAGATGCTACCAGGCGTGGCAGACCCCGAAGTAGCCGTTCTGCAGAGAATATTGCTGCTGTAGCCGAGGATGTCATGGAAGCGCCGTCAACATCGACCAGACGACGCACAGTACTCTGTTTCATAGACAAAAGTCGAAAATAAATTTTTCTTCCAAATTTTAATAAAAGATATATAATTTGAAAGCTAAGAAGACATCTAATATACATATCCAAAAATTATATTGATATGACTATATTTGTTATTGAGAGAAGGCTCTAAAGTCAGACAAATTTTCAGGGAAACGAAAGTGCTTTTGAAGATAGACTTACAAAAAATATTATAAAAATTTAGGTTTTTGGAAAAAAGTTTTTTAGTTTAATATTTTAAATAACTATGTATACAGTCAAGAAAAGGAAAAATTCTTGTTGTGAAATTTCACTCTTAGAATGTGTTTACATAGCTTTAAAAAGTGCATATTAAAAATTAAAAAATATTACAGTTTGGTGGAAAATATAAACAAAGTGTATAAAATGTAGTATTTTTTTGTTATTGTTTTTCATAGCTAATACATTTATTTATTTAAAATAAAAACAAAATTAACGGAATTTTTGCCGCAATTTTGAAAAAAATTATTTTTAAAAAATGATTATTATTGTTCATTTTAGTATAAAATGTTAATAATTTCCCACATTGAAAATTATATTAAATCATTTAAATTATAATACCAATTGTACAATTTATGTATTTCGAATTTTAAATAAATTTTCATAAATAATTGCGCTTTTTTTTTTTGTTATTTTCAATAATTGGTTCATCGTTTAAGCGATGTCCGTCCGTCTGGCTGTCCATGTAAACATTGTGCGCAAATCACAGGTCGCAATTTTTAAGATATTTCAATAATATTTGGTACTTATATTTTTTTCGGCCCCAGGACCAAGCTTATTGAAACTGGCTGAAATCAGTCCATTATTTCACCTAGCTCCCATACAAATATCCTCCCGAAATTGGACTTTATAGGTCATATATGTTTTATTTATATAGGTATCTACAAAAGTTTTGCACCAAATAAGTTTTATATATACGGAATTTATGTCACTAAATTTTATTATGATCGGTCCATAATTAGACATAGCTCCCATATAAGACCCGCTTCCGAAAATCACTTTAACGTGTCTAAATCTCCTAACAATGTCGGTATATACATAAAATTCAACATAAATAAATTTCATATAGACATAAATCACACGACCTAATTTCATGCTGATCGGTCCATAATTTGTCATAGCTCCCATATAAGGCCCACTTCCGTAAATCACTCACGAATATAAATTATTGAAAAGAATAATGTTTTTGCTCATTTATTTAATATTGGGCTTGACCGACCATACTTTCTTCCTTGTTTTAAACATTTAATTATAAATTAAGAAATAAAAATCACTGTCGAAAATAAATGAATATGAATTTTTAATTTACCATTTCAAATTTTGGCAAGTTTGAGACGAAAACGGTTACTCACGTACATTATTTAATTTAACGTAATTATTTATATATTTCCAATATATAAGAAGTTTAATAATTACTAACATCTATTCTCCAATAGAAAATTGGATAAATGAAGTGAATTTTCGAAAGAATATTAAAATAGTATTTATATTTGTATAAAGTCGTCAAACGATTTTTACATAAATTAGACTTATATGGAAGCAAAAAGAGTCCTTGTCCTTAAAATTTAATTTGGCACATAATAAACCCTTAATTCTAGAGATAACTGAAAATGGGTTAGACATTTTAATCAATATTTTAGCTAAAATGTTATTTTTAATATTCAGGATATATTGCAGGTAGGCAAGTCCTTCATCCGATTTTGATGAAAATTTGTATTTTCTTTAACAATGCAAAACGGTACTTGTGTACCAAATTCTACATCTCTACGAAAGCTCCTTCTACTTTTGTCCATTCGTTATATGGGGACAAAGCACTGTGCGACGTGCCACGCAAATGGGTATCAGTCGACGGTCTTTACAGCGAATTTTGGTACAAGATTTGAAGATGTTTCAGTACAAAGTCCAGACGGTGCATCAGCTGTTAGCTGCTGACCGCCAATCGCGTCTAACATACGCTCAAGCCATCCTTAATCACCACCAAGAGGAAGATGATTTTTCATCAAAAATAATCATGAGTGATGAGGCCCATTTCCATCTTAGTGGGTACGTAAATAAGCAAAATTTACGCTTCTGGGGTACTGAAAATCCGTGTGTAACCCACGAAGAGCCATTACACCCGCTCAAAGTCACTGTATGGTGTGCTGTTTTCGCTGAAGGAGTCATCGGACCTTTTTTCTTCGAAGACGTCGCGGGCCACACGGTTACTGTGAATGGTGAGCGCTACAGAGCAATGATCAACGAGTTCTTTTTGCCGCAACTTGATGAATTGGGATTGGAAAACATGTGGTTCCAATAGGACGGTGCAACGGCACACACAGCACGTGCCACAACCGATATGCTCAAGGATGCATTTCCCGGGCGCCTAATCTCCCGTTTTGATAATATGCACTGGCCAGCAAGATCGCCTGATTTGACCGCTCCAGACTTCTTTTTGTGGGGCTTTTTGAAGTCGCGGGTTTATGTCAACAAGCCTCAGACTCTTGCAGCTCTTAAAGACAATATCCGTCAAGAATGTGAGGACCTATCGCCGGAAGTTTTGGCCAAAGTAATGGAAAATGCCATAAAAAGGGCTCAAATGACAATCAATTGTGGCGGCGGCCATTTACATGACATCATATCCTCGACTTGATGTAAAAAAAATTAAAATAAAATAAAATAAAAAATAAAAATAATCCACAAGAAGAATCAAAGTTTTTATTTTTTTTTTTTAATTACAGCCAAAAACCTTCGGAAGTTTACTTTTGCGCCAGCTTGTATAAAAGTCGTTGCATTTGTCCAAGGTTTTCAACGAAAAATTTGACAGCC
Organism: Calliphora vomitoria; assembly: GCA_942486065.2. Lineage (NCBI taxonomy): Eukaryota > Metazoa > Arthropoda > Insecta > Diptera > Calliphoridae > Calliphora > Calliphora vomitoria. The sequence goes on from OW818033.2 coordinate 11,647,601, forward strand.
TTGTTTGGCAAGGGTTTTTCGAACTCTTTTAACTTCTATTGTCTTTCTTGCGAATAAAATGGAAAATATCTGAGAGAGATAGAATATATTTCATGGATTCTGGACACTGTTAGCTATCACATTTTCCCATCTTTCTGTCAACGTATGGATTCCGCTCCAAGAGAACTGCTCATCGAATCAAGAACGAATCAAGCCAATTTCGGATATACTGTTCTGAAGTGAAGCGTATTCCAGAGAGCCGCATATTCTGGTCGTTTTTCGGCCACTTCAAACGAATCAGTTGCGTTCGGTTCAGGTTTCCTGTGATGGACTGGCCATATTTCAGCAGCTCATAATAGATAGGACCCTTTTAGTCCCACCAAATACAGAGCATTACCTTAGCGCCATGGATATTTGGCTCGTTTCAGCTGACTGGCAGGGCCTCACCTACGATCTCTTACGCTCCGGGTTATCGTAATGAATCCATTTTTCATCGCAATTAATTTTTCGATGCAAAAATGATTTTGTTTTCTAGTGTTCATCTTCAATTCTTATGGTACTCAATTTCCCTGCTTTTGGATGAATCCTGCTGCTTATAAAAGTTTTGAAATTTATGACTGTATTTTCTTACTTGTTGGTCATAATTACGGTTTTCTTGAATTAATAGCCACTTTGGACACATTTGAACCCACTGTGCATTGTATGGTACTGTAAGCATTTGAAACAAATAACAAAAATTGTGTATAGTAAGATAACCCAGTTTTATTAGTTTGTATAATTCTTCTGAATTTCCAAGATTTTGGGACTGTCACTTGTGGTCGTATAGGTTTGGCTAATAATTCTCGTTTATCCTTACTCCTTTTACCCCTATACTTGACTTATTTTTTTACTTTTTTGCAAAAAAAATTCTTTCATCCAAATGTCTGTGTACACTCGTACTCTACATTAGTTGTCATATTGAATACACATCAGAGAACAAGGAAATGAATTTCTAATAGAGTCCCGTATGTGTTGTAAATGACTTTGAGCCAAAAAAAAAACTGCAATAAAAAAAGAATCCAACAAAAATGTATAAAATCGACAAACAAAAGTAGAAATGATGATGATGGTAAGACGCTGGATGGTTGCTTTGTTTTTTGTCTCAGTTGTCGTCACAACAGAAATGAAACAAAAGGTGTTTATAAATACATACCCATAAGAGTATTTACCCAAGTTATCAAGACAAATAAATGCTCAAGTATCCCAGCTCCATAAAAACAAAAACCAACAGAACAGAGGACAGACAGTCACAGAAAAATGAGAAATACATGTGACACTATGACTATGACTTTGGGTCCGACTCCACAAAACTCTTACAAAAAGTTCGAAATAAAATGGGCCATAAAGGAACTAAATGCAACCAACATTAAGTATGTGTGACAAAGTTGGTTGAAATACTTACGTATGTATATGCAACTAAATGTTCCTTTTGCTAAACAAATTTACATAAAATACTGCAAATGTTTTAAAAATTTAAGGCCGAATAAATTTTGGCAATTTACTACTAACATTTATCTTATAATGTTGGGGGTGTTAAAGAAATATTTAGAAAAATTGAACTAAAAGTTTGTTATGTAAACATTGGAATATAAATTTGAGTAACTTATTTATAATATTTCCGCTTTGTGATTGCAGACTAATATTGAAGGAAATGTTAACTTTTGGACTGGTGATAGAAGTTGGATTGTTAAATCGTCTCTCCTATTATTTACAGAGTTGCATATAAATATTGTAAATATAACAAATGGAAAGAAATCTATATATAATTTAAATATAAATATATAAATGTCTTTGTAAGTTTGTTCAGAATTACAACGAACTGTACAGAAAGTTGTGAGTTGTAATAAATGTATATGGTTAGATAATATAACCAAGGTTGCATTATCGCCAGCAGAATACAATTGGTTTCTGCTATACATTTACTCAAAGTATTGACCATTGTTAGCTGACCTTTTCCCATCTTTCTGGCAACATACGGATTCCGAGCCAAAAGAACTGCTCATCTTTTGAGGCTAAGAACAAACCAAGCCAATATCGGATACTATATTCCAAAGTGAAGCATATCCCAGAGAGAGAGCGTTCTGCATCTAAACAAATAGTAGTCAGACGGCGTACAGTCTGAACTATAAAGCGGGTGTTGCAAAACTTCCCAACCACTTCATTCTAAATGCTTACAAGTACTACAACATTCTGGGCGTTTTTCGGCCAATGGTCGCTTCAAACGAATCAGTTGCATTCGGTACATGTTTCCTGTGATGGTCTGGCCAGATTTCAACAGCTAATAATATATAGAACCCTTTCGCTCCCACCAAATACAGAGCATTACTTTATAGACATGGAGATTTGGCTTTGGTGTTGATTCGGCTGGTTGGGCGAGCTTCACGTACAATCTCCTACGCTTAGGGTTGTCTTAATGGATTTATTTTCATCGCAAGTAATGATTCGGTACAAACATGATTTTCTTTTATAGCTTTCAAGCGTCATTTTGGACATGCAAAATCGTCTTTCAAGGTCTCTCGGCTTCAATTCGTATGGTACCCAATTTCCCTGCCTTTGGATCAATCAAGCTGCTCGCAAATGTTTTAAAATTGCTGCTAGAGTAGCTCCCAATGATTTTGCAAGGTCTGGTTGAGTTTGACAATAATTTTCATGGAGTAATGCCTCCAATTATTGGTCCTCAACCGCACAAACCATTTCTCGCACGTTGAAACTAATGGAACACAGTCACCATAAGCTTTGGTGAGCAATAGGTGCTTTTTTTCCAAATGAAAGAAGTAAAGCAAAACTTCCTGCATATGACGATTCTATGATACAAATTCGATATTTATAGTATTTCAATTTCTCTGGGCTTCAATTCGTATGGTACCCAATTTCCCAGCTTTTAGATGAATCCTGCTGCTCGCAAATATTTTTAAATTGCTGCTTGAGTATCTCCCAATGATTTTGCAAGGTCTGGTTTAGTTTGACCACAATCTTCATGAAGTAATATCTCAAATTCTTGGTCATCAAATTAGTTTTTCAAATGAAAGAAGTAAAGCAGAACTTTTAGCATATGACGTTTGTTGGCACAAAATTCGGCTCAAAATTTGAAGCAAAAAAACCTTGTCTACTCTATAATGTCCAATAACTAAGTGTTCAAAAGATATGCTGTGTATTGTAAATCCGCATTTTTAAGTCACTCATGCAGTAGCAAACCCTTGAAGGATAACAATGGTGAGACTGGAAAATCGAAAATTCCATCAAAGTTATTTAATTGAATTTAAAAAGTCTTGCATCGATTACGTCAACAGTTTGAAGGTTATATTTGAGCAATCTGGAAGACTTTCAGAAATCATTAGTCTTGCTAAACTATATTGTCAGTCGGAGGCCATTAGAGCGTAAGTGAAATTAGTGCTCTTACGGTTACTAATTCTGATATGGACAACAAACTATATATTAGACATGATCGGTTGCTTTAACTTCCGGTCTTAAAATTTACATAAGGAACTCAAAAGTACTTTATATAAACGCTCCAAGTAACACGCCTATTTATATCTACAGAATACATGTTTAGGGTGTTAACTGTGGAACCTTGGTGCCCCGATAGCCTAGGCGGTAGTGGTCTATCAATCTGAGTGTTGCGGATTCAATTCCCGCCACAGAATTCTGGTGTATCTGCAGACAAGCTTCGCAGTTGGTTACTGTTTGTAAAAAAAGTATAAAATTAAACCGTTTGGAGGGAAGTATAAAATTAAACCGTTTGGAGCTGACATGTTGGAAATAGTTGAAAAGACAAAACACACTTTTCATTATCAATGGCCATGTAATAAGTTTTCAGGAGAGGAAAAAAGTATTTTGTTTATATTGAATTTATGCAAATTTGTACATGATACTTTGTAATAATTTTGGAAGTAGCAGCTATATATTACTATAAATTTTCTCTGAGTGAGATCCTTCCTCATACATTAAAATGTTCCTTCCTGATTTTCATTGTCTCTCTTTGAGCTTCCTGTGTATCTAAATTCAAGCCTATATCATGTTTTTGCCTTCCGTCCATTATAACACAAAAATGTAGACCAAAAACTTTTATATAACACAGATGAAGGTTGTTGTCTTCCTTAAGCCTACCACAAAATTGTTTCTTTTTGCTCATCTCTGTTTTTTTTTCTTTTTTTTTTTTTCAGAAAAATCTCTGTAAAAATAATAAACTTTTTATTTCGAAATCAAATTTTATTTAGGTTACTTTTTTTTTTTTGCCCAAAAACCATAAAATCTTTAGTACTTAGTTACTATTTTCCTTAGTTTTGTAAGGAAATATTTGTTGAATTTTTGCTTTGTTGAGAAAAAAAAAAATAGTTTAGCAAAGGATCTGTCTGTGGTAGCTGGTAAGGTGCCAACAAGTATGTGTGGGTTCTGTGGATATTTGAAATTTAGATTTTGTTATTTATCTTGTCGTTTTCTATTGTTCTAAGGTTTTAAAAGTTCTCTAATCAATTTTTATATGTATTTAACGAAAACATTAGGAGGCTTGTTTATTTGTTTGTTGTGTTGGTCTAAATGCATTTCTAAAGGCAGGAATATGTGATTATTTGGTAGTAAATAACTATATGCAATTTTTTCTATTATATGTGGTTTCAGTTTATAACCAGTATTATCCTTTTTATGTGCTGAGGATATGTTTTAGATTTTCATTTATATTTTCTTTAGTTGTTTATAAAAATTTGAGGTTATTTAGAAATTTACAAAAAAATTTTATAAAGCCTTTACTTTATAACATAACAACTGTATGAATAAACTGTTATTGGTATTTAGTTTGGTTTCATATACTTGTACTTATTTGTATTTATATTTTGTTTTTAATAGAAATTTCTTTATTCTAATTGAAAATGTTTGTCTGTACTTACATGGACTTACAGAAGGACTTGATAGAATATTTCTGCAGATAGTAAAAATAATTTATGCCACAGTGGTAGTTGTTAAGGATTTGTTTGAATAAAAATAAATTTAGAAATCAATAAAAAATTGGTTTTAATAGTCAACAGTGGTAAAAAATTGCCAAATAAAATTCAGATAATGTCAATGACAAAAACTCAAACGTATTCCTCAAAGAACACTCTGAATGAGTGTTATGATATTTGAAGTCTATTTATCTTTGTTTTCCTGCATGTGTGTGTAAAACAGTCTCACCTCCAAACTGCTAAACCGATTTTGATGACATTCACCAGAAATATCTGTCGATGTCTTAGGTACTTTGTTATTAAAAATTAGAGAAATTGGTTTATTGGAAAGAAAGTTATGAATTTCGAAAAAACTGTATCTTTTAAAGAAAACAAAAAGTCTATGCAGTAAAGCATGATGTTCATTTCATAGCACAGTTGTGCAAACTAATCACACTCATATTCTCATTATCATTGTTTAGTAGTCTCTGAGACAGCGATGAATGGACATGCTTAGCAGATGTATTGCTATATTTTCAGATTTGAAATAAATTTAATTAAAACAAGGCACATAAGTGTCATTTATTTTTACTTAGTTATTGAACATTACAGTGTAAACAACAAAGGTTTTTTGCTTTGAAAATGTAAAATTTTATGCCTATAAAGCGTCAAATGATAGCCTTTTTACCTCCTCAGCACACGCCACTGCAATCACGCATAAACTACGAAATAGGAACAAGGTTCTCAAGGCACTAGCCGGCAGCACTTGTGGTATGGTAAAAGAAACCTTGTTAGCAGCCTACTAGACGATTGGCCGGTCAGCGGTTAACTATACAGCTCGTTAAGTGATACTCAGTGGAGAAATATTCAAAGCTGTCAAAATGCACCCTCAAGGACCGTCACAGGCTGCCTCCAAATCACCTCCGAACACCACCTGCACGAGGAAACTAAGGTTCTACCGGTCAGGGAACATAACGTCATGCTGACGCAACAGTTCCTTCTGGGATGTCACCGGAGGAGTCATCCAAACTTCAACATCACAAAGTTGGAGTCTACCCCGAGGTATGTCAGACAGGACCTTAGAAAATACGAGGAGAGCATACAGAGGAATGCGCAGGATCCATTTGATCGCAGCACATATATGACAGCTTTGAACGACATTCTTAAAGACGCCATCAATTCCGCGGTAGCAGGATACCGTATGAATGTCGTACTTGGAGGTCGCCCACCACCGATAGCGGACACCGAGAAGATTCTGCCGCGCAAAACAAGAGTCTTTCTGGTACAACTAAGATCACTATCGAACAACAGTCTTAATGCCTTCTGGTTCCGCATAGACCGTGTCGTCCTAAACTTTTGCCCAGCATGTGGTTAGGGTCCCCATGACACCCTCCACATTTTCAGTTGTCCAGCCAACCCTACTTAACTACATCCAGTGGATTTATGGTCCCACCCAGTAGAAGTGGCACAATTTCTTGGAGTTGACCTAGCAGAACCCCCAGACTAAATATTGTATAATTGTTCGCGCTGCTACAATAACAACACTAAAGCCAAATATCCATGGCTCTGTATTTGGTTGGAGCAAAAGCAGCCTATCTATTATAAGCTGCATAAATCTGGCCAAGCCATCACAGGGAATCTGTATCGAATGCAACTGATTCGTTTGAAGCGAGCATTGGCCGAAAACGCCCAGAATATGCGGCCAGACATGAAACAACTACTATTTGTTTAGATCGATGTAGAACGCTCTCCCTGTGATTCGCTTCACTTTAGAACAGAGTATCCGAAATTGGCTTGATTCGTTCTTACCCTGAGCAGTTCTTTAGACGCGGAATACATATGTTTCCCGCAGTTTTAAGTCATACACCTAATATTAATACGAATTTGCCAAAAATCATTAAAATAGAAGACTTAATAAATAAACTATGATAATATGTTGCAGACAATTTAATTAATATAGTGGACTTCATTCTTGTTAACAGATAAAGCCAGATATATACAGACATCTTTTTTAAAATTCACTAAACTTTTCTTTCAGTGCAATTCTCTCTCGCTCACCTACACAGCTACTGATTCAGCTTGGGGCATACCTGCATTAAAGAAATTGTTGTGTTGATTATAGTTGTAATTTCTGCAGAAGTTTAATTCGTATAAACAAATACCTACATTCATGTCTATGTTAGTGTAAAACACCTTCACGTCTACAATACTTCACTCAAATTACGGAAATTAACACAGGATGTTTACAATTATCTTAAGTATTTCGCTATTAAAAATCAGCAAAATCGATTTATGACAAACAAAGTTATGAACCGAAATGTGAGACAACCTCGAAAAAATTTGAAATTTGTATGAAAAAAATTTCAAAATTATTAATGTTGCTTAGGTTGTTGTTGTAATGGGTTCAAGTTTTTTATGTGTTTAAGCAATTGTTGTTGTAGGTTGATTGTTGTTGTATTTTTACAATGTTTAGAAAAACAATAACAATAAACACGAGTAAATTGACATCAATATTGAGATGATTGTGAATTCAGTTATTATACCAATAGTCAGTTAGATGCAACATTAAAATTATTCAAAAATCATATGAGTATTTATAACTTCCAAAAAAGATTTCACATTCTTTACGAATAAGCTTAAGCTTAAATATGCACAAAAAGGCTAAACAAAAAATTAGAAAATATGCACACAATTATGCTATAAATATGCAAGGATATGCATAGGAAAAATATAAATTAAAGCTTTTAATTAATTTTATTTAAATAATCTGATTACAATTTTTCTCCAGTTGTCAAAATTAAATTATCTTTATTTGTTACATAAAAAATATTCTCATAAAAAAATATGATGACAAAAAATAGTTTTAGAGAAATAACAAGATCGGAAACAAACTCAAACAAAAATGTTACTCAAAATAATCACACATAAGAGTGTTGTTTTTGTTTTAACATAGTTTTTTTACTAATACATTCTTAGCACTTAGGTTTTTAACAACTGAGTTAGGTCTTTGACAGGAGAGTTTCCGCTCTATGTATATTTCTCTATGGTTTTGGCTTCAACAGACAAACAAACCGAAGGACATAGCTACATGATATTTAAGTTCCTTAAGGACCAATATATATATATAGAAATTATAGCGCAAGTGCGAAATATACATATTTATGCAAGGTTCAGCGAAAAATTATTTTTAAAAAAATAAACTTGTAAAATATGCAAAAGAATTGCCCAGGTCCTTACCAACTTATCAAGTTTTATTTCCAAAGAAGCAGTTTCTATAATTTTATTTTTATTTTCTCAAACCTCTCCCACTGTTTATCCTTTTTATATAATTTACAATGAAATTGCTTTTGAAAGCCTACAATTAGTTGTAAAAAGAGAATTTAAATAAATATTTGTCTTGTTTGTGGTAGAAATGTAAGTAAATAAAAAAAATATGCAAAAAAAAAAAACAATGGAATTCAAAAGTATTTGCAAGTGAAAGTAAATTTCTGCTTTCTGCAGTTGAATAAAAAATAAAAAAACTCAACAATAAGAGCAATAAAACAAAAAAAACAAAAATCCAGCAAACTGACTATTGAGTGTTGGGAATCAGAAATTTAGAATGAACTTTAATAAAAATGTTGTGAAAAAAAACCCAATAAATTTTGTAGTAAAAATAGGTCAATTATAAAAACTATTACAAATAGTCAGTAAATAATAATAATAATTGTTTTAATATTATTTAAGAATCTTGAACATAAAACTGTTTAATTTAAATAACATAGAAATTTATGGGAAATTGGTTTTAAAAAAAATGCAAAAAAAACTTAGTAATGACATGATATTACAGATAAACATAACTTTAAATGACTGGACATGAACATACATATATGTTCATGTGTTCCTGCCTTGAAGGACTCACCACACTGTAATCTCAACACCGGATAGACACATTATGTCTATTACCGCCATTGTGAGTCTTGCACAGAATTGACAACTTTTCATGCATTGACTGCACAGATCAATGTACGAGCAGCTTGCTCGAGAGCTGGGGCTATCTAATCCCTGCCATCTATGTAGCAGCCAGTCAACAGGACAAGCCACAATTGCCAGAAATAAGCAGCGCACATGAACAGCAACATATCAGGTGGCGTAAAAGTAATCCTCCTATCAGAAAATGCTATAAATTTTGCCGATAATTGGTCAAATAAATAGTCAGCAATATTCCGCGTTGTGGAGCAGTGTAGCGTAACATTGCTTATTAACGTGTATTTCGCATGTGTTTACTACTCAAATGTCAAAACAAAACTGACATTAGGGGCCTCGCAAATTTATAGCATTTTCTGATAGGAGGATTACTTTTGCGCCACCTTACAACATCACCATTAAATGGTTCTGTTGACTTAGCAACAGCACTAAGTAAGACACAATTGATTGCCCGAAATTTTCCACCAACACAAACATAAGTCATTGAACCAACGATCTTCTAACCACTTTGTGTTTTAACACCAGCCGCATCATGGTCACTGAAGTAACCTTACCAATGATCCAGACAAGACAAACCCTTGGGGCTCACTAAATTCCAGGTGTTCTAAATAAGACTCTAGTCAGCTGTGGAATTAAATTAATAAAATCTTACCAGGAATGAGGTCCGTGAACTTCGAAGACCTGTCTGGCATATGATCTCTGACTTCGAAAACTCCCAGTCGATTAAAGTCAAAGAGTGTGGTTCTGAATCCACACACAATAAACATTGACCGACCGAAAAGCTCAACTACCATTATGTTACGAATACCACCACTCCAATACAATTCCTAAATACTGAGCCAATTGCTACCTACTACTTTTAATGGCCCGTTGAGTCAGCAACATCCTAGTAAGACACAATTGGTTGCCCGAAATTTGTCACTAGCACAAACATCAGTCATTTAACCAACGATCTTTAAACCCCGAAGTGGGGGTTTAAGTTATCAAAGAAGTGATCTCCACTAAGTTATCAAAGAAGTGATCTCGTCATAGATCCAACAGGGAAAGTCCTGGAGCTCAATGGATCACCCGTGGTTTTAGATGAGACTCTAGTCAGCTGCGAATTTAAATTATTGGGCGTATGACTTAAAAATGAGAGATTTTTTAAAATTTGTAGCTTTTATTTTGAAAGTTTTATACAATATAAATTTATTCAAAGTATTGGCTATTGTTAGTTATGACTTTTCCACATATAACTGGCAACATATGGATTCCGAGTCAAAAGAACTGTTAAAATTTTGAGGCCAAGAACGAACGAAGCGTATCCCAGAGAGAGCCTTCTACATCAAGCGAAACAAATACTATTCGGACGGGGCACGGTCTGGACAATAAGCGGATGAAGCAAAACTTCCCAACTAATACTTCTAAATACTTTTTAACAATATGTGGCCGAGCATTGTCATGATGGAATATTACGGTTTCATGTATGGCCACATATTCTGGGAGTTTTTTCGGAAAATGCTCGTTTCAAACAAATCAGTTGCGTTCAGTACAGATTCTCTGCGATGGTCTGGTCAGACTTCAGCAGCTCATAATACATAGCAACCTTTTGCTCCTACCAAATACAGCGAATTACCTTAGTGCCATCGATATTGGGCTTTATGATCTCTTATGCTTATGGTTATCGTAATGAATCCATTTTTCATCGCAAGTAAGTATTCGGTGCAAAAATGATTTTCTTTTATATCATTATTTCGGAAAGCAAAATCGTCTTTCAAAATATTTCGGCTTCAATTTGTATGGTATCCAACTTCCCTGCTTTTGGATGAATTCTGCTGCTTGCAAACGTTTTCAAATTGAAGCTTGAGTAACTCCCAATGATTGTTCAAGCTTCTGTTGAGTTTGACAACAATCTTTATGTACTAATGCTTTCAATTGTTGGTCTTCAAATTTTTTTGGATGGCCCGGGTGATCTTTTTCTTACGTGTTAAGATCACCACTTTTGAACCGCAAAACCTTCACTCGACATTTTCGACAAAAAAAAAAACCTACAACTTGACATCGAAGCTTTTGCTAAAATATTTAAAGTTTAGAAAAATGTATAAAACAAAAAAATCATTGACTATTGTTTAAATAAAGACCATTTACATCACATTTTCTTACATTTTCCAATTCCATGAACAATTTTTTTTTTCTTCAAAATTTAGAACACACGCATTCTGATAATTACAGTGTCAAGAATAATAATGATTTTTTAATCTATTTTTTTTTTTTTTTTAACAGAAACAATTATTTCATCACTTTTCTATAGTAAACCCTTGAATACTCAGTAATTAATTACAAATTATCAAAATGCTAAACAGAATACATACAATGGCCACACATAGCTATTACCAAATGATTTTGAAAAAATCCAATTGATTAAATGAAAACTAAAATCAAATTATTATCTCATAGACTACAAGCAGCCCAACAAAAGAATAAACACATTCACACACATGCCTCCTAAGCTTATAGATTGATCATGAGCTGTACATGATTTTTGTTTCTACATTCATTCTTTGATTTTCAATTAATTACAAAATATTTTAAATGATCCCATAAAGATTGTCTACAAATGACAAGATCACAGTACTTGCAGTGTTGTATATACACGTACCCTACTCTCAACAAAGTGATAATGGTAGAAATTCTCTTGATAAATGTAATTGCTTGACAAAATGACCTTTAAATGTAATTGTTGGAAAAAGATCTAGAATAAAATTATAAGAAATTTTGGTAGCAATCTAAAATTTCTTGGAGCTGTTATCAATTTAGTATACTTTTACATGATATTTACATATGTAAATATGCTTAATACTTTTTCAACAACTAAAGACTTAATAGCATCAAATATGTATTGGATTTTGTTGCATTCTAGACATCTGCTTGAATATAATCAATTTAAAAATTCTCAGAATTAAGTATCAAATAATATGTAAACCAAAAAAATGTAATATACTTAAAATGCGATTTAAAAATAAAAAATTTATAAATCTTATCGATTTACCTATATCCGCTTATCTGTGTGTTTTTAAAACACTATCACATCCAAGTACCGTACTTAATGGGATTTATTCGATAAAGCGTACCATCCCAGCAGTTAAGCACTTATTTGTTATAACGACCGAGTTGAAAATTCAAATTTAAAAATATTTGTTAGAATATTTATAGTAATTTTTTCGAATTGAAGATTTTATTCAAATGGATGATTTTCCTTTGAAATTTATTATAAAAAATTATTTTCTATAAAAAGTTATTATAATAAAAGAATATTAGAAAAGAAAAATTTAAAAAAAAAATTTTTAATTTTGTTGAATATGGAAACAATATTATTCCTGAACATGTCAGTTAGAGTATCCAAAACCGAAACCGAAAACCGGTCATCCGGTTTTTTCATTTTTGTAAAACCGACCGGTTTCGGTTTTCTTTAACTTTTCGGTTTTTTGACAAACCGGGTTTTTAAGACGGTTAACCGGTTTTAACGAAATACTTTGTAAAGTTTATTTGAACATATAAATTAATAATATTTTGATAACATATTTAATTTTTAATTTTTCTAATTTATTGAAAAATAACATATTTAAAAATAATCACTTAGTTTTTAGAAAATTTTGTCATTAAAACCGAAACCGGTTTTTTTATAAAACACTGTTTTCGGTTAAACCGGAAACCGGTTTTTTGAATTTGCCGGTTTTTTGGACACTCTAATGTCAATTTAACCAATGTTCAATTTCACAAATTTTCTGAATATAAATTTATTGGAATAGTAGATTTTCGATATATGTATGTAATATACTCGTATATAAAATTGTCTAAAAAAATTTCTTCGAAAAGAAAATTTTCAATCAAATTTTATTAAATAAAATATGTTCTGAAAAATTTTTTTGAATAGAAGTAACAATTTATTCAAATCTACAATTTTCTACAGAAATTTATTTGAGTAAAATGTTCATAAAAGATTATTCGAATAAAAGAATTTCTATAGATATTTAATCGAAATGAAAAATTTCAAAACCATTTTGTTGAATATAAATTTATTTGAATATGTCAGTTTAAGCAAATGCGCAAAAGCACAATTTTGTTGAAAAAAATTTATAAGAATAGAAAATTTTCTATAAAAATTTCTTTGAAAAGAATATTTTCTATAGAAATTTATTTGAATAAAAAAATTTTCTGAAAAATTTGGTTGTATAGAAATAAAAATTTATTCAAGTATATTGTCAATAAATAGTCCATAGAAATTTATTCGAGTATTACATTTTCTATAGAAATGAATTCGAATAAAAGATTTTCTTCAAAAATTTATTCGAAGATAATTTTTTAGAAAAAAATTTATTTGAATAGAAAAATTTTAAATTTTCTGTATATTTAATCGAATATAAATTTGTTTGAACAAATTTTTTCAAAATTTATTCAAATAAAGATTTTCTGAAGGAAATATAAATTTATTCGAGTACAAAGTTGTTATTATTCGAACATATATATTTTTTTTTTCTGAAAAATTAATTCAAATGAAATTATTCCAAAGAAAAATATTTTTCATAGAACTTTATTTGAACAGAAATTTATGTATGGAAATTTATTTAAAGAGAAACTTACTCGAATATAAAGTTTTTTAGAAAACTTTTTTTATCATTTATAAATTTTCCACAAGAATATATTCGAATATAAAATTTTTTCCAGAAGAAATTTATTAAAAACAAGTAAGAGAGCTATATTCGAATCTTATATACCCTTCACCAAATTATACTTTAAAATAAAAATTTTAAATATTTTTAGGTAAACAAAATTAAAAAAAAAAAAATTTTCAAAATAGTTTTTCAAAATTTAAAAAAAATTTTTTCTTCTAAATTGTTTTTCAAAATTTAAAAATTTTTTTTTTTTCGAAATTGTTTTTTTTTAAATTTTTTTTTCTTATATACCCTTCACCAAATTATACTTTAAAATAAAAATTTTAAATATTTTTAGGTAAACAAAATTGAAAAAATTTTTTTTTCAAAATAGTTTTTCAAAATTTTAAAAAAATAGTTTTCTTCTAAATTGTCTTCTTTTGTTTTCTTCTAAATTGTTCTTCCAAAAATTTGTTCTTCTAAATTGTTTTTCAAAATTTAAAAATTTTTTTTTTTTTTAATTAGTTTAAAAAAAATTTTTTTTTTCGAAATTGTTTTTTTTTTAAATTTATTTGTGAAATAAATTTTTAAAAAATATTCTTTTCGATTTTGTAGGTCCAAATTACTTAATACATCGTTGCAATGTACTTTGAAATATCTATCATTAGATATCCATGTTATCTATATTAATGACTTAGTAATCCAGATATAGATCAAAAGTAGGCCAAAAATCGAGGTAGTCCCGTTTTTTTCCTTATATCTCAGCCATTTGTGGTCCGATTTACTCGATTTTAAATAGCGGCCGAGGCGGAAGTATTCCCAATATACTGATTTATCAATTATGTTTGTAAGTTATTTGGGGGCTACGGAAAGTTGATTTCAATATACAGACGGACAGACGGACAGACGGACATGGCTATATCGACTTCGCTGTCTATAACGAGTCAGAATATATACACTTTATGGGATCGCAAATGAAAACTGTAGAAATTACAAACGGAACGACAAACTTATATATACCCTTGTCACTCATGGTGAGGGGTATAATAATAGTTTATAGAAATTAATTCGAATACAAAATTGTCTGTAAAAATTTATTCGAATACAAATTTTCTATTAAAATTTATATGAAAATAATATCTTCTATAAAAATATATTCAACTATACATTTTATGGACGAAATTTATTCAAATAGATAATTTGATGTAACCATTTAATCGAATATAAAATTAGCTAAAGAAATTTTTTTAAAACAAAAATTTATTCATATATAAATTTTTCTATAAAAACTGATACGAATATTTCGATACAAATTTATTTGAATATAAATTTTTCTATACAAATTTATTGGAATAGAAAATGTACAGAAATTGATATGAATAGTAAACGGTCACAAAGTTAATTTGAATAAAATAATTTTGCAGAGCATTTTCTGGATAAATTTTTTGCAGAAATTTATTCGAATATAAATTTTTCTATAAAACTGATACAAATTTACTCGAATAGAAAATTTTGTATTGAATATTCGACTTTAAAAAAGTTTAGTAGAATACAAATTTATTGGTATACAAAAGTGTTTTATGTTTTAATGTAGATATTTGTCTATACAAGATTATTCGAATAACAACTTTATAAGGAATTGAAAAATTATTCATATCGAAAAAAATGTATTCAAAAAGAAAGTTATTCGAATAAAAAACTGTATAAAAATAAAAAAAGCTATTCGGATAAAAAATTTAAAGTAGTTCGAATAAAATATTAAAATCAAATTCAAATCTATATATCGCTCATTTGCTGCAACAACGTCATAATTCAAAAAAAGTCGTTTCGAGAAAAACGGCTTCGGATGTTTTATGAAATTTTACTATTTCTTAAATAAATATTCAACATATCATGGGATTTCTGAAATAAAACCTGACTTAAATAGTAAATGTTAATATCTTTATCTATGGCTAACATCTTCTATTTCGCTTGCAACAATTGCAAATAAATCACGGGAGGTTGCAGTAATACGTAAAGTTTTTCTCTTCAAGACATTTATTTTCAAACCTGCTGCCAGCGTTACGCTTCGTAGGTTCGCCGCTGGACCTGAGTAGCTGTGAGCCAGTAGACAAATACCGTCTGCATAATCAAGATCGTTTAGGCGACCCTGCAACTATCTATCCGCACTATCCCTCTGCCGTTATTGAAGGCTCTTTTAGGACAGGACATATCCGAATCGGAGCCTAACCCAACTCTCACCATTTCACTCAGCAATTTGCCATATTTTATCCTACAAAAGTCATTATGGCAAAGGCTTTCTCGAAGTCCATGAAGCATAGATACAATGGTGAGCGCCACTCTACATATTGTTACACAATAACACGTAGGCTCTTTATGTGGTCGATGGTGGTCTTATGGGGTCTGAATCCAGTTTGTTCCTGCCTACGCTATCGGAGATCCATGTGGCAATTATCTGGGCTATTACCTTATTAATTATAGCAGAGTAATACCTCTCCAGTTATTAGGGTCTGTGAGATCGCCTTTTTTCGGTATATTTATTATCACGTCCTCAGTCAGATCGTTGTCGAGATTTTCGCTCTACCAGATTAGAAGTCTGCTTGTTGTCGAGATTTTCGCTCTCCCAGAATGTTTGAATGATTGGCAGTATTATTCCAGCTCTCGCATGTGGAACGGACTTCAAGAACTCAGCAGAGATTCCGACAACACCTGTGCATTTGTTTCCTTTGAGACTGCTAATTAAATTCGCGATCTCCTTCATGGTGGGACATGTGGAAACTCATCATCCACATGAGACTCACATATGCATTCCGTTCATATAGGACGAACATTATTCGAGAGCATTCGGCTATAGTGATCCGCCATCAACCTGTTGCTCTTCTGTCGTGGCAAGTTCGACGGTCGCACCTCTTAGGGGCCTTTGCCATGTCGTATAACCGTTCGTGAGTTTCCTCAGAAACCAATACATATCGCTGGCTCTTCAATATTAGGTATTTATGTTGAACAGGTCTTCAGGTCTTTATGTTGAACAGCTTTATGTAGTTTAATTTTAACTTCAATCGTACGATTAATTTTATCTTCAATCTTAGGTCTTTATGTTGAATAATTTTATCTTCAATCGTAGGTCATTATGTGGATAAATTTTTACTTTAATCGAAGGTCTTTCTGTTGTCAATTTTAGGGGTTTATGTTGGACAAATTTTGGCTTTAATCGTAGGTCTATATATTGAACAATATTTGCTTCAATCTTAGAAGTTTCTCTCTAATTGAAACGTATTTTCTATATTTTCTAATAGGTCTTTAATTGAGACCTTTTCTATAGGAAACATCTCTAATTGAGACCTTTTTTTCTGTAGAATATATCTCTCTAATTGAGACCTATTTTCTACAGAAAATATCTCTCTAATTGAGACCTATTTTCTGTAGAAAATATCTCTCTAATTGAGACCTATTTTCCATAGAAAATATCTCTCTAATTGAGACCTATTTTCTGTAGAAAATATCTCTCTAATTGAGACCTATTTTCTGTAGAAAATATCTCTCTAATTGAGACCTATTTTCTATAGAAAAATTGTCTCTAATTGAGACCTATTTTCTATATAAATTTTCTCTCCAGTTAAGACATATTTTCTATAGAAAATTTGTCTCTAATTGATACTTATTTTCTATAAACAAAGCTTCTTTTTAGTTGAGACATATTTCCTATAGAAAATTTCTCTCTAATTGAGACATATTTTCTATAGAAAATTTCTCTCTAATTGACACATATTTTCTATAGAAAATTTCTCTCTAATTGACACATATTTTCTATAGAAAATTTCTCTCTAATTGACACATATTTTCTATAGAAAATTTCTCTCTAACTGAGAGATATTTTCTATTAAAAATTTCTCTCTAATTTAGACATATTTTCTATAGAAAATTTCTCTCTAATTGAGACATATTTTCTGTAGAAAATTTCTCTCAAATTGAGACACATCTTCTATAGAAAATTTCTCTCTAATTGAGACACATTTTCTATAGAAAATATCTCTCTACTTGAGACACATTTTCTATAGAAAATATCTCTCTAATTGAGACCTATTTTCTATAGAAAATATGTCTCTAACAGAGACCTATTTTCTATAGAAAATATCTCTCTAATTGAGAGCTATTTTCTATAGAAAATTTCTCTCTAATTGAGACATATTTTCTAGTCTAGTCTCTATTTAACCCAAATTTTTGCTTGTCAAATATACGAGAAAACATTAATTTTAATTTTGATGTTTACAACAAAAAAACACTCTAACACAAAAAATAATTGAGTTTTTTGAAAACTGATAAAACTGTATGAAAGACTATAGAATGGCGCATATTTTGTATTACTCAGTTCAAAAACACGGATTTTGAGTTATGACGTTGTTGCAGCAAATGAGCGATATGTATATATAAATGAAATGGTCCATGTATGTAATGACATCACGTGAGAACGGCTGGAGCGATTTGGCTGATTTTTTTCTATTCTATTCGAAATTTTCAGGAGAAAAAAAATCAAAAATTCGGAAATTTTAATTTTAAATATACTGCCTTCTATTCACTTCTTATTTTTCTTTATGAGAGACATTTTTTGGAGAAACTTGAAGAGCTAACATTAGTAAATAGCTACCGAGCGAAGCCGGGGCGCTCAACTAGTTTTTAAATAAAAAAAGAAAATAAATAAATTTTCATTTGTATAAAAAAATTATTTAAACAGAAAGTTATTCGAATACATTATCGTATTTAAATAAAAAGTTATTCGAATAAAAAATTTATCAAATAAAAATAAAAGGAAAATTTATTCGAATAAAAATTTTTTTAACTTGAATTGAAAATTTATTTGAATCCTCGTATAATTGAAATTTGTTCGAATAACAAACATATTTATTATATTATTAAAGGCATTTTTACAGGAATTTTTTGCAATTATTTCCCCTCCTTAGTCCTTTAACCCATTTTATATCGAAATTTCTATTTTACCTTATTTGGTCTAAAATACAAAATCTTATAATGCCTACTAAGTAAATACAATATACATTAATGTATTCTGAATCCATCACTTCACTTTCATCCCAATCATTTCTCAATTATGAAACTAAAATACTTTATTGTCACTTATCGCTTTCTGAGAATTTCCATATGTCTGGCATTTCGTTTCACTTACCAAAAAACTAAAAATACTACACATATTGATTATGCATTTTTTCACAAGTTAAAATTATTATGAGATTAAAACTCATGATAACAATTACTATATTGACACAAATATATATGACCTTTAAGCATAATTCTGTAAACTAATTACATTTAAAATAAATTTCTGAGAAAATGTAGACAAAAATATAACAGTTGCAGTATTTAATATTTAAAAATGAGAAACAGTTTTATTCTTAGCTTACAAAGTATTTAAAGTTTTATTGAATATAATATTGGAAATTACTTTAATATTAGTATGTATGTATGTTACAAATTGTTTCTATTATTTTACAGCAATTGTGACATTAAATCATTTGAATTTACTTACAAAATTCTGGGAATTGTTTGCGAGTGTTTCACAAACTGACAGTTTTCATAGATAGATAGTTTTCCTGGTATTTGAAATATTTCTGAACTTGTCAATTTAAGCAAATTTACAATCAAATTTCCATAATTTACATAAAAGCACTTTAAACCTGTGTTCGGCACCAAGAGAACATAACACTTGTATGAAAGTAACTGGGCGTTTGCGATATTACCCAGATTTGTAAGAGGCCTATGATTGATATTTTCCCTTGACCTTATTTCAATATTCGAGTTGTGTACGGAGGGTTATATTTAGTGCTGTATTTGGATGTATTGATTTTCAAAACCACGACTTAGGTCTGTCAGCTTTGTGCTATCCATATACTCTTCCATTAAATATATATATAGCGCCTCCTAAAGTCTTTAGACTCTAAAGTTCCACTTAAATAATTTTCATTTAATTTAAGTATATTTTTCTCATTTCCCTGGTTTTTTCCGCCAGATAAAAGATCAAACAAAACAATAAAGAAACGAACGACAACAAGCGCAACAAAAAAACCATAAGAAATAGTTATTTAAATATTTGGCATGACATTGAGTATCTTTCAAAGTCTTAAAAATATTTTCCAATGACATTTGCAATTGTAGACTTCAATTTCATATTGAAGAATGCCTTTAAATATTGTTACCAACTAAACTGATTCCATCAATTTTCCAAAACATTCAAAGATGACTTAAAAGTCATCAGCGCTTTATTTGCATTGTTGTTTTAGTGATATTTTCCACTACGATTTCATGGCCTGCCTTCAGTGGAGCTTTGTGCTTTCCTTGGTCTTAGGGAGAGAAAACCGACTAAAGACTCTGTTTGTTGGCAGTCAAGTTTTTGAAGTCTTGATTGTTTGTTACAACAAGCATCAATTAGAAAATAAAATAAAAAAAAAACTTTTTTTGGGATTTTTTTGTTGGTTTTTTCTATTTTTTTGTTAATCGTTTAGATGTTAGATAATGTTTGTTGTGTTTAGCTGGTTGTAAAGACATTATATTTAAAGATGACGCCAAGGATTTAAATTAAGGTGAATCAAAAAAAAAAAAACTCTGGAAATGTTTGTGGCATTCAAAAGACCACCCTGCTAGTGGTTTTAGTGAGAAAGTTGTTTTTTTTTTTAGGGGGGAAAAATAAATTAGAAATTATGTGGAAAAAATGTATGGTGCTTAACTTTTAAAATATTGTATAAGATCTTAAAAATATGGAAGCACCCAAGATAAAAAGCAATAATTTAAGTACTTCGAAATTAATGCTTCTTTGATGCAGCAGCGTAGAGAAATAAACGATCTTACAATTGATCGCGATAAAACAAAAGATATGTTTAAAACAGAACCTGCTTCCTAGCTGGAACTCAACATGCAAAATTGATGTTTTCTCTCAGGGAGTGTGGAGATTTCCAAAACTCAATATGACAAACAACATTATCAAACGATGTTTCATAAAGCAGGCGCGGTTCATTCTAAACCGTTTTTCAATTTCTTTCTCATTTTTCTCTTTTTCTCTTTTTCTCTTTTTCCGCTTTTATATTAATTTAATTTTGGGAAAGGAAAATATGACATAAATATAATTTTTTCAATCGAACCAGCGTTTTAGAAGACAAAATGGTCTTCAGTAAACGCTTCCTATTTTTTTTAATTTAAATAAACCAAAGTGTGTGTGAGATATCATCGAAATTTTTTATTAACATCGAGCAAGTTATCGCCGCGGCTTCGCTGCAGGGGAGCGCATCCGAATTCTCTAATTTCCCATGACTGTGGTGCATAAATAAGGCTGAACTTGGGCGTTGGCGTGGGTTTTGTTGGATTTGATGGCCGCGGTGGATTGAGGCTTATTTGCATAGACCTACGACTTAAGAAAAACCCACAAGTAAGAGTCTAACGGGGTCAAATTGAACCTCAAATCGCTCTTGCAGAATGTCCAATTTGGTATGAACTTTGCGGCACATAGCACCACCCAGTTGAAACCATATGTCGTTGGTGTCCATATCATCCAATTCAGGCCAAAAGAAGCTCGTAATCATCTGCCAACGTTCAGCAGAAAATTCACAGCAAACACTGATTTTTTTGGGATGCATTATTGTCTTACCCATTCAACCAGAAATAGGCCTCTTCGCTGGAGATGATTTTTGGAAGAAAATTAGGTTCAGTTTCCAACTGCTCCAGGGCACAATCAGCGAACACACCGTTGTTGTTGATCGCTATATCCGACCATGGTGATATGGCAAAACAAACTGAATAGATGACAGCCAATTCCTTAAATGTAGCTTCAACAATATGGCCGCTATCAACTGTTTCTATTAGAAAGACCGTTTTTTCGTTTTGTTCAAGTCTCCAAATCCTATAATTATGCTTAAAAAGCGCTGTCTTATTATGTATTTTTCATACCACAGACCCATAAAGGTATATATTTTCAGGGTCTCTATGAAATTCTAATACTTTACGATGCCCATCCGTCTGTCCATCTGTCTGTCTATTGAAAACACGATAGGGCCCAAACGAAAGGAGCTCGCTGGCTAAAATTTTTTGATTTTTCGATTTCCATTATTTCACCTAGCCCCCATATAAATGTCCCCCGTAAAACTGTTAGAACAGTCATAAATATGTTGATTATGAGGCAATCCTGATAAAAATTTAGCAGACATTTGTTCTAAGTACTCCTAACAAAAAAGGCAATACAGCTCCTGTCAACAGACATCTATCAGTTGATTCATGTGGAAATTTGGACATGCTGCGTCAGTTAGTTTGTGTTTGACAGCCTTTCATAGCAGACTACCGCGTGACTTGAGGAGAAATTTAAACCAAGGCTAAGCTTGATAAATACTATGGGAAATCTGCAACATCAATTTCAATGGTATAAAGTGGTTTACTGAATTTCGTTGTGGCCTTACTTAAATTTCTGTACTCTGTTTTTGGACTCTAAATTTTTGGCAGAGTTCCTGTCAAGAACTTTTTGAGCCTTGTATGTTTTTATACCTGATCTGGCTTTAACTTTTCGAACCAAATGGTCCGAGTACTGAGCTAACCGGACTGCTATCCTACAGGATGTGTTGGGAGCTGTTTTGAAAATGCTTTCTATTTATTGGCTTTAAAAACATCATGTGCACCATTCCTTCTACATGAACCAGGTTTTCTATCAACGGGCAAGTTCTCGCGATACTGGCAGACTTTTGGTTGTTTGGCTAACTTTTTGTAGGTGCAAGTTAGATTTTGTTGAAAATGTTTAATCATTTTAGTACTCACTTTTTTCTCGTCACTCATTTTAAATAGATTAACAACAAGTAAACATAATTGACATGCTTTACAAAGAAAACTTGATGGGAAAAAAATCAAATAATACTTGGGTTAAAAGTTTTAATGAAAAACGTGTGTTAAGGTTTTTTTCGATCTCAGTCCTTAAACACAAATCAATTGAAAAAATTCACGATAAGCTGTTGTTTGAAAGTGCAAGAGATTGTGGAAGCCATAGGCATATCCATGGTTCAGTGGTATAAATTTGCTCACAATCGGGTGCACATATGTTCAGTTTTCATGGTAAAACTCCATGAATTTGGCTACGAATTGCTTCCCCATCCGTCCTGTTCTCCGGATTTAGCACGGATAGACTATTTCTTTTTTCCAATCCTGAAGAAATAAAGGGTTTTTCAACAAAAGGTGTTATTTGGGTACTCAAAGAAAAATTGAATTTTTTGAGATAAATGAAAAATGAATAAAGAGGAAGGTATGCCGTTAATAATGAAAAACAACATCAGCCAAATGGCCACCACAACCACGCTTACATGACCATATTCTTTTCATGAAATTTTCCATAACCAAATCCCAAAGTGGCTACCCTCTGTCCTCGATAGCTTGAGTTCTTGAATCGGACCTTATATTCCACTTGGCCCCAAAGGAAGAAGTGGCAAGATGTGAAATCACATGATCTCGGTGGCCACTTGTGATCACCTGTTCGAGAGATAAAACGGTCCGGAGAGAGCACGGTCCCGTAAAAGAGCAATGATTTCGTTGCTTGTGTGGCACGTACCGCCGTCTTGTTGAAAGTAAACATTGTCCAAGTTAATATCATCCAAAATACGGTGTAATGATGTTTGTGGAATGCCCAATTCCAAAGAACGACGAGGAATGGACAAACCTGGGTTTTCTTCAACACTTTGGGTTACAGCAGCAATATTCTCAGTTGTTCTTAAGCGATGTGCACGGGTTTTATTCTTCACATCACTATCTTGTCCCAACAGCTCGAATTTTTCCACCAATTTCTGTATTGCGGTGCGACAAGGTGTTTCACTACGACCCAAAAATGCTTTAGTTTTGCGAACTGTGACTGCAAGATTTTCACCATTTTGTAGTGAATTTTAATCATTTCAGTGCGTTGTTGAAGCGTATATCGTTCCATTTTTAGTAATTGCGTAGTTTCTACTTGTCAAATATCGAAGAATAAAAGCTTCAAAAGTGACAGCTACCGAAATACCGGGTGATTCAAAATAACACCTTTTGTTGGAAAACTCTTTAGCTGGGCGAAAAGAGATTTGTCGCCAACGATGAAATCATCTCACAAACAAATCCCTTATTTGATGACCTGGCAAATGTAATTTTTTGGAAAAGAAATAAGAATTGGAGAAACGTTGGACAAAGTGTATAAAGCTTGAATTTCTTTTTTTTAATTTTCAAGAAGTCATATTTTTGGACAAGAAAGTTTTTGGGGTCGATGTAACTATTGAAAACAGAGAGCAATTCATTCACAAACATT
Source organism: Calliphora vomitoria (assembly GCA_942486065.2). NCBI lineage: Eukaryota > Metazoa > Arthropoda > Insecta > Diptera > Calliphoridae > Calliphora > Calliphora vomitoria. The sequence continues at coordinate 11,671,438 of OW818033.2, forward strand.
TTCAGACTGACATAGCTACTTTGTTATTCATATCATAGAGAAACAACAAGAGCGGAAACTAAAAAACTTCTCAAAATAATCACACATACGAGTGTTGTTTTTGTTCTCACATAGTTCTATTTACCAATACATTCTCACCAGTTTGGGTTCTGATAACTGAATTAGGTCTTTGATAGGAGAGTTTCCGTTCTATGTATATATCTCTACGATTCATTTAATTCAGAATATGTTTGCTTTATTTATTGAGCTATTCTATTTTATAAATATGTCAAGTTTTACCTCTTTTTGAAATATAATATTCAACAATTTCCTTATTAAATATTTGCATTACTTCTAGCCCAAAGAAATTAACCTCAATTCTAAGTAATTTAATTCCCTTAAACGTTTTCAGCGCATGTCATAAATCGTTTAATAATTTATGTTTGTCTATACAATGCAACATTGTATGAACATTTGCAGCAAAAGAAGAAAAAAACAACTCAAAATAAAATTGATTATTTTGAGTAATTGAATAAAAAAAACTACAAACAACATGAAATTGAAAAGAAGAAAAAAAAATCAATTTCATTTTAATTTTTACAACAAACAAAATAAGTCCGTCCTCACATGCATCCATCTGAATATATATAGTAAGTAGTATCTACAATTGAGGATTTTTTTATTTTTTTTATTTCAAACATTTCGTTTTCATTGTAAGTTAGTTCCTTTTTATTTGTTTGTTTGTGGTACTAAAGAGATGAAATTTATTTAAGGTTTAAAGAGCTTTTTTCCTGCTGTTGTTTGTTACTGTTGAGTTTCGTTTTTGATTAATTTGCATACGACAAGAAATTCGTGATCTAAATTATTTGGTCTTTAACGTTCGCATACAATTGTTTAGCCTGACGACTGACGACGACTGCCTTAATATACAATACAAAACAATACAAAAATCATTGGGAGACAAAAAAAGAAAAATAAAAAAATAACAAAATCCGCAAATAAATACCTACCAACACACACTTTGAGATTTTCAGATTTAAGGTTTTCATTTAAGTTGTGAACTAAATTCTGATTTTAGTTATAGTTCTATTTTGCAAACACAATGTATATTGACTTGCCACAAAGGAAATGAACGACTGCAAAATAACAACATTAACTAAAGCTGCTGCTACAAAAAGATCATTTACAAAACAAATGTTTTGTTGCTAAAGTTGTCTGTGGCAACTTTTTGCCAAAGAAATTCAATATAAATAGGGATCGCCAAAGTAGACGTCATCATTAACAACAACATCGTCATCATCATCATTATCAATGTTGTAAAGCAGTTTTTTGTTTTTGTTTATTGTGAGGCATGATTGGATTTTATTTTGTCTAGTCTTTAAATAAGGAGAAGATTAATTCATTTTCAGGGATTGGCCTTAAAATACTCAAACAACAACTGCCACAAAAACTGCCTTAATAGTATTGTAACATTTGTTTAATTGTTAAAAAAGCCAAAAAAAAAATCAAACAAAAAAAACTAAGAATTAAAGGTTTCAATTTAAATTAACTGTAAGCAACAGAAATCGAAATAAATTACCAAAAATCTTTTTTTTTTTCTTCATCGTTTTTTTGTTTTCTTTTTTTTTGTAAATAAGACAACAAACAATTAATGAGATGATTAACAAGGATTTGGGGGATTTTCTTTTTTTTTGTTTGTTTGTTGGTAGAGAGTGAAAAATACATTTAGCATTTGATGGAATTAAATGCAGTTTGAAATTAAGTTCAATTTAATTTAAATTTTCTACTGTGCCTGTGATAACAGAGCAACTCACGTTGATGTCAAAGTCATCATTCTAAAAGTCGTTAGTTGGTGGTTAATTAAATGAGGATAGGGAATCTGAATCAGCGATGTGACAGACGTCTTGAGTAGCAACGCTGAGTGTTCATCTAGACACAAGACATCAACACTATGTCAAGTTTAGCATCATCGCATTGTGGAGAAGTGCCTGGATTCTCTTTGAGAACTTGCCAGAACACCCCTATCAGTTTTTGCTTCACCATATCCCAACTTGATTGGGATATGGTTCCGTCACTGATACTCCTGTCCATAACTATCCTAACCAGGTTGTCTTTGACAATCACGCTTAAGAACTTAGCTTTGGGACGTTTGGGTCCCGGTTGGTGGCTATCCGCTGTCGTATCCTCCTCTGAACGTTGTCGTTAGATGTAATGTCGTTTACATCGTAATGTATATAAAATATATGCAAAAAGTATGCAAAAAAGTCGAGTTTACTAGACCCAACCTGTAGCTGTGAGATATCTCAGTAGGTCATTGAGTTTAGACCAGGCTACCTCTCCAAGGTTAGTCAATATATAGTTGCCCATGAATTTATGTCTTATGACACTCAGGACTGGTCATTCGCAGAGAAGGTGGAAAATCGTTTCCTCTTTTTCCCTATCCTTACAGCTGCGACAATGGTCTTTAAAAGGGAGTCCCAGGCGATTTGCATGCTTGCCTAACGTCCAGAGCCCCGTTAATATTGCCAGCAACTTTGATATATCCCTTCTATTCCGGGTTATCAGTTGCATAGTACGTTTTTCGTTCAAAAATGGCCACATCGACTTGGCTACCCTACATGTGTCTACATTACGCCATCTATTCACAGCCTTTTTAAGAAAGTGTGTGAAGATAATGCGTTTAATAGTCCCCAGTGGAATTGCTACTGAGACCGCATTGGAGGTGTCTAAGGCAGATTCCTTTCTGGCTAGTTCGTCTGCCGTAGTGGTGTCTGTGCGCAGGGACCCAAACCAAAGTAATATCAGATAGACGACCTAGCCTTGATAGAGAATTCTTACATTGCCTGAATAATTAAGATGAAGTTGTGTAGGCCTTCATTGAGAGAAGGGCTGCCTGACAGTCGACAAAGATACCTATTTTGCCACGAGAATAATGATCATGAAGTGTATTGCAAGCTACCATGAGTACATAAATAGCCACCTGGAAAACAACACACTCATTAGGAAGACGATAAGAGATGCCTACCCCAAGTTCGTTACAGAAAACGCCAGAACCAACATCACAGCTCATATAAACACCATCTGTATATAACCTAGTGTTGTATTCGTACACGAGATAACCCTTAGCCCACTCACTCTTGGAGGGAATCAAGACCTTGAACACCCTATCAAAGTCTGTGTATGGAGTGATATAGTCAGAAGGCTGGAGAACGATCGAAGGTTATAGGCTCAGAATCCCCGCATGGCCTCGCTGGGCTGCAGGCAGATGTGGCCATTATGTGAAGGTCTATTGGCACAAGGTGCAGTATAGTGTTCAGTGCCTCTTAAGGGTCTAGTTCTTAGTGCGCCGATTATACCAATGCAGGCTGATCTCTGTGGGTTCCTCGGCTTTTTTAGAGCCGAGAGCTTCAATGAAGCGATAGGCTAAACGCCTGGTAGTAGCAGCCCATCGGGCAGGATTTTTATGCCTTGGATTGCTTTCAGAGCCGGTGTTGGCCATTGGGTTACATTTTATACCTGCTACCAGGTGTTGAATAACTGCCGTCCCACTTGGAAATAAACTGACGCAGACCACCAGTCGCCAAATATGGGAAACATATGCTGGTGGATTTCGAAAGGGCATAAAATAAACCCCTAATGAACAAACGGACCTGTTCAATCAAACAACCCTTCTCAATGAGGGGAACATAGATTAATGGAACATCTGATATCCGCCCCAAAGAAGAACAGACGCTACCAGACAAAGGAGGAGGGTAGTTCTTAGTATCGTGTTCCCTTTCCAATATGAGAAAGAGACACTGATAGATTTCGGACGGATATAAAATAAGCCCATACGTACCAAATGGATCGGTTCCATCAAACCACCTCTTTCAATTAGGGGAACATGGGACATGGAACAGTCTGATAGCCGCCCTAAAGGAGAACAGACGCTACTAGATTCAAGTTAGACTCTCCCCTCCTGTATAGTCACCACAGACCATCGCACTCATATGACTGCTAGATAAAATCATGGACCGATATTGTCCATTTTCAATACCAAACAAATCTTATGAACAGAGAGTATTTTTTGGAAAATTTTAGCCAGCTAGCTCCTTTCGTTTGGGCCCTATCGTTTTTTCAACAGTCGGTAAGATGGGCGGATATCCATACGACGACCGAGAATATATATATATATATTTTTGTAGGTCTACGATGAATACTTCAATATGTAACAAATGGAATGACAAAATCTATATACCCCTTTGATGGTGGGTATAAATACGTATTTAATATCCATCCCGTTAGCTTTATTAATTAGATAATTTTATGGCCAGTTAACAGGTCCATTTCCTGAAATTATTCGTTCGCCAAGTGTTTCTCTCAGTAAATTGATTGTATCGCGCACTGTTTGACATGTGTCACCATTCTGCTAAAACCAAATGTCTGCAAATACTAATGCCTTCCAAATGTTAGTAAGCCAGTCTCAATACAGCTCAACCTTGACTGTAACGTTTTGAGCATCGTTATTTGTGAAGCCATATGCAACAGTGATTCCAACGGCCCACAAAAAGTGAGGTTTTCTTGATGTAATGATGTTTTGATTAAGGCTTAAGGATTATCACCGCTCTAAATGCTGCATTTAAATAAAATTCTGTTTATTGACTTAGCCATTTAACCAAAAGTGTGCTTTATTACTGAATAAAATTTTCAAATGAAATTATAGGTCAATGGCGATGTTTCCTTCGGACCATTCATCAAATGATCGTGAGGCTTCCTGTACGTGTAGAATAGTGTAAGTAAGCAAACAAAGATCCATACGCAAAATTTTCTTAAAGTGGATGGACACATGTTCAGTTGTTGAGCATGATGACGAACTGACACATTTGGATCATCATAAACACTACACTGAGCACCATCAATCGCTGTGCTTACTGTTGCTCTGAAATGAGTGTATTCATGATAAATTGTCAAACCAAACAAATCACAAAACAACAGGGAACTTTCAAATTAGCTGCCACAGAAAACAGTGTTTATAATTCAGAGTTATTCGCAACTAAAAACATAACCTTTATAAATCACATATATAAATAACCAAGAACTAAATCTCAAAATCTGACACATTTGAAAAATAATTGATGTTTGGGCAAATTTTTGAGGTGGACACTCATTTAGTCAAGGATTTCTGAGCTAGTTACTCATGCCACATTGCCCAATATCATGATGAGAGGGATGTTGATTTATATAAGTAACTAACTGAATTCGATCCGCGTTGCTGGCTTTTAGAAAACATCTGGTTTATATTGAATGTCGATCTCGATTTTAATATACAGTGTCGGACAAAGTCGGTGATCCAACATTCAATGTTAGTACATGTGGTGGCAATCCGGCTGGTTCCAATCAAAAATTTAGTAGGATAATCGACGGCTTCTTCTTCGTTCATTTCTGTGTTAATCGATTTGTATTTTATTGTTTCGCCAGGCAGTTTCAATTGTATTTGCTTATTGAGCTTGTTAACATCATAATCCAATCCGAATTATTGTAGTTGGTTGTAAGACTTGGGAATACCTTGTCGACAACCGCTTGAATATTCATTTGCATTTGGCAGAAGTTCGGGAACTAAATCTAATTTGTGGCGGGATCAATTAGTACTTTTCCATTTCCGATGCAGAAGGGTATTGCAGCAAATGCAGACACATGTTCGTTCATAGCGTTCGGCTTTCCAGTGAAATAAATTTAAAGGAACTTCGTATCATTATTGGGAAGCGGGAGCAATGATACAATTCTGTGGTACATTTTGCCTTGAACTTTAAAGGTGGGCATGAATCTGACGTCATAAAAAGTTGATTTTGCAACGACTTTACAGTGTTACTCGCTAGGTTTTTCTGAAGATTCCGTGAAAATTTTATCAAAATCGATCTAACCGTTTTTGAGTTTATTCGGAACATACATACATTCAAACATCCATTTTTATATATATAGATCACCAGTGAATCATGGAGTTAAGAGACAAATGTTCAAAACCCTGTAGATTTAAGCTAGGTGTTCCTCAGGGCATGGTCTTATTGCCATTTCTGTTTAACTTCAACTTACTACTCTAAATTCCCCATGTCTCCACAAGGAGAAGAAGGAATTTCATATGTGGAAGACTGCAACTGTCACCACAGAAGCCATAGGCAATACTCTTCACAACCTGGACGAAGAAGGTAATGATTAATCTTGGCGTAGTAGTCGTTGTTATCACCAACTGTGAACCACTCGAAAATTTTTAGTTGAAACAAGATTCTCAAAGCGCTAGCCTTCAGCCCTTGGGTCATGAATAAATAAAACTTATTGGCTACCGACAAGATGATTTTTCGATCAGTGGTGTATAATGCTGATCCATAGTGATAATTTTCGTTAAGTGATACCAGTGAATAAATATTCAGTGTTGCTGTAAGGACTGTCACGGTCTGGCTGCAAATTATCTATCTGTACGAGGAAGAGAAGGTTCTCCCATTCATGGATCATAATATTATGTTGATAAAACAGTTTCTTCTAAGATTTCATCGAGTTAAACTAACAGCGACATCATATATACGATGTTTTCCTCGAGTCATGTCAATAACGTATGTACGAGGACAACATAATTGAGCTAATGCTTCAGAGATCACGGCATTACTCGGCGGTGGCAGGTTATCGTGTTTATGTCGTACTTAGTCAAGACCAAAAGTAGTTCTGGCTCAACTGAGGTTGGAATTGAGTAGAGGGTTTAATGCATACTGACGCCGTGTAACCGACCTGCCACCAGTTTATACACAGCTTGTGTTCAGGGATATCATAACACTCGTCACATACTTAACAGTCTACTCAACCTTTCTTTACTTCCTTCAATGGATTAAGAAACCAACCCAGTAAAAGTAACACAATTCATTGGCATTGATTTCGATGCAGAATCTACCGGATTAGAGAATTGAATAGTTTTAGCTGTTGAAACATCAGTAACTACTAATATCTACATCTTATACGTAATATGTTTCTTCTATGAGAAAACCTTAGATATATCGGTAGTCGTTGGTTTTAGGAACTGGGTGGCCTCAAAAATGTGCCACTGACTGATCTGATGTGTTTCATCAGAGATTACTGGGTGGCTCCATAGCTTCAATGTACCCTTGGACTTTACATGAACTAAGGATAGTCTGTCTAACTTAACTCTTCAATTATAACAGTTTTATCATATGTCAATGAAGTTCATGAATCCAGCTTAATCTTGTAAGTATAGTTTTTTACAAACGCATTAAGTACTCTTTATTTCTATTCACTCACATAAGGGTTAAAATAATTTTCATATAAAAAAAGGAAAACACTTATATTTAGTTTAAAAAAAAAACCAACAACATTTGAACTTTTAATAACTAGGACACAAATCCTATTGTTAACAAAACAGACAACAATGAACAATTTTTATAACTTCTTGTAATTTTCTAGCAAACAAAAGATCTTTTGCCTGCTATGAAAAAAAAAATAACAACAAACTAACAAAAATTTCCCCTAATTTGTTTATGTTTAATTTTTTATATGAATGAGGTCTTGAACTTTTCTTTGTTTTCAATTGTTTCATTTTTTTTCTCTTGCTTCTAAGTATACTAAAAATTGAAAATGAAACTCTTTTTTTTAACAAAAACTTTCGTTCATTTTGGCATATAATTATGTTCAGTGGAGTACAACATGTCTTGCCTATGTTGTGTTTTATGCAGCAGCAGTAGTCAGAGCTAAAGGAATCAAATAAAACTGGCAACAATAAGTTGTAGTCGTGTCATGTAGCGCTTTAGTTTTTAATGGTCATAATGCTTTTTCTATATTTTTCTATAAGTTTTTTTCCTTATTATTTCTACATTTGTTGGTTACTTTTTTTATTTTTTTTGTGGCAACGATTACTGTTCAATAACAATAATAGTTGGTTGTTGTGCTTGCCGCTGATGTTGCCACAATAAAAGTTAAATTTTTATTGATATTTGCTACCAAATCAGCTAAATAGTTAAAGCTTCTCTAACAAATATTTGTGGCCACAAAATACATTTAAGTTCAAGTAAAGGGAGAAACCTGGTAATGGCACAAACTTTAAAAACATAGTATTAAAATATGAATTTAAAAAGTAATCGGGTCATGATCTCTAACATGTTTGAAAGAATAAAATGTTGTATAAAGCGAAGAAAAAAGTTTTTTATATCAAGAATTTAACAGTAATTTAGGTCAGTTATCTTCTTAATATCCATAGTTATTTTCTCTGTTCTCTATGAACACTTGTGGTACATTGCTATAACTTATTCAAAATTCCATATTCCACAAAAACTCATAAACACCCAAACTATTTATACCAAAAGTGTTACATCCGCTGTTAACATTTAATGATGCAAATACCCTAAAATATTTTAAACAGCAAATAATGGTTAAATGCAAACTTCAATCTTTATTTTGGGCAACATTCATTGTTTTTTTTTTTTTTGTGTTGGTTGTCTGTTAACAACCGTAAATTAACCCCACAATACTTTGTAAAAGTACTTATTTAAACTGCAACCCAAACGTTTTATTTTCTCATATACATATGAACATAAATATTTTTGGAAACATTTTATCAACATAAATTTTTAATTTATTTACATTTGAATGGACGAATGTTTGTTGCATAGAGAAATACACATAGAGAGGAAAATAGAAAAAAAACTCAAACAAAAAAATTTCCTAAAAAAATCACACATGGGAGTAAATGTGTTCTTTTCACATGATACATTCTCACCACTTAGCATTTTGACAACTGAGTTAGGTCTTTCACAGAAGTGTCTCTGATCTATGTTCATTTATCTATGGTTTGTTGTTTGTCGTTATCATTTCTTTTTTCTTTTTTTGATAAAATTTTATTATTATTTTTCATGGCAACAAACAATAATTGTAATTCCACAACAACAATTTATAGTGGCTAGAAATTGTTTAATATTTTTAAATAGTTTTTGGTTAGAATGTTAACTATGGCTGAAAATACCCTACGGTGTTAAATTAATATATTGGAGTTTAATGTAAAGAATCACATGATAATAAAATACTTTTAGGTAAAAGATTTTAGCATTTTGTCGAGGATTTGGGTGGGCTGGGATTAAATGTAGTCTTGCTGTAAATATAAATTTCAATAGTTTAATCATTTCCGTCTGGATCTGATTGATATGCAAAATCACATGTGCAGTTTTGAGAACATACCCCACAGACCCCTCAGGAGCAGCACTGTGGGGTCTCAAAGTAGGGCACTTTAGGCATGAAAAATTTGTGGTTTGTCTAAAATCGTAGTTTTAAAAATATTCTTAAAGCATACACAAATATTCTCGCTTGTTTATTATCTCTTATACTTAGCGAATTATTCGAGTAAATGGTTGAATATCACAGAAATTTTAATTTGACCGATTTTTAGTCAAAACCCCACAAACAAATCTTAGCGTCCGTCCATCCGTCTAGCTGTCCATGCAATCCATGTGCGCAAAGTACATGTAGAACATATGTTTTTTTCGGCCCAATGAAGAATTCTATTAAATATGGCTAAAATCGGTCCACTATTTCAAGTAGCCTTAATACAAATGTCCTCCCAAAATAGGACTTTTTTGTCATTAATGTCTAATTTATATAGATATCCACACAAGATCCTACACAAATAGATTAGGTTAAGTGGGTTGCTCTCAAATTAGCGAGTTCACTAGTAGGCCTTGTGGCCCATAGTTGTACCCTTAGAAATACTATTTCCCTTATGTAATAGTTTCCCTCCATGTGATTGCCGTGAGAACCAACCGGTACTTCTAATAAATCTGATCATATTTACTAGTGACACATCTCAGAGACAGTCCAGATCATGAAAAAGAGCTCAACCGAGATGTAGTAGTCTACGCTTTTGTAAGGCTGGGCCGTCACATAAAAGGTGTTGTACCGATTACTTCTCCTCTTCATCTAAAGAACTTCTACAATAGGTATAACGTGGGTAACCCACACGTTCCGATATGTGTCCAGTCATACAGTACCCAGTGACTAATACCCGTAAGAAGCCCAATCTAATTTCTACTAATAGACAAAATAGTCCTGCTCCTATCCTGTGTCCGAGTCGGCCAGAGCATTCTGAATATTCTACAAGTGATAATATTTGACCACCTGAGTTCCGTCTCACTCAAAGCACATTCATTTATCAATTTAGATACGGTCACCAAGGGAGTGTGAATATCCTTTTTGCGCAAGAGTTACGTCTAGGAACAACCCGTTGGTTGTGCATTCATTAGATACTTCATTTCATGCCCTCATGTCCTGGAACCCATATCAACTCGACGTGATGTTGTTTTAGTTGTGCCAGTGATTGAGAAGACATTTCGACCTAATAACGTTGGCGTTAAGAGTCTTGATTTATGCAAGGCTGTCCAACTATATATATGTAGTCAAATTTTCGAGATTCAGTTCCCGGATTCTTCGCGCGGCTGTAGATGGCATAGATGTCTGCTTGGAAACCCGTACATATATCGGGTAATCGAAGAGGCAACAAAAGATCCAGTTCATCGGAGAAAATAACCGAGCCTGTGCCTCTTTTTCTCTTTGAACCATCAGTGTAGATTGAGATCACATCGTCCCTTAGGACAGAATTCGCGACCCAATCATCCCTTATCATCATCAGTAAACTCATCCTAAAAGTTCTGTCAAAATTCGGTGTAGGTACTATGTACTATGTCAAGGCAATCGGATCAGCCAGTTAGAAATGGTAGATTTTTTTCCAAAACATTTTAATTTTAACCCACTGTGGACCGATACGGGCATATTTGTTCATATTGGTGAAGATCCACACCATGATGTTATGCTACAAGGGTAAATATGGGACGAATCCGGGGTTCCGAGGTACACGGACCTGATTCCTAGTAATAACTTTGTTGGATCGATAGTGAAGTCATTTCGGTGAGCACGTAGTGACTGTGGTTTAAAACCCAAAGCGGGAAGAAGATCGTACTGATATTTGTGCTAGTGGCAAATTTCGGGACACCAATTGTATTTTACTATGTGCTGTTTGCCGAAGCAACAGAGCCATTGAAAGTAGCAGATAGCAATTGGCGGAGAGCCAAGGAAACGTATCGTGATATAGTGATCGTTGGGCTTGGTTCTCAGTCGAGGTCATTAGCGTGTGGTGTTACAAACACAGACTTTGACTTTAATCGGCTGGGAGCTTTTGAAGTCAGAGATTATATATCGGACTGGATTACTAGGCCGTATGTTGCTGCTTTGATAATTGTCCTGGGCTTGCTAATTGAGTAGCTAGCTACGGATGACAGGAATTAGATGGTATGTGCGTTGATCTTTACAGTCAATGTACAAGGAGTTGCATACTGTGTCAACTCCGTTAACTGGAATGTGCAGGGGATACTCTCCATAATTTAAAGATCCTCGAAAAAGTACAAAATTTTATTCCAGAAAAGATAAATTTTGCAAATTATTGTCCAATACAAGGTGGCGCAAAAGTAATCCTCCTATCAGAAAATGCTATTAATTTTGCGATTGGCCCCTAAACACATGCGAAATACACGTTAATAAAGAATGTTACGCTACACTGCTCCAGAACGCGGAATATTGCTGACTATTTATTTGACCAATAATCGGTCGGTGATTTTGGCACAACGTGAATTTCATCGCAGATTTCCTGGCCGTCCAACGCCTAATGGTGAAACACTGCGACGTTTAGCCGCTCGCCTCGAAGAGACTGGCACAACACGAGATGCTGCCAGGCGTGGCAGACCCCGGAGTAGCCGTTCTGCAGAGAATATTGCTGCTGTAGCCGTGTATGTCATGGAAGCGCCATCGACATCGACCAGGCGACGTGCCACGCAAATGGGTATCAGTCGACGGTCTTTACAGCGAATTTTGGTACAAGATTTGAAGATGTTTCCGTACAAATTGCAGACGGTGCATCAGCTATTAGCTGCTGACCGCCAATCGCGTTTAACATACGCTCAAGCCATCCTTAATCACCACCAAGAGGAAAATAATTTTTCATCAAAATAATCATGAGTGATGAGGCCCATTTCCATCTTAGCGGGTACATAAATAAGCAAAATTTACGCTGAGGCACTGAAAATCCGCGTGTAACCCACGAAGAGCCATTACACCCGCTCAAAGTCACTGTATGGTGTGCTGTTTTCGCTGGAGGAGTCATCGGACCTTTTTTCTTCGAAGACGTCGCGGGCCAAACGGTTACTGTGAATGGTGAGCGCTACAGAGCAATGATCAACGAGTTCTTTGTGCCGCAACTTGATGAATTGGGATTGGAAAACATGTGGTTCCAACAGGATGGAGCAACGGCACACACTGCACGTGCCATAACCGATATGCTGAAGGATGCATTTCCCGGGCGCCTAATCTCCCGTTTTGGCGATTTGCACTGACCAGCAAGATCGCCTGATTTGACCGCTCCAGACTTCTTTTTGTGGGGCTTTTTGAAGTCGCGGTTTTATATCAACAAGCCTCAGACTCTTGCAGCTCTTAAAGACAATATCCGTCAAGAACGTGAGGATCTATCGCCGGAAGTTTTGGCCAAAGTCAACTGTGGCGGCGGCCATTTACATGACATCATATTCTCGACATGATGTAAAAAAAATTAAATGACCAAATAAAAATAATCCGGAAGAAGAATCAAAGTTTTTCATTTTTTTTTTTAATTACAGCCAAAAAACATCGGACGTTTACTTTTGCGCCACCTTGTATTAATTGGAATCTATTTTGACAATTTTTTTCATTACAAATCTACATTTATTTAATTTTACACAACCACCCATCAGAAATGGTTCTCAAAAGGAACTTTAAATTCAAAATGAAAACTGTCCCTTCATTCATATATTTGTTATGGAAGCACGATTCAAAAACGAATTCAAAAAGCTTATTTCATCTTCCTTTCAAAACGTTATATGCGAATGAAACAATCTAATTTTGTGTTAACAGTTCGTTACTATTTTGAAATTTCAATTTCCCATGGCTGGCATTTACCGTTAAATATGTACTCTCTTCTTAAAAACTCTGCTTAATTATAAACCAGTGCCTACATTCAGGCGTAGTGTTATTAATAGTCGTTTATTTACATATGTAAATTTTACATTAGAAAAAAGAGCAAAAAAATTAAAATTTTATCAAAAATATGTACAATTGTTTATAAAAAATTGTAGCAATTTTAAACCAAATTGTGTGCAGTGTGTAAATAATTTTATTTTATATTTTTTGTTTGTGCTTTTTTTTTTTTTGATAGTTTTATTTATTTATTCCCAAAACTTACACCTCAATGCATTTGAAATACAAGTAAAAAAAGTAACCTGAAATATATTTAATGGTGATTTTTACTTTTGTATATACATATGTGTGTGAAGGTATACATGTGCGTAAATGTGTGTGTGCATGAATTTGTTTTTTTTTTTGTAAATTGTATATGGCGGTTTCGGCAATTTTTATCTTTCACGTTAATGTGAAAATTGTGAGAGAAATACATATTTTTCAATTTCACGCTTCAGATAATTTACTAATTAGATTTATACTTATACATACATATGTATGTATGTATATATAAATGTAGTTATGAATATTTGTTTGTTTGAGTGTGTGTTTGAAAGAGTATCTGTGTGTTGGTCAATAGTCAGTTTTTGACTGCATTTTACTGAAAGAGTCATTTACAAACATTTATTATTTAAATTTTTCTATAAATACTTAAAAATGACCAGCATAATTTTTGGTATTATGATTTTTTTGTTTTGTTTTTTTTTTTAATATTTTTAATATTATAAATAAATACAGTTTTGTTTGTTTTATTTCTTTTTTAGGAAAGTGAGTTTTTTGAAGCATACACACAATTGCATTAGACTGATGATTTGAAACTTTTTATTGAAATACATATAATTATAATTCCAGTAGATTAAATATTAAAATACTTAAAACTTGTAATGTAACAAACGAATAAAATACAAAATAATGTGAAATTAGTATTAAGTATTTTAGATCTTTAAACAAATTGCATTTAAAACCGATTTTAATATTGTTCTTACATATGTAAGTTCGTCATTCCTTTTGTAATTTTATCTACATTCCCTATACATAACCCTATAATGAATGTATTTATGTTCGCTATCCTTATATGTAGCTTAGTAAATATAACTTTAAGTCCGGGCTTTGAGGTGGTGTGTACAATTCTTGTGAGGCATGGTAGAGTAGCCAATCTTTGACAATTTAAGCCATATGTTTCGGATTTCATCAGTATTCTTTCTCATGTTTCTACGCCAAAAGGGATTTGTCCAGTTCTTTCTCTTAGAATGTATCGGAGCCATCTATTGATGAAGGTTTCTAAGTTTTTCGTTAATTCTTTTGTTACAAACCATGTCTCGTAGCCGTACAAGAGAGTTTATTTAACACACGAATCAAAAAGACGTATTTCAATTGGGATGTTAATTGAGTTGGACAGCCTGTTCCACCTTCCACATTGATAATACTTCCAAGGTATTAAGAAGTAGTTATATCATCTATTTCCTCTGCATTTAATGTAAGTTTTGAGATATTCTGCATATTCATCCTCATTACCTTCGTCTTTCTTATGTTAGCCTTTACTCCAACTTTTATTGACTCGTCCGTTAAGGTTGTTAAGAGTTCCTGCATCACTGATTTTTTGTATTACATAGCAGAACAACATCGTCTGCATATTCAAGATGACTTAGTTCTTGGTTCATCTTCCACAACATTCCAATATTCTTTGCTTCTTTTTCATCCAATATGACATCCATCATGGTGATAAACAGAATTGGAAAAAGTGCACATCCCTGTCTTACACCACTTGGCGCATCATCATGTAAGACTCTGCAGGATGAGTCATCATAGATTTTCCTATTCACATTAACTATCTTATTAGGAATACCTCATGCCTCCATTGCCATCCAAACATATTCTCTTTTTAAGGCATCAAATGCTTTCTCATAATCAACAAATCATAGATACATTGTCGCGTTAAACTCCGCAGCTTGGTCTATCAAAACAGGCACCGTACTGACTAGAACAGAACTAGAACAGAACTAGAACAGAACTAGAACAGAACTAGAACAGAACTAGAACAGAACTAGAACAGAACTAGAACAGAACTAGAACAGAACTAGAACAGAACTAGAACAGAACTAGAACAGAACTAGAACAGAACTAGAACAGAACTAGAACAGAACTAGAACAGAACTAGAACAGAACTAGAACAGAACTAGAACAGAACTAGAACAGAACTAGAACAGAACTAGAACAGAACTAGAACAGAACTAGAACAGAACTAGAACAGAACTAGAACAGAACTAGAACAGAACTAGAACAGAACTAGAACAGAACTAGAACAGAACTAGAACAGAACTAGAACAGAACTAGAACAGAACTAGAACAGAACTAGAACAGAACTAGAACAGAACTAGAACAGAACTAGAACAGAACTAGAACAGAACTAGAACAGAACTAGAACAGAACTAGAACAGAACTAGAACAGAACTAGAACAGAACTAGAACAGAACTAGAACAGAACTAGAACAGAACTAGAACAGAACTAGAACAGAACTAGAACAGAACTAGAACAGAACTAGAACAGAACTAGAACAGAACTAGAACAGAACTAGAACAGAACTAGAACAGAACTAGAACAGAACTAGAACAGAACTAGAACAGAACTAGAACAGAACTAGAACAGAACTAGAACAGAACTAGAACAGAACTAGAACAGAACTAGAACAGAACTAGAACAGAACTAGAACAGAACTAGAACAGAACTAGAACAGAACTAGAACAGAACTAGAACAGAACTAGAACAGAACTAGAACAGAACTAGAACAGAACTAGAACAGAACTAGAACAGAACTAGAACAGAACTAGAACAGAACTAGAACAGAACTAGAACAGAACTAGAACAGAACTAGAACAGAACTAGAACAGAACTAGAACAGAACTAGAACAGAACTAGAACAGAACTAGAACAGAACTAGAACAGAACTAGAACAGAACTAGAACAGAACTAGAACAGAACTAGAACAGAACTAGAACAGAACTAGAACAGAACTAGAACAGAACTAGAACAGAACTAGAACAGAACTAGAACAGAACTAGAACAGAACTAGAACAGAACTAGAACAGAACTAGAACAGAACTAGAACAGAACTAGAACAGAACTAGAACAGAACTAGAACAGAACTAGAACAGAACTAGAACAGAACTAGAACAGAACTAGAACAGAACTAGAACAGAACTAGAACAGAACTAGAACAGAACTAGAACAGAACTAGAACAGAACTAGAACAGAACTAGAACAGAACTAGAACAGAACTAGAACAGAACTAGAACAGAACTAGAACAGAACTAGAACAGAACTAGAACAGAACTAGAACAGAACTAGAACAGAACTAGAACAGAACTAGAACAGAACTAGAACAGAACTAGAACAGAACTAGAACAGAACTAGAACAGAACTAGAACAGAACTAGAACAGAACTAGAACAGAACTAGAACAGAACTAGAACAGAACTAGAACAGAACTAGAACAGAACTAGAACAGAACTAGAACAGAACTAGAACAGAACTAGAACAGAACTAGAACAGAACTAGAACAGAACTAGAACAGAACTAGAACAGAACTAGAACAGAACTAGAACAGAACTAGAACAGAACTAGAACAGAACTAGAACAGAACTAGAACAGAACTAGAACAGAACTAGAACAGAACTAGAACAGAACTAGAACAGAACTAGAACAGAACTAGAACAGAACTAGAACAGAACTAGAACAGAACTAGAACAGAACTAGAACAGAACATGTCAGTGAGTTCGCCTTAAAACATTCGTTTGGTAGTCAGTCATAGCCAACAGCTTTACCGGATTTAAGGGTAGATATTGCCGTGCAAATTTCCTCAATAGCTGGGGGATTGGTATTTATATCGGTATCCAAGAATAGTCGTCTATCAATTGCTAGAGTATTTGATTCACTTTGTACTATATTTAGAGTTCTTTCAAAGTGCCAAACTTTCAGCTGCTCATCTTCTGATGGTACAATTTGCATTTCTAATCTTCATTTAGCATTTATTAAAATCGAAGGATATTTTTTTTAATTTATTAAAATTTTGTTGAAAAAACATTGTGGTCTCTTCTAACATTATATGACTGTAAATGTCTTAACAATTAATTTGTTTTCTAAAACTGCCTTCACATTTAATTCATTCATTAAATTGAAACAAACAAAAAAATAACTTTTTACTTTTTAAAACCAAAATTACCATTCAAACATTTGACTCAAACCTAAAAACAATGAATGGAAATCAGCATAAAAACAAAAAGCTCAACTTCAAATCATATTGACCTTTAACCTCGATTTTGCTTGTTCAGTATTATATTGTTTTCGAATACAAACGCTTAAAGAGCTGTTTTCAGTGTTTTGTTTAATTCAAACGTTTTGCAAAATGTAAGTCATATTACATTTTGTTTTAACTACAATACTTACAATCAGTTCAAATACCACAAAATGAGTTGAACCAATACAAAAGGCACTTAACAAAAAAAAAACATAGTTTTTTTGTAACTAAAATGCTTATAAAAGAATTACTTAAGTTTTAAAACATTTAAAAACCCTTTTAAAGATATTTTCTTAAGACTTATTTTCAGTCAGAGGAAGCAGGAATAAACAATACAGAAAAAATACTCAAACAACTAAACTGAACGATTAGTCGTCATCATCCATATTGTAAGTTTATGTGGCAAGCATTACACCAGTACAGGCCAGTTTACACTATAACACATGTTAAATGAACTGTCAAAATTTAGAGTAAAAGCGTACAAATGCCATAGTTTAAATATAATGGCTAATGAAGAAACTATTTGATATTGAAAACAATTTTAAATTTTCTTTATTTTCTAGACATCAACACGTACCTAAAATCGTATCATCTAAAGCAGCCTTAAATTGTGATGGTGCTGGGTTGGTTGGTGTTTTTACTGGCACTCGACTTTAAATGGCTGCATGTACCATTTTTGCATTAAAATTTGTTGTTTTTGCTCGTACGTTTGCTGTTTTCTTAAATGTCGTGATGATGGCAAATTGTAAATAGTTTAAATGATTTTCAAATGGTTTCAAATTTTCCTTATACACAATTTACTACCTACGTTTAGTTGTTATTTTTCTGCAATTTTTCACATTGTTTTTTTTCTGGTTGTTGCTGGTGTTATATTGAGTATAAATAATGTTGAACATTGTTATCACAATGAAAAAATGGTATAAATAAAACATAATGCTGCAAAATTATAAGGTTAAATTATAGGTTTGTAACTGCTAGAAAACTCATATTTAAATTACCCTTTTATTAAAGCTAAAGATGAGAAAATTTGTAAAATATTTATTAAAAATTAAAGAAAATGAAAATGATTTTAAAATATAGCGAAGAAAAGTAAAAATTAATTTTAAATCCAATATTTTCAAGTCATATTCTAGTTAATTTTACTTAAAATATTGGTTGAAAATATAGAAATAAAAGGGGTTTCATTAAGCGTTTCCTATCTTTAAATTTAAATAAAACAAAGTGTGTGTGAGATATCATCGACATGTTTTATTCGTTAGAATGGCAGATGTCACTATGTATGAAATTAACTTCGAGCAAATATCCATTACGGTTTTGAGGGGTTGCGCTCATCCAAAAATTTCCATGACTCTGACGCATAAATCAGACTGAATTCGAACGATGGGTTTTGTTGGCTTTGAGTGCCGCTGTGATTTCACATGGACTTGCGACTTAAGAAAACCCCACAAGAAAAAGTCTAACGGGGTCAAATCGTATGATCTCGGTGACCAGTTCACATCACCTCCACGTGAGATGACCATGCCCTAAAATCCCTCGTGCAGAATATCAAATGTGGCATAATGTTTGTTAAAGTACCCATTCAGAAATGTTCCTTTCAGTAAAATGTGCGAAGCTCTTGGAACGTTGCCCGAACAAAACACCCAATTTATAAAAGAACTGCTCATTTTTTGAGGCCAAGAAATCAAGCCAATATCGGATACTCTGTTCTAAAGTGAAATGTATCCCATTCAGCTTCGATCGAAACAAATATTAAGCAGACGGGGCACTGTCCGAACTATAAAACGTATGAGGAAAAACTTTTCAACCACTTCATTATAAATAGTTTTTAACAGGTATTGCAACATGTGACCGATGGAAAATTAAGGTTTCATGTCTGGCTGCAAATTCTTTTTCGGTCAATGTTCGCTTCAAACGAAACGTGATTTCATGCCTTTTCCCATCTTTCTAGTAACATATGGATTCCGGGACAAAAGAACTGCTCATCTTTTGAGGCCAAGAACGAATCAAGCCAATATCGGATACTCTGTTCCAAAGTGAAGCGTATCCCAGAGAGAGCGTTCTGTATCGATCGAAATAAATAGTAGTAGGACGGCTCAAGGTCTGGACTATAAATCGGGTGAGGTAAAACTTCCCAACTACTTCATTCTAAATAGTTTTTAACAGGTATTGCAACATGTGGCCGAGAGTTGTCATGATAGAATATTACGGTTGCATGTCTGGCCACATATTCTGGACTTTTTTCGACCAATGCTCACATCAGCACGAATCAGTTGCGTTCGTTATAGGTTTCCTGTGATTTGCTGTTCAGATTTCAGCAGCTCATAATAAAGAATTACCTTATCGCCAATGGATATTTGGTTTTTGTGTTGATTCGCCTGGTTGGCGGGCTCCACATACGATCTCATAAGCTTTGGCATATTGTAATCCAATCTACCCAATTTCCCTGCTTTTGGGCGAATGCTGCTACTCACAAACGTTTTGAAGTTGCTGCTTGAGTAGCTTCCAATGATTTTGCAAGGTCTGGTTGAGTTTTTCAATAATCTTCAAGGAGTAATGTCTCCAATTCTTGATCTTCTAACTTTTTTGGCTGGCACTTGCGAACTTTGTCTTTTGTGGCAAAATCTTTTTTGGTGAGCCATCTGCGTGCTCTTTTCAGATGAAAAAAGTTAAAATACCGCAATGAAATTTGTTATGTCGCACAGTGGGGCCTGTAGAACAAGTGAGGTTACAAAAATCAAAAATATTTTTTATTATTTTTTATTTAGTCAGTGTGCTACTCCAGAGAAGGAACTTCTAGCGATACAATCATTAAAAGAAATTATTTACATTGAATAAATAGAAAAATAGTTTAACTTAAGTTCTGCCATACAATAGCGGATAGGGAATTAATGTTGATACGTTAGGAGAACGTGTTCACGAAGGCCGTCCAGCGATTTTTATCTTATGCCATATATCGGATTTGAGGCCACGTTAGTTCTCGTTGTCGATGCTCCGCTTCACCAGATCTCCATGTTGTTCGTTATCGACCAACATAACGTCTCCCTTGCGGATTCCATTTTAAACTGGCGTTTGATATATTGGAAATATCTTTACGCAGCGTGTGGCCAATCCACGCTGGCGGATTTTGTAGGCAACGGAAGTTTGATTGCTAATTGTCAGCAGGTCAGCGTTTGTGATGCGGTTTGGCCAAAATATTTTGTTTATTTTGCGCAGACATTTATTTACAAACACTTGTAGTTTTGCTGTTAAGGACTCAGTAACTTTCCACGTTTCACACCCGTAGAGAAGGACCGACTTTATACTAGAATTAAATATGTGATTTGTGTTGCTTTGGTAGGAATTCCAAACTTTACTTAGAGAGGCATAAGCACTACGCGCTCGATTTATTCTTTTTGCTACATCTTCATCTGGGCCTTCATCTTTACTTATGACGCTGCCAAGATAGGTAAATTTATTTACGTTTTCTATCTCAATGCCATTTAAAAGTATTGGGTTAGTGTATGCAGTGGCGATTCTGAGCGACTTGGTTTTGGCGATGTTGATCTTAAGCCCGACCCACATGCCACACTCCTGCAGCCTATCAAGTTTTTGTTGAATGCCGTCTAATGCATGTGACATAAAGCATATGTCGTCTGCATAGTCAAAGTCATGTAGCCGTTGGTTCAGGTGCCATTGGATTTCATTTGGTGCCTCGATGTTTGTATGACGGAGAACTGTATCCAGAACAAAGTGGAAAAGCACTGGTGATAGCGTACATCCTTGTCTCACTCCGGTGTTCATATCAAAATCCTTGAATAAACCTATTTAACAGGACAAACGATTTCAAATATGGTACTCTTATTACAATCAGATTTTTAGTTCAGAAGATATAGCTCTTCAAAGTTGACTGATTTTCAGTGTTCAAAAAACACAGACCATTTTTAGGTAATTTGGTTCGCTTTCAGATACAGTATCTCAAAAACTAGGTAACGGGTCGTCATTCTTTTTGAGAATAACTAAACAAAAATTGTACTGTTTGCTTTGAGTTTGTCCAGGTAAATCGATATTTACCAACTATCCATTTTTTCAAAATTTCACAACTTTAATAGAAAATAAAAAAAAATATATATAAATTTCTATATTTGTTATATTTTCACCTTTCAACCTAATGCAAACATTTTCAGCTGCCCGTCCTTGTCCTGTTTTATGCTAGGGGTAAAATTTTGAAAAAAAACATGGTTCCAAAAATGTGTAGCATGCATTTTTAGGCCATTTATGCTATATAATCCTGAAATTAGATATACCTTCTTTTACGGATTGTGAGCAATATTTTACAATAAAAAAAAATTGTTGTTTCTGGAATATTTCACAAAAAATTTAAAAATAAATTTAAAAAAAAAATCTAAAAAATCATAAAAAATCAAAAAATTTAAAAAAATATTTCATTTTACTTCCGATTGCAACTTTCTAACCCATAACTAGGCACCTTTTGATCAATTATCTATCATATGCCTTTTAAATTTTTTGTTTATCTCATTTGGTTCAAAAGTTATGATTTTTGCCACGAAAAAACTCAAATGCGCCACTGCACAGTGGTTTAAGAAAAGTTTTATATTGCATGCAAAATGTGTATTTTAACAGATACTGACTTAAAACATAATTTGGTGTAACACATTTTACATGAAATATCGCTCATTTGCTGCAACAACGTCATAATTCAAAAAAGTCGTTTCGAGAAAAACGGCTTTGAATGTTTTATGACATTTTACTATTTGTTAAAAAAATTTGCAACAAATCATGAGATTTCAGAAATAAAACCTAATTTAAATAGTAGATATTAATAACTTCTTTTAATCTGCATTTAAGCCAAATTTTTTCTTGTCAAATATACGAGAATACATGAATTTGGATTTTGATGTTTTCAACAAAAAAAAAACTCTCACGCTAAAAATAATTGACTTATTTGAAAACTGATAAAACTATATGAAAGACTATAGAACAGTGCATATTTTGTATTACTCAGTTCAAAAAGCACGAATTTTGAGTTATGACGTTGTTGCAGCAAATGAGCGATATATGAAAAAATTTTAAAATTTTTCAAAGGGGGCAAGGTTTGTGGAGCTTGTTAAGAGTAAATATAAGCACTTTATATAAGTATTTAGTATTGGTAAAAACCTTATGGCTTGCAGATTAATATTTTAGTAAAACAAAATAATATTATGAATTTTTCGGACCTCATTTACCTTAAAAACTGAAAAATTATAATACGGTGATTTTCCATGAAAAAAAATATAAAATTTGAATTAATGTAATATTTTAGCGGTTAAATATATCATTACAAAATTTGGAACTAATGTATATCCAAGTGTCTTTCAATCAATTGCATTCTAATTTTTTAAATTTTTATTTTCAAATACCAAAATTCATATAACGGGGAAAATGTGTTCCAAAAAAGGTTTTTTTTAGAAAAGTGCCTACTGTGACGTTATTTTTGGCGTGATAGTAAAAATGCACAGTATTTGTTTAAACAGGATACAGTACTATACAAATATAGAGCTTATACGAGGATCGATGGTTTGCGTTTTTAGAATTTTTGACTTAAATTTTTAATTTTTTTTTAAATTGGCCAAGTTTGGATCCGTCTGGTGGAGACTAGGTCTGCTTAAATGAGCCCACATGTTACTTTAAACGCTTTTGCATTGTGCTCTATTTTCGTATCATATAAAAAATGTGTATAGTCTCGAAGAAAATTTTTTATACAAAAGAAAAAATATAGGGAAAATATACGACCCATTTTACAAACGAAGTGACAATCTTATATATACCCTTCTCACGACGGTGAAGGGTATAAAAACAACAATGCCAAACAAAACGAAATACAAAAAAAAATACGCAAAGCAATGAAGCCAACACACATCCAAACATACGTTTTGTTGCTTTGTTGCATGCAATGAATTGTCTTTTTTTGATAAAATTTTCCGAGGTTGTCTCGGATTTGTGCTCATATCTCCGTTATTTATGGACGGATTTTGCTGATTTTAAATAGGAAACTTTTCAAAAGCATGTCTGACAGAATTATTGAAAATTTGGATCCCGAAGATATCTGGAGTCCTCAGAAAATTGATTTCAACAGACAGACAGACGGACATGGCTTAATCGACTGCGCTATCTATAAGGATCCATATATATACTTTATAGGGTCGGAAAATTATATTGTGGAAATTACGAAGGTGAAGGGTATAATAAATAAATAAACCTAAATATCTCTTCAACTAAAAGAGATAACTTACACATGTAAGCCTATTTTATATAAATGATTTTTAATATATAAAAGTATGTAAAACTGTTCTCCGTTTTGAAATCTTAGCTTTGGCACTGAGAACAAATGTTTATATTTTCAAACTAACAAGAAATTATCTATCTTCTGATATATTCATTTAATTGCAAACTTAAAACACCTTTGTTAAATATAACTTAAATTAATAAAGCCATTTTGTAAATGATTTGTTTTCCATCAAACTTTAACTCCTGCTAACGTATCGCCAAAACTATTTTTACAATCTTAACAGAAGAAACCTAACTGTTAAAAACACATTTTCCCCTAAGGAATTTTTGTCTGGCATTCATTGTTTAAATTTTATTTATTTAAATTATTTTATTTATTTTGTAGTAATGTTAAAAATCTCTTATTTAATCACTTCATTATCTAAACCATAGTTGTTGCTTTTCTAACTAAAATTTTTTTTCCAAACATTTAATCAAAAAGTTTTCATCTTTGAAAGACCAAAGAAATAAAAAATTGCTGAAACAAAAAACCTTAAACACGAACAACTCACAACTAACCACTAGACAAATCATTGAAAAACGATCTTAGCCCAGAGCGATTTGTCTAGAGTAATGAAATGTGATTTGAAAATAAAGGCTTCCTTCCCCCCTTAAACTCAACAAACATGATTGTTAAGGCGCTGAAAAGAGAAACATGAGGAGAAAAAAAAACAAGCCTAGCAAGCAGCCACCATGAACGTTGTCGATAATGTCAACGATTCATTAGTGCAGTTTAATTTGAATTTTCCCATCATAATTTGCATTAAATTTTGGCCAAAAGGAGATTGAGTTTGGGTTTTTTGTGTTGTTGTTGTTTGATTTTAATTCGAAACGTTTTGTTTTTTTTTTTTTTTTTTTGGTAGATTTTTCTGATTTGAAATCATTTTAAGGGTAGAGTGAAGAGTTATAACAGGCTACAGGAAGTACATAAGTTGTAAGGTAGTGTGGGGAAAGGACGAATTTCTGGGATGCTACTTGTCATTTTGCTTATAAATTCCCTAAAGTCACCGAAACTAATCACATTTCTGGTTTTATCAATGACAAATTCCTTTCCTTTATAGGTAGGTCTAGTTCATCTGTTCGTACTTTCTATAAATCCCAGTAATTCCTTAACCGCTGACTTTTGATCCATCGATACGTAACTAATTAGACGACAAAGCTTTATATCTTCTGAACATTTTGGAGATCAAAGAGTTCATAAAAGGTAGTCGTTCCCAAGAAGATCATTCGTTTCCTAGCTAATCCGGCTGTTTCTCACATGGCTCATTCATTACCAGCTACTGATCATGCTATCCAATGTCCAGTTATCACAGACACCAAACGATCATCATGAGATCAGCGAAGTTGTATGACCTATACGACAATGAATTATAGATTTGAATAACTATAAAATATTTGACTGATCATACTGTCCAATGTCCAATTATCACATACACTAAAACAACTACATGTCTCTCAGTCATTCAAACGAACGATCATTATAAGATCGGCTAAGTTATACGACTATAGAACATTGAATTATAGCTTCACAACTCCTATGAAATACTTTAAGCTGTCTAAGTGAAATAAAGCAAGTTTACTTACAATAAATCCTTCCAAATGTTACTTATCTTTTAGACAACTAATTTTACTTTATTTTCAAAGTAGTTTCCAAAAGTAAAGAGATTTTAAAGATGCATGGTTTGGTTTTTGGCTTGAGTATTTTCAATGTTTTTTTTGTGCTAAAGATGCATCAATTTAATGCTGTTTTTTTCACTCAAAAAACGATTTAACAGATTGTTAAACTCTAAAACAAATTTGCATTTAAATCTTAAACAATAAGATTTAAATTTGATTTTTTCACTAAGCAAGATCAGAAAAACTGATTTTGTTAAAAAAAAAACACACAACAATAAAGGAATTTAAATGAAAAGATTTTAAAAAGAAACAAATACTGATAAACAGTATTTAAAAAATTAAACAAAAAATAATTTTTAGCTAATTTAACAATATACAAACATAAATGCTATATTTATTTCTTGCTATCCTATATAAATCAATCAAATAAGTAAGAATTTCCACAAATTCTCAAACCATATCCTACAAAAATTTACAAAATAAAATCATAGTTTACTTTGCAAATAAATTTGGAATTTATGAATAACAATTGGCTACAAAACTTTAGAAAACAACCCAACATAGTGACAGCTAATCCTTTGTCATCAAATCTCATTACCATAGACCACATAATTTTTCCTCTAACCCCCCCAAAAAAAAAACACGAGACACAAAATCCATAAACAAATTCACAAATTCATGTCTTTTGAACAAAAAAAAAAAAAAAGAAAATAAAGGAAAAAAATATCCAACAAAATTTGCATTCTTTCCACAACATACTATTTCAAAATCCAAACAGTAGCTTTTTTTCCAAACTCAAATGAATTAAGCACAAATCTTAGAGATGATGATGTTGATGACGTGGTTGAGCAAAAGTTGTCTGCAATTGCTCGGTAGGTAGCAAATTGGAACAATTTTAATACTTATATATTTTTTTTATTTCTTTAACAACATCTACATAACTATGAGTAAGTAAGCAACTAGGCAAAAAATAAAAAAATCCTATAAAGTATTTGCGTATTCACTATTTGATCATATGCAAAATAAGGAAAAATTGCACAAAAAATTCGTTAACATTTATTGCATACATGTGGGCCGCTTACAGAGTAGTGCTTTTACGACAAAAACCAAGTAACCTCCTGATGTGCTGACATGTCTACTACGAGTATGCAGAATTGAGTATGAATATAATCATATACCATTTATGTATCATATACAGCAACATGAATGTGGCCAACATAGTAATTTAATAAACTTTTATATTTATCAAGGATTTATAACAGAAAAATAAAAAATTAATTTTCATTTTCTAGACGAAAACTGTTTTCGATTCAAAGTGATTTTCCAGACGACAACAGACTTCGATTCAAAGTAGACAAAGACTGACATCATTTCGAAGTCATTTGCTAGACGAGAACAGACTTTGATTCGAAGTAATTTTCTTGAAGAATACAGACCTTGATCAGAAGACATTTTCTAGAAAGTAAGATTTCTAGGAAGTAAGATTTCAGATTTCGATTTCTTGGCAAAACCAGACTTCGATTCGAAGTAATTTTCAAAACAAAAACAGATTTCGTTTTGAAGTCATTTGCTCAAGAAAAATACAATACGATTTGAAGATATTTTCTGGACGAAAGCAGACTACGATTTGAAGTAATTTTTGGGACAAAAACAGACATCGATTAGAAGTAAATTCTAGACAGAAATAAACTTAATTCATTTTCTAGATAGAAAAAGACTTCGATTCGATGTCATTTTCTAGACAGAAAAAGACTTCGATTCGAAGTCATTTTCTAGACAGAAAAATACTTCAATTCGAAGTCATTTTCTAGACAGAGAAATACTTCGATTCGAAGTCGTTTTCTAGGCAGAAAAATACTTCGGTTCGAAGTCATTTTCTAGACACAAAAATACTTCGATTCGAAGTCATTTTCTAGACAGAAAAAGACCTCTACTCGCAGCAATTTTCTAGAAGAAAACAGACTTCGATTCGAAGTAATTTTCTAAACAGAAAAAGACTTCGATTCGAAGTCATTTTCTAGACAGAAACAGACTTCGATTGGAAGAAGTTTTCTAGACAGAAAAATACTTCGATTCCAAATCATTTTCTAGACAGAAAAAGACCTCTATTCGCAGTAATTTTCTAGAAGAAAACAAACTTCGATTCGAAGTCATTTTCTAAACAGAAAAAGACTTCGATTCGAAGTCATTTTCTAGACAGAAACAGACTTCGATTCGAAGTCATTTTCTAGACAGAAAAAGATTTCGATTCGAAGTAATTTTCTAGACAGAAAAGGACTTCGATTCGAAGTCATTTCCTAGACAGAAAAAGACTTCGATTCCAAATCATTTTCTAGACAGAAAAAGACCTCTATTCGCAGTAATTTTCTAGAAGAAAACAGACTTCGATTCGAAGTCATTTTCTAAACAGAAAAAGACTTCGGTTCGAAGTTATTTTCTAGATAGAAACAGACTTCGATTCGAAGTCATTTTCTAGACAGAAACAGACCTCGATTCGATGTCATTTTCTAGACAGAAACAGACTTCATTTGGTAGCCATTTTCCAGAAGAAACAGACTTTGATTCGAATTCATTTTCTAGACAGAAAAAGAGTTCAGGAAAAGACTTCGATTCGAAGTAATTTTCTATACAGAAACAGACCGGTTCGAAGTCATTTTCTAGACAGAAACAGACTTCGATTCGAAGTCATTTTCTAGACAGAAACAGACCTAGATTCGAAGTCAATTTCTAGACAGAAACAGACTTCGATTCAAAGTCATTTTCTAGACAGAAACAGACCTCGATCCGATGTAATTTTCTAGACAGAAACAGACTTCAAATCCAAGTCATTTTCTAGACAGAAACAGACTTCAATTCCAAGTCATTTTCTAGACAGAAACAGACTTCGATTCGAAGTCATTTTCTAGACAGAAAAAGACTTCGATTCGAAGTCATTTTCTAGACAGAAACAGACTTCGATTCGAAGTCATTTTCTATACAGAAACAGACTTCGGTTCGAAGTCATTTTCTAGACAGAAACAGACTTCGATTCGAAGTCATTTTCTAGACAGAAAAAGATTTCGATTCGAAGTAATTTTGTAGACAGAAAAGGACTTCGATTCGAAGTCATTTTCGAAACAGAAAAAGACTTCGATTCGAAGTCATTTTCTAGACAGAAACAGGCTTCTATTCAAAGTCATTTTCTAGACAGAAACAGACTTCGATTCGAAGTCATTTTCTAGACAGAAAAAGATTTCGATTCGAAGTAATTTTGTAGACAGAAAAGGACTTCGATTCGAAGTCATTTTCGAAACAGAAAAAGACTTCGATTCGAAGTCATTTTCTAGACAGAAACAGGCTTCTATTCAAAGTCATTTTCTAGACAGAAACAGACTTCGATTCGAAGTCATTTTCTAGACAGAAAAAGATTTCGATTCGAAGTAATTTTGTAGACAGAAAAGGACTTCGATTCGAAGTCATTTTCGAAACAGAAAAAGACTTCGATTCGAAGTCATTTTCTAGACAGAAACAGGCTTCTATTCAAAGTCATTTTCTAGACAGAAACAGACTTCGATTCGAAGTCATTTTCTAGACAGAAAAAGACTTCGATTCGAAGTCATTTTCTAGACAGAAAAAGTCTTCGATTCGAAGTCATTTTGTAGATAGAAACAGACTTCGATTCGAAGTCATTTTTTATATAGAAACAGATTTCGATTCGAGGTCATTTTCTAGATAGAAACAGACTTCGATTCGAAATCATTTTCTAGACAGAAACAGACCTCGACTCAAAGTCATTTTCTAGATAGAAAAAGACTTCTGTTGGAAGTCATTTTGTAGACAGAAACAGACTTCGATTCAAAGTCATTTTCTAAACAGAAAAAGACTTCGATTCGAAGTCATTTTCTAGACAGAAGAAGACTTCGATTCGAAGTCATTTCCTAGACAGAAAAATACTTCAATTCGAATACAATTTCTATATGGAAACAGACTTAGATTCGGAGTCATTTTCTAGACAGAAAAAGACTTCAATTCGAAGTCATTTTCTAGACAGAAAAAGACTTCGATTCGAAGTCATTTTCTAGATATAAAAAGACTTCTATTCAAAGTCATTTTGTAGATAGAAACAGACATCGATTCGAAGTCATTTTCTATATAGACACAGATTTCGATTCGAGGTCATTTTCTAGATAGAAACAGACTTCGATTCGAATACATTTTCTAAATAGAAACAGACTTCGATTCGAAGTCATTTTCTAGACAGAAACAGACTTCGGTTCAAAGCCATTTTCTAGACAGAAACAGATTTCAATTCGAAGTCATTTTCTAGACAGAAAAAGACTTCGATTCGAAGTAATTTTCTAGACAGAAAAATACTTCGATTCGAAGTAATTTTCTAGACAGAAAAAGACTTCGATTCGAAGTCAATTTCCAGATAGAAACAGATTTCAATTCGAAGTAGTTTTCCAAACCAAAAAACATACTACGATTCGAAGTAGTTTTCCAAACAAAAACAGACTTCGAATCGAAGTCGTTTTCTAGAAGAAAACAAACTTCGATTCGAACTAATTTTCTAGATGAAACAGACTTCGGTTCGAAGTCGTTTTCAAGACAGAAACATACTTCGATTCGAAGTATGTTTTTCTACACAAAAACAGCTTTTGATTCGAAGTAATTTTCCGGACAAAACCAGCCGTCGATTATAAGTTATTTTCTAGACGAAAACAGATTTGGATTCGAAGTCGTTTTTTGGACGAAATCAGACTTTGATTCGAAGTTGTTTTCTAGATGAAAAGTGTCTTCACTTCAAGCTCATTTTTTTATCTCCAAAATGTTTCCCTCTGGCATTTACACAAATCCCAGTTGGTCACACTATTCTCCCCTGAAACAATAATTTTCTACATTTTTCACAATTTTGAATGCCATCAACTGCAAAACTAAAAAAATAGAAGAAAAATTTTCAAGACGGGGTAAAAAAAAAAGAATTGCAATGAACAACAATTGTGCGGAGGAGATGACAAACATAAACTATGCCTCTGTTGAAAAATAAACGTACGCAATTTCTGTCAGTTTTTCTTTTTAGCATTTATACGATATAGTATTTTTAGGAATTGTGATGATACGCAACAGAAACTGAAGAGAATACAAAAAAAAAAAAAACGATATGATACGGTCTTAACAAAAACACAATTCGTTGAATACAAATCAGCACTACTAG
Organism: Calliphora vomitoria; assembly: GCA_942486065.2. Taxonomy (NCBI): domain Eukaryota; kingdom Metazoa; phylum Arthropoda; class Insecta; order Diptera; family Calliphoridae; genus Calliphora; species Calliphora vomitoria. Next base: position 11,701,884 of record OW818033.2, read on the forward strand.
CAGCAATTGCAATGAGAGGGCAAGTAAAATGAAGTTTATCATAGAAGTTGATATGAAGTAGTTGCACCCTACCTAGCCAATTGCTTTAGATCTCGGTTAGATATGTCGATAGAGCTGAAATAAATAAAATCTTAAGGATATAAATAACTGTTGCTTAAGTTTTGTTAATACATTTTTGTTTATTAATACGAATTTTTTTGAATTTCCAACTGTCTAACTGTAGGGTATATGCTTTCCTTAATATCAAACACTTGAAGTGTAGATGATGCACGTTTATTGTTGCTAACATTTGCAGCCTTTATGGCGTCTTTGTGCTTAATTTTTTGCTTCTGCTGGTGCTACAAATATTGGCGGCGACAGTATGTTACTCGCTTGGTTGCCTGCCCCAAAAAAAATCTCAAAATCAAACAACAAACTCCAGCCAAAAAAAAAATATCTGATTTGCAATGTTACAGAGGCGTGCATTATGATTATAAGCTGCAACATGAGGCATAAACACAAAATTGTTGTCGTTTCGTTTATATATTGTTGTTGTTGTGTTGTCATCATTGCCATCATACGCATGATCGCTAAGCTTTACACTCCTTTTCCCAAGAGCTCTTACTCGCTACATGTGTTTGTGCAACATTTTCGATTTTTTTTTTCTTTTTCGGAAACGCATGAATAAACTTTAGCATCATAGTGCCAACTATTGTGAATGAGGAGGATTTATACCCTCCGCAAGCTCTTGCTCATGTAAAAGGCATCATTTCAAGTGTGTTTATTTTTGCCTTGATTAAGTTGGAGGAAAAAAGAAATCCTAAAAGTTTAAATCTTATTTTCATTTGTGTTTAAGCAGACAACACACACAGCCTGTTCCAATTTTCTAGTTTGGTGGCACTTATCTGGCTTTTTATTGTTGTTGCTGTTGTTGTTGTTGCATATACATTTATTATTATTATTATTCGCTTGTTGCATTAATTCAATAATAGTGCGTGTGAGCGTTGTTATGGTAGGATTTGTGGATGCTTGGTGTTTTTGATGCAAAATAGTAGTAGTAAAAGTTGCAGAAGTAGTCGTTCATTTTTATCATTTGACATGATATGCCTACATTAAGTCATAAAATTACATTAAACAATGTTATTTGTTGTATTTGTTTGTCTGTTTTTTTTTTTTTCATTTTTTTTTTTTGCTGAGTTTGCCACAAGGATTTCTTTCACATTTCGCTTGTCATGTCATGTTTTGTTGCTGCAACAATCTAAGTTTTCTTTTTTTGCTTTTGCCTGGTAGTTGAACCTACACTTTTCAAAACTGATTCAATTATACTAATATAAAAGAATTATTACAAAATAGGAGGGAAATAAATAATTATTTGTAAAATTAGTACCATTTAAGGAACAAGGGAATAAAATTATATAAATAGATATAGAAACAATTCAAGTGCAAGACTTTATATAGAGAAATGTTTTAAAGTTAAAAAGCAGGAGATTTTGCACAAAAATATGAAATGTGAAGATCTAACAAATGCATTCTACTAATCTGCTATATTGGTTTTCCTGCAATCTTCTTCGATTCCATCAAGCCATCTAGACCTTGGTTTACCTCTTGCTCTGGTTCTGTATGGAGTAGCATTCATAATTCTTTGTTGAGCTCTATTCTGGGGCATTATGGCTACGTGCTCTACCCAGCTTAATCCTTGAGCCTTTATAAATTTCACCATATCTTTACCTTCTATTATATTACCGACCTCTCGGTTGCTTCTTCTAAGTAAGCCTCCATCGTTCTTACGTTTTAGGACATATGTTCTCCTTATAATTTTCCTTTCAAAGATGCTTAGTTTTTCTTCATATGCCAGAGTCAGAGCCCATGTATCACAGATGTATGTTAGAACTGGCAGCACAGTTGTTTTGTGTAACCTTATTTTCAATGCCCGTGGTATCAGATTCGACTTAAACAGTTTGATGTGGGCATATAATGCCTTACGGGCAGCTTGAATGCTGTCATTTATACAGAGGTGCATGTCATTGTTGCTGTTAATTAAAGCTGTTTTCTTTCTCGAACGTATATTGTTGAAGCATTATTGATTGCTGAGTCTTTACGATCGTGGCCCGCGTCGTGTGTATGTACTTAGTCTTACTTTCATTTATGAGTAATCCAAGATTTTTTGTTTCCGCTATTTTCGGCTTCTATGGCGAAGCTTTCTGCCAGCTCTCGAAAACTATGCGCTATTAGAGCTATATCGTCTGCATATGCGTACATTATTGTCGACCGTGTAAAAATATGTCCTCCGCTATGTAAAGATGATATTGCGTGGTTGAGACATAAATTAAAGACTCTTGTTGATAGGAAATCACCTTGTCTGTTATACCAAACTCTTCCGTGGGTATGTTTTGTAAAGCAACTTTGCTTGATGTGGTTTTGAGTGTGAGTACAACCATTTTCGGTAATTTTTCTGATATTTCCATCCTTATTGGTCCTAGAGTTTTTCGGTTTATCGAATCGAAAGCCTGGTAAAAAATTTGATCAACAGTGGATCGATTCTGTTTAAATCCGCACTGGTATTCCCCTATGATATCCTCCGATACTTCTTTAAGTCTGTTGTTAATAATGTTTGACAAAATTTTGTTTGGAGTGTTCAGCAATATTATATCTCTGTAATTTTTACAGTTCATTTTGTTACCATTTTTGTGTATGGGAATTACAATCTCCATGAATATACGTGAATTATTCAATTACCAACAAATTTGGCCATCACAACGAATCTGAATACTGTAACCATAAGAAAAGAAACTTCCGCGAAAATTGCCGACAAAAATTTTCAAAAAAATATTCTTGGGAATTCCTGTGAAAATTTTACAGCGTAGAAACTATTATTCACACAAAATTTCATTTGAAAATTTTGTTTAGTGATGAGCCACACTTTTGGTTAAATGGGTATATCAATAAATAGCATTAGCCGCATTTGAAGCTATGATAATCCTTAAGCCATTGTCGAAACGTAATGGTGTTTGGCGAGCTTTATTTGCCGATGGAATCATTGGCCCATATGTCTTCACAAATAGCGATGGTCAAAAATTTTAAACAAAATTTTTTTAATTTTTTTTTAATTTTGTTAACAAATGTCTTTTTAATTTTTTGTAAAAATTTTTTTTTTCATAATTTTTCTTTATTTTTTTTTAAATTTATTAGTGAAAGTTTTTTTTTTTTGAAAAAAAAAATCGGGTTTAAAAATAATTTTTCGCAATTTTGAACCACTGTTGGTTCGTCTTTATATACAAAGGTATTTAAAATATCTATCAAAAGACATCAATATTATTTATATTAATGGCTAAGTAATCCAGATATCGATTAAAAACATGTCAAAAGTAGAGGTTGTCCTGGTTTTTCCCTTATATCTCAGCCATTTTCCCTTATATCTCAGCCCGATTTTCTCGATTTTAAATAGCAACCGAACCGGATCAATAGAGGATGTATTAATGAATGAATAATGTATGTAAGTTATTTAAAGGCTAGGGAAATTTGATTTCAACATATAGACATGGCTATATCGACTCCGATATCTATAGCGATCCAGAATATATATACTTTTTATATATAGAAATTACAAACGGAATGACAAACTGATATATACCCTGCCACTCATTTTCATAAAAAGGAAAAAAATAATATTACTTTATTACCACATAAAAATGGATCCGTGCCTGGTATAGAGAAAAGGTTTCTATAATTTTCGTGAATTAATTGAAAGACATTAGCATCGCAGACATCAAGTTACTGATTTGACGGCATTAGATTATTTTTCCTGGGAATAGGTAAAGTCCTACACGCAGAGAAAAAATATAGTTGTGCATGTTTACAGTAACCATTTTAACATTTTTAAAAGTTTGTTTTAACAAGATTATAGTCACAGTAACTATTTACATGATTGTGGTAACCATAATACAGTTATCTTACGATTCACATGATTGTATCAATCATATATATGGTTACAGTAAACAAGTATATGTTTGTGACAAACATTGTTATGATCAATCTTTATATCACAATATGTTGTTCTCAGATTATGATATCAACTAGCCGAGAGAAACATAATATGGTAAAACCTTAATCATAAAAATGATTGTTACAAACATATACTTGTTTACTGTAACCATATATATGATTGATACAATTATGTGAATCGTAAGTTAACCATATTAGGATTACCACAATCATGTAAATAGTTACTGTGACTACAATATTGTTGAAAAGCTTTTAAAAATGTGGAAATGGTTACTGTAAACATGCACAACTGTATTTTTTAACTGCGTGTGGTTATATGCAAATAAACCAGAACGATCATGCTCTTGCAAGCGAATATTTGACGCGTTATTGCCAAAACACAGCTTAATTTACTATGAAGGGTGTGTGAAAGGAAGATGTCCAGGTTACGCCATATACTTACATCTAAACATCATTTATAAAAGATATATTTTTTAAAATCTGTTAAAATTTATACAAGCTAAGAGTTGTACAAAGTTTTGTACATAGCCTTCTCTTCGATTCGTTCGTATATCATTTTTACTACTACTTTAGAAGGTACATATTTATCTACAGAGGAGGTTGGCATGTAATTTTCTTCAAAGATGCCATCATAAAGATGTTGTTTTTCAACATTATTTAATTTAGGAAAAAATGGTTAGTTACGAGATATTAACCTAATATATTATTGTTCATTTTGTGAATTCTAAATGCTATCATTTCATTTGTTACATATGCTTATTTTTGACAACCATACTACGAGTATTTTGTACAACAATTTGCCAATTTCAATTCAATTGACTTTCACTTCAATTTAAAAGAAAAAAAATTAAAATATTTTAGTTTATTTTATAAACTCATTGACCTAAACATAATGAAACTTTAAATACCTTTGGGTATGCAATGTTTATTTTTAAATCTATCACTTTTGTTTTTTTTTGTTTTGACGGTAAACCAATATTCACTATCGTTAACTATCACAACGATAAAAATGACACCTGGTAAACAAAAACACAAATCCAACAATAATAATAATAATAAATCTCCAAACTTTTTTTGTTTTTAACTCCCAAAGCTAAATAATATTTTTGTGTTTGTTTATGGAATTAATTTGTAATTTATAAATATTATTATTTTTGCTGGATTTTCACAGTATGTATATATTTTTTTGTTGGTTTAAAATTTGAATGCTTAATTAGATAAATTATTTTTGGTATATAAACAAATAAAGGCAAATGTATAAACAAATGAACTAATACATAGAAGGCATGCATAAACAAGAGAATACATGTTTTTTTGGTTTAAAACACATAACAAAATTTCCTACACGCTTCAATGAAAAATCATCACAAATTGATTAATATGTAATAGTGTCATTGTTGTAACAATAACAAAACAAAAAAAAAAAAAAAAAAAAAGAGATCGACTACAATAACATTATTTGTATTTGTATTATTATTATCGAATGACATATTTGACATACGGCGATTATTATAGAATATTTGACATGCTTCAAAATTTTCACAAAAACAGAGAAAAAAAATCAATATTTTACTTTGGCTACATATGTACATATGTAGGTATGTAAATATGTATGTAAAAATGTTTATTTATATTGTTGGCATGCCTACTACTCGTATTGTAGGCATTAAAATGCATGTGTTCAATCAAGTGTGCATATAAATTGTATGTTTGCCTTAAAGATTAAAATATTTAAGGTGATCAGAAAAAAATAAAACAGAAACATAAAAACTATTTGTATTAATTCTTGCATTCTTGTTATAGACAAAATAAGTATGTATTTATTTTCACTTTTTTTTCCTATTCTTTCTTGACGCATTTTTTTTATGGTGGGTTATAGTCATTGATGTCGTTGTTGTTGTTGCTGTTGCCTGATATTTGAAAATTTATATGTTTTGTTAAGTCTTTAATTACCAAAGACACTAAATCCATTTCAACTGTCTTAAATTTGACAATTTTAATGCTTACATACCACCCAGTTTTTCTTAATTCCAACTCAAGTTTTGTTATTTTGTTGCTTATGTGTTGTCGTTGTCGTTGTCGGTGCTGTTGTTGCAGTTTGTTGTCTGTTGGTTGCATCCTATTCATTTTATTGCCCATATTGGTGTCTCTCTATTTATCCAAGTGTCTGTCTGAATGTAGTTTAAATTGTGTGCTAAGGAATCTTTTGTAGATCTAGTTAAGAAATGTTTTAAGCAAATCAACACCATTTCCATTGAATACAAAATAAGTGCATTTATCCCTTTAACAATTTAATTTATATATTTTTGGATCAGTTTGGCACAGACGTGCACTGCGTAATGCAGAAAGAAGTCAATTTATTACTTTATATATTACAGGTAATCTAACGTGAAGTCAGTCGTCGCATTAGTGTCTCTCTGTAGTCTAGGTTGTAGACGCTTTAAAGTAACGGGTTTTCCAACCATAGGTGTTATTTTGGTATTCAAAAAAAAAATGGAATTTTTTGAGATAAATGATCGGATGTTTATTTCACAATAAAGAGGAAGGTATGCCGTAAATAATGAAAAACAACAACAGCCAAATGGCCACCTGAAAGCGTGGTCGTGGCTTTCAGGACCATATCTTTTTCATGAAATTTTCCATAACCAAATCGCAAAGTGGCTGACCTATGTCCTCGATAGCCTCACGAATTCTATCTATGAGGTCTTGAATCGACGCTGGACTGTTGGCGTAGACCTTATCTTTCACGTGGCCCCAAAGGAAGAAGTCGCAAGCTGTTAAATCACAAGATATCGGTGGCAAATTGTGATCACTTCTTTGAGAGATAACACTCTCCGGAAACTTTTCCCGTAAAAGAGCAAAGACACGGTGTTGTTGATGATCGGCCGGCTTGAGTTCTTGTGTTAACTGAACTTTATAAGCCTTAAGACCCAAGTCTTTATGCAAAATACGGTGTAATGACGTTTGTGGAATGCCCAATTCTAAAGAACGACGAGGAATGGACAAACCTGGTTTTTCTTCAACACTTTGGGCAACAGCAGCAATATTCTCAATTGTTCTTGAGCGACGTGCACGGGTTTTATTCTTCACATCACTAACTTTTCCCAACAGCTCGTATTTTTCCACCAATTTCTGTATTGCGGTCCGACAAGGTGCTTCACGACGACCCAAAAACGCTTTAGTTTTGAGAACTGTGACTTCAAGATTTTCACCATTTTTGTGGTGAATTTTAATAATTTCAATGCGTTGTTGAAGCGTATATTTTGCGAAATTAGAGAGAGATGTTTTAATGTAAAGCTTTTTTTGTAAAGTTTGGGCCTATAATATTAGGTGTCATTAGAAAATTTTCGATTTTTTTGGAAAATTTATAATTTATTGAGAAATTCGTATTTTAGCACTTTTTCCAAAAAAGGTAGAAAACAAATTTCTTCGGACTTGTATATATTTTGCAAATGTTTTTGAGAGCAAAACTTGGCTCCATTATGGGAATAAGGCCCCCTCAGCCCTCTCCAAATATAGCCAATTTTAAAGAAAACTTTCAGATTTATTAAAATATGTATATAAAGGTAATTTGTAAAAAATATTAGAGAAAAATCAAAATTTATGGAATACATTTCCCCATGTTAGGTATTTAAGTGAAGACAATGACAAAGTTATCAACCCATAGATTGACAGACCTTTCGGTCTATAAAAGTTCTAATTGTATTACGATATCTTAATCCGTATAAATTTGACACTAATTTGAATTTTAAATTTTTTTTCACGAAAAATCTTAGTTAATCTGATAATCGATAGTACACATTTTTATACCCTTCACCATGAGTGGCAAGGGTATATATAAGTTTGTCAAAATATTTGAAAAAAATTAAAAAAAGAAATTTGGTAAAAAATTAAAAAAATTTGAAATTTTTGAAATTTTTAAAAACAATTTTGAAAAAAAAAAAAATAATAATTTTGTTTACCTAAAAATATTTAAAATTTTTATTTGAAAGTATTTGGTGAAGGGTATATAAGATTCGGCACAGTTGAATATAGCTGCCTTACTTGTTTTCACTAATAAATTAAAAAATTTTTAAATTAAGAAAAATGTTTAAAAAAATAATTTAATAAAAATTTGGAAAAAACTTAAAAAAAAATTTGTTTAAAAATTTTGAAAAATATTGTTAAAAAAATTAAAAAAAAAAATTTTTTTTTATTTTATTTTAGCGTTTACACATGCAAGTAACAATTTGAAAAACACAATACATTCATACTTTTGCACTAACACAATCACTCACACAGCCACCTGGAGCTCACTGTCAAACAAAATTGTTAACACAAACATTTTCCCCAGAAATGTTTGTATTTGAAAATATGGTAACACTTTATTATATTTAATTAATATAACAAAATTTGATGCCGCAAATGGACTTCAAAAAAGCAAATGCTGATAGTACAAAAGTTTATTTAATAAATTCACTGTAATTTTCTTATATTTGTGGCTTTTTGGTGACATCATTCTCCTTCGCTAACATTTGCAAAATGAACATTTACTTGCATGTGTAAACACTCAAGCAACTTGTAGGCATTTCGATATATTTTTCGAAATTTTCGATAATAATACGTATACTCAACTTTCATCATTCTACTTGCATGTGTAAATGCGGGGTAAGATTCGGCTCTGCCGAATATAGCTGTATTACTTGTTTTCATTAAAATGTTAACCCTCTAGTCTTAAGGATTTCAATAATATCAAACACTTGTAAATAATGCTGTTTTTAATTTGCACATTTTTCATTTGTGACCCCATATAGTATATAAATTCTTCATCGTTAGATATAGGGGACTGCTTTTTGAAACCAACTTCACGAAGTCCCCAAATACTTTACATACATGACTGGTACATCAGTATATCCGCTATTGAAATTTATATATTTTGGATTCAAATCTGGAATCATTAAAAAAGACAATTGGAATATCTAATAACATATATTTCAAAGTTTTCAATGACGTATGTAACGCCACAGTAATTCGTGGTACAAAATGGTTGAAACGGGAATAATAATTTTTTCACCAAAAATTTTGTTCACGAAATTTTTTCGTTTAATTTTTTTTTTTTTTTCTCCAATCATTTTCTTTTTCAAACAAATTGTTTTGCATCAAACTTTTTTTCAACAAAATTTTTTTGACCAACAACTTTTTTTTTCATCAAACATTTTTTTACCAATTTTTTCAAAGAAAATAGTTTTTTATATTTCTCTTAAAGTATACTTTGGTGAAGGGTATATATGATTCATCACGGCCGAATATAGCAATCCTACTTGTAAGCAACATTGAAGCGCCGTGAATTTTGCCGAATCATTCGATTGGCAACAAATTTCGTTGCTATCACGAATCTGTTTTCTCTGTGCATGAACCATGTGCTCGTATGAGTAATATTGATCAATCATAACAAGTATACGTAAACAAATAATAGCTTCACTAAGAAAAATTTATATTTTAAAAACAAAATTTTACACGATTATTAACTACAACCACACACATACTAATAACTAAAATAGTCTTTAAATATATATTTTGGTATCCCTTATAGAGAATATCCAACAGAAGTACCAGAATTCGGCCGAAGTTCTCGTCAGAACAAATGAAAATTCTGTAAAAGTAAGGGCTCAAATTGTTATTAAAAATGGCGCCTTCCACTTGACCGATATCATCTTTAAAAAAATAATTAAAAGAACTAGAATGTTTAAAAAAAACATTTAAAACTGTTATTGTTATTATTTAGAAAAATAAAATTTTTTTCAAAAAACATTCAAAACAAACAATTTTTAAACTCATCACTATGATTATTATAATATAATAACTATAATATAAAGGCTTGCCACTCCGTTTGTATTTTCACATTTTCATTTGTGACCTCATATTCTGAATCGATATAAACAGCGGAGTTGATATAGCCATGTCAGTCTGATCGTCTGTATGTTAAAATCATCTTTCAAAGCCTTCAAATAACTTACATACATGATTGATACAGCAATATACCCGCTATAGTCCAACTTATAAGCAAAAAACCGAAACTACTTCGATTTTTTCAGCTCTTTCTCACCAAAATTTTTGAAAATAGCCAAGCAATAGGGCAGAAAACCCATGACCTTTGGAAATGGTGCTTGTTTTTGAAAAAAGGGTATACGTATTTATGTATTCAAATGAATTGTATGCTGCGTTTTGTTGTATCTGTTCTTATTTTTTTTTTTTTTTTGTATGTGCTGTTTGTAACTGTAGCTCTTAAATCACATCATTTCTATCTGTATCTAGTCTGATATGTAGATATTTTGTATTTGCAGATACATACATGTGTATGCAAAAGTGTTTGCTGGCAATAACAACAACAAGAACAGCAACAAATGTAACAAACGTACGCAATATTTAAATTCGATTGCAAGTTGGTGTATGCCCAGCAAACATAGAGATTATAAATTCAAATTTAGATTCAAAACTATTTTAAAACAAATCATTGTCAAATATGTGAGATCTAAAAAGGTTAAAACTTTACTCAATATTTTTAAGAATTTCTAGAATGATTTAAATTTTCTATTGTTTGTCTGTATGTTTGCTGGGTGGCGTGTAGGTTTGTTTGTTTGCTTGTTTATTTGTTATTCAAGAGGTATCGGTTTAAGTTCTATTTCTTCTTTTGGTTTGTTTTTCCTGTTCCTATATCTCTGTGATTTGAATTTAGTTTTTGTTGTTGCAATAGCAGTTTCAACACATAAAAAAAAATGTATCGAGTGTGGAGACACTAGTTCAAAAGATTTGCAGTTATAGATTGTAAATTGTAGTACCACGCATTGGATAACAGAACGGAATAAAAATAAAAGAAGACCAACAAAAACGCACAGACTACACTATGCAAAATAAGACAGTGGGTTAGGAGGTAGAAGAAACTAGGAAATTATTTATTAAGTATTAAAGTTTTGCCCAGTTTCTACACTAGAATTAAGAAAGTTTCAAATGAAGTTGCAACATGATCAAATTTATGATTAAAATTGATAATCTAATCATTGATTCAAAAAGTTCTACCCTAATTGAACCAACATTTAAAAATTGTATTAATATTTACAATTTCAATGAAGCATCCTTAAAATTTCTGTTTAACAAACCCACTGTAAGTATTTTCTACATCCTTTAGCTTTACTATGTCTGTATGTTAATCGGAAAAACGTTTGCAATATAAACAAACCCAAAAAAGAAACCAAAAAAAAAAATAAAAAATTGAACTAAAAAAAACTAGAACACAGCAGGATGACAATTTTTTACAATAACAACAAATCCAAAGAAGTATACAAAAAAAAAAATCCACAACAATATGCCTATAAAAGCTCAAAGTCTATAAAAATCCAATACCGGCACACACTAGCATGTTGCCACATGCAACACAGCTTAAATTAAGGCTTCGTACGGAATCTCTCTCTAGAAATAAGAAAAAAAAACCCCAACTGCAACAAAAAAGAAACTCTATAACAACAACTAAGTACAGTTTAGATGACTAAAAGGAACAGTTTGCAGGGAAACTGAAGAAATAAGTTAAAGTATATGTGTATTTCGATATATGGGTGTAATCCTTAGACGGCTCAAAATGAATACAACAATTTATGAACACTATACACAAAATTGTACAACAATATATGTCGTTTTGAAACTGCACATGAAAACCTAGAAAAAAATAAAAATAATTTAAAATGCAAAAAAAAAAAAAACAAAAATCTTATAATACGTTTTTATAGTTTCCTTCTTTTGTCATTTGAAAAACCAAAGCTAAATCTTTAATTGAGTAGAAATAAGAAATTAAGATTTTTTGTATTAACTAAGTGCATAAAGATTTATGTTTGGCCTTCTTTTAAAGCATTTCTTCCAGTCCTATTACAATTTCATTTCTAGAAATGACTTGCTAAATTTTTCCTTAATATTTTTGGCTCATTTTTTGTAATTGTGCAAAATAAATTTTTATTTTTTTGTTATATCTGAGAGTATGCGTCTTTTTTCTTAAATCAGTCGGTCTTTTCTCACTTTATCTTTGATGTAGTTTTTCCATTTAACCACAGAAAAAAAAAAATTAAAAGCATTCAAGAAAATATACCTACACTCAGTCACAAATCACCAAATAGACAAAGATATCAAGTGATTTTCTTGAAAAACAAACTATTTTTAAGAGAAAAATAAAAAGTACTTAAATTAAGAAATATTGGGCGGGAGAAAAAGTTGCTGAGCAACTGAGCTGGCACAGTTTACTGTGCCAAAGAAAAGTTATAAATAACTAAACTATTCAAACACAAGTTATCGAAATTTTTAATATGTCAACTTAAAGTTGTAGATAGCTTTACTATCCCAACGAAAAGTTAAGAAAAGACTTCGGTAAATTGACTATGAAAGGGAAAAGTTATCGATAACTTTACTTTCCTATAGAAAAGTTATCGATACTTATCTATAGAGAAGTTATTGATAACTTTACTTTTCAATAGAAAAGTTATTGATAACTTTACTTTTCAATAGAAAAGTTATCGATAAATTTACTTTTCAATAAAAAAGTTATCGATAAATTTACTTTTCAATAGAAAAGTTATCGACAACTTTACTCTTCTATAGAAAATTTGTCGCCAACTTTACTATTCTATAGAAAAGTTGTCGACAACTTTACTATTCTATAGAAAAGTTGTCGACAACTTTACTATTCTATAGAAAAGTTGTCGACAACTTTACTTTTCTATAGAAAAGTTGTCGACAACTTTACTTTTCTATAGAAAAGTTGTCGACAACTTTACTTTTCTATAGAAAAGTTGTCGACAACTTTACTTTTCTATAGAAAAGTTGTCGACAACTTTACTTTTCTATAGAAAAGTTGTCGACAACTTTACTTTTCTATAGAAAAGTTGTCGACAACTTTACTTTTCTATAGAAAAGTTGTCGACAACTTTACTTTTCTATAGAAAAGTTGTCGACAACTTTACTTTTCTATAGAAAAGTTGTCGACAACTTTACTTTTCTATAGAAAAGTTGTCGACAACTTTACTTTTCTATAGAAAAGTTGTCGACAACTTTACTTTTCTATAGAAAAGTTGTCGACAACTTTACTTTTCTATAGAAAAGTTGTCGACAACTTTACTTTTCTATAGAAAAGTTGTCGACAACTTTACTTTTCTATAGAAAAGTTGTCGACAACTTTACTTTTCTATAGAAAAGTTGTCGACAACTTTACTTTTCTATAGAAAAGTTGTCGACAACTTTACTTTTCTATAGAAAAGTTGTCGACAACTTTACTTTTCTATAGAAAAGTTGTCGACAACTTTACTTTTCTATAGAAAAGTTGTCGACAACTTTACTTTTCTATAGAAAAGTTGTCGACAACTTTACTTTTCTATAGAAAAGTTGTCGACAACTTTACTTTTCTATAGAAAAGTTGTCGACAACTTTACTTTTCTATAGAAAAGTTGTCGACAACTTTACTTTTCTATAGAAAAGTTGTCGACAACTTTACTTTTCTATAGAAAAGTTGTCGACAACTTTACTTTTCTATAGAAAAGTTGTCGACAACTTTACTTTTCTATAGAAAAGTTGTCGACAACTTTACTTTTCTATAGAAAAGTTGTCGACAACTTTACTTTTCTATAGAAATGTTGTCGACAACTTTACTTTTCTGTAGAAAAGTTGTCGACAACTTTACTTTTCTATAGAAATGTTGTCGACAACTTTACTTTTCTGTAGAAAAGCTGTCGACAACTTTTTTTTTCTGTAGAAAAGTTGTCGACAACTTTTCTTTTCTATAGAAAAGTTGTCGACAACTTTACTTTTCTATAGAAAAGTTGTCGACAACTTTACTTTTCTATAGAAAAGTTGTCGACAACTTTACTTTTCTATAGAAAAGTTGTCGACAACTTTACTTTTCTATAGAAAAGTTGTCGACAACTTTACTTTTCTATAGAAAAGTTATCGACAACTTTACTTTTCTATAGAAAAGTTGTCGACAACTTTACTTTTCTATAGAAAAGTTGTCGACAACTTTACTTTTCTATAGAAAAGTTGTCGACAACTTTACTTTTCTATAGAAAAGTTGTCGACAACTTTACTTTTCTATAGAAAAGTTGTCGACAACTTTACTTTTCTATAGAAAAGTTGTCGACAACTTTACTTTTCTATAGAAAAGTTGTCGACAACTTTACTTTTCTATAGAAAAGTTGTCGACAACTTTACTTTTCTATAGAAAAGTTGTCGACAACTTTACTTTTCTATAGAAAAGTTGTCGACAACTTTACTTTTCTATAGAAAAGTTGTCGACAACTTTACTTTTCTATAGAAAAGTTGTCGACAACTTTACTTTTCTATAGAAAAGTTGTCGACAACTTTACTTTTCTATAGAAAAGTTGTCGACAACTTTACTTTTCTATAGAAAAGTTGTCGACAACTTTACTTTTCTATAGAAAAGTTGTCGACAACTTTACTTTTCTATAGAAAAGTTGTCGACAACTTTACTTTTCTATAGAAAAGTTGTCGACAACTTTACTTTTCTATAGAAAAGTTGTCGACAACTTTACTTTTCTATAGAAAAGTTGTCGACAACTTTACTTTTCTATAGAAAAGTTGTCGACAACTTTACTTTTCTATAGAAAAGTTGTCGACAACTTTACTTTTCTATAAAAAAGTTGTCGACAACTTTACTTTTCTATAGAAAAGTTGTCGACAACTTTACTTTTCTATAGAAAAGTTGTCGACAACTTTACTTTTCTATAGAAAAGTTGTCGACAACTTTACTTTTCTATAGAAAAGTTGTCGACAACTTTACTTTTCTATAGAAAAGTTGTCGACAACTTTACTTTTCTATAGAAAAGTTGTCGACAACTTTACTTTTCTATAGAAAAGTTGTCGACAACTTTACTTTTCTATAGAAAAGTTGTCGACAACTTTACTTTTCTATAGAAAAGTTGTCGACAACTTTACTTTTCTATAGAAAAGTTGTCGACAACTTTACTTTTCTATAGAAAAGTTGTCGACAACTTTACTTTTCTATAGAAAAGTTGTCGACAACTTTACTTTTCTATAGAAAAGTTGTCGACAACTTTACTTTTCTATAGAAAAGTTGTCGACAACTTTACTTTTCTATAGAAAAGTTGTCGACAACTTTACTTTTCTATAGAAAAGTTGTCGACAACTTTACTTTTCTATAGAAAAGTTGTCGACAACTTTACTTTTCTATAGAAAAGTTGTCGACAACTTTACTTTTCTATAGAAAAGTTGTCGACAACTTTACTTTTCTATAGAAAAGTTGTCGACAACTTTACTTTTCTATAGAAAAGTTGTCGACAACTTTACTTTTCTATAGAAAAGTTGTCGACAACTTTACTTTTCTATAGAAAAGTTGTCGACAACTTTACTTTTCTATAGAAAAGTTGTCAACAACTTTACTTTTCTATAGAAAAGTTGTCGACAACTTTACTTTTCTATAAAAAAGTTGTCGACAACTTTACTTTTCTATAGAAAAGTTGTCGACAACTTTACTTTTCTATAGAAAAGTTGTCGACAACTTTACTTTTCTATAGAAAAGTTGTCGACAACTTTACTTTTCTATAGAAAAGTTGTCGACAACTTTACTTTTCTATAGAAAAGTTGTCGACAACTTTACTTTTCTATAGAAAAGTTGTCGACAACTTTACTTTTCTATAGAAAAGTTGTCGACAACTTTACTTTTCTATAGAAAAGTTGTCGACAACTTTACTTTTCTATAGAAAAGTTGTCGACAACTTTACTTTTCTATAGAAAAGTTGTCGACAACTTTACTTTTCTATAGAAAAGTTGTCGACAACTTTACTTTTCTATAGAAAAGTTGTCGACAACTTTACTTTTCTATAGAAAAGTTGTCGACAACTTTACTTTTCTATAGAAAAGTTGTCGACAACTTTACTTTTCTATAGAAAAGTTGTCGACAACTTTACTTTTCTATAGAAAAGTTGTCGACAACTTTACTTTTCTATAGAAAAGTTGTCGACAACTTTACTTTTCTATAGAAAAGTTGTCGACAACTTTACTTTTCTATAGAAAAGTTGTCGACAACTTTACTTTTCTATAGAAAAGTTGTCGACAACTTTACTTTTCTATAGAAAAGTTGTCGACAACTTTACTTTTCTATAGAAAAGTTGTCGACAACTTTACTTTTCTATAGAAAAGTTGTCGACAACTTTACTTTTCTATAGAAAAGTTGTCGACAACTTTACTTTTCTATAGAAAAGTTGTCGACAACTTTACTTTTCTATAGAAAAGTTGTCGACAACTTTACTTTTCTATAGAAAAGTTGTCGACAACTTTACTTTTCTATAGAAAAGTTGTCGACAACTTTACTTTTCTATAGAAAAGTTGTCGACAACTTTACTTTTCTATAGAAAAGTTGTCGACAACTTTACTTTTCTATAGAAAAGTTGTCGACAACTTTACTTTTCTATAGAAAAGTTGTCGACAACTTTACTTTTCTATAGAAAAGTTGTCGACAACTTTACTTTTCTATAGAAAAGTTGTCGACAACTTTACTTTTCTATAGAAAAGTTGTCGACAACTTTACTTTTCTATAGAAAAGTTGTTGACAACTTTACTTTTCTATAGAAAAGTATTCTATACAAAAGTAATCTATAACCTTGCTTTTCTATAAATTCGTGTAATATACTGAAAATACCATTTCCGCTTACCCAATATTCTCACACAAGTTAAGTGTTTCTTTGTATAGTTTTACTTAAAATACACTTGTCATTTCTTATTTATTTCTCAAAATGATTTTTATATTTTCAAAGTGAATAAGCCTAAAAAAAAACAAACAGCAAACTCTACTCTCACCAACAACCTTCAGCTTCAATATTTAGCCAACATTTTCAGTAAGCAGCACTTGCCACCAAGTAATGTAAATGTAATTGATACTGTTGTCTGCATATTAATGATTTAACTACACTTTCAACATTCGGCTAAAACCAAAGAATTACACTCTCGGTGTCTATTTTTTTTTTTTTGTTTGTTTTGTTTATGCTCTGTTGCACATCCACAACAAACTTCAGCTGCAATTAAAATTATGTTTAGCAACGAAATGAACAACACTATTGCAAGAGATTAAATATTTTGCTGTCTTCCTTTTTATATTTACAAACACATTATGGAAATTATTTTTACACTATAATTCATACAGGGAAAATATGTTTTTTTTTTATACCTTAAGGCAGGAAGAGAACGCATTTAATATAATCTCTGGCAACGCCTGTCTAACTGGGTAGGCAAAGAGGGCCTCATATATAATATTTATGTATTAGCGAGTGTGTTTGGTAAAGCTTGAATAGGCAACGTATTTAAACAATTTAATGGGTGGCCTTAGATTTGGCGACACAATTTCTTTAAGCTTTTTTTCTTTTCTTCATAATCTAATGTCTTTTTTATAAAGAAATAAAAAAAAATAGTTGTATTAAGGAAAGTTTTCTTTCAAACCACACGCAGCTCAATTTTTCTGTTTTTTTTCCATTTTGCAAGGGGTATAAATAAATTGTGCGCAGAATATTGATTTATGTGCTTGATAATGTAGTGGTAAATTATATGGAATCATTTGTTTATAGTGGGTATAATATAATAATGTCAAGATATATCTTTTTCATTTTTTGCTTACAATGTAGGTATGTACGTTTGATGGAGAAATTGACATTAGATGGAAAAATAATATTGTAGATGGTCAAGAAATAAAGCATATCGATTTTTTTTCAATTTTCTAACTGTACTTAAAGTTGATTTTTTCCTAAAGTAAATTTCAGGAAAAATCACTTATTATTGGCATATTTAAAGAGTCTATATATCAATCAATAAAAAAAGTTTGCGATAAATGTACTTTTCTATGTGAACAAATTTATTAATCTAAAGATATGCTATAAATACTATTTTATAGAAAAGTACAGAACTCTATAGAAAAATTCTCTATAACTTTACTATTCCACCTATCACTAATTTTATTATTTTACTTTTCTATAGAAAAGTTATCGATTATTTTACTTTTCTATAGAAAAGTTATCGATTATTTTACTTTTCTATAGAAAAGTTATCGATTATTTTACTTTTCTATAGAAAAGTTATCGATTATTTTACTTTTCTTTAGAAAAGTTATCGATTATTTTACTTTTCCATAGAAAAGTTATCGATAATATTAGTTTTTCTATAGAAAAGCATTCCATGGATAAGTTAACTTTAAATTTATTCAACTGCATCCACCCTCTCCTAATAAATCTACGACAGTCAGGGTAGTCAGTTAGTCTTTTGGTATTTTAATCCATTTTCTCACCCATTGTCTTTTAATTTACACAACAAAAACATTTGTTAAATAAATCTTGTTGAAATTTAACTTAAAGCGGAAATCTCTAAGTCTCTAGTTTTAGATATCAATTTAACACCATAAATTTTAAAGTGTTGCTTATCCAGGAAATAAAATTACTCCAATGGTTGGGTTTTTAATCTATATTTAAGACACTTACACACATGGACACAAACACATTTGCTTAACTTGATGAACTGCTTTTAATCTTTTAGTTTAAAACTTTAAGTACGAGTATCAGGGAAAATAACAACAACACATAGAGACTAGAAAAGATAAAGGTAAGAAATATAAATTGTATTAAGGAGGTAAACAACTGGCAGCAGAAATTCAAACTACTTTATGGTTACTAAACAATTCATCTTCCAAATTTTTAGTCATATAGCAACGACCCTAATATATTTAGCTTTTTTGTGTAATCAAAATTACAAACTGACACAAAACTATATATTCCACAAAGGTCTTTTCGCTTTTTTTACCTATAAGTAAGCAGAGCCCTAGAACGAACAGTACACCAACTCAAAAAATACATATAAGTGAATGTATGTATTTCAGCTTATACAAAAATATCATCTTCTTTTAACTGAATTTATTTTTTTAGCTCTCCATACAAAACCCCTGAAAGTAGTTAAAAAAGTAAACAACAAAAAAAAAAAAAAAAACTAGAAAAATTATACGTAACACATGGTTCAAGCCAAAAACATACTTGATCAAAATGCCAAAACAATTTGCATATTTTAATTAAATTCACATACATTTATATTATTCACCGCTTCATCTTTATTTTTCATTCTTTCTTCATTTTCTACTGTTGTATATTTTTGGTTTTTAGCTCCGGGAAAAAATTGAAGCAGAACTGCTGGCTACATTTGGCTACGAGTGGTTGGTCGGTTGGCTGACACACATAAATGACTTCAAAGCAGAAAATGAGAAAATGACATAAATGGAGTGTAGATTAAATTTCAAATAAATATATTAGAGGTATTAATTAAGTACTTCTTTCAAATATAGATTTCGAAAATAAAAATAGTTTTCAGTTTCCATAGGAAAGATCGAATACTATACAACTAAGTTTCCCAATTATAGAAAACTAAAGTTATTGACAAGACTTCTGTAGCATGTGGACAACTTTTCTATAAAATTGTAAAGTTGTGGACAACTTTTCTATAGAATAGTAAAGTTATGGACAACTTTTCTATAGAATAGTAAAGTTATGGACAACTTTTCTATAGAATAGTAAAGTTGTGGTCAACTTTTCTATAGAATAGTAAAGTTGTGGACAACTTTTCTATAGAATAGTAAAGTTGTGGACAACTTTTCTATAGAATAGTAAAGTTGTGGACAACTTTTGTATAGAATAGTAAAGTTGTGGACAACTTTTCTATAGAATAGTAAAGTTGTGGACAACTTTTCTATAGAATAGTAAAGTTGTGGGCACCTTTTCTATAGAATAGTAAAGTTGTCGACAACTTTTCTATAGAATAGTAATGTTGTGGACAACTATTCTATAGAAAAGTAAAGTTGTCGACAACTTTTCTATAGAAAAGTAAAGTTGTCGACAACTTTTCTATAGAAAAGTAAAGTTGTCGACAACTTTTCTATAGAAAAGTAAAGTTGTCGACAACTTTTCTATAGAAAAGTAAAGTTGTCGACAACTTTTCTATAGAAAAGTAAAGTTGTCGACAACTTTTCTATAGAAAAGTAAAGTTGTCGACAACTTTTCTATAGAAAAGTAAAGTTGTCGACAACTTTTCTATAGAAAAGTAAAGTTGTCGACAACTTTTCTATAGAAAAGTAAAGTTGTCGACAACTTTTCTATAGAAAAGTAAAGTTGTCGACAACTTTTCTATAGAAAAGTAAAGTTGTCGACAACTTTTCTATAGAAAAGTAAAGTTGTCGACAACTTTTCTATAGAAAAGTAAAGTTGTCGACAACTTTTCTATAGAAAAGTAAAGTTGTCGACAACTTTTCTATAGAAAAGTAAAGTTGTCGACAACTTTTCTATAGAAAAGTAAAGTTGTCGACAACTTTTCTATAGAAAAGTAAAGTTGTCGACAACTTTTCTATAGAAAAGTAAAGTTGTCGACAACTTTTCTATAGAAAAGTAAAGTTGTCGACAACTTTTCTATAGAAAAGTAAAGTTGTCGACAACTTTTCTATAGAAAAGTAAAGTTGTCGACAACTTTTCTATAGAAAAGTAAAGTTGTCGACAACTTTTCTATAGAAAAGTAAAGTTGTCGACAACTTTTCTATAGAAAAGTAAAGTTGTCGACAACTTTTCTATAGAAAAGTAAAGTTGTCGACAACTTTTCTATAGAAAAGTAAAGTTGTCGACAACTTTTCTATAGAAAAGTAAAGTTGTCGACAACTTTTCTATAGAAAAGTAAAGTTGTCGACAACTTTTCTATAGAAAAGTAAAGTTGTCGACAACTTTTCTATAGAAAAGTAAAGTTGTCGACAACTTTTCTATAGAAAAGTAAAGTTGTCGACAACTTTTCTATAGAAAAGTAAAGTTGTCGACAACTTTTCTATAGAAAAGTAAAGTTGTCGACAACTTTTCTATAGAAAAGTAAAGTTGTCGACAACTTTTCTATAGAAAAGTAAAGTTGTCGACAACTTTTCTATAGAAAAGTAAAGTTGTCGACAACTTTTCTATAGAAAAGTAAAGTTGTCGACAACTTTTCTATAGAAAAGTAAAGTTGTCGACAACTTTTCTATAGAAAAGTAAAGTTGTCGACAACTTTTCTACAGAAAAGTAAAGTTGTCGACAACTTTTCTACAGAAAAGTAAAGTTGTCGACAACTTTTCTATAGAATAGTAAAGTTGTCGACAACTTTTCTATAGAATAGTAAAGTTGCCGGCAACATTTCTATAGAATAGTAAAGTTGCCGGCAACATTTCTATAGAATAGTAAAGTTGCCGGCAACATTTCTATAGAATAGTAAAGTTGTGGACAACTTTTCTATAAAATAGTAAAGTTGTGGACAACTTTTTTATAAAATAGTTTTTATAGAATAGTAAAGTGGTCGACGTCTTTTCTATAGAATAGTAAATTTGTGAACAACATTTCTATGGAATAGTAAAATTGTGCTCTTGTAAAGCCCATTAATTTATTATTAATAATAAATTGTCTTTACACTTATTTATCCCCCATCAGCTGTTATAAATCTTAATAAATTTAAATTAGTCGATTGGTTAATATCCTGTAGCAACAAGTTTAATTCAATTTGAAAATGATTAAACATTTTCTCATCTCCTTTAGATAAATACAAAATAATTTCTCAACGCTAAACAGCTAAAATATAAAGAGCCATACATACATTTCATAAATGATCAACAAGCTAAAAAGAAATACATATATAGTAGATAATAGTATATAAACGTTAATTTTGCAGCAATTACCCATTGAATGCTGGAGTAATTTAGGAACGGGTTTCCATTGATTGATTTCTAATCATTAAACCTGAAAGTGTTTTATAATTTGTGCAATTAACGCGCTCCAATGATAATCACAAAGAGAAGTAATAAAGTAGTGTGTTACGCTCTTAAGAATCCGAAGTAACAGTGACAGCAAAGACAAAATACAAGCAAGCAGCCAACCAAAGATGTTATGGAGCTGATAAAATATAACGAAATAATGGTAGGTAGCATTTAGTATAATGATTTTCTTTATACTTATTCACCATTTACTTTGATGAGATACTTAAATGAAATGTGTGTAGCAAAAAAAGAAACTGGTAACCAAACCAACCAATTCATTCATCTATTCATCCATCCATCCATTAATTTATCCATCCATCTATCCAACAACTAGTTGACGAGGTGGAGCTACATGTTAACAACCCAAAAACCTAACATGTCACTT
The DNA here is from genome assembly GCA_942486065.2 of Calliphora vomitoria. NCBI lineage: Eukaryota > Metazoa > Arthropoda > Insecta > Diptera > Calliphoridae > Calliphora > Calliphora vomitoria. Next base: position 11,724,080 of record OW818033.2, read on the forward strand.
ATAGTTAAGAACACATTGTTCTGAGGAAACACAAAATAACAACTAGAATGAAGCAAATTTAAACAACAAAAAAAAACTTGCAACAAGAAAGAGGAATTGCACTTGCTCTTGCAAAATATTCATACCGCTGCATATTCATGTAGTTAGATTTATACAGACATACTCATGTACTTTACGTAAGAACACGTTACTCAAACACATACAAATACTTCTATACACAGCAGCAACTAAAGCTTTTTGCTGCAAAAAGAAGAAAAAAAATCATACGTAGAAATACAAAAGACTTGTGTATATTTCCGGTAGTGTTGAAGTACGCATCCGGTGTATGGCAAACACTACATTTAAACATACTCATGCTGTACATAGTTTATGCACACTTTACTGTAGCACTCTTCTAGCAGCAGGCATGCCCAAAGAAAAATCCCGAAAATCTTGTGATTTATGGGATTTTGAAAGATCTCTCTGGATGCTATTACCTAATAGAGTACAGAACACCACTTGAAATATAAGAATTTTTATAATTTCTTACATATGTAGTTCTAATAGAAAATAATGGTTCCTTTTATTATAACTCTTTATAACTCTAAAATAATTTACGGTATTCTGAATTTAACTCTTCGGAATTACTACAAATCTATTTACTTATATGGGCATTCCTAACTAACACAAAAAATAGCTTTTTCTTTCCAGTGTGTATATGAAGTGAGCAAAACGGTGCATGAGTGATATAATACTCTCACACATATAGTCGAAAATGTTTTTTTTTCCTTCTTTGGTAAAAAAGACAACAAAATTAAACCCCAAAAAATAGAGCAACCAAAAAAATAAAGTAGAAATAAACCAAAAAAAATAAAGAAGTATGAAAAAATAATTTTCAATATGATGATACTCTTAGCACAGTGGAGCGAATTGTATAGAAATAGATAAATAAGTAGTAAGAATGTATCTAGCTCTGACTATAGATTTAGAAACAGAATGAACGTCAAGTACTTTTTTTAAAACGGTGGATTTGTAATTACTTATATACACAGCGTCATCTTCAAGAATTCTCATGAATAACCTAACGGAAAAAACTCGAATGTTCTATTTCCATAATGATCACATACAGCGTATAAAGCTGCTTCACAGTTAATGTTGTCATACTTATAAACAATGTTAGTAACAGCGTGATAGCACGTTATCTTGATAAGTAGAAGTAATGTAATTTCGTAACAATATTTTAGAAGTCTGCAATCTCCAATTTTTTTGAAAACATATGTAATACTGATATCCATATACATATGATGGCTGCTTGAGATCAGTAATTGCCAATATCAAATATGCTTTTAATCAATATAAATCAATGATAAAAAAATGTTTATAAAAGCAAAGGCAGCAATATCAATTGGACATACTTTCCTTTGCCTTCATTATTATCTATCAACAATGTTAATATATATTCCTATTTCATACTTTTCGTTTTGGAATTATAACTATTTGCAAACTATGTTTAATAACTATTTATTACTAGCTCACAGCGCCGACTTCGCCCGGTACCTATTTACTAATGATTTGTAGCAACCACATAAGTATACCTCTAATTAGGATTTTTCTAAAGTTTAGGCGTAGGTTAAGTACAACAATTGAGTAGTGAAAAGGAGGAAGTATTGTTAGCTCTTCAAGTTTCTCCAAAAATGTATCTTATTAAGTAAAATGAGAAGTGAAAAGGAGTCAGTAAACTTAAGTTCTTTGAGTTTTCCTAAAATTGTTCTTACCCTGAAAATTTCGAATCGAATAACAAAAAATCAGCCAAATCACTCCAGCCGTTCTGACCTCATGCCATTACATACATAGATTAAGTGTTTTGAAAAAAGTTTTGTTTTCAATTTCAACAAGTAAGAAAGTATAGTCGGTCATATAACACCCTCCATCGAGTATATGAGCAATAAGAGACTTGAAATCATATTTTTTGCATCACTTTTGAAAAAGGTCACAAAAGTTATTTATAAAGTAGTTTATGGCATTATTTCAGAAATAATTAAGACTTAGACTGGTTTACTGTCATTAAAGACTGCTAGATTCTTAGCCGATTAATCTTAACAGATCTTAGGAATAAGATTTATTTGTATAAAAAAAATAAACAAACTATAAGCAGAATTAATTTATTGGATATATAACTTAAACATTCTTGATTCACAACATCTTATCTTTTGAACGCGACTTTTGTCTTCAATAACTTATATGTCATTTTGTAGGGTACATATCTGTCATTAATCCTTACTAATTTATTGAACATTATAGTGTAAAAAACAAAGTTTTTTTCTAATTCGAAAATGTCGAATTTTGTGCCAGCAAAGCATCAAATGCAGGAAGTTTTGCTTTAATTTTGTAATTTGAAAAAAAGTGCCGCTGAAGCACACCGATTGCTCTCCGAAGCTTATGGTGAATACATTCCATCGGTTTCAATGTACGAGAGATGGTTTCTGCTGTTCATAATTAGTGATTTTAATGAGGAAGACAAAGGTTGCCTGGGCCATCCAAAAAAGTTTGAAGACCAAGCATTGGAGGCATTTCAAAATTAAAATTGTTTTCAAATTCAACAAAAGTTTGCAAAATCATTGGGAGCTACTCAAGCAACAATTTGAACATTTTTGAGAGCCTCATGATTTATCGAAAGCAAGGAAATTAGGTACCATACCAATTCATGCCGAGAGACCTTGAAAGGCGATTTTGCATGTTCGATATGAGCTATTGCTACGCTATAAAAGAAAATCATTTCTCCATCAAATCATTACTTGCGATGAAAAATGTATCCACTACGTAATATTCCATTATGACAATGCTCGGCCACATACGCTTTATTTTAGAACAGAGTATCTCATATTGTCTTGGCCTCAAAAAATGAGCAGTTTTTTCAGCTATATTGTACAAATGTTTCAAAACGAAAGCTATCCCTCGATTTACACGATTGATGCGTTCCTGAAAAAATCGTGTAAATCAAAATGAAAAATGTTTGTATGAGAAATCGTGTAAATCGAAAAAAGACCCAAATACGAATAAATTAAAAATTTTTGTTTAGAAAATTCATTTATTTTAAAGTAAAGTAAATATATTTCCCCATAGTCATAAACAAATTTTAAATTAAACAATGTTCTAAAGCAAAATTTCCATAAAAAATTTGATTTAAAACGTTGTTCAAATTTAAAAATTGTATTAGCTTTCGATCGAAAAGTCCGCTTTTTCGGGATATTCTTTAGACACATCTATATCAGCAGAAGCTTGTTTAACTTTTAATTATTTAAATAAATAAATATTTCAAACCAACCATGGTAGCTGATCATTAAGTTTTTTTTTTTTTGTAATAGCAATGGTATCAATTGGGATTCGCTTTTGAGTTTAATTTTCTATCCAGATCATTAGTGCCTGTTCTATATTTTCAATTGTAATGTCCCGAACGCATGAATTTGTACTTAGGCTCATTTTGGTTCCAGCTGCTACACTTTTCCCTATAATTTTTTTTTCCCTATTAAGTTTTGTCGGACTATCTTTGAAATTGCAACCTGTAGTTTGGTCAAACGGACGAACTGACATCACTTAATCAACTCATTAATTGATCACGCGCAGATAGCAGATAGTTATTGTCCCAAAAACCACTTTAAAGTAGGTGTTTATTGTTGCACGTTACTAACATCAACACTACCGCAATATACCCTCCCACTATGGTGTAGTATGAAATTAGACTTCAGAACTTGACAGAGAAAATTCAATTTAGGAACCCAAGAAGGACCGATTGGTTCAAATTTAATATGATCCTCAGACATAATTTAAGAACATGTCAGTTGTTGAAGATTCGATCACTGGTCTTGAAAAAATAGTGGAAAAAGTGTGAGTGGGGTAGGGATAATCTCGTGTACGAATATGACACCAGGGGGCAAATTCTCGCACTCGTAATCGATATAAATTTCGAACGCTTATTAGCGTTCGAGTAAAAACTCGTTCGCTATCGAGCACAACCATTATAATTTTTTTCGATATCGAATAAGAGAATCCCAAAGATAAAAAAACTCGAATAAGTTTTCAATCGACTGCGGTAATTAGCCCCCAGGTTCTAAAATGAGCTGTGCTGTCAGTTCTGGCGTCTTCTGTGGCGAACTTGGGTTAGGCATCTCATACCGTCTTCCGAATGAGTGTAGTGTTTTCCAGGCGGAAATGTTTGCAATCATGGTAGCTTGTAATACAATACATGATCATAACACTCGTGGCAATATATGTAGGTATTTTTGTCGACAGTCAGGCAGCAATTCTCTCACTGAAGGCCTACACAACTTTATCTTCATTAGTCATATAGGTTTCTGTTATTTATAATAGCTATGGCTTTTATACTTCAAGTATAGAGTGTTTTATAATGTTGTACTGATGTTTGTAACATCCAAAAATTGTGATTTTCAAATTCATCCCCGAGCGACTTAGGGTGTGTTCTATCTATCTGACCTTCTCTCTGACCGTCTGCTTTGCATTAATTAGTTTGTAATGAATTTAGAAACTTCTAAAATATAAGTTTGTGTACTTATAAATAATAGCAATAGTTTGTGGACTCTTATAGATGTATTTCTCCAGCAAACATATATTTCTTTTAATTTGTTCACCATTTTCCGAACAATACCAGGTATTTTTATACCCTTCACCATGAGTGAAAAGGTTATATATAAGTTCATCATTCCGTTTGTATTTTCTACATTTTTCATTTGCAACCCCACAAAGTATATATATTCTGGATCGTTATAAATAGCGATGTCAATATAGCCATGTCCAAATCATGCATGTCGAAATCAACTTTCCGTAGCCCTCAAATAACTTACATACATGATTCGTATATCAATATATCAGGAATTCTCCCAAATCGGTTGCTATTTAAAATCGACACAATCAGCCAACAATTGGCTGAGATATAGAGAAAAACCCAGGACAGCCTTGAATTTTTACCTAAATTTTTATCTATATCTGGATTACTAAGTCATTAATATAGAAAATATGGATATTCAATAATAGATGTTTCAAAGACCTTTGCAACAGCGTATATAAGGCCAAGGTAAGTCGGACCAACAATTGGTCAATATCGGGAAAAATATTTTTTACCCCGAATTTTTTTAGAAATAAATTTGAAATTTTTTTTTTTTAATTTAAAAATAAATTTAAAAAAATTTTTTCCATAAAAATTTTTACACAAATTTTTCCATAAAAATTTTTACACAAATTTTTACAAAAATTTGTATTATAATTTTTTAAATATAATTAGGCGAATGGTATATAAGATTCGGCACAGCCTAAAATATCTCTCACATACTTCTTTTGTCTCAAAGTGATAATTGAGGAACATTTCATCTCTCTGTGTCGTTCTCTCTAAGACCAATCGTGCCTTCAACAGCCGAACGGAAATCGGAAGATCATTTGAAAATTATATAAATACCCAGCATATATTCATATATACTTTTTTGATTTAATATATCTTTGGTGATAGATATTCAAACCATGTAATTAGCAATTTCAACACTTTCGTTACACTGTCCCTTGTGAACTCTATGCATATGCAACAACTTCAATATGTTGTCGCTCACTATAACATTGTTTAATTTTTTTTTTGTTGCAGCCATTGCTGGTCCTCTTGATGTTAACGATGATTATGTTGTTCTTGTTATTGTTGCTGTTGCTGCTGTCGTCATCATCACTCTCAGAGTCATCAACGTGACTACAAGTACATATACGACCCGTCATATACTTGTAGTATTGCTCATATATTGTCGGCCTCATCTACATCCTCAATGTCGCCAACGTAGTAGTTGATGTTGCTGTTGCTGTTGATGTAGTTATTGTTGTTGTAGCTGTATTTAAGCTAGTATCACCCGCAGCGTAAATCTTGTGGATTAATCCAATTTAACACTTTATATACCAGCCGGTATGTTTGTCTTTTATTATTTTGTTCTTGTTTTTTTTTTTTTTTTTTTTTTTTTTGCAAGAATCATTTATGTGTGTTCTCTTTCAAAAAAAAATAATAAAAAATCATTGCATAGTGTATAGTCTTGATGTTATTTTCATTTTATTTAAATTGAAACAAAAAAAAATAAATAAAAAATTGAAATAAATATTCATGGGTGCTCTCGTGCGAATATGTTATGTTGATGTAGTTGTAAATGTTGTATTTATTTATTGCATGTGTTTGTATTGTTGTTTGGTCTATTAAATAATTTATGAACTTAAAAGCAACCAAAAAAAAAGGTGGTTTGTTAAACAACATTATAGTATTTTAATTTTATTTGGGTTTTTTGCTGGAAAATCTTTTTAACAAAACATTTACATGAAATTAAAGACTTAAATGGAAATTAAGGATGTGTAGCTAAAGTGGTTGCAAGGATTTCAATGGTGTACAGAACACTGGCAATCAGCATTTCTTTGATTATTTGGCTAAAATGTACTTAAAATTTATATTTCAACGATTTTTACCCAATTTCTTTGTAGATATAAAATATACAACAACAATCAAAGCTACAACAATATGTTTGATCATAAAACTGATACACACTTTACAGCAACGAACTAGGAAAAACTTACAATGTTGAAAGCGGCTTACATTGAAATTATTAAACTATTCTGAGGTTGTCTCACATTTTGGTTCATAACTTTTTTTCTACTCAACCAATTTTAATGATTTTCAATAGGAAATTAGCTAGGACAATGATAAATATTTTAACTGAAACTCATTAATTTTGGTTTAATATTTTGAACAAAAGAGTGTTTTACACACACCGAATTAAATAAAATATCATAAGAGTCAAGAAAATTTAAAGACATACGATTCATTTTAAAGCATTATATCATTAAATTACCTACATTTGCAAATAGAGCATTTCAAATTCCTTTACCACGATTCAATCTTTAAAACCTCCAAACCATTTTTTGTACTGAACTAATTTCAACACTTTTCAATACCAAATAACTTATGACAATAATAAATATTTTAAGTGAATCTCATTCATTTCGGTTAAGTATTTTATACGAGAGAGTGTTTTACACACACAAATAGAAGAATGAAACTAAATTTTATTAAAATTGTACAAGAATCGAGATAATCTAAAAACATACGTATGTTTCATTTTAAAAATCCTTTTAAAGATATTAAAATTTCAAAACTTTTTTTCTACTAAACTAATTTTAATGATTTTCACTAACAATCTAACTAGCACAATAATAAATATTTTAAGAGAAATTCATATATAACGGTTCAGTATTTTCAACATGAGAGTGTTTTACACACACATATAGAAAAAAATAGTTAAATTGAATTAAAATTTCTTAAGAATCATTAACATCTAAATACCATACTTCAGTTTAGTGTTGCAATATCTTGACGTTTACAATAATACTTGATAGTACATTTCAAATTCGTTTAAATCTGCTCAAACTCTCATTTAATTCTTTTATTTTCCAAATACTGCATGTAATATTTTTAAAATTGTTTTATTCTTTCATGGTTGCTTGTTTTTGTATAATATCTTTTTGCACATTTTATAAATTGTTTTCATTTAAAATTCTTAACAATGCGTTGGTGTGTTACAAAATTTATTACAACTTAATTGTTAATGTTATTTACGCCTTCTTAATGTTTGCCATGTGCTGTTGCCGCGGATCTTGCTTTTGCTGCGGCTGCGGCTGATGTTGCTGTTGGTGTTATTTTTTTTATACCCTACACCACCATAGTGGGGAGGGTATAATGGATTTGTGCAGATGTTTGTAACGCCCAAAAATATTAGTCTAACACCCACCTTAAAGTATACCGATCGACTCAGAATCACTTTCTGAGTCGATTAAACGATGTCCGTCCGTCCGTCCGTCCGTCCGTCTGGCTGGCTGCCTGGCTGGCTGGTTGGCTGGCTGGCTGGCTGGCTGTCCATGTAAAGCTTGTGCGCAGAGTACAGGTCGCAATTTTAAAGATATTTCGATAGAATTTGGTACATATCATTTTTTCTGCCCAAGGACGATCCCTATTGAAACTGGCTGAAATCGGTCCATTATTTGACCTAGCCCCCATACAAATGTCCTCCCGAAAGTGGATTTTATCCGTCACAAATGTTTAATTTATATAGGTATCTACACAAGTTTTTGTCCAAATAAGTTTTATATATAGGGAATTCATGTCACTAAATTTTATTATGATCGGTCCATAATTAGTCATAGCTCCCATATAAGGCCTGCTTCCGATAATCACTTTAACGAGCATAAATCTCCTACAAATGTTGGTATACACATAAAATTCAACATAAATAACTTTCGTATAAACATTAATTACGTGACCAAATTTCGTGGTGATCGGTCCATAATTTGTCATAGCTCCCATATAAGGCCCACTTCCGAAAATCGCTCACGAACATAAATTATTGAAATTTTGAAAGAAAAATGTTTTTGCTCATTTACTTAGTGTAGGGTATTATCTGGTCGGGCTTGACCGACCATACTTTCTTACTTGTTTTTTGTTATTGCTGTGCATGGTTGGGGCATTCATATGACTTAATTTTACAGACGCCTGAAATTATTGTCTTCCGTTTATAAAACACAACCACAAACAACACACAAACAAAAAAATGCCCTGTTCCTGTGTTATTTTCTGGGAACCATGGCCATGAAAATAACAAAAATCACATAGTAAAAGTTCTTACATTTTGGTCATTCAAAAGATTTATACAATCAAATAAAAACAAAAACTTTTCTGCTTTTATAAAAACATTATTTTAAATGCAAAATAAATGAAACGATATTATAAAAAAACTTAAGAATGAATGCAAAAACAAAAAAAAATGGAAACGCCCACATAAATGAACCATTAACAAAGAATGTTTGGCAGACCACCAGGCTTAAGTGGTTTTACAAAAAATTAAATGATTTGTGCTTGCTGTACAATTATTACTTATAAACAAAAGCCATAAAAATATTTATGGAACAAAAAATTTTAGGCAAAAATCTTAATTATAAACAGAAACAAATATAGAATAAAGGCTAGTTTGTGAGATAATACTACTAAAATAGTTTCAAAAACCATGAGTATTATGTTTGTTTTTTATTGTCTAAAGAACATTCGAAAACAATTAAGAATGAATTTTTCTGTTTAAAGAAAATGTTGTTACAAATGTATAGAAGCTGGTCATACATAGGAAAAAAAACTTTGTCATGGAATAAGAAATTTTGTTAAAATTGCGATGGATTTTATCTCTATGGGGACAATTTTGTTGAAAATTTGAGGGAATTTTCGTTATAGAGAAAATTTTGTTATATAGGAATTTTCGTCTAATTAAATCTATAGAAAATTTTGTCGTAATTGTTGTGGAATTTCCATCTATTAAAAACATATTGTCACAATTGTGATTGAATTTTCATCTATGCGAAAAATTTTGTCACAATTGTGATGGAATTTTCATCTATGGAGAAAATTTTGTCACTATTGCGATAGAATCTACGTCTGTTAAAAATTTTCTTACAATTGTGATAAAATTTTCATCTATGAAAAAATTGTGTCACAATTGAGATACAATTTTCATCTATGGTGAAAATTTTGTCGCACTTGTGATGGAATTTTCGTCCACAGAAAATTTTCTCACTATTGTAATAGAAATTTCATTAATGGAGAAAATTTTGTCACTATTGTGATGGTTTTATGTTTTAAACGAAGGGTACATATCTGTTATTTATTCTCACTTAGTTATTGAACATTACAGTGTAAACAACAAAGTTTTTTTGCCTCGAAAATGCGGGAAGTTTAGCTTTACTTCTTTAATTTGAAAAAATGTACCACTAAAGCACACCGATTACTCACCAAAGTTAATGGTGAAGGTGCTCTATCGGTTTTATGGTACGTGAAATGGTTTGTTGGGTTCAGAAGTGGTGATTTTGACACAGAAGAAAAAGATCGCCCTGGCCAGCCATAAAAGATTGAAGACCAAGAATTAGAGGCATTACTCCATGAAGATTGTTGTCAAACTCAACAAGACCTTGCAAAATCATTGTGTGCTACTCAATCAGCAATTTCAAAACTTTTGCGTGCAGCAGGATTCATCTAAAAGCAGGGAAATTGGGTGCCATACAAATTGAAGCCGAGAGACCTTTGCTATAAAAGAAAATCATTTTTGCATCGAATCTTTACTTGCGATGAAAAATGGATACATTACAATAACCCGAAGCATAAGAGATCATATGTGAAGCCCGGCTAAGCAGTCTAATCGAAAGCCAAATATCCATGGCGCTAAGGTAAGTCTCTGCATTTGGTGGGAGCAAAAGGGACCTATCTATTATGAGGCTCTGAAATCTGACCAGACCATCACAGGAAACCTGTAGAGAATGCAACTAATTCGTTTGAAATGATCATTGGTCAAAAAACAACCAGAATAATCGGCCAAACATGAAACCGTACTATTCCATCATGACAAGGCTCGGCCACCTGTCAAAAAGTACTGAAAAGTAAAAGTACTGAAGTGGTTGGGAAGTTTTGCCTCATCCGCTTTATAGTCCAAACTGTGCCCCGTCCGACTACAATTTGTATCGAGCGATATAGAATGCTCTCTCTGGGATACGCTTCACTTTTGGCCTCAAAAGATTAGCAGTTTTTTTGGCTCCGAATCCATATGTTCCCAGAATGATGGGAAATGTGCATAGCTATCAATGCCAATACTTTGAATACATTTATATGGTAAATTAAAGCTACTAATTTAAAAAAAAAAAAAACAAGTAAGAGTGCTATATTCGGCTGTGTTGAATCTTATATACCCTTCACCTTTGTTGTGCATTAATTGCCCACTTTTAGCGTATAGCATCATAAATATATCAAGAAATATTTAACAAAATTTACATTTAATTGCTGACGAACAGATTATTTTTTAGAAGTTACAAACGAAATGACAATCTTATATGTATATACCTTTCTCACGATAGTGAAGGGTATAAAAACAACAATGCCAAACGAAACGAAACACCAAAAAAAAAAAAAAAATACCCAAGCAATGAAGCCAACATACATCCAAACATACGTTTTGTTGCTTTTTTGTCAAAGCATGCATAAATTGTAATTTTTTGATGAAATTTTCTCGAAGGTTGTATCGGATTTTTGCTCATATCTCCGTTATTTATGGACGGCTTTTGCTGATTTTAAATAGGAAACTTCTCGAAAGCATGTCTGACAGAATTATTGAAAATTTGGATCCCGAAAATATCTGGGGTCTTCAGAAAATTGAAAGAAAGACAGACAGACGGACATGGCTTAATTGACTCCGCTATCTATAAGGATCCTGAATATATATACTTTATAGGATCGGAAAATGATATTGTGGAAATTACAAACGGAATGACAAACTTATATATATCCTTTTCACGAAGCTGAAGGGTATAAAAAGGATTTCTAAGTCAATAATATATTTTCATTTTAAATATTTTTAAAGAAACTGGAGATTTTGAGTTGCTGTATAAGCGCTGTTCAATTGGGTAGTAGATTCATTGTTACAATTAAACCGTCAACACTCTTTAACTCCTAAAGTAAAACTGCTTTTGAAGCCTGATCAAATTTTTACATATCGCTCATTTGCTGCAACAACGTCATAATTCAAAAAAAGTCGTTTCGAGAAAAACACCTTGAAAGTAAGTGATGTCATCCACGCGTTGTTACTGGTGTATAATATTAATATATTAATATATTAATATATTAATATATTAATATATTAATATATTAATATATATAATATAATATATTAATATATTAATATATTAATATATTAATATATTAATATATTAATATATAATTATTAAAAAAAAAAAACATTTTAACATTAAAAGTCAAAAATTTTAAAAAATCTCGTGTCTTTAAGTCATACACTCAATATATATAGAAAATTCTCTCATATTAAGATTGAATTTACATCTGCAAAAAAAAATGTTGTCACAATTGTGGACAAATTTACGTCTATATCTAAATTGTGATGAAATTTTAATCTATCGAGAACATTTTGTAAAAATTGTGATGGAATTTTAATCAATGGAG